>CM026065.1:14236179-15436179 GCA_014839685.1 Anableps anableps | reverse complement strand
CACAAGCATCAGTGGATCATGATATTCTCAGTTTAGGTGGTCTACCATGTCTTGGCAGATTTTCAGATGTGTTATACTTTTTTCACTTTTTGAATGATGCATTGAACAGAGCTGAGTGAGATATTAAAAGCTTAAGTTTTGTAAACATTGAGTTTTATGTTTTAAAGGCTAACCCTGCTTTAAATTTCTCCATAGCTTTCTCTCTAACCTGTCTTTGGTGCTCCTTGGTCTTCATGATGCTGTTAGTTCACTGATGCTCCCTCACAAACCTCTGAGGCCTTCACAGAACAGCCGGATTTACTCTGAGATTACGTCACTCACAGGGGGACTCTATTTGGTAACTAGACAACTGCTGAAGACAGTTGGTTGCCACACATTTCAGATTTTTTTATTTGTAAAAAAAAAAAGGTGCATAGATCGCTATCCTTCCAGTTCACAAATATGTGCTAATTTATGTTGGTCTTTAACCTAAAATCCCAATAAAATACACAGAAGTTTGTGGTTCTTGAATGACAAAACATGAAAATTGGGGCATTAATACTTTTGTGAGGCACTATATTTATAACTGTGACAGACCCTCCTGACTAATAAGCAATCAGACATTAGAAAGAAACTTGTCCCGAAGAATAGAAAAGTTTCACACTATGACTGCATCTGAGGAGAACTGAGAACCTTTATATGAGGACTCGTCAAAGTTCAGATTCAGTTTCTGACCTCGAGGAAGGGAAAGACAAAGCCGATTGTGAAGTTAGACAACCAGTTGAGGCAGCCTGCCACGGTGTAGGCAGATGGTCGGTGAGACTGCTTGAAGAGCTCTGCTGTGATCAGAAAAGGCACACCGGCTGTAAAGACAGGATGAACATGGTCATGTTTATGTAAAAGCCAGAACTGCACCATTCTGTGTCTCTTTGGTTTAATTTATAGGCTTAATTCAACGAAGCATCCAGTCATCACACAAATCAAATTTAATTACCCAGTCCTGTTATGAAATTAACAGCAGCAACTTCATTCATCAAGTAGTTTATCAATATTCCCTCTCTGGCCTGTTTACTAGCCTTCATTCAAAATTAATAAATGGCGATATAACAAAACCCAAAGTGCTATTAAGTTACACTCGTTTCCTTTCATGTATTTCATTTAGTATCTGTTATTACAGGGAGGAAGATGGTGGTCAACATCTATAAGAAGCAGGCATAATTGTCAAAAGACAGAAGCTTTGCCAGGACTTCTACAAGTGTCTAGGTTACATCAGAGGGTGGCTTTGCTTGAAACATTTTTCATTGTTAGATTGTGCCTTAGCCAAAGCTCTAATGATCATCTTCCAGAATGATGTCCTCATTATCTGTGGCTGCTAACAGCAGACAGAGAGGTTTAGTACTGTCAGATGAATAACTATAGGCCATCATTTGTCAACATGCTCTACGTGAGAGCAAGGTTTCCTCCAAAAGAAACCGTATTCATCACAGGGAAGCTTGTGAACAATGAGCCATTAAAGGTCTAATTGCAGGAACAGAGATCCTCCTTCTTGTTCTGTGGTATAGATTTTTGTTGCGTTGATGAATGATGTTACGTACACCAGATTTGGCCCGATTCATCATCCTCACAGGTCCGCTTGATGTGGTGGTAAACTAACGCCTCGTAATTCTCTTCCGTCGTCACATCTAAATGGCTACAGGAATGGATGTAGTGTGGCAGCACAGATTTCCTAATTTACAAGAGTAATGAAATACAATATCTCTTCATGGTCTTGTAGGGAGGAGGGGTGGATGCTGAGCTTCTGCTTTGGTACCTGCTGTTTCGCAAGCTTCCAGTAGGGAGCAGTGTCACCTTAAACTCAAGGCTGCCTCTGCAGACTAAAAGGGTTCAGCTTAAGGTCTGAGAATGTTCTCTTTCTCCTGTGAAATAAAAATGGGAGGATATGATGAAGTTTTGGGTTACCTGGACCTATGCAGAAGCCAGCGATGATCCCCACAACACAGCCCACACTGATGTAGCTCATGAAGGGAAACTGCGTCTGCAAAGCCACACAATTTGTACACTTTATAATGACTATCCATTTAATTGCACTCAATCATTTTGATTATAAGATACCAGAAACATAATTTGTACCATGTGGTGCTCCTTGACATTTACTCAATATTACACATAATTACTTTCTTGCTTGTATTGTTATTGTTTACAGGCACAAACAAGACAAGGAAAGAGATAAATTATAGATATCTGAAGTTAAGACTTACTGTGATTCAAATCTTCTTGTTTAGGAAAGTGCACACAAGTTTTAAGATACAGTTACTGTAAATGTACCTGGAGGAGGACTGACACTGTGATTCCTGCACAGCAGAGACCCATGACGAGGAACCCACCAATGATTAGAGGTCTTCTGCCCACTCGCTCAATGGTGAAACACTAAATGTAAGAGGAAGTGGTGAATGGCTGGCAACAGAAGACAAATTTAATGAAACCATTGACATTTTCAGGATCTTTTGTAGTTTAATGTCCACTTTATATCATATGTACCATAATGTGCAAAACTCTTGAGTTATTTTTCATTTCTTTGTGTTTTACCTTTAATAAGCCCGTTTTCAAGATAGCATTAATTAACTTTTCCTTATGTTTTCCAAAAGTAAGATATTTAAAGCCTTTTCCTTGGACTTCGGTTGTTTTTCTTTCCTCTCATTTCTGTCCAGTACCAGACCAATTTCAGAGGAATGTCATTTTTTTTTCTCTACTGTGGTTTACCTATGAGTTATTCAGAGGCAAAAGGTAAATGATCTAATAGTGGGAAATAAATGTTTAGGCACTTTATCAGCAGCCATTCAATTTGATTTAACTTCTTCCACCAAATCTGTTTTAAATACTAAAAAAAAAAAATAAAGCACCAAAACAGAATTTAAAAGAGCTGTTAAATGAGAACTTTGCATTCAGTAGATGATAACCACAACACTGATGTGTCTCTCAGATCCTGTGT
The DNA here is from genome assembly GCA_014839685.1 of Anableps anableps. Classification (NCBI taxonomy): domain Eukaryota; kingdom Metazoa; phylum Chordata; class Actinopteri; order Cyprinodontiformes; family Anablepidae; genus Anableps; species Anableps anableps. The sequence continues at coordinate 15,433,211 of CM026065.1, read as the reverse complement.
CATATTCATGCTACATATGTTTAATTGATATCCCTTTATCTTTTACTTTCTTCACTTTTTATGGCCCACTGTTGTTGTGGGCAGTCAAGCACTGGACTGTAAATAAGTGGAAGTGCAAGTCCTTCAGAAAGCCCCAAGAATCTTTGGCAAATTATGCAAGTAGCACTTTTACACATAACTGCAAATATATCTATGTATCATTGATGTCAACATGCTTAACTAAGTGTGGTTTGGTTAAAATCCAACATATTGCAACAAACCAACATGAATGTGAAAGAGGAACACTTTAAAATGTAAAATGCTGTAACAAAAATCTTAATTGTTCATTATGTACAGTGTATTCAGCTTTTCAGCTCATTTTTGCATTTATTTATTTCTAATAAGTGCTCCTCCCCTTGTGCCTGTTCTCCATCTCAGTGGAGTTGCAGAGGAGGGGCTTGTATGTACATCTGGTCTGTGAAATACAGTAACAAAAGAAGAAAAACTACAACTTGATTCCTAATGTCTGTGTTAAAGAGCTGGTCAATAGTTTTGGTTCATTCCTGAATATCCCAAGACTAGTAAAAACCCACTCAATTTAGTAATAGTTCTTAAAACCTTGTTGTTGACTTGTATAGCACAATAAAAGCAAGCTAATATTGACAAACTGCAGTTAATTAGTTGGGTTGCTTGTTAACTGTCGTGCACTTAACAGTTTAACAAAGATACTGCTTGTAGTTTCCTAGCTGTTGTCATAAAGCAGCGTTACCTTTATAAGACTGATGGATGGTGCCTGTTTAATTTCCTCATCATGACTGTCACTGTTTTTTGTGACAAGAAACCTGTCCTTAGTCTAATCAAAGGAAAAGTGTATTAGCCTTCTTTCAGCGAGCTGACTTGCAGTGTGTAGCAACAAGTGGGGGAGGGGCAGCCCCATATTATGTTCCAAACAGCCAGAGAAAACTCTAGTCACTCCTACACTTATTGCATCTCATTAAAGTACTTTAAATAGTTGAAATGATACAATGGAAAAATTTAACAGTTTTTAAACACTTGAATACACTGATACTAGCAACTCTCCATGTCTAATCAGGATCTGGATGCAATACTTGACATCAGATCGGGAAATTGTGACTTTATACAACAGAAAAAATAAAAGAACAATGAAAAGATATTACTAACAAAAATACTATGAAAGATATGCTTTTATTGTTGAATAAACAATGGTAAAGCACTTTCAAGTGGAGTTTAAATCAAGCTAATGTCTGTATACTTGTTAAAAATAGTTTGATGCATTATATTAGGAACAAAATCTGTTACTTTGAAAATCTGGTTTAATCATGCTGTACAATGTAATGTGTGATAATTAATCAGCTTTTTTTTTTTTCCAATTACAATTTACTAATTAACTCTCCAGTCAACATAATTATGTCACCAGAAGAGTTAACTTCATGTTTCAGTCTTATCATGTCAAAATGATATGCTGTTAAATAAAACCAATTACAGACTGATAAACGTCAGATGAATGTGTGGGAAACATCTGCTCACCCCCAGCATCCCAGCAATGACCTCTATGGCACCAGTTCCCACTGTTGTATACTGAATCTGAGGTTCTGGGACTCCTGCATTCCTGAAAATTTCATTTGTGTAGAACCAGATCTGAAATTCAGAGAAAGAAGTTGATCAGGATGAATTTAATGGATTAGAAACTCAAAATTAGATTATCTCGTTTTCTAAGGAGCCAAAACTTCCATCTTGTTATTTTGTGCTTTCACTTGATTCATTATACCGATCATTTTCATTAGTCCGACCATCACTTATGCATTTGAGATTCTGCGTTTCATGAGCATGGATTGCTGACAAGTGCTCCCCTTGAAATTAATTTGTGCGTTCTCATCAATCACATTTTACCGGTGCAGCATCCATCATTGATGAGGTGAGGAGAGAAATGTGATCGGCACAGTTCAACCCTGTCTTGTTGATTTAATAGCCGAACATGTTACGTTTTATTCACATAATTTTGAAACATGCATATGTGTGTGTATGAGAACAGTGGCCCTAAGAAAAATAACATTTCCTCGTGTTCATTTTAATAAAAGATTCTTGTAAATGGGAACAGAATAGAACTGTGCAGGTCTTCTACAAAGCCATTTGAACGTCACAACAGTGTTTACCTGGCTCTCCAAGAAGGTGCCTGTATTATGGCAATAACCTGTTAAGTTTTGCCATTACTGTACATACTGTCAGAAGAGAAACTAAATACACCCAATTAGTCAGAACTACTAGAACCACCCTTAGAAGCTTTGGGTAGAGGTTTTCTGTAAGGACTTTATCAGTCACTCAAGTCATTGTAGAGGATTTTTTAAACAAACTATTGTTTAAGTTTATTAAGGTTTTCCTGAGTTTGGGACCATTGTCCTGTTGATGACCCAGTTTGGGTCAAGCTCAGAACATGTCCAAATCATCACTGCCATGGAGCATAAATGTGAAGGGAAGGAAAGCAATGTTTAAAATTATGTACAAATAAAAAGTGTGGTGTGCATTTGTTTTACTATTTTACCCCTTAATATAATCCAATGCAACAAACTACCTAATTTGTAAAAAGAGTCCCCCTGTGTGTTATTTAATCTCAGTATAAGTTCAGCTGCTTTGTGAAGACCTCAGAGGTTTGTTAGAGAATATAAGATAGCAAACAGCATCATGAAGACCAAGGAACACATCAGACAGATCAAAGAGAAAGCTGTGGAGAAATTCACGTAAATCAACAGGTCTGGCAAAGAAATCATCAATTAGAAAAGTAGCCAATTTTTCCATGCTTTTGATCTGAGATCAAAAATCAAACTTTTTGGTGACTTTCAAATGATTTTTGGGCAGAAAATGGACACCCTGAACAAATCATCCCCACCATAAAAATTGATGGTGTCAGCATCATGCTGTGATGATCCTTAACAGGGTCAAGGGTCAGAGTTGATTGGATTATTACAAGGAAATCATAAAAGGAAACCTGCTGTAGATAGTAAAAAACTTCAGGTTTTGGCAGATTTTCAACTTCCAGCAGGAGAACCACCCTAAACAAACAATCAGAGCTACAACATAGTGGTTTAGTTCAAAATATATTCATGTATTAGAATTTCTTAGACCTAATTTTAATTAAGAATGAATGGAAATACCTGAAAACTATTGTTCACTCTCCAGCCAGTCTGACTGATGTGACCTATTTCAGTATTAAGATGTGAAAAGCTGTGAAAGACATAAATATGGGTCTAAAGGTATGTATTTAAGGGGCTAAACACACACGTGTATACACACACACACACACACACACACACACACACACACACACACACACACACACACACACACAATTGTTGGGGTTCATTCTGATTCAACTTTGAGAAATGTTCTGCCATTTGCTTTATTATTTTCTGTTGGTCTGATAACCTCTCCTAACATTTAACTGAGGTCTGTAGAGTCTGAAATGTCGCTCTTGATAGGCAGCATGAATCACCCCGTTAAGTGTTTGCTGATGTCTTTCTGTCTTAGTATTGTGTTAGCATACACCTGTATGCTACAGATGAGCAAAATGTAAACATTCCTGCTTTTATACAGGAGCTCACACAAAGTGATGATCACTTCATCATCAGATTAACAGCTCTTGCTCTGCAAAAACACAAAATCTTACCAAGTAATTTTGGTCTAGTTTCTAGTCCAAATATCTTGAATGGATTTGAAACAAGACAAAACTAACTAACAAGTAACTTTTCAGCAGATATAGGAGCTTGTTTTAAGTCAGTAATTCCTTAATATTGATGAAAAATCTCTAGTTATAAGTGAAATAATCTGCCAGTGGAATAAGAGATTTTAACTTATGGGGTAAATGTGTTGTTCCACTGGCAGATTATTTCACTTTTAACCAGAACTTTTTTATCAATATTAAGGAGTTATTGACGTAAAACAAGCTCCTATATCTGCTGAAAAGTTACTTGTTAATTAGTTTTGTCTTGTTTCAAATCCATTCAAGATATTTACACAAGAAATTAGACCAAAAATACTTTTGCAGCATGGCTGCCACTTGTCTTCATAAGTGCAACAGAAGCACCAAGGATTAGCAGTAAAACTTCTGAACTTCTAAAGTCTGGGGCATATCTTGACAGAAATTATAATGTAAGGAAATTCTCCATCCAATCAATTGTTGCCTCTTTTATTCGGTAGTATTTGGTTTCATTATTCACCCTGTTTGCTGTTTTATGTTCTCAACATAATTGGTTACTGTGCTATATTTTTATCGTTTAGAGCACTTTGAATTGCCTTGTTGCTGAAATGTGCTATATAAATAAACTTGACTTGAATTTTTTCACACTTCGCAGGGGAGATCTTGACATGCATTGATCAGCAACATTGTTACTGCCATGGTTTACTGGTGTGTCTGTTGCTTACACCAGTATATTATATGAAAAACAACAGGATACTTTTGTTTTCATTAGTAGAAAAATGCAAAAACATGAAAATGTAACAGTGTCTCTCACTGCCCTCCCTTGTTCAACATATCATCACACTAATAAATTAGAGGGGGAGCTTTTAGCTTTTTCTGAGCAATGCGAAATTTTTCTGCTCATATTTTTATGTTACATCCACAATATTCAATACACGTTATTGGAATTTTAATGTGATAAACAAACAAAGAGTTGTGGATAATTGAAGAGAAAGGAAAACATGGGGACATGGGTGTTAGAATTTTTTACAAGTAAAAATCTGAAAAGTGTGGCATGCATTTGTATTCAGCCTCCTTTACTCTGACACTCCTCAGTAAATCTTAGTGTAAATACTACTGTAAAAACTCAGGGACAACTGTATCCCCAATCTGGTTCCACCATATTTGTGAGATATGCAAAGTTAATAGTTTCATTCCTAACTTCAAGAGTGGTACACAATAGAAGATGATAAATTGTTGACTGAAAAATATATTTAACTTCTTTTTAGATTTCATTTTTAGGCTCATGTATTTATCTGCGTGTGTGAAGCCTTGCAGAGTGCCTGTGTGGAACAGCTGGGACCGAGCGACCCAGCAGGAAGCCCCCCTGCTGGGAAATGATGCCACCATGAGCCAGCATGCCTGGAGCTTCCATCCACACAAAGCAATGAGCACAAAGATGTGCTCCACTTTACGTTCAGATGGGTGGACCTTGTTAGGTGAGGTTACACTGAGAAAGATAATGAGGCATGATCATGTCGCCCTCAGCTTAGTTATTCAGCGGGTGTAGTACTGTGTGACTCGGTGATGTATGGACAGAAGGAAGGAGCCCAGCTGGGATCTGCAGCGATATGAGCTCTTGGTTTCGCATTAAGTGCACAGAGTGACGCACATTGAAAATGAAAAGGACAATGAAGCCACTGCTCTTTTCCCACTCACTGCATCAATCCCAGACAGCTGCATCCCGATGTTGACCACCATGATGGTGAGGACCTGCCAGCGGATGGAGCGATCCATGAGCAGACGACGGACAGAGAGGGTCTTAATGGAGGAGAGTGACCTTTGTTCCTCCTGCATCTCCTCAACTTCAGCCTGGATATTTCCTTTTTTACGGAAACACTTCAGGGCTAGAGAACAGATATAGTTTTTCAATAGCAATATTGTTTTAAGTTTTACAGTACATAAAACTAAAATGACTAAGAACGTGCTGTCTCTGACCTGTTACGGTCGCGTGGACATTTCCCTTCTCAATCAGCAGATACCTTGGACTCTCTGGAAACCATGGCAACAGCATCAACTGGACCAAAGTAGGAAACAACACAAGGGAGAGGAGCAGGGGCCAATGTTCTTCCTGTATATAGAAACAAAAAGAACAAAAACATTAAGCTTTTTTTTATCTTCTCTGTCGTCTGCATATGAAATACATCCTGTGAAAATGATGTAAAACTGTGTCAAACCCGTTCCAAATGAAGCAAACAAAAAATGACTTTTTGAAGGCATCCCTGCTTTTTTAATGCAGCTGCTCCATAACTGGTCACATTGGTGTTCAGACGGAAAGGCCTGAAAGCATAAGCCAATGCTTTTGCTTGGACACGTGTGGTGAAATTCCCAGCGTCAAGGAAAAATTTCATGTGAACATTATCTAATTATAGATCAGTCTGTTTACATGCTTCACAAAGCAACTTAAACACATTTTTAAGTGATATGTAAACACATGAGCACACATACTTGTTTGTTTCAGTGTTGTGAATTCATCATCTGGATAAGCTTGCTTTGTTTTTCATGCCATTTGTGATGTTCATAATTTCTTTATAACTGGGAAACACATTTCAAGAAAACTGACTATAAATTTCTTTTTTCATTTGTCTTTCTGTCACAACTAAATGATTAGATCATCAAAGAAAATTTAATATCAGACAAGGACAACCTGAATAATTTGTTTTATTTATTTAGGAGGAATGCTATCCAGATCAACCTGAACCCATGTAAAACCTCATACCTGGCCATCAATCATTTGTGGCAATGAATCTTTTACATCGCTGTCATTATAGCTGACATAGATAGTCTGACATTGACTTGTTCACTTCAAAATCTTCATTTTGTTTCTTTGAGCTCCTCTGAATTGGAAACACTGGTGTTCTTTGGATCTTTGTCCTGCTTCCTAACCCAAGTGCTTTTAAGGTTAAGGTCACAGACTGATGGCCTGACATTTCCCCTCAAGATTATTTAGTAGAGAGCAGAATTCATGGTATCGTGAAGTCGTCTACATCCTGTAGCAGTACCGTGTGACACCATGCTGGACTGCAGGCACAAGTTCTTTCCTGAGCTGTTGTGTTATTTTTACACCAGATATTACAGCACATACTCCTTCCAAAGCGTTCCAATTAGGTCTTGCACATCCACAGAATATATTCACTGTAGTACTGTGATAAAATAGACAAGAAAGAAAAGGAACAAAGACCTATGTGGCAGAGTAGTAAGAGCACAGTATGATCATACTTCTGTTGACACTAAAATTAGGTTTTTCTAACTTTGCTGAGATCCTGAAGACCAGGGGAATTAAACAGGCCACTAAGATCAAAACCATCTAAAACAAGTGTCTGCAACTCCTGAAACCTTTAGATGCTTTTCTCCTTCAACACACCTGAGGAATCAAATAATCAGGCTATTAGCAGGATGCTGGAGAACTTGACTGCATATTGAGGAGGTAATTCATCTATTTCATTCAGGTGTGGTGGACCAGGGACGCATCTAAAAGTTGCAGCACACCAGATTTGATAACAACAAGAAGTTTTCTTTCAATAAGAGAATGTTTACATTGTTTTTATTCCTAGTTTTTGAAACAGTTGATGTTCTGATAAGAACAAGAATAAGAATATTAGGAAGAATAATAATAAGACAAGCTGACTCAGGAACAGTACACAAAATTTGGTACCTTTCCCAGCAGTTCAGAGAGCCCAAGAACCTGAGCAATGAAGACTCCCAAACAGATGTGGATACTGGGAACAAGGCCCAGAAACCCACGCAGGTTCTTGGGGGCGATCTCTCCGAGGTACATCGGCACCACGCTGAGAGAGATCCCTAAAAAAAAAAAAAAAAAAGATCACAGCGATACATCCCACCATGTGCACATGAAGAGAGCATTCATTACTCAATATTTTGAAGGAAAGCTGCCATGTTTAAACCTCAGACACTTAGTCTGGTGTACTTCTGGCCATTGAAGTGAGAATGAACACCATGGTGAGATCTGAAGCCTTCAGAAAAGAAAGTGGTCTTAAAACTATTTGAAATGAGCCATTCCACTGTTTAGAAAATAGTCTGCAAGTAGAGGATATTTAAAACAACTGTTTCAGCATACACCCAGTTCTCGGGGGTCCAAGCAAGTTAACTCTGGAAGCAGAACCTAAGGTGCTAAAAAAAGTCTTCAAAAACCCTTAAATGTCATCGTGAGACCTGGATCAGGTTCTTTCTACAGCTGATATTAAAGTACTTACCTTTAGCCAAGATGTTTAGCCTTTTGACATGCTGTGGGGTGACATGAAAACAGGAAGTACATGCAAAAAAAAACCCCTCTCAAGACAAGTGAGGCTAATTTTCCTCAGACTTAGGCATCGGTATATAAACATTTCTTAATAAAAAACTAAATGTTTAATGTCCTTTTTTTCACATTACTGGATGTACTTCCCAGGCTGTTTCAGTTGTTGTCAGATCCTCCTGATACTGTCATCTATGTGTCATGGGTTTGCTCATTGTCAGGTACCGGCATGCATTCTGCTGTTTAGTGAAAGATGTTAAATGGCTACCCTTCACTATGATTCTGCCTATCTTCTGCCTCCTTTTGGGTCCAAGTCAACAAAACACCAATAAAGTTAGGTAGTATTGGTACTCAGTGGTTTCATGTTTCTTCCAATTAAAAAGAAAACAGGATCCTTTGCTTGTAAAAACTTCAAAATGCAGCAAAAGTTCATATTTTGTCTCTACACAGAGGTCCCTTGACCTCATGACCTAGAGATCTTCTATTTTTTCAGTACCTTGTCCAAAAATATTAGTTCAGGGACCTTTGTAGATGATCTTAAGGACCACTGAAGTGGGATTAAGAAAAACAAAAACTGTTAAAGGCAAAAAGTGTTAAAGTATACTAGTAAACCATTACAAACACACATGAGCAAATAATGAGAAATGAATCAATGTTTTCTGTTTTTGATCAGGTAGGCCTACCTGAATGAACTCCTGTGATGAAGCGTCCTGCGATGACCATAAAGGGATTCCTGAACCATCTGCTGAAGCCCATCAAAGACCCTCCAATAAACACCAGCATGGTAGACCTCACCAGAGTCCCTTTTCTGTTCAAACACATCAACTGTCACAGCTCATCGTTCATAAATATTTAGAGGTTTATATAAATCTGAAGCAAAAGAAAGAATCATTTTATAAACAGGACAGGCAAGTAATTCATCTCCACCCACTCTAACCTTCCATATTTAGTGACAAGTTTGCCCACCAGCAGCGCACCGCTCATCCCACCGATGGCAAAGATGGACACAGTGAGGGAGTATAAGATTGTCAAGAAATGCTCATCTGGAGTCCAGTGATGGCGCTCAGATAGCGTCTCATTGTAGAAGGCTTTGATGTACTGATGGAAGAGAAATCATTTTTAGCATACTCCAAACAGCACTGAAGCAAAGGAATACAAAGTTTTGTGCTAACATTTTAAAGAAACAAGCATGCATATTGAGCAAAAATCTATTTCATTTCTAAAACAAACCTGCCAAATTTGGATTAAACACAATGTACAAAAAAAAGTCCTGAGTCTTTCACTCTGACTGAAATTTATAATGATGCCCCCCAGCTTTCCTCAGATTTTATTCAGATTTAGATGACAGAGAGGCTCAAACTGCACTGAAGAGAAATGAAACTCAATCTAGTTTTACTCTAGAGATGTAATTCATTTATATGACATCAATATGAACACTTTAGTAGAAAGACAAATCATTAGATATCTAGATGGTGAATATGATAATTATAGGTGCAGCTTTAACATATGCTGTATAATAAGTTTCCATTCAGCCCACACAGAGCCTCATGTTCCCTTGGTAAATTAATGAAATAAAAAAAATGGTCATACAGATTACACAGAGATCTCTAATTACTGGTAGCATCAGCTGTTTTAAGTAACTCAGGATTTTACATTTGGTCTGGTTTTAAATTGAAAGGAGACATCACAAGTTTAACTTTTCTTTATAGGCCTTCTGTTAAATCCACATAATTTAAAATTCTTTTAACAAAAGTTTTACTTTTCTCCTTCTCACAGAAAAAGCTCTGAACAATCAATTCATATGTTCCAAAGAGACAACTTCACTCAGACTGCAGCTTAAAACTTTCCTTTTGGAGAAACCTAATAATTGTTGGTTTTTAGTGAGGTGTCTAGGGTTAATCAATGACTTTTTGATCACTTCTCCACAACCAGCTGGTTTTACTCTCAATTTGTGCCTTGTTTGATATTATTGCTGTTCTGTCTTTTTGTTATTTTCCACAGAAAAAACACTTGACACTCTGCTTCTGTTTGTTTCTCTTTACTGTCCTACCAGCCTCTGCTGATAATATTTAAATATACTTTAAAGAATATACTTAAAGGTGAAAAAGGTGAGAAGTCTCCAAAAAAATCTTCAATTTAATGAGGAACATTTGTTTCTTATTTTGGATTTTATTGTTATTTGCTGTCATAATTGGTTACTTAGATCGTGGAAGACGTTGAACCCCAGTATCATCCCATGATATAACCAACCTTACAAAAAAAACTGTTTTATGAAAAGCATCAACATCGTGATTCCAGATGAGCCAAATAAAAAAATCCCTTTCAAATTGGTTTCTCAGCAGATACAAAGTGTTCATTGCATCTCTATTCTTCAGTGAAGAAAGCAATGCAAAAAACTCCCCATAATTCAGCGCCAATGGACAAATTCTGAAACAGAGCAGGGTAAACTAGTCCTGCCTCAGAATGGAGTTATCCATGTCAAAACAGGAATGTTCACAGCTTAGTCACTGCACCGCAGCAAATTGAACAGCGAAGGAGCAGAACAGAACAAATGATGGATTAGGAACTGAGGACCATCAATGACACGCTAAAGCTGATGCACCCACATGAGAAGCACGTGACGAACAGCATTATAGAAAATTATCATAACAATATACCTTTACGAGGTTACAGGTTATGGTTAGGTTTTATATATATATATATATATATATATATATATATATATATATATATATATATATATATATATATATATATATATATATATAAAAACAGGTCTGCCTGTGCTGCCAGCCCAGATCTGTAACATTGTTGAATTGCAGTTGGGCGCCGCATGAAGTCATCCTGAGTAGCTACACTTTGCATGCCCTTGAATATCACTGAAATAAGATTCACTGACCAAAGGATCCAATGATGCAGAAACCAACCTCTGCAGGTGAGTTGACAACGGCCAAATTGAAGCCGTAGAGCATCGAGCTGCCGAACGAGGCCAGGAAAGCCACCGCTAGCAGTGACCATGTGAGATGCTAAAAAGGGGAGAACAAAGAAACAACAACAACAAAAAAAAAAAAACAACAAAAAACTGTGACCCGTACTGCAGATTTTCCTACAGAGAGAGAAATTTGACCAGATCATGTGACTTTCAAAAAAGAAAAAAACAATTGACTTTTACAAAAACAAAATTTTGTGTTATTTCTGTGAAACAAATCAATGTAAAAGATCACACTTGTGAGTTTAAAAAGTCTCATTAACATGCAGCCTAAAAATATGACAAAATCTTTTCTGAAGCTAAAACTTTTGCCCCCACAGAGCCAAAAGAGCCAAAAGTCACATTTGACACCATCTTTAGATTTTGAAAAAAGATGAAACAGGTCAAGATCTGTAAGATTGGAATTTTCTTCATCTTTATATGTCCATAGCTTTAGAAATTGTGGTATGACACCAGTGGCGGTGCAAATGAGTAAAAAGTAGGTTGAGAGTACAAAAGCTACTCAGTTCTTCAAATAAATCTAATTTAGGTAGAAATGGAGGAAGCTTAAAGCTGTGAATAGTTCAGAGCAGACAAAGCTGACCAGTCACTAACAACTCAAGTAGATTATACTGTATGCCTAATGTTCAACCCCTCACTGCAGTCAGCCTCTGGGTAACTTCTTTATTTCATTTTTAAAACTGTGTTTTCATTAACTAAGAAAGAGCACAATTTCAACTTTCCTCTTTGGTAATATTATATACAAGATGGCAGAGCCTCTGTCACTCAATAAATGACTTATTTTGTTGAGAAAATATGAGCGTAGAGCATGACGAAGTGTAAACTCACCCCACTGATTTTTGCAGCATTTTCCTTTAACAACTCCTCTGCCATTTATGTCATGAATAATTCCTCCTCTGGTATAATCGGCTTGATAGAGATGAGGAGCAGCTCATCAAAGGAACTTGTGAAGACTCCTTACTCCGTGTCCCATTTGTAGATTCCTCCCATTGCTCATGTGGCACAGAGGAGGCGCTTCTCAATGATGGGCGGAATTAGCCAACTTATTATCAAACTCCTGATCCATTCCCAAACCAGCCATGAATTGGTTCCACTGGATCCGGTTCATTAGAGATCACATGAGCCCTGTGGGTCATCCTAAAGAGCACTCAACTGGTAACCAGCAGCCAATGATTGAATAGGTTGGATTTTAATAAACATTTAGTGAGGAGAATCACCAAGAAAAGATGTTGAAGAACCTGTCAGAAGGGTTAATTAGCAAAGTATGAACTCAGAGAGTCAAACTAAAGAGGGCCACTGTGTGAATTAGCATAGAACTAATATTTTGCATTAATTGTGATTCCATATGTACTAAAGTGTCATTATTCTTGTGGTTCCATATCAAAATGTAACAGCCCCATATACTAGATAGGAAAACATGTTGCAGTTATAGGTTATCTCTCTCTCTCTCATATATATATATATATATATATATATATATATATATATATATATATATATATATATATATATATATGTATGTATGTATGTATGTATGTATAGTGTGTGTGTAAATTACAAATCTGTATTTAGCCCCTTTTATTTTTGCTTTCTGGTCTCACTTGTATCAAATAATAATCACAACATATTTTCTAAGTGAAAAAAGTTAGTCACAACAACCTGGCTCTGTATGATAAAGTAATTGCCTTTCCTCTCTAAAATCAAGAATTAACTGTAATTTTCCACATATTTTGGGTTAATTTTCCAAAGAACACCCAGTTACTGGCAAACCTATAAAATCAGGAATTCACTGAAACTGTGCCTGTTTGGCACCATGAGGTTGGTTAATATATATTTCTTCATTTATAAATTACCTCTCTGCTCTCAAATAAAATATTTTTTTCTTTAGAAATTAAATTGCTATATTTAAAGTGCTACAGTAATATATCGATATTGTTTTTTTGTTTGAAAAAGTATATTTTATCTCTGAAACTGGTGGTTTTTCCCACCTAAGACTAAACTCTTTCAATAAAGCAATAGGATATCACCAATCTGATAGCTTTGTATTGATCTGTCTTGCTCTTCACTCTGAGGAGACTTTGGCTGAAGTGTCTACTGCTTCCTATATGATTCCTGCACTGTATAACAGTGGGAAGTTTGTCCTCCTTCTGATTCAAATACGTAACTTCAAATCAAACACAGCCATCGTCAAAATGTCTTGTTTCAGTTCAGACATTTTAGCAAGGTGTGGTGAAAACAAATCTGTGGACTCAGGTGAACACTACACACTAAACTGTATTTGAGATGATCGTTGGGTTTTCTTCTCATTTATTTGATTTTATAGTTGAGTTTAAGTTTGTTGTAATAATTTTAATTCTCGTGGTTCTATCCTGATCATATCCTTCAGTCTTATATAGTTTTCTCAGGTTGTTGCCTTAGCTTTTCTTGCTTTCTGCTCTCCTCTCACACCTGGTCCTTCTTGTTTATTGCCGCACCTGTTGTTCATTTAGTTAATTACTCCCCCTGGTTACAAAAAGGCCATTTTTGTTTTGCTGAATAAACATTTGCTTGGTTCTAATCAATCTGCTTGTCAGAATTCAAGTTCTTTCGATCTGACTTTTGCAATTGAATGTAACAGGTGCTATTATTTAATACAGTTAATTAACTGATCATCAAATGGTGTGAAAACTTCAGTCATATCTGGGCAGTTGTTTTGGTTTTTAACTTTAGGGATTGTGTTAATAGAGCTCAACATGAGAAGTCAACTTTGCACTCATGTTTTTGGTGAAAGCTTTTTTTTTTTTTTTTTTTTTTTCAAAAGTATGTGACTTGTTTAAGTTTTCTACATATTTTGTTGCTGAGAAGTCCTTCTCAGATGCTCATTTGTTACGGTCTGCTGCCTCTGTCTAGCTTTATGCCATTTTTCTTGACGCAGGTTCCTCCCATAAATGGCTCTCAGACAAGTGCTACTGTCAGTAACTCGGGAGGCTACACCGAAGCCTTGACTGTGAAATTCAAAAGGGTGAAGTCACATGACTTTAAAGTATCTGAAAGCTCAGACCGTTTTGTGTAAAACATCAATTATGTTGTGAAAAATCAACTTTACTTGGATGCTCTAGGAAAGGGCTTTTAACACAATAGTTTACCTTCTGACAGGGGTGTCCAAAGTCAGTCCTCAAGGGTGGGTATCCTGCATGTTTTAGTTTTCTTCCTAGTTCAACACAGGTGCATCAAATGACGGCTCGTTAGCAGGCCTCTGCAGAACATTGCCATACTGAGGCAGTAGTTACCATCAGGGTGTTTAAACCAGGGAGAGAACTAAAACATACAGGATCCCGGCCCTTGAGGACCAACTTTGGACACCCCTGCCTTATGATGACGCCACTAATGCCTTCTAGTTCCCATTTGAGACGTGCTTGCTCTTTCCAAATCATTTACTAAAACTTCAGATCAAGTATACTGGGTGTAGACACAAGTACTGCAGACATGGTGACCATTCTGGGAATAGTTTAGGTAGCATCTGGTTAAATGACACATTTATTCTGAAATGTACAAATGTGCAGGACATTCAAAAACCTTAAGGTGATTTCTTAAAGTGCTTCCTTTTTTCTTTTTTTTGCCTTTAACAGCTGCTGTAATATATATCATAAGTTATGAATATGTGTACTTTTATGTAAATTTTACTTTATTTACTGATTAACTCCATTTCTTGGTATGTAATTATGTATTATTTGATAGTAGTGTGGGTTTTTGATATGTTTTATTCATCAGTGTCCTTTCCATGTCTTGTGAGGAACCTCTCCTCTTCACTAAGGAAGGAATGTATTGTTCTGGTTTCATGGTTTTCACATGACATCAGATCCTCAAGCCTAATTAGGCATTTCCTCAGCATTGTACAAAGGGCCCTGCATAAAGAAGTTCTGGATGTTGTATAGTCCGAGTGATTAGGACTTTTGCATTTCTTGCACATAGCCTCAGGATAACTTCTCAAACATCAGTCTGTCATGCAAAGAGCTGATGATTTTTCAGTAAAGACAGCTATTAGCTGTAACTGGAAACCATGTTGATGGGAATAAAGACACTTAATCTGTGTGACAATTGGGCTTGAAGGCCTTAAATAGCTTTCTAAAAGAAACTGTGAACTAAAGAGTGATAATTTGTACATAATCACAATAATCAGCCACTTTCATGCTACCATAATGAATCAGTTGAGGTATAAAAATACAGATCAAAAAGGTTTTAAGGATTTGCAAGTGTCACTAGTTGCTTAATGCAACAAATGAGTTGTGAACCCTCCATTTCTTCCTTTTTGTCCTCAGTGTTAACACTTCCTTTTATGACCACCTCTCATATATGTTCTGATACTTTAGTTCTCTTACTCCTTTGTCCCCTCAGGTGTCTTCCTTATTCTGCCCTTATGTGTTACACCTGGTCTCATAATCATCTGTCCCCTATTTACACCTTCTGGTTCGCTTTCCCATTTTGTCTCAACTTCTATCTATAGTCCAGTCTTCTTTTTGACCTAGTGAACCTTGGATTTTGACCTGTGCCTTGCTTTTGACCCTTCTGGAGCGTGGCATACCTGCTGTTGAGATTCTAGATTGAGTCTGCAACTTGGATTCACCCTGAGTGTCTGTCAAAAATAAATCTAGGCACAGAAAATACACATTTTTTGTTTTTATTTATGTATTTTTCAAGAATTATGACATTGGGATCTGCAAGTCCTTCAGATCTTCTCAGTCCAAAGCCATGGATCTTAATGGGTGGATTGCTCCCTTCTGGTTAAGGGTGAGACTCTGAAGAAGACGAGCTTAAGTATGTTGGTCCCTTGTTAACAGTAGTGTTAGCATGGAGCGCTAGATGGATAGATTCGTTGGGTCTTCGTCTGCATTGATGAACAATCTATCACCAGATCTCAAGCAGGCATGTTACTCTGTGTTTTTAAGTCAAAGATCTAATTGATAAATAGCTATTTAGAGTAAGCAGTACAAAATCCTTTTTGACCCTCATTTACCTTGCTCCTCCACACTGAAAAGTGTTAGCTAAGGTGGTTTGAGCATCTGTTCCAGGGGCCTGCTGGGCCCGTCCCTATAGAGGTTTTCTTGGCTCATGCCACTGAAGTGGAGAAGATTCTGGAGCAGATCCAAAATATTCTGAGCTATGAGCACCTCAAGATACCCCAGAATGAGCTAGAGCAGATCACTGCATTGTCCAGGTTTGCCACATGGATGAATGGATGGATATTTTCAGACTTCTGCACCAGGCAAACCCCAGACATTCTACTTACAACTAAGATGGCATATTTACAATTTTTCTGATTCCTCTTCCTCTAAAAACTTGCTCAAGTCCATAAATTAAGGGATTGTTGGTGGCATAACAAATTATTTGTGCTTTTTGAACTTTCTCACACCAGCTTAAAAAACTTATTTTTCATTGACAGACCCAGAACTTGCTGAATGACTTCATCTCACATCTAGACTGGAAATGCCTTGGTACTCCAGGGAAAAAAAGTTCAGTGTTGAACTTCTTGAAATCCATAATGTGTGATTGTCGAGGATGCATTTTTAGCAGAACTAATGTTTTGTGTGTTTTGGACTCTTTGCACTGACTGTTTTTTTTTTTTTTGTTTGTTTTTTTTTGTCATCCAGTGGCGATTTCTGATATGGGCAACACACGCACAAACGCGTCGTGTGCGCACAAACAGACACATGACCTGCCCTGACGCCTGCTTTTCTCAACGTTTACCTTTTTTTTTTTTCTTTGCGCGCAAAGAGGTCAGACTCAGAGAGCGTCCAGCTGGTCAACACCTCCTTTCTCCTCTCCTTTCCTCTCCTCCGCTGTCAGATAGACCTCTGGCCCGGCTAACCATCCAGGTAACAAACAAAATGAGTGCGTTTGCCTCCTAAACCTCAGATACAAAACTTAAAACTTATCTTGCCTAAGTTCTGTCCAAACAGAGCAGCCAATCAATGCTACACCCTTCCTCGCTACGTCTTCTATGGCCGCCACCAGCTGCCAAGAGAATGTTTAAAGTGTACCTCTAAGATTAAATAAAATAATGAAATAAATACATTAAAATGTATCTCATAGATGTAGCTATTAGATTTGGTATATGTCCCTGATGACTTCTGTTTGACTTATGTCTTTTTTTTATTGCAAATATAGGCAGGCTATGTCTATTAAACATTTCATTTAGATACATAAATAAGGTCAAATGAGCTGGGTAACACATTCATATGCTATTAAAAATACCTTTAATAACGTTCTGTTCAGTAAAAGTGGGACGTGTAGATTAAGTTGTATTTTCTATTTCTGTGTGTAAAAAAATTTTGATGTGATGACCAGAGTATTTTAATATGTAAAAAATATCTGCAGGCATCTTGTTATCAGTTCTGAGGGCTTGTAGTTAATCTCAGTCATTTGAGCTCTAAGAATAATTTCTGTTACATATCACACTTGGTAATGTAAGATGCTGACTGTTGTTTACCTTTAGCTGCTTAGGATGACATATTTGGTTTTCATCAGAAAATATTACAGTTCTGAAGATTTAAATTCTTCTAAAATTAAACAACAACATGGGAAAGTAATACTATAATTACTACTGGCAATGATGTTGTGATGTAGCTTGGACTGTTTTAAATAGCCATTAACTGGATGAGGTGCTTCTTGGTCTCCTATTCTGGATATTTCACAAATTGGAAGTATATGTAGGCCTGCTTGTTTTTGTCTTAGTTTTTACCCGGTTGCTATGTCAGTATAACAGTCCATAATCACGTCAAATTAGTTGGGAAAGTTATGTTAGCCTGCTGTAATTACTCTATTGCATTAGGCTGCTTTTCAACAATGGTTTTATAGCAAAACAGGGTTCCATCAATATGAAAATTTGATCCATTAACTGATATTTTCCAGTATCATAGAGATCATATACATATGTATTTCCTTACACTTTCGACACTGTAGAAGTTACCACACCACCTTCAGTTTCTGCTTCAGTTAAACACCCAGTGCTGCAGCACACCTCCACGTTTTTCAAAAGAGGCATTGAAAATAATCTTCTGTGGAAATTTTTATGTGGTACGGATGGTTGAAAAACTTTTGAGGGCGGGGGGGGGAGCTTTTTTTTTTTTTTTTTGTTCGCCCATGGCGCCGAACAGGTTAGAACTGCCCCTGTTTTCATGAATCTGTTTTTCATCTCTCACATATAATTTGCAATCTTGGTGACCATCTTAATAGCCTGGCTAGGACTAGGGTGAAAATCCAGAGAAGGAATCAGGGATGTTAGCTGCACGAACATAATTTTTCCATAACTTACAAGAGGGACATTTTAAGATTATAATCAGGATCTGGAACTACATGATTTAATTTCCTCTCAGCAGTGGATAAGGTGTCATTTGATAAATTACCCATCAATAGTAGACAGTGGGGGGAAGACGTTCAGAGAAGCGGTGTGTGGATTTTTCATGTGTGTCTGCGTTTCAGGGGAATGTGTGCATTTCCATGGACATGTCTCCCTGGTGTGTTCAAGCTGCTGGGTCAGAATAACCTCACATTAGCAGCCTATTATTTCAATAAACCTCCTCTTGCATCCACTTGACAGATCATCTGCCGAGAAAAGCAGATATTGCGGCCTTTAATCAGTCAGCCCCCTCCGAGCCTGAGGAGTCTCTTGTGCAGTATTTAAATTCCTCATTTACTCTGTTGCAGGCGGGATGCGCCTGTCCCCTATTGTTCGCTCTGAATAAACTGGGGGGCTGATCATGTTAAGTGCGGCCGTGATTGATGGCTGCTGATGAAATCTAATATGCTCGCCCCATGTCATCGTTTAGCAGAAATAAGATTAGAGACAGAAAGAGAGAAACAGGATGAGAGAGACGCCGACAAAAGGTGGAAATCTGTTTAATACAATGAGTGATAAAAGTGAGGATTGTTGAGTGAGGCCAGGATGAGTCTGGGATATTACCTCCTGTTTTAGTCATATGTGGACACAGGCACAACTATACAGCTACATACATCTACAAAGAGGCATGCAGAAGCACCCCAAAATCTGAATTTCAGTGGTCACCAATAAATAATTTGTGTTTATATATGATTATATAGAGGTTTGTATGTGGGTGTTTAGGTATGCATATGTTGTTTTTCTTCTTACCATTATTATTATTGTTGTTATCATTGTCTATTTGTCATCATCGTTGTGACCGTCATTGTTGTCCCCCTGGTTCTATTGTGGTTCCAGTTGTTGCATCACCGTTCTATTGTGGTTGCATTTTGCTTCTGTTTTCGTTCCATTGTGGTTCTGTTGAGGTTCCATTGTTGTGTCACTGAAAAAAAAAAAAAAAAAAAAAAAAAAAAAAAAAGTGAGCTGTGTGTCGGGTCACGGGACTCAGTTTGAACATTTAAAACCCATGAAGTGAACTGACTGTCATCAGCTGCGCTCATTATTTACACAATTGTGATCACAGCCATTATCTGCTCCTTGTGCTCTCAGAAAGGTCAGCAGCTGATGGCAGAAAATTCAGTGACTAAAGGCTCATGATTCTGTGATCTGGATGCTTCACTGAGCTGGTGAACATTTAGCAGACAGAGTGCTCTCTGTGGGAGGGTGGGGAAGTGAGATTTTAGTGACCCCTTGTGGAATGAGAGCGCCACCTCAGCATGGAGTGATTAAAGCCTGACAAAAGGGGGATTACTTTAAAGGTTAGAGTCTGGATGTATTTAAATAGAGAAATGTGACACACACTCCAGAGTCCACTTAAATAAGTCATACATCTCATAGATGTCATCGCCTCTTCTCTCTTTCCTCTTCTGGTCTCTGTTTTACCCTTTACACAGCTACATTAGTGCTTGATTTGGGTGTTATGGATCCCCCTCCTCCCTTTCTTCTCCTTCTCATTGGCTGCGGCTGGACTCCAGCCCGGCCCACCTGCTCCACCGCCT
Organism: Anableps anableps; assembly: GCA_014839685.1. Lineage (NCBI taxonomy): Eukaryota > Metazoa > Chordata > Actinopteri > Cyprinodontiformes > Anablepidae > Anableps > Anableps anableps. The sequence continues at coordinate 15,413,324 of CM026065.1, read as the reverse complement.
TCTCCTTAATGCGACTGGCCGAGGATGATGGATCACCTCCTGTCACTTTCACCTCCTCCTCCAATCAACAACCGGCCATGGAAATTGATTGTTCTAATTTGCTCTCATTATTATTATGATATTAAGCACAATATACAGACACAGCTCACTGTCAGATCTGGGCAATGCCGTCATTAGTTACAGGAGCTGGAGAATACGCCTCAGTGGGGTTTTTCTCCCACAGATGCCAAGATGTAAAGGAATCAGCGAGTGTTGGAATAACACAGTGCTTTTTCTTAATAAGATTTGCCATGCAGCCCCTCGCTGAGGTGATGTAGCATCTAATTAAGTTCAATTCGGTGCATCTGGGAAAGAGGGGGAAAAAAGGAGATATGATTAAGTCTCCCCCACGTCAGTTGTGGCGTGTTCACGTGCGAGGAAATGGGGAAGTGAGAAAACACTCATCTCAACATCTGCAATGACTGCAAACGATAGAAGTGTACAGTTATTAAATGCTGCTAGAACATGCCATTTAGAAGCGTTGTACATTTACAGAGAGAGAGGTGCTGAATATCAATCAGTGCATGCAATGTAGGAATCTGCACATTTGTAGAAAATACTTTAGGGGTGGGCGAAATGACAATATGTCATGATTTTTTTATTTATTTTATTTTTTTTTACAGTATTATCACAACTAAGACTTATCACAATTACCTTCTGAGGGGAAAAAAAAATGCAGTTAAAGTTAAAACATAACAGAGGATTTAGGTCAAAGAACTTTTCTGAACAGTTTTCAATCAGCTCACACGGTTTTTCCAAATTGTGTCAGATACAATTAACGTAATTACTACTCTCAAACTGATTTGCCAAATTTATTGTATCATGATGTTAGTGAACATGAAAGTCATCAGCAGTATTGCTTTTAATATGGATGATATGGCTTTGTGCCCTGGGCTGCACAATACAAGGGGGTGCCACTAAGAAAGAGAAACAATCTAACATGACAAAGCCGTCATGAGTATGGCACCTTCATGTAGTGTAAGCACTGTAAGAAGACAATGCTGTGGGCTGCAGCTGCCTAATAACACAGAGGTTGGTATGTGACTCACTGCCTGTGATTTGGTGTAAAATGAAAGCACAGTTACAGGATTTTTAGTTGGCTGGATGACTTTTGACCATCTCTAGTTCATAATGTTACATATTTAGACTGGTTAGACTGCAGCTAGATTTTTACACATGGAATGGAGATTCTATAAGACACTGTTTAAGGTTTATGAAACCTTTGTTCTGTTTGTAAAAACACACAAAAAACTGTATTTTCAGTGCTTTTGTGGCATCAAGGCCACCTAAGATTGAGACGAGTGGGAAAAGCACAATATATAGAGAAGTCAAAGCAGGACCGAATTATTTTTACAAGGATTACAGTTGCTTTAAAACACAATTTGTGAAACGTCTTACTCTAAGTATGAAAATGACTGATTCATTTTTGAAATCTACATCTAATGGACCTATCTACACCTCTTTATATTTTTAATTTTGTATCAAATAATTTCAGTGCAATAATTTTCAGCTCTTGAGGCTTCCAATAAGTTGGATAACAGCTGTTTTTTTGGTAAATGGGCTTCATCACAGAAATTTGGTTGTGCTTGACAGAAGGAGGGGCTTGCAGACTGCCATTCATGCAAGAACTTTCACTGGGCATCAGTTTAACTTCAGTATCTATACTATTATCAACTATTATCAACACCGTCATTATTATTGTTGTATTTTTACAAGCAGGAAGGAGGATCTTTTATTTATATTTAAAGTATACTATTGAAAGTGCAGAGTGCATTATATACAATTGAGGCTTTTATTATGAAGGTTTTAAGGAAATTGTGTCTCAATTTCATGTACGTTCTTGTCTCTGTAAAATATAAAATCGTCAAATTGATTTCAGCAAAGAGCTTGTATTTAAACTGTCCTTTTGAGTACAAGCAGACCTTCAGCTAGAGGTAGTTAGGAAGAAAATGACAAACCAACCAGACCTTTGTGATGCTACATCCAGCCAGAGGTGGGCAGTAAACAGTTACATTTACTTGAGTAGCTTTTTATAAACAAACAAACAAAAACACTTTGCTAGTCTACCTATCTATTACTTCACTGAATGAAGAACAAACATATTTAACTCAAAATTCACAAAATTCACCAGACACAGACACATACCTAAAGTTTATGTTGAATTGAGACTTAAATCTGATATACGATCAAAGTTACTCAGTAAAGAAACCTTTTTAGCAAAAATGTTTCTACTCTTGCTGGAGTAATTTTCTAGATGATTATTTTTTCCTTCTACTTGAGTAAAAATATACTAAAGTAGAGCAATTACTTGATTATTTACTTACCAGTACTTACTTGCCAACTTTTGGGTACTCTACTCACCTATGCACCCAACTAATGAACTTACCAAGCATTAGCTGTTAAGCAATGTGTGTCACTTCCCGTTGCCTGTAGTGAGAACCAACACATATTTTAAAAGTCATACAGTTCAGCATACAGCTACATTTAGGACTCAGTGCTATTTGATGGTAGAAATGTCTCCACTTTTTATTTTTATTGCCTTTTGCTTACATCTGCTTTGATAGTTCAGTAACTGAATATAATTTTAAAGGTAATTTGATTTTAAAATGTAATACTAATTAAATATTAATAAATTGAAGAATGTTATAAAAATGCCAAAAATATCTAGAAAATTGAGTCTAGAAAAGCATAGAAATAGTAACGTTCTTGATAAGATCAACAACAAAGGATGTTTAAGACAGAAATGTTGACATTATACCAGTGTGAAAACCTACATAATTATGGAGAAGACTGCTGACTTGGCTGTTATTCAGCAGACAGTTCCTGACATCTTCCACAAGGAGGGTACGGTGAAAAAGGTCATTGCATAAAAAAAGAGAAAAGAAAAGTCCTGTGTGCAAACTGAATATTGGAAAGTTGAGTGGAAGGGAAAATTATGCTACAAAAATCTGGACATGCAAATTCTACAGTTCAAAATACAATAAAATTTAACACAGGTTCACTTTGGCCATTGAAATGTATCACTACTTTACCTTCACAGATTTTTACTTGCATCTGCGGTGATACATTTAAAAACAAGTTTTATATTGTGTCATAGTAGAATTAATTAATATTTTTTATTTTAAAACAATAATTATATACATTTATTTTCTATATCCGCTGAATCCATACAAAAGTGAAGGGGGCTGATGCCTATATCTCAAGAAATCATTGAGTGAAAGGCAATAAGTAAGCATTGTACAATAATATTAACTACATGTAATTACTAAACTCTACCATGGTTTTCATTTAAAAAAAAAAAAAAGCTTTCCTCCCTACAAAACAAGATCCAATTTACAAAGCTGAAGGGAAAAAAGAGATCATAGAACTGCAGAATTTACCCCACAGACAATGTCTGTGCTTTGGCAGATTGTCAACATATTCTAATCCTTCATAGTCCTTTTACTGACCATCCCTAGTATGCAAGTAAACTTTTACTGTCAAAACATCCAAGATATGATCCTGCTTGTGTGTCTATTTAATGGGTTTGTTGGCACATTTCCCTGCCTTTTATCTCTCTATCTATCTCTGCATGCATCACCATGCCTGATGAGGAGAAAAAGCTGAGGTAAGCAGATTATCACTCTGCGTGGTTATCACCCTGCCTTCACAAGCCCAATTTGAGATGGTACAAATGAGACTCCAAAAGGCCAAAGCAAATACCATAAAAATGTGCTGATCCTGATATTACCACAGCAGCCCCTCCAGCTGTATACCACTCCTATGTTCCCTGGACCAGAGTGTCTCCCCAGCCACACTGTTATCAGCCCAGAGTATATTGGATAGTGCTTACATTAACACACAGTGTCTAACAAACCGCTTACGCTCCTTTAATTGGATTACAAGGAGAGCTGCATTCCCATTGGTGAGATTAGGGGGGGTCCGGGCATGGAGCCCGCTTCCCCCCTCCGCCATGTGAGTGAAGGATCTGATTCGCCGTTGTCCCTAACGACCTGCAGATGGCAGATGTTTGATTGGTGGAGTGGAGCTGGCGAGGCTGTTTATTGGTCTGTGACGGTGTAATAAGAGGGGGATGCCAAGTCAACTGTCAGGGTGTTCAAGTGTCTTCTCTGATCTGGAGGTGATTAATGAGGCTATTTATTTATTTACTGGCCTTAAATACAGCTTGTGGAAACACTGTTCTCTAAGTAGATTTAAAGGTCAGTTTGAAAAGGCATTTCAAGGGTTTTCTTTGACTTAAAAAGAAGGTTTTTTATGTTTTTAAAAAAATATTTCAGCAGTAATTCAGCATAAATATTTAATCATCTAATTCCATCTTTGTTATTGTGTCCAATTTTCTGTAGTCATATTGGATCTTTGGGAGATTAGGGAGAGTTATACCTTCTACATTAGAACGTTTCTACATTTTCCATCATCAGGAGAAGCCAAACCAGACAAAGTCAAACAGAAGTATATAGCTTCTGTCTCTTATTTGCCTCTGCAAACCATAAGTGGAAAATTATGAGACATTCATTTGAAAATGTGACATTTTCTGTTACGTTTACAAGTTGTCTTTTCTACATGGATTCAATGAGGTTTTTTTCACCTGCTACCAGTTACACAAAGCATGTAAAACCAATTTTTTCTGAAATGAACTAATCTTTATGTTCTCAAAGTCATCATTCTTTGTCTAGAGAATATAGACTCTTACCTTAACTCTGAGTTTTCTCTGCAAGCATTACCAAGTCCAGTATGCTCACTGACAGAAGTTGAAAGCCACGATAAATTAAAGCATCTTTATTGTAGAACATACAGCCTTCTTGTTATCTGCTGAAAGTCTTGCTCTCTCTTAATTTGTTGCAGCCTGAACAAACCAGAGACATAAAATCATAAAATTATAAGGCACTTTCTTTCAAAAAAAGAACAACCAAAACCAAATTTTTGTGCTTGCTATGATGTTATTTTTAAATACCTCACACCTGATGTATGCACACAGGTGAAAATATCAAATGTTATTGATACACACACATACTGCAGCTGTAGCATTTTTGGTTTATACCAAGAAAAGAAGAGGAAGATATGAACAAGTAATTTAAAGCTCTCAAAATCAGAACTGCTTTAAAGACAAACACATGTCAGTAGCTCAGATTTACATTTGTAAGATAAATAAAAAGATCTCATCAAAACAGAAAAATACAAGTTGTGGCATTAAAGCAGCAACCATGTGATCTTTATTGAAAGATATGCTTGTAGTTCTTTTCGTCAAAGTTTTGAAACACTTAAACCTTTTAAAGTAACATATCTTTTCATAGACAATATCACTGCATAATAATTCAATTAAGCTCAAAATTATTCTTACCGTTGGCAGATTCAAATTACTTTCATTAAACCAAGAAGTTTCTTTCTGGTAGAAAATGAGACAGGTATCCCTGAAAAGATAAAACATTACAAAAGAGTGAATAATCTAGAAAACATATAAATACTTATCTGTTTTGATTACTTTTATTTAAAAAATACCATTTAGAAAATTATGTATACCTATCTCAGTAATGTAAAACTCTCTATTGGAATAACTGCAACAAAACCCTACTTCTAATAGTTCTTCTAATAGCATCTTTTTGCATGTTTCTACTGATGTTTTGACAGTTTATCTTTGGTAATGAGCTCCAAGTGTTTGAGATGGGGAGACCTCCTTGCCATCACCCTAATTTTTAACTCCCTCCACAGATTCTCTGTCAGACATTAGGACTCTGGTTGGGGCATTTACAAACATTAATATTACTTCCAATCAGAAGAAACAAGTTGGTATGATTAAAAGGTAACTTTAAACCTAAATCTGCTAGAAGTATGAACTGTATGTCTTTGTTATTTGATATTGTCTTGCTCAATTAGTTTACTGTTATAAATTAGAAAAATTGTGAGGAAAGAAACTCTAAATAATTAAATCAAACTAATAAGCTGATATGACAGTGTATGAACAAATAATGTATTTTCTGCAAAAGCAAATCTTGTGCCATTGTAGCGTATTAAATCTCATTCACAAGTAGAAATGCACTGTTGTATAATTTTAGATGATAAACCTAAGTTATGTGAGCAACAACACAAATGCCCTTTAAAATGTGAGTAAATTAACCTTGTAAGGTTACAAATAAAATAAATTTGAGTGCATACTTTCACTTAAGTGCACAATAATAAGAGTGTGACCCTCGATTCTGTCACCTTTGACGTTTGACCCCTAAATTTGAGCATTTTCAGCCTTTTCCCCACACATTAACCCAAACCTCTGACCACTAACTTATGGGGGAGTCGTCGGCACAAGCTGCTGAAAACCTGGCAGCTGCTGGCCTCCTGTGAAGGCGGACCCTCTCCATCATGATGGTGACACCTTAACTGTCCGACTCTGGCTCAGCAAGGAAGGCCCCCTGCCGTCGAACTCACACAAACACTGGGCGGCACACACTTTCACTTGTCTCTTTGGTGGCAAAAAAAAGGACAAACAGAATGAAACAAACTCCAAGCGCTTTCTTCTCTCCAAAAACAGGTGCAAATGCAAATCTACTGCTAACAAACACGCACTGTCTCTAGAACTGTCATTAAATCTCCTCTCTGTCTGCACGATCAGTACAAACAATTCTCCTTTTCACTGTCTGCATCGTATCCCTACACAAACACACATGCTGAAGTTTGAACATTAGGCCTAAATGTACTCTGGCCCATTCCCCGCAGGTGACCTGACCCTTACTGTCCTGACTGTCAAGAAAGGAGGAGCCCATTCAGGCAGATGGCAGAAGAGCCAAATGTTTCCAAACAACAGGCCGAGTTAATGTGTAGCTTTAACCATTGTGTCCTCTGCCTGACAATGGAGAGGGGTGGGGAGGGAGGGGCGCTCGCCGGAGCTGTTGGTGAAGATGGACTCGGTGTGTATTCTTGGAGGAGTTAATAAAAAGTGAGCTAAAGCCCACTTGATTCATCACTGTCTCATTTGGGCAGGAAAGCAAAAGGACAGAAGGAGGAACGCACTGTGCTGGTGAAAAAGTGCAAAACGCATCAGTATGTGTGCTTGCATGTAAGCAGCAAAACCCATTTGTCAAAGCTTATAAAATATATTGAAATCAATGTTCTAATTATGCTTCAAATTAAACACAGAAACCAAGATCAATGGATTTTGTTTGGTTTAGAAAATGCTGCTATAGTGCTTGCAAACATCCCCATTGTCCGCCTCTGCTTCTTGGCGCCATCACTTTCCTAAAGATGAGGGTAATTCTCTATGCAAATGTGTCGCCATCATTGTCCCCGCCTCGTTAATCTGGGCCCGAGCTCCTTTGACAAACCCCTCTCTGATTGATGAGGCCCTGACAGCTCCAATGTGTGCGTGCATTTTCACAGATTGACATCATCATTAAGGAGCCTGAATCGCTGCAGATTTACTCACCAGCACGCTCTCCAGCATGCACCCACAAACGCACGGTTATTCACGCAACTGTGCGCGTGGGAAAACACATGCAAAAGGAGGAGGCGCCACCATCCGTCTAACAGCTGAGGTTCCCATTCTGCACCCACGGAGTTGGGGATGCAAAGCGCTCGCTCATTGGCTGCCTGAATCTGTCATTTTGAAGTTAATTGGTGTAGGCTTTAAGCAAATTTCCAGCAGCACCCCTACCCAGCCACCGAGTCACTTGATGGGTGAGCTGCTGTCATATGGCACCTATCGATTCACCCAGGGGATGAGATGATTCCCATAAAACCCGCTATGTCAGTGTCAGCCTCTCGGGAAGCGGCCGATAGCCTCCGTCCTCCTTGTCTGTTGATGTAGATCTGGGACGGGAGAGTTTTAAATCATGCTTTATTCATATTCACTTCATCTGAGGAGTATCCGCAGGCTGGGTTTTTAGTATTTCAATCGGCTGAAGTCCATTTTAGAGTTCATTTGAAAATGGGAAAATCGTTACCTAATCCTATTGCTTTGGCCCCGAGCTACAGCATAAGAAACATGGCGTGTGCTAGTAGAGCAGGGTTGGGGGGTGGAGGTGGATAAGAAAATAAAAAAGACAAGAGACACAAACCCTGACATAGTGGAGGCAGCTGCAGATGAGCAAATAAAGCATTCAATATTTATGACTGAAATTAAAACCAGATAAAGATGTCCCATATTACCGCATCGCCGCCCTCCTCCCTCCCAGGCCCCTGGCCCTGACTCCGGTGCTCAAAACTCTCCACTCTCTCAGCGCAGAGTGAAAGAGAAGCATTATTCCTTCTCAGCTAAATGTCTTCAAAGACAGTAATGAATGCAATGCAGTGACCCAGAAAATGGACTTTAGAGAAGGAGAGGGAGGGAAAAAAAGCAATCTTGCGTTTGTGGCGGAGTATTATCACTTTACTCCCCTCCCCTTGTCTGCCCCCCACCCAGGCTGGTTTGTGCTCCTTCACTTTGTGTGCACCTGCCATGATGTGTGTCTCTGAGGGCATGTGCACCTTGCGAGTTTGTCCACACTTGCTGGCGTGTGTGTGTGTGTGTGTGTGTGTGTGTATGCATATGTGCGCTGAGAGTGAAGTCTCAATCAAGAGGGAATGGGTGCGGGCTGACAGGCAGACCCATTGTGGGGTTAATTAAACACTTCAGGTTTAACACCCCGTCTCTGTCGTTAACCCAAACACTGCCTCATCATTCATCCCCGCCACACTTCAGTTGGAGAATAGAGAGGGGAGAAGGAAGGGAAGGGACATGATGGGGGTGGGGGTCACAGTGGGTGGGGATATGGTGGTCGCAAGATCTGAGGGTACAAGAGATGACGGAGGTGGTTAAAGTTTATTTATTTAGCTTGGAATAATGTGAGGATTCATTACGGAAAAGAAAAGATACAAAAGATACAAAAAGGTAGCATGAATGCCTCTATTTCAACCTGTGGACATATAAGAATAGAATAGAATAGAAATATCCTTTATTGTCTCATGATGGGGAAATTTCTGTGTAACAGCAGCAAAGTGACAGTGACAGGCAATAACAGAAAACAGACTCACACAAAGAATATAAGATATCTGTAAAAAAAAAAAACAAAAAAAAAAAAAAACAGAGTAAAGAATAATAAATACTATACAGCAAGGCAAAATTTCAACATAAAGACTGTGTAGTTGTAAAACAATACTATGGTCCAGAGGAATGTGCAACTGAGTTGGATAATTAAAAATGTACAAGATGTGCATGTCTCTTAGCATTAAAAATACAAATTATTTACAGTTAGTGACAATAAAAAATGGTAGAGTTGTGTCGATACCAGCGTGGATTTAAACACTCATTGATCTTCTTGGGAGCAAAGATGGTTATAGAGTCTAACATCTGCTGGGAGGAAGGATCTCTTATAACGCTCCTTAGTGCACCTAGGATGCAGCAGTCTGCCACTGAGGGAGCTCTCCAGCTCAGCAACAGCTTCATGCATGGGGGGAGAGACTTTGTCCATCAGTGATGTTATTTTCGCCACAGTCCTGTCTCCCACCACCTGCACTAGGTCGAGGGGGTATCCCAGCACAGAGCTGGCCTTCCTGATGAGCTTATCTAACTGCTTCCTCTCAGCTGTAGATAAGCTGCTGCTCCAGCATACAGTACCATAGAAGATGGCTGATGCCGCTACAGAATCAAAGAAAGTCTTCAGGAGCGCCCCCTGCACTCCAGAAGACCTCAGCCTCCTCAGCAGGTAGAGTCTGTTCAACTCCCTGGATGTTCACCAGTGTCAGTGAGGTAGGTCTGCGGCTGCGGAAATCCACTGCCAGCTCCTTGGTTTTAGCTCTTTAAGTATTTCTTAAGTATTCTTAAAAAATTTTAATGAATCTAAAATCTGTCTAAAATCCCCTACACACTGAATGACCAACATCAACAAACTTTCTGGGGCAAAATTTGGACTAAACAGGTCAAATTTTCAATAGATCTTACCAGAAGGTAAAAAAAAAAAGCTTGTCAACCATAGATGACTATACAAAAAGGCGGTCCAGTATTTGGAGGGATAGTTCAAACCTCTTAGTATCATACAGGAAAACATGTTAGTTTGTGAAATTCTCCAAAATGAAATCATTCAGTCAGCATTCTCTCAGAAAAGGTGTAGACTTTGTAATTGTTCGAAGATTTAAAGATAAAACATACTGTTTTATATAGTATGTTAACTTTATAATTATATTTAAAATTAGATCTTCAGAAAATACAGTTACATTTTCAAAAACTGGCACTGCTGAGAAAGATGTATAAAATCCTTTCAAATTTAGTCATGTTTTAGAAAATATTCACGGAAAAATACTATTTTTTGAATATTTTTAAAGCTCTCTTATTATCCTCCTCACTGTAATATTCTTGATCATTTTGCAGCATTTTCATCACACTTCTTGTTGGTTTAAAAGTTTCTATTTATTGCTTTGACTTTATGAGCAAGTTTAGCTGAGTAATTATTTCCTTGTGATTTATTGACTTATGCAGATTAACATATGTCTGCCTTACTTTAATTGTATGTTCTCTTATCTTTCCCATTTTGAAGAATAAGATCAGAAATGGTGTTGCATCATCTTTATACCCCAGTCTGGATTACTAAATAAAATTCCTCCAACACTTTGATCAACATAAAAAGTAAAATGTCTTCAAAAATATTTCTGTTACATTTATTTTATATTATTATTATTGGAGTTATTATTTGGAGTGCCCGGAAGAGTCTTGAAAACAATTTTCCAGCCAACTAAATTTGTTTCAAATACAGGTTTGATTGTTGCTAACATTTTACCATAATGTTGCACTGCAGCAATAAAAGATAACTTTAGTTCAAAGCATTTTACCAATATTTACTGCCAATGGCGCTATTTGCAAAGCTGTTCCTTTCCTTGCAGGACCTGGGGGTTGAGTTTAGGAAGACTAACAACCAATCAAAATGCTGTGTCATGTTTAAAATTCCAGAGCTATTTGCCTATTCTGCCCAATTAAAACAAAAAAAACTCTATATATATATATATATATATATATATATATATATATATATATATATATATATATATATATATATATATATATATATATATATATAAAACACATACCTTCAACATCAATATAAAAATCTGACAGTGTCAAAATAAAAAAGAGCTCACTGTCTATTATCTTCCTACTGTATGCTTTGACATGTCACTGAGTTTAAGTTGGTCAAGCCATCTCATGGAGCTATAATTACAGATTACAGATTTTCCACACAGATTCTGAGTTAGTTTTTAAATACAAATCAAACTGTATTTTAATATCACCAGGAATTTTTGATTAATCAGCTTCTTGATCTATTTCTATCAGATCAGCTGGTTGGGGTTGTAGAATGTTAACAAACATACTTGTTATTTAGCATAATTAAGCTACTGTTATTAGGGCATCTGTTTGTGGTGACACTGAGATAAATAATGTGGTCTGTGCAGATGTTAAAAGCACTGCAATCTTTCACAAAAGCAATAAAACTGGCAGCAGATCAAGCCTTTACTGGATGAGATGTTAACAACAAATTGACTCTCTGATTGTGGAAAACCAAACTGGTTCCCCTGTAGAGCCTGTTAGGAAGTGACTCGAACAGCAGGCCTGGTTAAGCACTGTATCCAATTTTGTGGAAAAACTCTAGTAGCATTTTTTTTTTTTTTTTTTTTTTTTTTTTTTTTTTTTTTGCAGGATTTTTTTCTGTCATTGGCTTTTATTTATTTATTCGTTATAATTTTCTCATGTGTATCTGCTTTCGCTTTACAAACACAAAAACATATGTTTAGCCATAACTTAAGGGGAAATGAAAGCAAGAATTTGGATTTGAGACATCAACTAAAGCAGAAAAAATTTTGGTGAAACAACTGTGATACAGTTTCCTCTCAAGGTTGTTTTTGAGTCTGGTCAGAAAAACTACCTTGGGCTGCAGTGCAATGGATTCTCACACCACTAGATAGCAGTAGTTTACACCTCTGACAACTTAACCAGTCCACCCAGTTTCTACAGACCAGTGAGAGGAACCTCTGAATAAACAAAGAGATGAATGAGTTAAAAAGCTCTAACTTCGTCTTCCTTGACTACAACTAACCTCATGTGGAAGAGGAATTAATGAGGAGGAATCAGATTTAGGTAATTTCATCTGTGCATCAATAGCTGTATACATACAAAAGTAATTGTGGTCATGAGAAGACTAATCAAGCTCATACTTATGAGTAAACTTTTACCTGAAAGCATAACTTTTATGAGTCCTAAGTTTAACTTTCACACAGATATGAGTGTTTTGTTTTGCCGCTAAGCATGTGTTATTAAATTGTTACACACAAAAGGATTAGCAGCTTTGCAACCTGAAATCTGATTGCATTTTGACATGCAGCCTATACAGCAGTGGTTGAGTTATAGTTTATGAATCCATTGGAAAATTGACCCACATGTTCCTTCATGAAATGACCATTAAATCTGTTATAGGCACACTGGACAATCAAAGATTTCTGAGATAACAGCAACCTTTGTATTAGATAATGTATGACGAACTGCTTTAAACCTCACCATGTGAAAACCTTTTTTTTTTTTTTTTAACATGATTATTGTTTGATAAAAAGTATAAAGTATAACAAGTTAAAATGGAGAACTTAACAACATCAGACTGATGACCTATCGGTGTTATTCAAATTAACTCTCCTGACTTATTTAAAATGGTCACCCAGATGGTTACCACACAGTTTTATACAGCTCTGTGTACATGTTTTGATTATACATTTCAGAAGTTACTAAAAAAATTACAAATATGAATTTATAAGCATCTCAAATGGTGAGCAAAACATTAACAAAATCAAATGAAGCAATTTTCATTGTAGTTTTAACTTTTCTAGCATAAGTGAAAGGTTACAGTGGGAAACCTTTTTTTAGCCTCGACATATGTAAGTGGTTTGTTTATTCACCTTATTCCTGGTGGTGCCGACTGATTATATAGGCAGGTTCCGGTGTGATAACTGCAGTGCGGTTGTTTATTTTGGTTCAGAATCTGTTTATTTTAAGTAACTACCTTGCAGCTTTGCTAAATTTTGTTTAAGATGAGATACTCTTGTGATCAGTGGTAGACTGTGCATCTGTTGCCACATAAAGAGGAATGAAGAAGAAAGTGGCTGAAGAACCTACATTTTAGGCGATCACTGAAAACTCACAGGTGTGCTCTTCTGACTTGTAAACTGGCACCTAGTGAGGAGGAAAATCCTTACCTCCATCCTTACCGGCTTGGATTACTGCAAACCACCAGGGAAGAAATACTAGTTTCTGAGAAGCATTTACAACACTGTAGATGATATATAATTTTAGATTTAGAAATAAGGAGCTATGTAATTACTAATTATTCATTTTTGCATAACATCCTGGTCTTTCACTCCCTGACCGCATTCTAAACCACCACTTTAAAAATGGCAGAAAACACAGTTAATATGTTCTATTTCATTCAAGGCATAGGAAATGCCAAATCAATATCAGATTAAAATATATTTTTACCTCAGTTTTTCTACATAACTTTGGAGTTGACAAGGCAAATAAATATGCTGGTATACATAGTCAGAGTCGATTTCTTCAAGTTATCCTCACAGTCTGGATGAAAACAAAAGATGACTGGTAAAATAGCATTATCTCATGTAAAAACTGATGTTGGCACATTTTTACCCATGCTTCGCAAGAGACCAGTTGTTTAAATGCAAAAATGCTGGACCAGTATTAGAAGTTGCTGAGAGAATCCTTTCAATTTATTTTACCTATAGGCATGAGGTGGATAGGGGTTATAAGTCACTACATTACATATGAATATGGAAAAAAAAGGAAAAATGAACCAAGTCTCAAAACAAGCTAATTGGTTTGGATATACCTTTCAAGCATAAGAGAAATGTTCAGGCAAAAGTTTGCAGCACATTTCTATACAACTAAAGGCTAACTTGTGTGTAAACAATGTGTAAACATTTTTTTCATAGGGTTTATAAGTTATTTCTTAATAGGAATAACAATATTAAAACAAAGGAGAAGTTGAAAAAATTCAGCCAATTAATCAAGTATTACTGCTGTTGTAACAGACTTGTCAAGCATAACTGAAATCATTAGGCACATATTCACTGTCATTTTTCAAAGAGTTAACGGTTACATTTTAGAGTTTCATGTGTAAATCTTGTGTTTATTTGGTTTATTTGTTACTATTTGAAAATAAAATTGAAGTTATAAAAACTGAGAATTGTAAAAAAGAAGTTCAAATCAAATGAACCAATTATTATTGTTATTTTGATTAACTTTTCTGGCATAAGTGAAATTTTTACACAGACGATGAGCCTCATGATGTCCAAGAATTTTGTTGTTCAGTAGCAAGTATGACATCATAGCAAATCAAAAATGCAAAGGAGAAACGAGGAAATGACCAGTTTATCAGTGTTATTTTGATGGACATTTTTGATGCTTGCAACACAGCTAATGGCTAGCTTTTTTGAGCCTCATTGTGTGTAAACAATTTGTTCAAACACTTTATTTGACATGAAGTATTAAGTTATAACAAATCAAAAATGTAAAGGAGAAATAAACAAATTCAAATGAAGAAATAATTCATGTTATTTTGATGGACTTTTGTAGCATAGTTGAAATGGCCAGGCAGATGCTCATAGCACAGTTTTATACAGCTAACCGTGGTCTTTTCTGGGGTTCATTAACGATGGTGCAGTTTTTGTAGCCATGTTGTTGTTATGTGCCTGTTGTCGTGGAGGTTTGGTGAGACGGAGTCGATGCCCATGATGCAGTCTCTCCATTAGCCATTAGCCCATTAGCCCGTTAGCACTCAGGCTGTTGGAACAGCTTGAATGTGTGATGCTAATGCTTCAGGGATCCAACCCAAACTGGAGCCTTGGCATAAGGCCAAACAGGAGGAATGGTGTAACAACTTTTCCTACCTATCCTTCCTCCATGCTCTCTCCTGTTATCACCTCACATTTGTTTTTTATTGTTTTGTCTTGTTTGTCTCCTCTGAATTTGAGTGCTTTAGCATCTTTAAGCCACAGTTTTTCACTGGAGGAGTGTCTCAGTTTCATTCCCGTGGCATATGTTAGTAAACAAGACTAATGAACATGTCTATCCAAATGTGGTGGAGACATTTTTCTCCTTCAATTCACCCGCCGTTGCCCACTGCAGTTTATCCCCGGTTTGTTTTCCAAGCATTTCTCATAAAAGTGATTTATCAAACACACTTAATGCCGAATTGCTGATGTTTCGTCGTGAATGATTCCAAAGCCTGTTGAAGCTGGTGGTTTTATGGCTCAGGCTGAAAAGGCTACTTCTTGGGGGCATGTTGTGTTTGCTTCTTGTAAAGCTGTTAGACACACACACAAATGTACACGCTAACCCTACCGTAGTCGACTGGGGATGGGCGGTGAGAAAATGTCAGGAGGGATAGAGGTCATTGCCTTCCAAAAGGATAAAACACACATTTCACACAGCTCCCCCACTGTGTTATCATTTACTGCCCTATCGGACACATTTTGCCGCCTCTGAATGTATTTATATTTACAAACATATTCTTTATTTATTTTCTCTGAGGCCACTGCGCCGAGGAAATGATACTGAAATCTAACATTTGGAGAGCCATCGTGACTGCCAGGAAGCAATTTGTGCTCTATCTCCGTGGAAAAAAGGGGGCCGTGATGCCCCGGGGCGGCCATTTCGTTCCCTGCAGTGACATTTTTAACAGGGTGCCCGCAGGACACTGGGACGCAGTCTCAGCCACACGCTGCCTCGTCATGGCAGAAAGCCCGCACACTGCGCTGTGGACACGCTGTCTTTGTAGGCCTCTTTGCCTGACTCTAAATGCTGAAGCAAGGTTGCCGTGGAAGGCTAAAGATTGCTTTGAATAAACTCTACAGTTGGCAAAGACAGAAAACAATACATGCAGGTGCATTACTGTAGTCTCTTTGTATGGTTAGATGATAGTTACCGGATGTCAGTAAGCAGCCAGTATATACTTTTGTATTAATTCTGATATGTACCAGCTCTATGAGACTTTTTCTATTGCTCCTGTCTATATGTATCAAAACAACATTAGGAGTGTATCAGCATCAATATGCCGTCATGAAGCATGGAGGCTGCATTCCACTCATGTGTGACCATTATACTAATGAGGTTAATGGTTCAGCTGTGCTTACCAAAAGATGGATGCCCCCCCCCACAATGGAACATGGCCCCTCTTGAGAGTGTTGGTGAGCTCATTTATATGTGTTTTTGCTTTTTGTGGTAAATTAAACAAAAACATTTCCTTTGTCCCAATAGTTACAGGGACACCTCCAGAAAGTTTTGCGAGGGATTGCCAGACTGGAGCCACTTGTAATTTGGGGTAGCAGAATTTCAGAAGCTATATTCAGGCATGTCGCTTTGGCAGAACTTGAAACTATAAGTTTATTTTTTCAAGTACCTACATACCACAAAATCAGCTCCTTTTATTTGAGGCGTTGCAGAGTGTGAGTGAGAAAACACAGAATTATAAATACATAGATAAAAACACTGATCATATAAGCATGTCCTTTTTTCTGTTAAATTCCTGAATACAAACTATTATACATTTAAGACTGTCTGAGGTGTCTAGATTCAGGTGTTTGTTAGATACGTTCTCAACTGGGCAGCGGTTGCCACTAAATACATCTTGTACTACCTTGTAGTGTGTACTTTCCATTGAAGTTATAACTGTTAATATTATATATGCATATGTTTGCTGTTGTGGATTCTCGGTTTTGTTTTGTTTTGTTTTCTCTTCCCACAGGTCTCGAGGCAGAGTTCAAGGGTAAGACTTGTTATATCTCTGCTTTTTTTCTCTCCTCTACTTCTATCTCCTTTTTTCTCTTTAAACCTTTCCTCCATATTTCTCTCTTTCCTATCCCCCCCAACTTTTTTCTTTTCATCTTTGTATCCATTAAATTTGAAACAAACCCAAAGCAATTTTTAATAAAGAAAAAAAATTGTCTGAGCACATGTGTCCTGATGAGGGCTGTTACTTATCATGGGAGAGACACACTACAACCAAAAGCCAGAGCAGACTATGAGGACTTTTATTTAGGAATGATGCTGTGGTAAAACTTGAATTTGGGTCCGAATGAAAAAGGATTTTGTAAAACAACTGAATAGTTTCCAAGTTCACATTTTCTAGTGCTTCTATGCTAAAAATCAGACGATTTGAGTTGTTAGCATTTGCTTCTTTAACAAGCTAATCTAATTAGTAACCCATGATTTTAAAATACTGCAATCCTCCAATTTTTTTAACCTAAATATGGGATTCTGGTATAGAGCAGGGCTAAGAGTTAGCCTGACTTTAAAAAAGGGACTCCATAAAGGAAAGAAAAGAAGGTAGAATCATATAAATAAATTAATTAAATGTTCAAATCATAAAAGGTTGGCCATTCTTCCCTCAAATTCATACATGGAAAATATTATGCATATTAGAGTGTTTGTTGGGGAGGAAAAATGGTGGTGGGAAGGGGGGCTCTGGTGACTGTGGACATATAGGGGTGGTCTTTTTATACTATGCTGCCAATCTTGCCGATCAGTTTTCACTCAGAAAAGTGCCTCTCTTTCTCTCTCTCTCTCTGTGATATATATGTCTATATCTATCTATCTATCTATCTATCTATCTATCTATCTATCTATCTATCTATCTATCTATCTATATCTATATATATATATATCTATATATATATATATATATATATATATATATATATATATATATATATATAGATATATATATATATATATATAGATATATATATATATATATATATAAAACTCTTCATCCCTAGTAATAGGTCCTCAATAAGTACAGTGAAAACTTAGCCTCCAAAACTGTAGATATGTGTCACTGTTCATCGTCTTGAACTTTTCAGACTAATCAGACCAACTGATCACGTCTCATGGGTTTATAGGAGAGGGCAAATTACCGGTGTCTATTTTTGCTAATTACAAATGGTAAAATCAGTGAAGCCTTTTATAAGCTAAGATACTGTTTATTCCCTGCCACATGCAATTCAGTCTAAAAGAGAAACAACCCTCAGGATTAACATTGCACCATTTCTTTAACAGATGGGATGCCCCAGCCATCTGTATTTTTTTCCAGGGATTTAAATGTGTTTAGGTTGAGCAACGGGTTTAACTTAACCCCACTAAGTACCTGAAAACAGCTTTAAAATAAGAGAAATCAGTGATATGGGTCCCAAAATTCAAACAAAAGGAGCAAAAGAAATGATTCAACTCATAAACTTCTTTGTTATTGATTTTAATGCCTTGACCTAAATAGTTATCAGGGTTGAGATTTGGTGGTTTCTAATTCGAATTTCCACATTCATCTTGGTGTCGAGGGCCAATACTTGTTTGCACACAACCTCAAAACCACAGTATTGCTTCTTAATTAGATTTGCAGGATATTAAAAACACAGTAGGTGCTTCTAAACGATGATCACTGGAGACAGTGTTGAAATAGCATGCTGTCACGCATGGTTTTCTATATTGCCTGTCGAACCGTAACAATATCTGATTTTAGATTTTATAAATGTGTTCAATTATCATCACAAGTCCTCCCAAAAACATGGAAAATATCAAATTATGAGGACAGATTTGGAAACACAGACAACTGAATATTGTTAGGTTTTTTTTCCATCTTCAGAATGGCACTTTAATGAAGAAAATGAAGTTGGCCTCATTTACCGTTAATGCAGTCAAATGCCTTTTCTCAGTGGGTGCAACCCAATAAGCTGAGGAGAGGAAGGGCATCGGGTCTCTGGAGGGGTACAACTTTAATTGGATGATCTGGAAGTCCTTTTCCCCCCAATTCCAATTGTAAACAAGGGATGTCATGGCACATCTAACACCAAATGAAGAAACCTTCGTAAAATGCCTCTCAGACCTATATCATTTCTTTTCCTGGTTTGTGTGTGTTTCTGGGTGTGTGTTTCTCTATTTTGAATGTTCCTATATGGTAACACATATCCAGGTATTTTATAAGAAACAGGCTATTAATAAATATGAGGGTTTTTTTAAAAGTCCTTTCATTTAAATAGCAGCGAAATATGGCTCAAAAGAAAACAAATAAATTGTGGTTGCATTTACACCATTTTTCCTAGTTTTTTTTAAAATAGTGTTTCTATTTAAAATTAGCTGGATTACAGGACTTCTTGTAGGGATTATCCCACACAAGTTTTAAGATATTCTGACCCCTGGCAGGCATACATTTGAAATTATTTATAATAAATTAAGAAGTTTGTTTCTCTGATAGGGGATAAGACTGGTGTATCCCTAAACATAATGAAACAATGAGAAAGTATTACAATTTTCAAAAAACTTTTTTTTAAAATCTATTTTTATTAATATGTTAGGGTATCTGGCATGTGTAAACTTTCTCAATACCCTTTTCAATAATCAATGGAAAAATATTTATTGACATTACAATAATCAGACTCTTCTTATAATTGCTGAGGAGCTTTTTGCACATTTCCTCTAGTATTTTGATGATTTGTCTGTGGTGATGAGCTCCAAGTCACTTAGGTTAGAATGTCTCCTGGCCATCACCCTAATCTTCAGCTCCCCACACAGATTCTCCGTCAGATATAAGTTAGGACTCTGGCCAGGCCGCTCCATAATATTAATATTACTTCCAGTCAGAGGAAGTATGTTGGTAAAATTGAAAGATCACCGTAGACCTGAATCTGCCAGGGGTTTGAATCATCATCGAGCTAAATGTAAGTGCTACAAAGGGCAAATGTTGGCAAGAGGTCCTTTCTTGGGCAGATGATTAAAAAAATTGTAGATTCTACAGGTTTCTTTTTTGAAATGATCCAGAACTTTCTAACAAAAAACCTAACTGGGGGCATAATATCTATTAATGGCTCATTCTGCCCAGCTATACTCGCTTAAAAAATTACGTAAACATAGAACTATATATGTATCAATGTTCACATCAATTCAGTGTCAATCTTACATCATCCTAAAGATTTTTAGTTGGATTGGAGCATAACATCGTAGCTCATAATTAATATATTATATTTCAGCTTAGAAGTGTAAAGTTAGTATTACATTTTATTGTACCACATTTGAAATTATTTCCTTCTACATTCTCATATGTTCTTTTTAAAATATGATTAACTTATATAATAAAAGTTAATAACTTTGAATTTGTGTTTTTATGTATCATGAAGATAAACCAAAATTTTTTGGTAAAATGTTAGCCTGGAATTCAGTTTACTGCAAATGTCTTTAACAACAAGAAGCACAACATTCTCTTCCCAGTTTAACTCTACCTGCACATTTATTTATTCCTATAACACTAAATGTTTCATTTTTATGACATATACCTCTTTAACAAAGTTTGTGCTTTTCTCAAACTCTCGCTATAACACCAGAATAAGTATGCTGCTAAATGTATTTTACACATTACGCAAGTTTGGGTGTGCAATGACATTTTTTGGAAATTCTTTTTTTCTTACATGGCCGTAAAGGTCGAATGTCCCAAATATGGCACCAAAAAATTAAAGAAAAGACAAAAGAAAGTTAATTTTAGTTTAATTTTTTTCTTTATTTGTTTTATTAAAAGCATCCATACATCTGCTTATATATAAAAAATAGATTTATCTCAAGCAGCATTAAAAAAGTATTTATTTTATTGTAAAGTAAACATGTAATTCAAGACTTATTCTTTGACACAAAGAAACAAATGCTCAAATCTGCATTTGTCTTATTCTGGATGGTCATACTTCAGAGTCATTTCTCACTTTTTGAGGTTCAAAATAGAAAGTTTGCCTCTGTGTGTAACAGTGTGATAATCAGGTGTATATTAGCACTCTTAAAAACACACTTTTCTATCTAAGGCAATTTTTCAAGTTCAGAACAAGGACAACAGAAGTGCAATATGAGAGTGAAACAGTTTAGTGTTAGCTGTTATTAGCTGTAATTACCCACATGTATTATGACGGTGCAGCAGAAGATCTGTTGGTCGGCAGAAAGCCTACATTACACTGAGGATAGCAGCAAATGTCTCCCGTGCTGTTGTGTTGGTCTCCTCCTCTACATATGGGTGATAATATTAGGCCTTTAAGTTTGTTTCCCAGTGCCTCAGCGAATGTTTGAAGAAGCTGAACTAAAGAGTGCTGAGGCAGTGAGTTAGCTTAGCCGACCCTTGGGCCTGTAAACCTGCTGAGCACAGCACAGCACTTTGCACACACACAAACACACTTACTTTCACTGCCTCGATAGCACATAAAAAAGTTTTCAACCCCTGAAAACACTCATGTGCGCCCAGTTCCATCTCAGCTGAGTAATTTAACAAGACTTATATCATCGTCTCAAGGATCTGAAATATGCAATCGACAGACAGCCTGTTCTACTAGAAGAAAAGTGTTCCATAAAGTTTGGAGTCTGCTTTATTGGCTCTTCCAGGATCGGTGAAACTCATAGCCAATGGGAGAGCTCAGACACAGACGGCATATTAATTCATCGCTATTCGTTAGGACCTCCACATGTGCTAAAGACGGTAATCTTCGGTAATTTGTTAGTGCTGCATCGGCGCTTTGACTTTTTAGAGCGCTACTTGACAGCAGTGTTAGCCCCTGGGCTCCTGTCTCTGAGAAAAAAAAAATGTTGCTCCAATTTGCAATTCATACACATTGGGGGAAATGTTTAATTCCATGGCCGTTATTCAACTCAGTTCATTAATTAAAGAAAAAAAACCCTACCATTCTCTTCTCTGCTTTCCCGCCATCTTTTTGATGAGCTTTCTTCAGGAGTAATTGAGTCCGTTAATTAGACAGAATTAGGCTCTAATTATTCCAAAGGCCCAGTGCCGGAGGAGAAAAGAAACCAAATGTGCAATATTTCACTGCCTTGCCACTCCTACCGCCCTCGCTGAATCCCCCTTTAACTCTCTTTGATGTCCCGTATGCTGCCGGTTTCACAGGAAATGGATTAGATATCAGGTCTCTTAATTCTCCCGCTCTGCTTGGCAGGAGATCTCTTTTGACGTTTGCTCTCACTTCTGCCTGATTTCAAGCCTGTGCTCCAGTAAATGCATTTCATTACAATGAGGTGTTTTATTCTCCCCAGCCCAGTTTTTATGTTGTATTAAAGGGGACAGACATCCGTCTTGTTTATGTCCTCCCTCGGCCTCTCAGTTAGCGGTGGTCCTTTTGCTCTGCTGAATTTTTACAGCCTTGACTTTAAACGTCTCCATGTCGAGCTGTAGCTTGGATTTAAAGGCTGTTAGTTCTGTGAAGAAATATTAAAAACGTGAACTTTCCTTCCATACATCACCAACCCCTGAGCAAATTTTCATTAAACAGACATAGAAAAGATGCTGTTGCCTTATAACTAAGCAACTTGAAATTATGGCAGAGAAGTGAAAGCTGAAAAGATATCCACAAAAACATGTCAAAAGGTGGTTTAAAGGTCATTGGGGATCATGTAAAGGGCTAACCATGCATGACTTCCAACATCATGGATGGGACCTACAGGATAAAAAAAATGACACATTCTCAGCATATTTTTCTTAAAACAAGGACAGGACAGACATAAACAACCACAAAAAGTGTCCACAGATATCCTGTGTTTGGAGGTAAGCCTTTAAAGTCTTCAAATCACTGCTGCTTGCAGGACTCTCTTTACTTATGACATGATTTATGAAGGTAATTCATGTGTTTATTTAGTGGTACAGAGTAAAAGAGGTCAAATGCAAATGAATGTCACATTTTTGCAATTTTATCTGTAAAACCTTCTGAAAACCAACCTTTCACAATTGTACACTTCACATGCAGTCACATGAAAATCTGTGATTTTCTTTGAAAGGTTCCTGGCATGAAAATTAAAAATCTGTTTGTGATTGATCTTATGGGCTAACCAGTCCTGACTTTCTACACCTCTGTAGAAAGGGTTTAATTGGATGGGAGTGACTGGTTAAAAAACTGTTTCCAACATATTTTTTTTCCTGGGCAAAATAAAGGTGAAGACTGTCCATTGTTAAAGGATGTTCATGGATATTCTGTGTTTAGAAGAAACATGTACAGACTTCAGCAAACTGCTGTGTGCAGGACTGAGTTTAGATTACTTCTATCAGAGTGAAAGGGGGATTTTTTTAGATGTTGAAAACGTTGGAAACCCTGTATTGTTTTCTTCTACGCCACAAATATGAAGTATTTTGTGTTTAAAACTTTAAAATTTTTCCAAGAAACAGGAACCTTTAGTGGTAGCAGAATACATTTGGCTAAATAAAAATGTATTCCACATTTTTTTCTGATTTTGTTTGTTTTTTTATTTATTTTAAAAACCACTTCTTGAAGGCTCAGCCCTCCACCTAACAATTATGGGTTACTTTCTGTTAGCCTATCACAGAAAAAATTGAATTTCCTTCAATTACCCTGACAAGAAAATAAAAAATCTGTCTTTGAAAATGTTTTTAGGGTTTATCTAAAGGCCTAGCCAAGCCTATCATCACCTATGCTTGGACCAAATCTGGACACGGCCTATAGGCTAAACAAGTATAAAAGTCAACATATCTCTTTGACAGAAATAAAGGCAAGGACTGATCAACCTCATGGAGTGTTTAAAGGGAAACCTTTTCACAGAAAGTTAATCTTCATAAATTATATGAATTCTATTTACCACTGAGGTGACTTCTAAAGGACTTTTGCACTGGATTTTATTTAGTGGTATCAGAGAAAAGGGGCTGAACACAAATGTGCATCAAATTTTACAGATTTCTATTCGTCATAAGCTTTGTAAAACAGCTAGCATTCACCTTCGACCCAACAATTATCCACTAATTTGTGTTTTCCTGTCACATAAAAGCCTCATAAAAAGGAAGTAAAGTTTGTGGTTGCATTGTGACAAAAAGTGAAAATGTTCTGGGGGCGTGAATATTTTTGCAAGGCACTGTAAATTAAGCATGATAATAAACAAAGAGACTGCTGCACTATGAAACACGGGTAACATTCAATTTTCAAGACAGGGAACTTAAAAGTAAATGCTTGAGAAAGTGGTTAGGGCTGCTCTCATAGGCTACCCATCTTAAAACTTTCACATCTTTGTTTAGGCTAAATTTTAATGGAACATATGGGCTAAAAAAGACCAATGCCCAACATATTTTTTCCTGGCTGAACATAGACAAGTAGCAGCCAGCCTTAAGAAGTTATAAAAAAAAGGTGCCAATATACGTTTAGTGTGCAGAGCTAAACCGTTTAGACCTTCACAGAACAAGCATATTTATGCTAAAACTGAGCTTTGCACAAATGGTTTCTGTTTATTAACAAGACGACTTTGGGAGGTAACTGATAGCTCTGAATTTTATTAAGGGGTATCAGAGTAAATGGGTCATAAAACAAACATATGTCACAATATTCAGATTTTTATTTGTAAAGTTGGGGAAAACCACATCATCATTTTCCTCATTGGGTATTTTTATATATGAAGCGTCAATAAAGTTAGGTTTGTGGTTGAAAAGGTGGTTGGAGTTGACCTAATGGGCTGCTAAGTTCTCATTTTCAATGTCTTTGTTCAATGCCTTTTTCTTAGAAGCAAAGACAAGGAATGGCCTACCTTAAATAGCAATAAAAAAAGACATCCAGTGTTTGGATGGAAACCTCTGAGGCCTTCATGGAACAGTTGTGTTTATTCCGAGACTAAATTGCACACAATTAGATGATGTCTGAAGGCAGTTGGTTGCACTGGATCTTATTGAAGGGTATCAGAGTGAAAGGGGGCTGGACATACATGGACATCACATTTTTCGAGTTTTATTTTTAAGACAATCAGCAGCCTTTTTCTTGCCCTTCACAGAAATGCACTATTTTTCTCTGCCTATCTCATAATATCCCCTTAAAAAGACTGGCCAACATTAAATTGCAATGAAACAGGCATCCATGAACATCCCTTGTTTGGAGTTGTAAAAAACATGATGAACACATTTCTCTTTTTAAAGGTTCTAATTGAGCACACAGGAATGATGGGGTTTGATGAATCTTGGTTATTTGACTTTTTCTTCAGGGCACGTGGGCACTCATCAAACTGAGTCCAGAAACCTTTAGAACGGCCGTTATAATCAGTCAGCCTTTGCTCTCATGTAACTATTGATTTCCAACACAATAAATCCAAAGGTACTGGAAAACAAGACACTGTAATCTGTTCTATATGCTCCCCCTTCCTCCATTTGTATCAGTCTAAGAAATGCATTATTAATGCAGTTATATTATCTACAGTCTCTACTCCATCGAAGATGCAAACACAAGCAGGAGCAGCTTTGAGCACAGCTGCTCTGTTGCAGTCTCTCGTGCAGATGTTGAATTGGACAGACCACCCTGAAGCACCGGGGCAAACCAGTACCACAAGCCTCATCGCCACCAAACCCGTTGTGATGGATTGGCCCGCTCTCATGCCAGCTTCGACAAGCAAGAGGCGGCTCGCTCTTATTGGTCCGACTCCAAGCATTAATGGTTGTTCCCAGATTGTAGCGTGAAAAAGGCCCTTTAGCTGCTCTCATAAATATGGTAAAGAGGTTTGTAAAAAAAGAAAGGGGTGGCTCGGGTGGGGGGAGTTTTCACACACAGGCTCAACATCAAACCAGTAATGATGTTTTAAAGGAGGATTGTTGTATTGTTTTTAGTAGATTTTGACATTTTTTAAAAGCTACAGAACAGTGATGAGTGTATATCAGCCAGTTTAGTTTCCTGATCCGGGCCTTTTCAAGGGTAAAACTGTCAGCCGGCATGAAAACAGCCATAAACCAAGCATTGTTCAGAGGTGTTTTCCTCCATTTTCAGATGCCAGATGCTGCATGTTATATGAAATGCCCCCACCGTATTTTTCACAGTGACAGCGTCATAGCTTAGTCTGAGGGGACCGGGGTTAGTTTATCCTCAACTGGTGTATTACTCTTTGAATGTCTCTAAGTTAAACTGCCGGTGACAGCTTATCAGTCAATGTAATGCACAATGCCTCTATGTGCGCAGAGCAGGGGAGTAATTCAATATCCTTATATGATTCAAGGCAAAAAGGAGGGGAGAGGAGGGGGAAAAAAAACGAGATTTATGCCTCCTACGGTGGCAGGAGACATTAATGTTGGCGGAGTCTGAACTTCCCGCAAGAAAAATCTATCTCAGGCAACAGTCTTCCATTTGTAATTTATTCTAATATTAAATTGTTTTTACCAGCCAAGACAAATGAGGGACTCAAGGATGCAAATCCAGAAAAGAGCAGGGACAAAGAAATGGGGACAGTAAATATTATTTGCATTTTTACTACTATGCTGAGCTTTTCTTCTCCTTTTTTCCTGGTTCTTTGTTTTTTGTTTTTTTTTGTTTTTTTTTTTTGTTTTTTTTTTGTTTACCAGGACTTTTTCCCCACTCACTGCCAGACAGAGCAGTCTGTTTCTTGTTTTCCTCTGATGTTACTTGTTATTCCTCTCTGTTTGTCCAGGGTTTCTATTTGGGAATCTCTTTGTTTTTGCACCTCTTCGAGGCCATGCTCTCTCACAAGTGGCTCAAGCTCTGTTAGCCATGAAATCCCGGTGTCCTGACCTCTGGCCTTGCAGCTAAACCCTTTCCCCAACACAAGCTCTGATAATAAACATGAGTATCAGGGGGCACATCTCTGCAGACTGCATGTGTGTTGGTAGGTTTACTGCATGCCTGCACACTTTTACATTTCTTTCTCTGTTCTGCTTCATGTAATCTGATTCATATATTGTATATGCAGGATCTTGGGAAAAAAAACAGCAGACTGAAATAGCTCACAAAGGCTTGTCTCAATAACCCAATTGCAGCACACAAACCTTCTCCATCACCACCATACGTGAATTTTTAAAATTGCTTTTAATCCACGGTACCTCCAGTTTACGACCTGTTTCTGGATCGTTGAGCTCTCAGGAGCAACCTCATCCCCTCTCACGATTTCCGACTCCGAGAAAGAACTCGGATATTGCCACTCTTGTTTAAACTCCGCACCTGTTCCACCATATGCATGAACACAAAGACCTGATTATCTATTTTTACATGCAACACCCAGATTATTCAGGCAGTTTTAATTTAGAGTAACCTAACAGAAGCTGACTGTTCTGCAGCTAGTGGCTGATCAGAAATTATTTGGTTTTTAGATTTTATTTACTCAGTCACAAACAATTGAATTGGCTGAAATTTGTTAACAAAGATGACCGATTTAAATTCGTAACATCAAAACATTTTCAATATTAAACAAAGCCACATTATCAAAATAAAGCATTAATTTACTATAGCTTTCATACCTGATGGCATATTAAAAAATGTCAATAAAATGTTGAAGCAGTGAAGTGCAGGACCCAAACGCAGAGAGGATGCAGGCAGGTGAAAATCAAAAACAGTTCATTAAAAAATGAGAAAAAACAAAAACATACAAAAACTAAACTTAAGGAGTAAGTCCAAGAAAAACTCAGATCAAGAGAAACCTGAAAAATGGACTGGTGGCATAACAGGACAATCTAACACAGAGCTGTCTGACTGAGGACTGCTGAAGAAGGAGCAGAAGGGTGATTAGAAATAGGGTGCAGCTGTGAAAGAAGGCAAGTAACTGAGCCCAGGTCCACACGGAGACTAGATTAGGTGTAGGTCTATTCACAAAGATATTATGTTGTTGAGGCTGGGCGTCCACAAGGCTACAGCATTTTGGGAGACCAGAAACGATCATTTTTAAGCTGGGTCCCAGAGTGGAAAAATTTCAAAATGCCGTTTTCATGTTTCAGTGTGTACATGCAAAAACTGGGTCTTTTTTGAACTGATGACATTGTGGTTCCATCGCTCTCTGTAACCTGCATGCACCTCCGGGGGTGCCAAACAGTTGGGAAAAGTTAGGACAATTCTAAGGGCCCCTGACTGAAAGGCCACTGACCAACAGAAGCTTGGTTTAAGCCCCCTCCCAAAAAGGGAGGGGGCTTAAACCTTTCAACTGTGGTATTAGTTGTCACTCACACCAGTGTTAGTCTAAAATTTTTTTTTTAAATATAAAAAAATATTTTGGGGCCCTTGCCAATAATAAAATTAATGATATCTTTGTTTTTACTTGTGTTTGGCATTAAAATTAAATGTTACCACCCCCAAACCAAAATGTGAACATCCATATTTCCTGAACACCCTACTTTACCACACTTGACGGTGACGATGTTCAGTAGCAGTCAGTAGAAGACATTGTCACTTTACCTCCTAACTTGTCCTCTCTTGGTCTCCTAAATGCTGTTAACAAAATGCAACTACAAAGCATTTTTTGAGAACTCTGCATTGCTTTTTGTATATTTATTACATTGTTTGTGACTTTTGCTGGTGGGGAGAGAGTTTTCAGTAACCTGAGTGAAGTTGGCCCTTACGCCTTCTTCAAATCAAATGAAATTGGGGTCAAACACAAACCCGTTCCAGTCCTCATTCGTTGCTAAATCTCTGCATCCTTCTTCCCCTCCAAGTCCATTGGAAGCTGCTCTGGCTGCTCCCCTGGTTCATGCTGTATGGACTACCCATCTACAAAAAACTATACTCACCTGCCTGCCAACCCTCCAACCATCCTCAGTCTGCTCCAACTCCATCCAGAAAGGAGGACAAAGAGGAAAACATCAACAAAACACACCTCTCACACCAATCAGTCAACCGCAACATCTGTGGATAAACTCACCTCCTCCTAGGAAATTCCACCATCCAGAAATTGGTGAGATACTCTCCTCCTTCATTATCTTGCCTTCTGGCAATCACATTACCTTCATAACAACTTACCTTTCATTCTGAGTGCTGTCCTGAAACTACCCCCAGAACCCTGAAGATCCTTCACCACAACTGCACGTTTCAACAAACTGTTTAAACCTTTAAAATGTGTTCCTAGTTGTAGCTCGCACCAAGTTAGCCTAAAGCTCAACATGACAGGTTCAAGATTTAAAAATAAGTTGCTGGACAATGGCATCCATAGGACAGTTCTGAGGCCGAAAGTCTAGCTGAAAATCTTGAAGGAGAACGCCTGACACTTTGGTTATGCGGCAGAGCAATGATCCAAAACACAGCAACAAGTCCAACTTTGAATGACTAAAACAAACAAACTTAAACAAAGATTTTATGGTGGGCTTAAAAAAGTCAGGGCTTAAATCTGATTGAGATTTTCTGGCATGACCTTTAACATGCCATACAGGCTCGGAAACCATCCAACATGGCTGAACTGTAGCAATTGTGAAAGTAAAAAGATACTTTTTTCTCACAAACTGTGTATTCAAAAGTACTGCTAAGCACTTGTTTTGGTAAAAGTAAAAAAAAAATGTGGAAAAAATATCCTGACACATCAAGAAAATTGAAAACTTGATTCTCTGGTGATGCAGAGGCACTTAAATGCACCACTCACCCAGTGAGGCTGCAGGTGTTTGTAAGCAGAGCAACATAAGCTGTGTATTTCTCCTGAGCAGCTGATGAAACATGGCCAACTACCTTCATCTAGTATCAGTGATGAACTGATATAGTCAGCTTCTCCTGTCTAAACATCTACAAGTGTTACCATCCTAACCTCAGGCCACCTTATAGCCTGAGAAAAATCAACACTCAGGCTCATGTTCTTAAGAGCAGCCATTGTCCATTTACAAGCCATTTAAAATAATTGTGGTCAATGCAGATTGTTTCCAATGGAGGATTCGGACAGCATGCCTACAAGGAAAGCAGATACTCTCTTAATCCAGCTGCCACAGAAGCCTCATTAATTCCCTTAATGAATCCGTAACCCAAGAGCTGGTAACCTGTGAACTTGTCATCCTGGACACACATTTCGAAGCAAATCACTCCAAAAGATAAAACCGGGGCTTATCACTCATTTGTAAGAGAGTGGCAGCGAACCGGCTTGGTTTTCCGGGGGGATATGAGCATGGCGCGGTCACACCCGTTAGTGGAGGTATTAGCAGAGCGGCGCAGCCGGGTCGCTTCCTGCCAAGCAGGGTTACGGTGTCACGCCTTGAGCTCCGATTGAGTTACAGTGCAGTGAGAGAAGGTCATGCCGCCCCTCTGCACGTCTGCCACTCACATTTACTCCAACTCCAAAAGGCACAAACATTCTCAGATTTTAGAAATTATACACACACCTCACAGCCCTCCAAGAAAACCAGAGACTGTTTTAAACAGACCTGTGTTAGTTTGAGTTCTGACTTCTTCTATGAGACAAGTGAGGAGATATGCTGATTATTGACCTCAGCTAGCCTGTACTTAGCTAAAATTGATCCAACTGTGTCCAAAGCATAGACTAAAACTTTTATTACTGATTTGAAGTTTATGACCAATTTTTTCCCATGCAACCCAGATGTTCTCTAAACTACTTGAACCTCTATATTTTCAAGATGAGACTGAGCTGTATATTTGCATCCTTTTAGTTTGCCTCCTTCCAAAGAAAAAGTGCCAGTGTCTCAGGGTTCCTGAGTCAAGACTTTTCCAGACTCACTTTTCCTGAGTTCTCAGAAATTTATGTTTGTTTTGAAATGGAAAACACTAAAGTTTATTACCAGCAGCAAATATCTCTACAGGCTTTAGATTTGGAACCAGGGAAAGAGGAAGGAAGGAAGGAAGGAAGGAAGGAAGGAAGGAAGGAAGGAAGGAAAAGAAGAAGGAAAGATCAACGAGGAAGGAAGAATGGAAGAACATGAGAAAGGAAGGAAGAAATGAAGGTGGGACATGACCTAGGAAGTAAGGAAAGAAGGAAATGGGGAGCAAACAAAATGACACAACAAATACAAGAGGGAAAGAAGGAAGTAAACACACAAGAAGGAAATGAAATAAGAGCACCGGGAAGAAGGGAACAAGATATGCGAGAGAGAAAAATTGTTAAGTGGGGAGATATGGACAGATGTGAGGAGAGAATGAAATGAGGAAGAAACAATGAAAAGACAGAAAAAGGGAAAGAAGGCAGAACACAATTTTTAAAGCATGGATAGGGAATTTTCGGGCTAGCTCCTCTAGAATTTCCTTGGGCTTTTTGGCTACTCCTCTGGTTAATGCACTCCTTGTCCAGTCTGCCAGTAAAAGTGGAGGTCCAGGCCTTTGTGCCAAAGTCCTTCTGTTTGAGAATGACAGACTTAACAGAGCTCTGTAGGATGTTCAAAGCTTGAGATATTGTTTTATAACTTAACTCTGATTTAACTTCTCCACCATTTTCTCCCTGACCTGTCTGCTGTGTTCCTTGGTCTTCATGATACTGTTAGATCTCTGTTTTCTAACAAACATCTGAGGCCTTCATAGAACAGACAGATTTATACATTAAATTATACACAGATGGACTTGTCTTAAGTAATAATTAGGTGACTTTCAAAGGCAACTAGCTTCACTGAATTTTTACCTGGGCTTGTCAAAGTAAGGGTGATAACTCAGTGGTAGAGAAGTCATCTTGTAATCATGGGGTTGTTGGTTGGATTCCAGGTTCCTCCTGTTGTATGTCAATGTACTCCTGGGCAGTGACTTAGCCAGAAATTGCTTTTCGGTTTGGCTTAAGAAAAAATGGGTCAGCCAAATAAATATAATTGAAAGGAAGTCTATTTGTAAGTTCCACTGTTGTTTCAACAGATTTGTGTCATATATATTCTGAATATATTCCAAAAATATTCCGTATTTGACAGGTTTTTTTAAATGGAGATGGAACAAGCTGTCAAAATAATCTGTCCGTTATTTTGACAGATTACACACACCTGACCACTTGGTGCAGACAGTTTCAACTTTACGCACAGAGTACATCGCGGAGATAACTAATTCAATCAATCAAAGAACAATTTCCATCAGATTATCACCTCTGATCCGGACAATGAACTAAATTCATCTTGCTCTCCAGGAACTGACAGTGAGCTGGAGAGTTATTTACACTGCACGCTTCTCTACGCCACTTGGCTGCGCTGGGCACTTAGCTGGCGTAGCGAAGCTGTTTCTGATCACACTAATCATTACGTAAATTTGCGCTCCAGAAGCAAAAATGATAAGCCAGTGATAAAAAAGATGAATGGTGTCATATAAAACAGTGTAGTTCTCAGCTTCCCTCCATTGCTCTCTCACTTTCTCTGCCTTATCTGACGCTCCTACTGCAACTGAGCAAGACATCTTTGGACATGTCGCTTTGGAGTGCCTCTAGTGCAGGATTGAATTCTGCAGGATTTCCTACCTGCCCCTCATTCAGAGAATAAAGCCAACTTCTGATCAATTCAAATGGAAAAATGTTCCCTGATTTCAAAACTTTGGCTGAAGTGTCACTTGTAATTCCTGTTTATAGTGTGGCAACAGAGCTCAGATTCATCCTGCAGATCAACATATTGATGTAGTTACTGGGGTCAGTCAGTGGTTTCTGTCACTGAGTAGAAAAAGTTACATGGATTTATCAGTTTGATGTGTGATGGCACAATGTGAATTTTCCGTTCAGCTTGCTGAATATTAATTAACCTGAATTAAAATGAAATGCAATAATATTATCATTTAAAATCTGTCAGGTAAAAATAGACCATGACTGGATTTTTCTGACGCCATCTGTCAAAATGACGGACACCGAGAAAGCCTAGCGCAACCTCTGCTCTGCACGAACCCCCTGAAAATGTTTGTAGCATTTACAAAAAACGGCATACTTTCCTACATCATACTCAACCCACTTAAAGTTGTTTTACCAACTTGAAGAAAAGCAATGTAATTTTCCTGATATGACAGTTCCAGGAAAGCTTGTCAATATTGACTAAGTATCTGGTTTGTCAATAGCAGATAAATCTGGTGGTTCAATAGGTCTCTATTTGAATGGGTGGGCCCTGGTACAAAGTGGGTGGGTCTAGAAAATTAGAATATTGCGTAAAAGTGCAGTATTTCTTGCCAGTCATCTTAGAGAGTAAACCGGTCATTTTAATCTGATTCAGTACATATAGAGTAAAATATTTCAAGCTTTTAATTTTTTTATTTTTAATGATGATGGCTTACAGGTAAAAAAAAAAAATAAAATAAAAAAAAAAAAAAAAATATATATATATATATATATATATATATATATATATATATATATATATATATATATATATATATATATATATATATATCAGTGTCTCAGAAAATTAGAATATCACATTAGACCAATCAAAAACAGATGTTTTAAGCACAAATACCAGGCTTCTGAAAAGTATGTACATTTCTATCCACTCCACTTGCTTGGGCCTCCTCTTGCATGAATTACTACATTAATGCACCAGAACATAGAGGCAATCAGCCTTTGGCACTGCATATATGTAATGGAAGCCCAGATTTCTTTGATAGCGACCTTCAGGTCATTTGCCTTGTGGGTCTGGTGTCTTTCATCTTCCTCTTGACAACACCCAATAGATTTTCTATGGGGTTCAGATCAGCAGAGTTTGCTGGCCAATTAAGCACAGCAACACTATGGCCATTGAACCAGCTTTTGGTACTACTGGATGTGAGGGCAGGTGTGAAGTCTTGCTGGGAAATAAAATCAGCACCTCTATACAGTTTGTCAGCAGAGAGAAGCATGAGGTCCTCTAGAATTTTCTGATAGACGGTTCCATTGACTGTGGACTCAGGAAACACAATGGACCAATGCCAGCAGATGACATGGGACCCCAAACCACCACTGACTGTGGAAACTTCATCAAGCAATGTGGATTCTGCACCTCTCCACTCTTCCTTCAGATCCTGGGACCTTGATTTCCAAATGAAATGAAGAATTTCATTTGGACAAATCACATTTGGTCTGAACGCAGCATAAGATACATGTGATGTTGTCTCTGGCACAGAGCACCCCTCTCCCGCACCTTCCCCACTCAGCTCATCCAGATTAGCAGCACTAGCAATAGACAAGTTCATTGTTATTGTTTACAGTGGTCATTCTAGATGTGTGGCAAAAGAACTCCCGGTTGGCGTTCTCTTTACAGGGTTTTACTGTTGCCTCTGAATTGAACTGTTCATTTTAGTGAAACAATGAGTTCATACTCTCCATATGTGTTGGCGCTACAATCCGAAGACTTGAAGTGGTGTAACACAAAGCTTGTGTATGATGGATACAGCCTGCTGGACCTGTATTTTGACTGGCTGGACCAACAAGCGGACAAACGCCTAAGTTACTGGAAGCCTACAAGTTGTTACAAGTTTTCAAATATTTTGCCTGTGGACATGTGAAAAATTTATTACTCCAGGATACGAGTCCCACCAGCCCTGTGTGCTTCATTAAAGCCCGAGCCAAACCTGGGCATAGAATAACCAACCCACTGTATGTTCATGGATAATGTCAACACTGCACCTGCGTATCAGGTAAGTCAAATACTAGGTACATTTTTTCCAATTTGATTATGAAATATAGTCCAAATAAAGTGTTTTACATGTATTTAGTGTTTATTTAGCTGTAGGCTATGTAGGCAATTTATAGGCTATAGAAATTTATAATTTGATTGATTTGTGTATCTATGTAATAAGGTGTATGTATAATGGTAGGGTAGGATTGTATATATTCACCAGAAAAACAAGACAATTATTTCTAGATAGTAACATGTCAATGATACTTTAATTGTACAATTTCTATGGAATAGCAGGTAAATTGATTATTGCTTAAGTCTTATTGAAATCATTACTGTTTTATTTAGAATAAGAAACAGAAGAACTCAAGTTTTGGAGAAGAGTGGGACTAAATAAATTTGTACATCCTCCTATTTGTTTTCAAATATGTTTAATTTTGTTATCTTGTTACATTATCTTTTTTACATGTTTGACAAACTTATACTACTACTATTTAATGTTTTAATAAAGGTATATATTTTGAAGCCTGATGTGGCTACTTTTGGGCTGATAGATTTTAACCCCTGAAGTCCAAAGGGAGTCCCTGTGATCCTATTTCCTCTCATTTGATCCCAATGGAAGGACATAAAGAGCAAAATGTTCTTTCAAGTCAAAAAGCATCACCTTCTCCATGTAACCCAAATTAATCTAATAATAATGATCATAATAATAAACCTAATAATCATTCTAATAATTCTTTTCAGTGTGTAATTTAATTTAGTAATACCTGTAATAATTAAATTATTTTCTGTGTCTCTGTCTTTCAGGCTCGAGTAGGCAGGTCGTTGAAGCCAGAGTTCCATGACAAGAACTAAATTCTGCTGAGCCAACCTCTCAGCAGGTGTATAACTAAGTTAGAACTACTTCTGATCAGGCCAAGTCTCCTTTGCAGCAACAGCAGTGTGTTGGGTGTATCACCTCCAGCATCATACACCGTGTGGTATATGCCAGGAACCCAGCCATCATCCTGCAAAGTGGTTCCATTACAGTTGTGTCAGCATTTCTAGAAAACCTAGGAGTTAAGTGGTTTAGCAAAAAATGTTGTGGTGCCTGTATGTTGAAGATTAATTTCACCTAAAAATAATTGTTGCTTCTTGAAAACTCTTTTATTTCAAAATTGATTTCATTAATTTTTTTTTTTTTTTCAAGGTCTGTTGTTGACTGTCTCAGATTGTAAATTTCTTCATGTTTAGCATCATACTGTGTACATCTATCCACTGATTCATCAACCACAGCAGTTTGCCGAAACAAAGCCCAAAGCATGATGTTTCCACCCCCATGCTTCACAGTTGGTATGTGTTCTTGGGATTGTCTTCAAACTTTTTCTTCCTCCAAACACAGTGAGTGGAGTTTACACCAAAAAGTTCTACTTTGGTCTCTTCTGACCTCATGACCTTCTGCCATGCCTCATCTGGATCATCCAGATGGTCGCAGGTAAACATCAGGCGGTTCTGGACGTGTGCTGGTTTGAGACCTTGCCCACACTGCAGGATTTTAATCCATGACGATATAATGTGTTACTATGGTAACTGCTGAGACTGGGTGCCCACCTCTCTTCAGACCTTTGTCCAGGTCCTCCCATGTAATTCTGAGCTGATCCCTCACCTTCCTCATTGACACTAATGAGGTTAGACCTCACATGGAGCCCCATTCTGAGGGGGATTGACACTCATCTTCAGATATGTCCACTCTCTAATAGTTGCAGCAACAGTTGTTGCCTTCTCAACAAGCTTTGCCTGTTGTCCTACAACTCATCTCAGCCTTGTGCAGGTCTGCAGTTTTGTACCTGGTGTGCTTAGACAGCTTTTTGGTCTTACCTGTGGTGGAGTGGTTGGACTCTGGTTGGTTGTGTGGACAGGTGTGTGTGTTTACATATATATATATATATATATATATATATATATATATATATATATATATATATATATATATATATATATATATATATATATATATATATATATATATGTGTGTGTGTGTGTGTGTGTGTGTGTGTGTGTGTGTGTGTGTGTTAAAAATTAACCTGGAATCAGATTTATTGATTACCTTTATTATTATTACCTTTAAATACCAAAAATAATCTTTTAAATATTCAATTATAAGCTTTTCAGTTTCATTTGTTCACCTAAACAGTGGAGTAAGAATAATATGAACCATTTTCCTATGTAATGACTGGTATACATGTTCATTAGGTTTAAAGAGCTTGTTTATTGTGAGGAATCACTTCCATCAGCAAATCCTCCATCATTCCCCTGTCAGCCATGGTATAAGTGCATCACACAGACCTAGAGTGAACACATTCTTACTCATAGATTTATCTACACATGTGAGCAGAAACCAGTGCACAATCAGATGATTGACTTCTTCTTTAATAAAACACTTATTCAGTGGAAATTTAACCATTCACTGGTGACTTAATTCCCAATTTAAATGATCACCCTGGGTCCCTATCCAAGGCTGATGTGATTCTTGAGCTTCAGTGTGACTAAATTATACTATGCTCTACCTCCTGTTATCCATCCCCCCCTCCTTCAACCTCCACCCTCTCTCTCTCTCTCACACACACACACACACACACACACACACACACACACACAGAGAGAGAGAGAGAGACTCCCAGTTTCCCCATCTTTCTCCTCTGTACACCTCTCTCTCTGTGCAGCTCAGGTGCTGATACAAGCAGAAATCCTCCACACCCCAGTGCTCCCAGAACACATACCCACTTACAAACACACACAAACACACCCACTCAAACACACACACGCTCCTCCGTTCACCTCTTTGGAAAAGCCGAGGGGAGGTAGCATTCGTCTCCTTTCTATTTGCTGTGTTAGCATGAAGCCGATATGAAAAACAGGAAAGCTGTAGTTTTTTTTCCCTCTGCTAAGGGATGATGCTACGTGGGAGGCTGAAAATAAGAGATTATCGCTGTGATGCATTGGCAGCTCCAGTCTTAAGTCACCCAAGGTTGTGGCCCCTCTGCCTCAATGAGGATGTAGTGTCCAATAAGAGCACTTTGTCAGGGCAAAGACAGAGAGAGCTGAAGGAGACATGGAGGCAAAAAAGACAAGCAGAGGAAGAGTGAAAAGTAGTAAACAAGATAGAAGAGGTAAAAGAGGAAGAGGAGGACTGGATTGAGTCAGCCTGTGCCTCTGCTTCATCAATATCCTCTTATATAAATGTCAACTGTACCATTTCCCTCATCACTGTTTCACCACCCCACTGGCTTTATCCTCTGCTACAAGGGGAGGGACATCACTCTCTCTCATCTCTCTTTATCGTTTTTCTCCCTCCCTTCTTGCTAGATCGCCCTTTCCTGCCCCCCCACCCTTCTCTCTTTATTATTCTTCATCCTTCCTTCTCCTCCCTCCATCCTGTCTCCTTGCCTCTCGTGGCAATGCGTCACCGGCCTGCCCCCATGAAACAAGTCAATTTTCTGCCAGCTCGGCGGATGAATAAATCTCCCTGGCTCTGCTCAGAGCGATGGGGATATTTATCTAAGTGGAGTGTGTCCTCCTCGGCTCAACGCCACCGACTTCTCATCTAAGCTCCCTCCCCCCTTTCTCTTTTTTATTTTAACAAGAGAACAAGAATTGAATGTGGGGGGTAGCATTTGCTAAAGAGAAATGCAAAAGGTAAAAGGAGGAAAATGAAAGGGAAAAGGAAAGAGGAATGTGGAGAAGGGTTGGCGAGGGGACGAAAATCAAGGTAAAGAGGGAAGAATTAGGCAGTGAAAAATATGAAGAAGATGGATGGAGTGGGGGAAATATGGGAGCCGTCGCGAACAAAGCCCATGAAGCGGCAGACGGAGGAGTGAGGCAGGGGCATTAGTCGAGCCTGCTCGGGTTTAAACGGCAGGAACGGGCGCAGATCTGGATGGATGGCGGCCCTTCTCCTTCAGGCCACGTTCATCTGTTGGCGAGAAGAAAGAGAGGGAGGAAAAGATGCAGGTTATTTGAGCTTGCTGTGAACAACACTGCGTGACACAAAACAGAGAGAGAGAGAGACTGAAAATTGTAATGGATGGATTAAGATGTTTTTTTTCTCCCAAAAGTGTGAATTTATGAAAACTCTGGATGGTCAAATAATGTGTTGATTTCCAGGATAATCATCTTAAGGTGGAAGACTTGCATTCATCCATTGTTTAGGCCCTTTGATCCTTTTCAGGGTCATGGGGGAGGGCGGTAGGGTGGTAGGCCCTATACCAGTAGTCCTTCTTCAGACACATCACCAACACAGACATTGAGATACTTAATGATGTGAAAAATTAAATAAAATAAATTTACTATATACATTGATATTTTCCTTCACTTAAAAAATGTCAGGTTTTTAAAACTACTTGAACCTGAAATATTGATATCAATAATTTATTATTAGGCTCTGGGATGGGTAAGTGATTGACAAGATTGATTTTGATGCATTAATATTTTTTCTGCAGCATCAAATTCACTACAAAACTCACACTCAAGGCTTAGGCTTAGGGTTAATCCTTAGGACCAAATATATCCCAGCTTCTCAAAAGCTGCAGTACAAATGTATAATATTATTTTCTTTCACTTTATGAACAAGTCAATCTCTTGAACTACTTTAACCTAAAAGATTGATAGTAATAGTACTTTTTTTATGCTTTTAAAACTTTAAATCCCAGGGCATTTACTCCACTCTTTTTATCGAAAAAATAACAAATTGCTTAAATAATTTCCATTAAATACGATGCAAGGGTATTTTTTATTAGATCCTGTGATGGGCTGATGACTGAAAGCAACATTGTTTTTGATGCATCATTATTTGTTTTTACAATGCCAGATTTAAAAGAAAAAAAAAACACACTTGAGGTCCAAAGGAAAAATAATGTCAGCTCCCCAAAATCTGATGTAAAAAATGTTATATGTTAATATATTTTGGCTTTTGATAAGTTGGTCGTATAAGACAAATTCAGTCTAAAATATTAAAATAAAGTTCATTCTTTTTTTGGAATTTTTCCCTTTAAAGACCAATATATTCAAATGGGTCCACTACTTTAATCAAGAAATCTAAGACTTCCAAAAGGCTGGCAAAATTTCCAAATCCAGCATGTACCATGACAGACAGAAGTTGAAATGTTAAAATGACAAAACAGGGAAACTTTGCTGTAATGCAAGCAACCTTTCTTTTACCTTCTTTAAAAAGACCTCTTCATAAAACAGGTTCATTGGAATCCCAGAAAGAGGAGCCCCTCTCTGTGCTGCTTCTGACCATTCATAAACTACAAATCCAGCAGGAATTATCCTACAAATGTGAAGTTTAAAAATAATACCACAAACATTATGGGGGGGAAAGGAGGCATGGACTTAGATTCTGCATTGTCAGTGTAGAGTACCACTTTGAAAATGGCTTGAAAACCTCCCATTGCAAAAGATTAAACACATTGGTTGGTTTGACGCCTTATCAGTTTTGTTTTACTGTTGGAAAAATGGCTCTCTTTAATCTCTTTCAGTTAAAAGAGTTTTGTTGCAGTTGTATAACAAAAATTCAAATATATTATGTACATCATACATACATTAATTTGGTATGCGAATTAGTAATATTGAGTATAATTGGACATGACTCCAACCACTAAATGGTAAGAAAGGATTTGCAATACAATCCTTGGTATTTGGAATATGCATCAACAAGCAATTGTGGGATACGTCCTATTGTGTGGGAGTTTGAGGCAAATTCACAAAATATTTAGAGAGATAGAGTGTTTTGTAAAAGAGGCTGAAGTCTTGCTCTCTCTTGTTCTCTGCCACCCTGAATTAACTTACATTTTCATTTGAAACAACTTCTTAGATTCCCATGCTTTCTCTGACTTAATTCTTAAATCACTCTGATACTGAAAATAGCTAACTTTGTGTCCTCTTTGCTTACTTCGGCATCAACACTGAAGAGTGCTGCTGTCAGTGCAACATTGTAGATTCTATGCATGATTTGCTTACTGACTGAAAAAAAAGAAGAGAATTTTAAAGTGAGTGGCCTGTTGGTTACTGATCAGCTTTACAACCTTCTGGTTCTGGTCACCAGCTGATTTCCTGATGCATCTCTTTTTTGGGGGTGTGTGGGTGAAGACCAGAGCATCTAGAGCATAATAGCATAAATAGCATCTTGCTATTTATGCATCCATCCATCCATTATTTTTTGCTTATCTAAGATCAGCTTGCAACGGTCTAAGAGGAAAACCAAGACAGCCCTCTTTCCAGTTACACTTGCCTCGTTCTGGTAGATCCCACAGGATGCCACAAGGGATATATAGTTTCTCCAGTAAGTTTTGAAACTGGTCTTGAGTCTCCTTCAAGTTGGAAATGCTCAGAATCAACTGAGCAGCAGTGGCTTTACACCAGTCTCCTGAATGATGGAGCTCATCACAAAATCTTTAAAGTTTCCAGCAACCTTACAGAGGAAGTTCATTCCTGCTTGTATCCAGGATCTTCTTTGTTCTTTCTTTCTTTCCATCATGATCCATCTAATGTATGTGGGTGGGGGTTTGGAATGCAGACAGACCTGTTTATTGGGAGCCCAAGTGAACTCAGCTCTCTTCTACCCATTGTTGTGCAACAATAGGTTTGGTTTGGTTATGAATATCTATAAGTGCCAATGGCAATTATTAACAAAGTTTGTAATTTTGATCAACATTATCAAGTCAGAGCACCACCTGATTATCAGGAAGTAATAACCAATCAGCTCTCAGTCTCTGTAAATTATTGTCTTATGAATATCTGCCTGGTGAAGTGTGGTATTATAGAAGACCAGGTGAAGGAATGAATTCACGCACTGGTCTTCTCTCATCCTTGGACACATATGCAGAATAAAAAAATGAACAACTTCTCACCAAAATACAAGAATTTATTAACAAAATACCTCAACTTCCAGTGAAAATACTTCAGTCAACAAACTATTTAACTAGGCTAGTATCATTCAAGTAAACTACTAGGGGAAAATGAAAACAA
Source organism: Anableps anableps (assembly GCA_014839685.1). Classification (NCBI taxonomy): domain Eukaryota; kingdom Metazoa; phylum Chordata; class Actinopteri; order Cyprinodontiformes; family Anablepidae; genus Anableps; species Anableps anableps. The sequence goes on along the minus strand of CM026065.1, from coordinate 15,372,030 downwards.
TAATGAAAACTAACAAACTACAAAAAATAGTAAAAAGGGAACAGGTAAGAATAAAGTGAAACCAATAACTAATAAAAGGATGCAGTGATATCACAGTTTGGTGTGAATATGTATGTGTAAGAACTAGTGTTTGTTTTGAGTAATTGGCAGAGACCAAATTAGCCTTTAAACTAATTAAGACCAACAATTGCCAAGTGTTCAAACACCAGTTCATAATGCAATGTTAAAAGGAAAATAAAGCATTATTTACATAAAGTAATATTTTAAAAAATATTTGCTGAATTAGAAACCTTTTGGACAATTGATTCCTAATGTTGTATTAATTACCCATGACAGTAACTGAATGTACTGGTGAACTATCAACTTGGCGGCAAAAAACATGTATGGACTCTCAAGATGGCAAACAGCAGCAAGTGTGGTGATGTCACATCCAGTGCCACATTTCAGCATTGATGCTGGAAGCTGCTGATTTTTGGGGGCCTTTTTGTTTACATTTTTCAACCGGCTAGAATTTGTTGATGGTCCCTAAACTGCCGTCTCTTTGACCGCACCTGGCATGAAAAGCCATCGCTGCCTACAGTGACGCATGGAGAGAATGTCTGTCAATATCCAATTTAAAATTAACTTCACTGCAGGAGTAAAACCACTACGAGAGTAAAACTGGACATTTGAAAAGAAAGGAGAAGGATTATCCAGTCAAATCAGTTTTTCAGGGTGGAGTCGGACATCCAACCCTGCCCACTATCCGACCTTGCTCCATTCCGCAGCAGCCCGGGAAACTTGTACTGGGGTGGCTCTGGATGAAAATGGGTTAATAGTGTGCAAATTCAGAGTTTTTATATTGTTTTTCTCTTTTTCTTTCTGTAGTTCAGTTCTTTTTGTTCCCGCTGGAACAAAAAGGAACAATAAGAACCAGCTGATAAGGCCAAAATCTGTTGACCCATCTCCTGTTTTATTTTGTTCAAACTTCCTAACATTTTAACTCTACTGAAAGAAAAGAATGAATCTCCTTTTAATATCTATCTATCTATCTATCTATCTATCTATCTATCTATCTCTATCTCTCTCTCTCTCTCTCTCTCTCTATATATATATATATATATATATATATATATATATATATATATATATATATATATATATATATATATATATATATATATATTACATTGTAACACAGCCAAAGATTATAAAAGCTTTGGACAGCAGCAGGATTCTTGATTTACTCTTCTCATCCTGGCATTAAAGTAAAGCAAATAGCTGCTGTGTCTCATTACCACTCGTTTTTAAGGGGAGCTGTTAGCATAATAAATGCCTTTTCCAAGTTCTTCTTATAAGATCATTCACAGAAGATAAAGTGCAGGAAAATTTATCTCCTTAGCAATTAAAATGGTCAATTCTGCTTATATGCACAACAGGCCCCACATAACACCAAGTTTTGTTCTTAATTACCTACAATAACGGTGTGATATATGGGGTGTGTTGTACTTTGCTGGGAGAGCATGATATGAAACAAGACGCTTTTAATAAAGTCATAAACACGAGCTCAGGCCCCGTGGAGCTGATCATGTGTGGGAGTGTGCTGCTGTGTTTAATTTGTTTGCACACAAAAAGATGAGCACCTGCACTCTCCTGCACACTCACAAATAGTCACAAAAAAGCAGGGGTCTCATTGTAAAACAAATCAAGTTTGAAGTGTGTAACCAACCAAAGCTGACATGTTTCTCAATTATATCAGGGTTAAAGGTTGCCTCGCCCTTCTCGCCTCAGGTTTTCTGTTGTTTATGTTCTTACCAATAGTTATTAACTCATTTGTGGAAGAGTCTATCAGTTCTCTTTGCAATGATTGTAAAATTAGTGCTGATTCTGTTGCATTCAGCTCATGTGAATCCATATTATACGTCTGGAACAGTTTCTCTCTTTATTGATTTCAATTTTGAGTCACACATTTAAAAATTTTTATTTCACCTGGAAACTTATCCCAGATTTAATTTTATTGTTCAGGATTTTGTCCACTTACACATCACAGAACGACAATTAAAAAGAGGGTAGCACAGTAAAACCTTCGTAATGTACATTGTAGTCCTTCTGTCCATTATCTTCGACTTATTTGAGTTTGGATCATGAAAGAAGGAGGTCCAACAAGGATCCCCAGACCTCACCTCTGTTTGATCCCAAGACACTCTTAGGATCACCCAAGAGCAGGGCCAGACCCCAATGCCCCAATTTGCCCATCCATCTCCTGCTGAATGCTTCTATGTTTTGTTAACATAATAACTTGATATTTAAATTTTTCCTTTTGAGGCAAAGACCAATCCCCAGTCAGTTCACCTTTCATTAGTCAAGAACCATGGACAATTTAAGAGGAGTTATTTTAAAGTGTCGGAATAAAGTTGTTTCTTGGTTAAGAGACAGACATCCAGGTCATGTTTTTGAAAACCTCTCAAGCTAACAATGAGTGCATTTGGTTAGATTTAATATTGGCCAAAAACTTTCTAATTTAAATCAACTGTATTAGTTTCTGAAAGTTGTGTTGAATTATGATTCAATTTTTTCAAAAAGATTTTTGGAACTAGTGGCCTTTAGTAAAAAGGAAAGAGAAAAGGGTAAAAAGAGATCTGGAACACATGCAGCAAATGGCAGTAACCAGGAATTGAACTCAAGACAACCACATTGAGGACTATAGTCTTTGCAGAGGGCACACCTGCTCTATCAGCTGAGCCACCCAGCAATCTGAGATTCATTTCAAAACGTTAAGTACTTTTTTGTGGAAAGAAATCCCACCTAAACATTTTGATCAGAATTTAACTGCAGATTTAAAAGTTGGGAACTTCTAATTGACTCCTGGTTGAGAGTATCTGGGTTTAGTTTTGTATCCAGCTAAGTGATGGAGACTCAAGTTTCAGACCTGAGCAGCACTTAAGTTGAAAAAACAAAAACTTGAGAACTATGAAGGAGATTTGACTCTCTTTTTTCTTCAAGTCTTTCATAAGCCTTTTAACTAATTGGAGCAATATGTGTGCCTTTGGTGTTTTTCGTGCAATTGACTCACATTGATATCGCATTTTTTTCAATGCAATACCAGTTCAATTGAATTTAATGTTGTCACTTCCTTTCAAAGATGCACACACCCCTGTCAAAATCCCATACTTCTGTGACTTTGATAAATCATTTCAAAACCAGTTCCACATGTAACAGAATAAATGTCCCCTTACAATTCAAGTGAATTTAATGCATTTGATAAAAACGTATAAGAAATAAAAATCCTCAATGATCTGGTTGTATAAGTGTGTACACCTTAGAGTAATACAGTTCAGTTTCATCATTTAGGCTGCTGTGATGGAGGTCTAATTAGGAACCCACATCTTGACTTGAAAATATTTGTCCTGTCCAACCTGCAACTTGAAACTATTGGAGAACTTTTTTGGTTGCAAAAGTTCTCCAATAGTTTCTGACTGCAAGGACATTATTTTGGACTTGTGCCCAAAACCTCCAGTTTGGTTCCATTAGACATTCTCCCAGAAAGTTTTGGAATGTTTAAGGGACATTTTCTGCAGAAGAAAGGACATCCTGCAACTTAACCCAGGAATTTGCAGAACACAAGAGATTGTTCTCACTTGTAGAACAGAATGAGTCCTTGTTGTTTTGTTGGCCTATGGCAGCCTCCCTGATTATTTACAATCTTATCTTTTCAAATTTACCAGATTTTCTCCTGTTATTGGTGATTGCCTTTACTGTGCCATGGTTTATATGTAATGTTGTATATTTTTTCTCTTCATCCTGACTGATACAGCTGTACAATTAGATAGTTTTAATCTTTTATAATCTGAAAACTACAACTTTAGCTACATTCAAAACCACATATTTACATACACGAATAAAAAGACACATACCCATTTTTCTCACTGTTTGAAGTTAAATCAGACCAAATGTTTCTCGTTTAGGTCAGTTAGAATTACCAAAATTATTTCTATTTGCTAAATGTCAGAGTTTGGTCTGATTTAACTTCAGACAGTGAGAAAAACAGTGAGAAAAACAGTGTTCATTCACTGGATGTAAATATATGGTTTCAACTGTATATGCAAATAAACAAATGTCATGAAGAACAACTGAACTTTATTTCAGCTTCACCTGAGTTACCTTAATTGATGGTGTGTCTGAACTCAAGAGGACTAAATGCTGAAACCAAATCAAAAGTTCCTTCAACAAAGTATTAATTTAAGGGTGTGGATTATTATGCAACAAGATTATTGCAGCTTTTTTATGCTGTCTTCAAATAAATGTTTGTTTTCTTATTTGAATTGTTATTTGAATGTTATGTTCATGTTTGGATTCAACTTTCTGACTCATATGCAGAGAAACTCAGAGATCAGGCGTAGTTTAAGAAAATTATTGCTTGAATATTTGGGAAAGGAAGGACAAGATTTAGTGCTAGAATGTGATTTGTGGCAATGACATTTGGACACATTGCAGAGCTGTCTTGCTGTCTTTGCAGGTTGCTCAGAGGGGAAGGGATCAGTCCGACTTACAGGTGAGGTGCTAGGCGGGATCCAGAGGGTGAGATGTCCAGAAAGTGCAGGAGGTAAGTTGGAGAACAGGCAGGCAGAGGACTTGAGGTGGAAAGAGTTCTGAATGATGACTGGGAGACTGATGCAGGTTGATACAGGAGCGAATGGAAGGTCAAGTCAAGTTTATTTGTATAGCACATTTCAGCAACACAGAAGTTCAAAGTGCTTCAAAGGTGAGACATGGGCTGAAAGGAAGAAGTGCTTTGGACCAGCATCTGTTCATTTGGCTTCAGTTGGGTAAATGTCTCCTCAGGCCCATTCTGCAAGAGCACAAAAAGGTAAAAAACATGAATAACCAAGGACAAAGGTTTTGAGAAAATCTCAGGAAAAATCTCAGGTTTGGCTTGACTTACTACCAGTAGGGATATCAATACCAGTGTAGTGGGTGTCAAAAAGCTCGTTATGTACTCTGAGATAATTAAGTTGATTGCATTCAGGTGTAATTGCAGCACTATTCCATGGCCTCAGATAGAAGTCCTATAGCTCTGGAGAGACACCACAAGTACACTCAGCACACAAAAAGCATAACCAGTCATGTTATATGTGGAATAGGTTTTACAATGATTTATCAAACTCTGATTTTTATTTATTTTTTTTACAGCATGGTAGCACAGTATTTTACTGTGAGTGTGTGCACTTCTGAAGGAGAATTAAAACAACAATAAAAATTAAACTGTTATAGTAGTGCATTGAAAAAAATATTTAGAATGGGAGTCAACGGGTAGAAAAAGGACAAAGGCATGCATACATACATGTTGCTCTGTTTACTTTAAAACGCAAATGAAAGACTTGAAATAACTAATTAAAATACACCCCAAAATGTATGTCATTAGCATCAACACAGCCAGACACATACAAAAATAAAAAATACAATAAAAACACAAAAAAATGTCCAGAGACCTGGAGGGTTACTTGTCTTTTAGATGTTAAACTTACATAATTTCTAGTCAAAAATATTGATTAAGTGCACTAAAATAAAACGCACTGTTACACCAGGTTTACTGGGTTGTCAAAGCTGGACACCTTAAGTCTAAAATCTTTACCTGCCAGCAGTAAATTAGATTTCTTTCTGTCCATCATTTGGGTAAAGTGGTGCTGCCATTGACCATTTAAGTGAAAATAAATTATTTATGACCACAGAGGCCCAAACTGGCAACACATATGTCGTGTAATATTTATGCTGTCACCACATTAGCATGACGAATGCAGACACTTTTCATTAGAGACAAATGAAAGCCATCCTGACACAATTATGGCAAAAACAATAACAGCGCCGTGTGAGCCCCTCTGTGATTGATAATACTGCAGGGGGGGATTCAGCAGTGTTGGGCTTAACCAGGCTCTCCCTGAGGGGTTCTCCTTTGGCATTAGTCAGACAAATCCCTTTGTCAACCTCTCCCCTTGCCATTTTTATTCATAAGCATTTGGCCCCTAAGAAAGACATCAAACCAAGAATACAACGAGAGGTCAACATCATCTTTGCGCAATGTTAACCTCTGCATTGATGAAGCTAATTCACATTTCCTCAGTCCAGCCTACAGGGGTTTAGCAGAGGAGGAGGAGGAGCAAAGGGAGGTACTGGGGTGTGTGTGTCTCCCTGTGTGCTTCTGTGTGTCAGCAGCCACTTTGTAGAGAGACTCCCTCTTGACCCAGGCCCCTCCACATGGGGTTTGTATTGATAACATTTGCTGAAAGGAGGCGAAAGTGAATGTTGTCCAAGCTCATTGGAATGACAATGGGGGCATATGGTTGTGTGTGTGTTGGTGTATGGCCGTGGCAGCCACCGTATTCTGCTGTGCAGGGTTGCCAGGTGCTTCATGAACGGACCCACTGAGAGCTGACAAATCAGGCACAAACTCAACAGACTGGCTCGTGGCTCTGCAAACCAACAGGGGGCTTCAGGGGCCATCTCTGTTACTCCTTTTTGGCTTTTTCCTTCTTTTCTCATAGCAAAATTATATAACAAATCTCAAGAACCAGTTCCCTACATTAAATGTAAAAGTTGTATAGAGCATTTGAAGAACTAGCATAACAGAAAAATAAAGCACAACAGCAAAAGCCCACTGACTGTGAAAACAGAGTAAAAGTATTGCGTCGATACTCAATTTTGGCATTATTTGGGGGAAAACTGTGTTTGGGAAAGCTGTATCTGTGATCAGTGTAAAATATTCCAGTCCAGGTTTGGAGTCCTAATGCCAGAAATAAATTACTGAAAATGCTTTTTTGTGTTATTTTCAAATAGAATAAAGGTTTCATTAATCTAGAATTTCAAATTTGATCAAAGTTTGAATTTAAAAAAATTACAGTAAATGCAGACTACACTTTTGAATATAAAATAGCCCTTTAGGCCCAAGCTACACTACTCTCGCTATATTTTTAATTCAGCAGGTACATTCTCTGTTGAATTTTAACCAAAAATGGTGTAGTACCTAATTTACGTAACATTACTATCAACTATAATAAAATCAAAAGAAGAGGATTCTGAGCATGGCTGAAGCAGTGCTAGGCTAAAGATTCTCCCAAAGAAATCATTCAGTAGTGTAAAAAACTATTTGGTCCCCTACAAATTTATTCTCTTTTTTTTTCTTTTTTGTCACACTTACGTGTTTCAGATCATCAAACAAATTTGAATAACTTTAAAGATACCCACAGTAAATACCAAATGTGATTTTCAAATGATGATTTCATTTATTTAGGGAAAAAAGCTATCAAAACCAGCCTGACCCCATCAGAAAATAAATAAATAATTAAACTTGTTCAATCCAATTACTGTGATAAACCATATCTTTTGGTTCAGTTTCACCAACCTGGACCTGATTACTGACAGAACTATAGAATCAAAAAGTCCCTTAGAACAAACCTGAAGTAGACTAAAAAAATCTCAAGAAGTCCTAATCATTCACATCTATCAGTCTGGAAAGGATTTCAAAGCCATTTCTGAGGATTTGGGACTCCACTGAATCTTAGTGGCAGTCACAAATGTAGAAAACATGAAACAGTGGTGGACCTTCCAAGTAGTAGCTTCCCAACCAAAATTACTTCAAGAACACATTTACAACTCATTAGGGAGGTGATAAAGGAACCAAGGACAACATCTAAAGCACTGCACGCCTTAGTTATCTTACTTAAGGTCAAAGTTCATGATTTAGCAAAAACAAAGAGATTTGGCAACAGTGGCAGCCAAAAACGGTACAAATGCACATTTTTCATTTACAAAAAGCAAAAATGTCTTGATGATCTTCAAGCCTTTTGTGAAAATATGATTGAGACCAGGGGTCTTCAACTCCAGGCTTAGAGGGCTGGTGTCCTGCTACTTGACAGATTATCGAGGAGCTAAATCAGCCATTTGTTTCAGGTGTGTTGTACCAGGGACAAATCTAAAACCTGCAGGACACCAGCCCTTGAGAACTAGAGTTGAAGACCCTTGATCTAGACTGACGATTGTAGAGTGATGGTATAGGGCTGTTTTACTGACACATGATGAATTGATGAAACCATGAATTTTGCTCTTTAGAAAGAAAGTCTTGAAGTGGTCATCAGTTTGGGACCCAAAGGGCTCTGCATTGTTGAGCCAAACTGCTGAAATCAGTTCTCATTGTCGCAGCTGCAAAATCGTGTCATTTTGTTCTCAGCCTCATGCCATGTTGTCACAACCCCCTAGTGAACCTTCTGCCCCCCTATCCATGCGAAACTATTGTGTGATTGGTCTGAATTTCATGGGTATGTTTATTTATGTGGAAAACAGCCATAACTACTCAACGTTTTTTTAACTACAGAGCAGAATGGATAGTTTTGGGAAGCTGAGGCTGTGAGGAAGTACGTACTGTTGGACCAAACACAGAGCGGTTCTGAACCCCCTGTGCAGTTCTGGTTCGATGCAGTGGGAGAACGTCCCACTGATGCCTTTCATTCTTATTTTCTGATAACACGGAAAATAAAACGAGATTTTCAAGCTCATCAATCATTATTTCCTCCTCCTCCGAAATTGTGAACTGGTGATAGTCGATCCTCTCCGCCTTGATCCCTGTGTTTACTGTACTGTTGCAAACCACACATAACAAAACACCATGACGAAGACTGCAGTGGGAGGAGTTTCACAGCAGCTTAGCTCAGTGGGTCTTGTGGATCGTGAAAGATCTGTGAGAAAACAAACATCTGAAAACCACGTTGACAGTTCGACTATGCTGGGCCCTTCAGGCACCATCACACTGGGTTCAAGCAGCAGGACAATCATCCTGTCTACAACAGCAAGTCTACTTCTTAATGCCCAAAAAAAGCAAATGAGGGTTCTCAGAAAGCTGGGTTGTTAGTTTGGACAGGGCCTTAGTTTAGTGCTGATAGGAAGCTATGAGTCAAATGCCAACTTTAGTGTTGTTAGCAGCTAATAGTTAGCCATTTACAGCAAGTATTACAAATTGATTTCATCCAGTCTGTCATCACTTCTTTTTCCACAGAGTACCCAAAATGCTCCCAAAGAAACAATTTAAACATGATGGAGTCTTCTTTAATGTTTTTATAACCAGGTGTTGTCAGCCAGGACAACAACAAGTCTTTATTAGTCAGTTCAGTTAAAACAACAACTACTTCCTCTCTCCTTTCACTTCAGACAAAACACAAAGTGGCAAGCTTGAAGCTCATACTTTCATAAGTGAGATCTATACCTACAGCTTTAACTCCACCAAATGATTGAGCTGCTATCTAAAATTACCTCAAGAAAACATAAGACTCGGTAAAGAGAATTCATCATTTCAAACAAATCACATAAAATTGAGTAATTGCAGGGTCTGATGTCTATGCACTCTATGTGGAAAACTTTGGAAACACTGATGCAAAACACATATTTCTAATTTACTAATATATCCCACAGAATAACCAAATGTGATTTGTAAGAAGATCAGTAGTTTAAAAGCAGACATTTAGATGTATATTTTATAAAAAGATTTAAAATGGAATAACCTCAAAAATCTGTTATCTTTTTACCAGGAAGCCAGTTAATAGACATATAAACAGTAGTGCCCATTGTAAAATTATACCCAAATCATCTATAAAAAATTATTACCAGCAGATTATGTTGGGGTTTTTTCTATCACATCAGATCTCAGAAAAAAACATTCACAGAGAAGAGAATGAAGATAACGTTATGCAACACCATCTCCTCCCACAGGAAGTCACTTCTCCTGCCATGAATAGTCGGCTCCACCCTAATGACTATTCAATACAGTCTGCAGGCTGCAGATGAACGGCCCATCCGCAGCAGCATCTGCTGCAGGCCTAACTCGCCAGACGCCAGCCTTGTAAGAGGGCCATTGCAGGCTAATTGAAAGACAGAGGCCATCTCTCAAATGGAGTGTTCGTGTGTATATATGTACATGTGTGTATTTGAAGGGGGACATGACAGAGGAAAGATGTGAAAGAAAAGAAAATGAGGATTGAAAGAATGCAGAAAACAGCAAAGAGATTCCTCCATGTTTGTGTTTAGTTTCTTGTGTGGAAAAACCCTCAGGGTCTGTAAATTATCACAACCAAAGCCCACTTCTTGTAATCATACTGAGTATATAGCCTTTATTATATTCTGTAGGCATGTTTGCATATAATACAGTAAGAAATGGCAACTCTGCAACAAAATAAACATTTTGAGACATTAGGCTGGGAAGACGCTGAGCAGGTAATTGCAGCTGGCCGTAAACATTAAGTAACAAGTATGAAAAATCCTGTTTGATCTCCAATTTACCATGTGAGTAATCATCAGGAATGCAGCTGGCATTTACACTTTTCAATGTGACAAATTAGGTTTTCTGTTGTTTTTCACCTCCAGGTCTCTTTGTCCTCCTTTGCATCCAAAAAGAAAGAAAAAACAGCCTCCACAAATGAAAACTAAAGGATTGCTGTCATAATTCTCCTCAGTTCTCCTCTGGCAGTTTTTATTACGAAAGCCTCTGAATAATCTTTTCCGCTCCGGCCTTTCCAAATAACACAATCCTTCAGCCTCGACTGCTTACTCTGTTTTATGGAGAAGTGTAGATGAGAAAGGAGGAACATTGAAATGAAGCACTGTCTGCTGCTGCTCTGTGGTATTCATAATGCAGCGTGAGGATTCATCAGCGGTTCGAGAGACGGAAGAGGTGCGCGGAGGTGATGGTTTGATTACTGCTGAACTCCAAATGAAGAGAAGAGGGCAGAAAAAAGCTGCAGTGGTGCAGGATCATTTTCATTTCTCTGCCACATATGTGCAGCTTTAAAAAAAGAAAAAAACATGTGCTCTGTGAATTAGGAATGCTTATGTTCAGGCTGCGCCAACAACAAGTGAACAGGCCCCAAACCACAGCAGTATGATCAGGGCCAGTCTGTTCCTGCTGGCAGAGCAGCGTGAGAACAACTCCACCAGGTGAGATGCAGTCGGCACATCCTGTGACCCAAACAGATTCAGACTTTACTTTCATGATGACCTGCGAGGAGCAAGAAAAAAAAACCCTCAGCTTTAAAATACTTGTTTCAAACTGGACGATTGTTTTGCAGCTGAACAGCAGTGAGTAGATTTCACATTACCACAGCCAAAGACCCATGAAAAGGTTTCGTTAAGGAGAGAGCAGTTCCACACTGAGCGCTCTGCAGGGGGGAAACTCCTGCACTTCTTGTGTTTCTTGGGAGGCTGTGCACCTGTTTTCTACTGTTTTTTTTAACTGCTTGAAGAATGAAGTCAGGACTTGTAATTTATTGACTAAGACCAAGGGTTTTATAGACACAGTCAACTGATATTTTCTCAATAATTCTGTATTTTATAGTTGATTTAGAGGCAATTTTGATGCAGCATATTTTTAGACCGTGATTACATAAGAACATTTTCAGTAAGCTAATTAAATTACTCTCCTCTCTGTTGGTCTCAAAAAGCTATTTCTGTTTTAGAAGTCAAATTCATCTAACACTATAGATCAGCTGTGCATTTATTATTTAAGAATTTTATGTAGAATTTCATGAAAACCAGTGGTTTACTTCTAATCATATTTACAAGTCACAATAGATTTTCTTCAGATTGAATTTCACCTGTTTCAAAGTTCTTCAGCCAAGTTCCAATGCCAAAATGACTAAATATGGTTTTGATATACAACACTCTTGTCTTGTTGCAGATTTTGTCCAGGGTTTTTTTGCTTTTTTGTTTCTTACATGTTTCAGATCATCAAATACATTTTAAGATCAGACAAAGAAAACATACACAATGCCAATACAAAATGCAGTTTTTCAATCCCATCCAACTTTATTAATAAAGTATTTAAACAACCATCAGTTGTCAAAGTGATTTATAGTTAAAATAAGTTAAAAACACATAAAAACACAAAACACAAGTAAAGAGCTCAATTTTAAAGCAATATGTAGAACAACATAAAATAAACTAGAAACAACAAATATAAAAATATGTTCAATCAGTTTCTCACAAGGTGTTAAAGTCCAAGGTGAAATGATATTCAGAAGGGATTCAGAAACAGACAGAGAAGATGTCTGTGCAATTTCCAGAGGCAGACTATTCTATAATTTGGGAGCTGCAACAGAAAAAGCATGATCTCCTCTTAGTTTATGCTCAGTCCTAGGTACTAGCAGCTGATCCATTGACCTGAGAGAACAGGTAGCTGTGTAAGACTCAGAGAAATAAGATGGGGTAAGGCCTTAGAGGGCTTTAAAAGGAAATAAAATAATTTTAAAATGAAGCCTAAAATGAATGGGCAGCCAGTGAAGGGAAGCTAAAATGGGGCATTCTCTTAAAACTTCAGAGTGCATATTTAAAGTCAAGCTGCAGAATTTTGCTCCCTCTGTTGACAAGTGATGGATGAAGCACTGACCGCAACATAATGTGCATTACAGTAATCCATCTGAGTGGTTACAAAGGCATGGATTATCTTAAAGTGCTGCTTGACTTTAATTTAGCCAGCTGTCTCAACTGGAAAAACTGAAAAGCTGAACAACTGCCTTAATCTGACTGTAAAATTTTAGATCAGTGTCAACTTTGATCCCCAGATTCGTGACAACTAGCTTATTACACCGGGCCAAGGAACTAAAAACACACTGGTGGGATTACCAGCAACTATCACCTCAGTCTTTTTTTCATTTAATTTTAAAAATGTAAGTGCCATGTTATTGGCAGCACAGAATATGTGCTTTTTTTCCTTTAGGTTGATAGATCTGACAGTCATCTGCATAAAAGGGACATGCAATGCCATGTTTTCTAAGAATAAAACCAAGTGGGATCAAATACAAGGAAAAGAGGAGGTGGCCTAGAACTGAGCCCTGTGGGACACCAGATAACAGGGAAGCAGAAGGGAATACTTGGTCATCAAGACTGATGCAAAAAGTTTGCTGCACCAAGTAGGACCTAAACCACTTCAGTGCTATGGCCTCAGTGCTCACCCACTGCCCCAAACAAGATAGTAAAATGGCATGATCCACTGTATCAAACACAGCTGTCAAATCTAAAAGCACAAGAACAACACAGTCACCATGATCAGTTGTTAAAAAATATGTAACTAAAACCATTTAAAAGGACTAATTCTGTGTTGTGTAAAGATATAAAGCAGACTGGAAAATCTGGGAAACACTCCCAAAGTCTTTTGGGAAAAAGAGGTAGTTTTAAAAATGGCCTTTAATTAGCAAGAACTATCAGATGAAGGGTAGGGTTTTTGATACTAGGTTGGGCTACTCCATGTTATTTCAACCAGTTTGACAGATTACAAATTGGTATTTATCATTTCAAGAAAGAGATGTCTAATTTTGGGTAAAACCTTTTTAAATTGTCAACAAGAGACTACATCATTTGGAGACACTGCAGGCTTCAGATGACCAACAGTCACTGGTAAACCAGCTCATGGGAAACAAGCTATTCAAACAGATCTGTACCTATATGAATGTGTAATTGCACCATAAACCATAAAACCTCCATGCCGGGTGGTACTATGGTATCATGTCTGACTGTCAGTATGATAGTTTTTGTTTTTTTATGTTACTTTTACACCAAATGTAACAATACACACCTTCCAAAACATTCCAGTTTTATCAGGTCACTCCAGTTTCCCAAAAACCGATATAAAAAGACATGAAATTTGACATGGTCCTTTGAGTTCATTTGATCAGTAGTGGTTTACTAGTGATATACTAAAATAAAACAACAAAAAAAACCAAAAACAAAATAATAACTTATTGTAAATAATATTAATTTAACTGTAATAATCTATGCCGTAGCATTTTCACAGCAGAAATAATATATTTTGATTTTCTGGTTTAAATAAAAGCAGTGAGATCATGCTCTGTATTTTTGTTTAAGATTTTTGTGTTAAAACTATGGAACCATGGTGTTGATTCAAGGTTATCATACACACCTGTGTCAAGAACCTATCAAAATATAAATGGGTCAGTTGTACATTATTGTCACTTTAAAGAATAAAAGCAAGATTTGTAACTTCATTGTTTAAAGTCCTGATGGGCAAGTTACCACTTTTTATCTACAGTCTGCTCAATTATGAACACTTGGTCATCAGAAAAACTTCTAATTCTAATATTTGTACCTCCTGTGTTGAATTGAATTAAATTGACTTTTCTTTCTTTTTTATGTCTTGTGTATTTTATAGTTCTGTGTGTTTGGTTTTGGCTTTTAACTATTTTTAGTTATTTTTCCAGTTGATGTAAAGATGTATGAAGTACTTGCAACTTATCTTGTTTACAACTCTTTTTCAAGAGCTATCTTGTTTCCTGGTTCATTAAAATGAATGACTGATTCAACAATAGTGCAACATTATCAACATATGTTTTGTTGTAACTGGCTTATTATTACAAGTTGACTCTAGTTTTTTGGGAGGTCGTCTTGGGCTTTATATTTTGATTTCTATTTCCATCACCATGCATTTCATTACAGTAATGTTTTTTTCCTTTCTGTTTTGAACAATGAAGTTAATACATTAAGTTTTTTAAGACAACAAGCAGACCTAGACACAAATGTTTTAGACTGTATGTTTTTCAGCAGGGTTTTCCCCATGTATAGAAAGAATCATCAGCCAGAGTAAATTATCTTAATGCAAGTTTAATTTTCTACAGTAAGAAACTTCACCAAGATTTTTTGATATGTTCTGCAGCAATATTTCTTAAATATATTTAGAATATTTAAAGTTTTAACCCATCTGTTTTATTTTTAAAGCAGGTTTTGGCTGCCAAATTGACTACTCTTTAACATTTCATTCGTAGCAATATTAGGAATGCAGGTTAAGGTTAATAAACTTGAAAATCCTTGAAAAGTTGATTTATTTCTGGGGGCTTCATCATTCAAAAATTGAAACTTGCATATTATACAGATTCAATATCCACAGAATATGCTTCAAGTGTTTATTTATTTTGCAGCTAAAGAAAAACCTAAATTTATTTCCTCATAAAATTAGAACATTAAAAAAGACCAATATAAAATTCTGATTTTTAATACAGAAATGTTGCACCCATATTATGGCCTACGCACTCCAGCAGACAGTTACTGACATCCTCCATAAGAAGGTCAAGCCAAAGGAAGGTAATTGCTAAAGAACCTGGCTTTAGCTGGTTTAGCGTGCTGTATTCAAGTAAATAAATGGAAAGTTAAGCGAAAGGAAAAGTGTGGCAGACAGAGGTTTGCACTTCAAGGAAATGACTGCTGGCTTGAGAGAATTGTGAGGTAAACAAAGGCCTTAAAAGAGTTTGGGACATGGATAGACTTTTCACTAGATTTACACTTCTGTATTAATGATCTTGTCATATTTAATTAAAAAGTCCTTCTATGTAAATTTAATGTTGTCATTTTATGAGGAATAAAATTGAGTTTTCATTAGCTGTAAGACATTATCATCAAAATTAACAGCAATTAACACTTGAAATACACCACTGTATTTCAAGAATTTATCGAAAATATGAGCTTACTTTTTTGAAGTTAGTCACAAAAACAAATTTATATTTCAGTCATATTCTAATTAATTGAGATGCACCTGTATCTGTGACTGAAAAGCATATAACTTGTAAGGTGCCACCATATTGCCTGAAAAGAGAAAGGAAAAGAAAAATACTTTGCTGAGTCTGTGCACATCATACTGCTAATGGTGCTGCTCATAATCTGCTGTTCCAGCTGCATTGGCTCTGCACAGCAAGGCTGTGGGAGCCAGGCCGTCGGGGATTTGTCAAAGGCCTGTTATTACATCTCTAGTCACATAAAATATGGCTGCCTCTCCAGAGATCCAACTGCCAGATAAATCCTCTCTCCTCCAACCAGACTGGCCTTCACGATCAAACCATCCAATGGTTGCTCCTCATCCGCTGACCTCTGGTAATGACTTGTGATTTATACAGTACAAGTTTAAAGGACACACACGTGTCTGAGCCAGGCTTTTTCTACCCCGGTTCCCTCTACTGCATCCATATCTGGTGTCACCAGAGATAACTGGCGGGCCTTTAGGAGAAGGGGAGATATGACACCCATCTGTGGCGTGTCACGAAATGGCTCGAAAGGGGACAGTTTCCCCTGCAGCTCATCTAATCACAGGTAGAGTCTGCAGTGAAAGCTATGTCTCTCACTGACACACACCCACTGCATACTGCATGGTGGAACTTTAAGCTCGCAGACCGCAGTGTAAAGGACTCTAATCAACACCTGCTTGGGAAGAAACACAAATGCTGAAGACTGGAAGGGAACAAGGAAGGCCGTGTTAAAAATGCATGAACGTTTTCAGGTTTATCACAACCTGAACTTCTAAACTGCAACTAAAACTGCAAATGTGGAATTCAGTGTAACAAAACATCTGAACAAAGAGTGGTTTGCACACTCCGGTAATCAAATGTTTGAGGTCATCCCTGGTTAGAAGAGAGGATAGGGGAGAACATGTTGACTTCAGTAAGAAAGAGACAGAGATGATCTCGCAACACAACAAAAATCTAGATTTAATGAACATGGTTGAACATCAGGATCCTCTTCAGCTCAGCCTGGAAATCCACTCTGAATAAAAAAGAGAAAAAAAATTAATTTGATTAAGTCCCCTATCAAATCATTTTGTACCCAAATTATTCTGTTCTAAAATCCAGTGTATATATATATATATATATATATATATATATATATATATATATATATATATATATATATAGATAGATAGATAGATAGATAGATAGATAGATAGATAGATAGATGATATGTATTACATTGTAACACAACCAAAGAGTATAAAAGCTTTGGACATATATAGCTATAAGTTACACAATTATGTGTACAATCAACATTTATTTTAGACATTCAAATATTATTTCATCTGACTTAAAGAAAAAAAAGACAGAGAGAAAGAATTTTTTGGTACATCTGAGGGAAATGTGGTCCAAATATGCTGCATGTTTCTAATAAACAAAATCCTCCAAAGAGCAGTTACCACTGATGTAGATCTCTCCCCCAGCAGTCTCTAATAAATACTGGCTGGATTTTTCTCCTATTAGAAAAAGGAAAAATAGAAAATCAAACAAGTAAAAAAGAGGAAAATCTGGTTAAATTACGGTTGAATTAAACTGGAAGTTACATGTTTAATTCAGCTGTTCTACAAGAAATACATTAATCTAATCTGTTTTCATACACCCTGAAAAAAAGTATTATTGAACACGCATATAACGTTGCTGCTATTGCATAAAAGTGAAATAACATAATTAGAAATAAATCCAGTAAGAATTAAAAAGAAATTTAACTTTTAGAATAGTCTAATCCAAATTGTTGTTTCTCTACTTGTCATTTTAACTTGCGTGATTTTTTTTTAACATAAACATTGTGTACAGTATCTTGATCTATCATTTCTCATAAGAGTAAAAACAATAGGCAAATAGATACTGAACTATTAATGAATACAATAATAATAATAATAATAATAATAATAATAATAATAATAATAATAATAATAATAATATACCATTTTCTTAGTGTAAGGAAAAACAACAGTCCTGAATTATAACGAAAAGAAAACTTACATGTTTCTTCTGAATTGCATTGTAAAATGTGTCTCTTTTTTTCTTTTATATTAAATGAAATACAGATTTTTTTTTTTGTTGTTGTTGTTTTTTTTGCGGCACAGCCATATGCAAATATTTGCCGTTTTGTGAGTCCAGCGTCAGAACGAAGCCTTCACCGTCACAGCTGCAGGATGCTCGGTGCTCTGAGAGGAAATGAAATATTTCTCGGATGATAAATAAAAGGAGCCTTTTCTGTCTGAGTTATGGCCCAGGTTCGGCGTCGCTGAGAGGGATGCATGCCGCCGCCTCTCTCCCGCCCCAGAGGAGGTATCATCAGAGCTGATATATGGTCCAGCTCTGCATTACCTTTACAAAAACAAAGGATCATCCGCGCTGTGGGTTGTGGAAAATATCTGAGTCTATAAGCTGCGGCCTCTAACAGAACCCGAGTCGACTTGTCCAAATACTTTTAAATGAAAGCCTATGAAGTGCTGCTGGACTGGAGTTTCACGCGTAAAAACGCACAAATTGACTAGAGATTGTGATCCTCTCCCTCTTTCTCTCTCCCTCTATTTCGCTCTCTCTCTTTTTGCTTCCCCTCATTTACCCCACATACCTATTCTGGTGTCTCACCACACGACTAAATTAGACCAAAGATGATAAGAGCACCGAGCATTATAATTCCGCCGGGCTCCTCCTCCTTCCAACCATGCGTCCTAATTAATGGGACACCCCCCCAGTCGCAAAAAGCCCAGCGCTGGACTGCAACATAGTCAAAGAGTGAAAGGGAAGAGGGCGAAAGTGCCACTGGAGATAATTGATTAGCCACCAATCAATGATAACTTGTTAGTAATCGTCGACTCTTTGGACTTCGCCATTTTCAGGGAGGCACCTCATTCCTGCGGATCGAGACTTTGAGCGCATCCCATTTCGGAATAACCCTTCCCTTTATTTATTTATTTTTTTTTTCTCTACCTCCAAAGTGTTATGTGACTTTTTTCCACTCATCCTCCATTTGTTTGTAAACTATAAAATCTCAAAGCAACTAAACTCTTCCTGCAACCAATGATGACATCCAAAGAGGTGGCCAAATGCGACGCAGCGGAGAACAGGAGACGCAGCCCGCTGGACCACTTGCCGCCTCCTGCCAACTCCAACAAGCCGCTGACGCCCTTCAGCATCGACGACATCCTGAACAAGCCGTCGGTGAAGCGGAGCTACGCCATCTGCGGCACAGCTCATCTCATCTCGTCCTCCGAGAAGCACCGTCCGTCCAGCCTGCCGCTGTCCAGCCGCGCACTCCTCACGCAAACGTCTCCTCTCTGTGCGCTGGAAGAGCTGGCCAGCAAGACCTTCAAAGGGCTGGAAGTCAGCGTGTTGCAGGCTGCGGAAGGTAAATGTCGGAGGCAGATTTATGCTGTATTGTGATTATTTTTTTTTAGGGCTTTGACGAGTGGGGGGAGAAAAAAAAACCCACTAAAAATATTTACATATTTTCCATTCATGTAATGATAAAAAAGGACTTATTTTTCCATTTTTATCCTATTTATGCTCTTCATGCGTTTATGTGTCTTGTGCTTGTTACCCAAATATGCAGCTGTAAAACTATATTTTCATTCCTGTAATCAAGGTGAAATTTATTCATATCTCTTTATTTTTGTGAGTTTGGAACACTTTTACGCGCAGTCTAAAAAGAAGCCCTACACCTCAGCAGAAATCCCTGATTTTCACTGGAGCTTCCATTCGTAGCCCTCCTCAGTAACAGCGAGGTGCAGTTTTGTCCCTTCCACCTCATACTTACTGCACATAGTTTATTTAAATTTTGTAGATAAGCATTTTTAAATACTTTGACATGTAAACGATATATGATATATAGCCATAAAATGCTAAACTCTCACATCTTTAATTTTGCGTTATTTTCTGACAACATATTTTATTTTATTTTTGTTCTGATCCTTGTCTGGGCAGATGACTCGCTTGAAATATGAAACATTATGACCCATGATCGAACCAGAATAGCTCAGAGCAACCTCCTGCTGATTGAACACAATCATTGGTGAGGTATAACCACTTTTTCTTGCAACGGACTATGAATAGAATATAGAAAAATACATTCATTTTTTATTTGTCAAAGCAGGTACGAAACGTCCCCAAAGTAGGTAAGCATTAACATGCTCGGAACGAAATGTCCTGTGGCAGACTGTTCCTTTTCGTACCCGAATAATTGTAGTATTTGAAACGAGTAACTAAAACTCCAAAGGTACAATATTAACAAATTTCTGTTATTTTAACCTTAATTTACTGTCTTTATAACATTTTTTGCAGTTAAAGAAATGCACAGGGTGCCACTGTTTACTTGGGGTTTTCAATCGAAAAACACTGTAGTCTCAGCAGTTTTGTACTGTATGATCTGTTTACACCACGTTACTGTAGTGAAAGTGCATTGTGGGAAATTTCTTGGACACTATTCTTTCAGAGTGATATTAACCCACCAACACAATAAAATAAATAGGCTACTGCTTTTGGATGATTATTATTTCGGTTTTGTTTTTGTTGTTTTTTTTTAACTTGAGTTAATGTAAAAAAAAAAAAAAAAAAAAAAAAAAAAAAAAAAAAAAAAACAATTTTCCAATTTTCAGCAAGAAAGGAAAAAGAAATGCGATAATTTAAAATAAGTCTGTAATTTACAGATTTTACAGTAAAACAGTTTCACTGATATTTGTACTGAGGCTCCACTGCACTTCATTATGAAGAATTTTACAGACCAATGAAAATGCAGGAGCTACAGCATAATTGTTCCCAGTGTGTTTCTGTAATTTAACAATAAATATTTTTTCAGTAGAAGGAATGGGTCTACTTTACTGGGACTCAGGAGACACATCATGGGACGCACACCCCAAGATGTGTCTGCTGTGTCCAAGAAAAACATTCTGACCAAATTTTCACAAAAAGTTGCCAACGTAAAACCACAAAGTGTCAAAGATCCACTTTAAAATATTATAATAAAGTCTGACTGCTTGGAAGGAAAATGAAAACACAGAAAGACTAAAGAGCTATCCACAGCAACGTTTGTGCAGATGAGGCTGCAATGTGAAGCCAATTATTTAAAAAAATGCACTAGGCTAAAAATCTTCAGAACATTTAAGAAATGTTACATAGATGCAGAAAATATGGAGGTGGTACATTTTCCATAATGTCTATTTCAATTCTGAATGGAAATAAACTTGTACTAAAACATCATCATAAACTCAGCTCAATTCAACATAAGTGTGCTTAGGATGTTTTGTTAACTTTTATCTATCTATCTATCTATCTATCTATCTATCTATCTATCTATCTATCTATCTATCTATCTATCTATCTATCTATCTATCTATCTATCTATCTATCTATCTATCTATCTATCTATCTATCTATTTGAGCCCACTCCCAACAAACACAGTCAGCTTAATCAATATATATTGTCCTTCCTTCACCATTTCATGCTTTTTGGTTCTTCAGCTTTGGTCGTTTCGTACCGGAGTTGTTCTAGGATGTTTCGTATCTACATTTATGGGGTATCCAGCAAGGGGACCTTTTGAACCCACATCGATAAAGTTTTAAGATAGTAATATACACTTGAATTAAATATATTTGTACATTTTTTTATTATTATTATTATTATTATTTTTACATTTATCCATCTCCATCGTTTATTAATATATTTACCTTCAATGACAAATGAACCCAAGCTGCATGGTTTAGGCACAGAGGTGTAACATGGTGGAAAGGAACGAAATGGCAATGCATTGATACGAACTGTCAAACTGACCCCAAGCCAAGTTTGGACCTGGCTTTTATTTATGGCTTATTCAGCTTGTGTGTCCCAGAACGTCTTTGTGTGTAGGAATGCCCCTGAATGTTAGAAACGGTGAAGTGACGAAACAGCCAACACCTTTTTGTTTATTCTGCCTCTCTCTTTTCCTCCATAGGCCGGGACGGGATGACCCTGTTCGGCCAGAGGAGCACCCCGAAGAAGCGTCGGAAGTCCCGGACGGCCTTCACTAACCACCAGATCTACGAGTTGGAGAAGCGCTTCCTGTACCAGAAGTACCTCTCTCCCGCAGATCGCGACCAGATCGCACAGCAGCTGGGCCTGACGAACGCGCAGGTCATCACGTGGTTCCAGAACCGCAGGGCCAAACTAAAGCGGGACCTAGAAGAGATGAAGGCCGACGTGGAGTCGGCCAAGGCCATCGGCCAGGTGCCCCTGGACAAGCTGGCCAAGCTGGCGGATCTGGAGAAGTGCGCCAATGGCACGCTGGGCCACCCGCGCGCCGAGTCGCCGGCACGGGGAGGCCCGCAGGATCACCAGCACGAGCTCGCTCAGAAACTGCGTAGCTCTCCGCTGTCCCCCTTCTCGGACCACACAACGAGCAAGGAGTGCTCGGAGGACGAGGACGTGGAGATAGACGTGGATGACTGATGGCTCACACACAGACACACACACATCCACACACACACACTGATCGAGATGATGGTGGTGGTGATGATCCTGCAGAGGGGACTTGTAAACTTACCGCTTCTATGAGAACATGTACCAAAACGAAACGACTTTTTCTATCGGCAGATTCACAGTAAAGCATGAGCGCAGAACTACAAATATGCAGTGACGTATTCATTAGCGAACTCTTATTGTTTCCATCAAAGCAATATGGTCTAAAAATAACTTCTTATATATATATTTTTTTTACAGTATACAGAAACAAACACGCGTGGGCATGCACACACATACACACACACACACACACACACACACACACACATCTGCTCTGTTGGTTTTCCTATAAGCCCCCTCCACACTCATAATAAAACCATTTCTGTTTTTCATATGTTTGCATGGAAATGCATGATTTGATTTGTAAACATTATATATTTATTTTTTTCTTTTTTATTGTTGCTATTTTATTCCAAGAGCCAACCCCTCCCTTCAGTCACTGCCGGCTCTTCCTCCTCCCTGTCTCCGCTCTGACTGCAGACTCACACTGGGAGCTCCGATGAGGTGATGTTCGAGAAATCAGCCGAATACTTTTGCTGTGGTTCCCCCCCCTCCACAAGCTTTTAGATTTTTGTTTGAATACGATAGATTAACCGTTCTATACATTTGTTATGTTTTCTACACCTGTAAGTGCCTTCCTAAAATCAGGACATTATCTGAAAACCAATGCACAGACTGTATTGTATATAGGCTACGATGGGAATAAAAATTGCTTTTCTGACTCTTTTTTTTTTTTTGTTTTAATTCTTGAGGGGTTTTGTGTTTTTTGTTGCCAAACTCGTTAATAGCGGGCCTGTTTGGAGTTATTATTCTGAGCTATTTTGTCCCCTTTGTTTCTCTTTCTGCTCTAAACATTTTGTGGTCCTGGAATCCCCGCATCCCCTCCTTTTCACGTCCAATAAATGCGTATCGTGCCTTCTTGACCCTCAGACGTGTTTCCCCATTCGGGCTAAAAATTTATGTGAGAAACACAAATCTGGTGCAAAAAAAAGGAGAAGGGAAAAGAAAAGAAAAAGTTTTGGGCCAGTTTCTCTGAGCCCCTTTTTATAGAGCATGGCTTTTTGTTCCGCGGGACTGCGGGGCCGTAATTTTGAGCGCAAAGCATGAAAAGTGGGGACAAATGAGCAGCAGTTCCCTGATGGGACAAGCCACAAAGGAGCAGGGCCCCGGTCCCCCGCAGGCAGCAATACTGAGACAAGTGTGTCCCACCGCACAAAAAGGACGCAAACGTTTGGAAGCCATATGGTTTTTGAAATTTCCTCACAATTTCAGACAATTTGATGGATTGAGTTAACCCTCCTTTTAAACAGTTTAACTGGCTGCGAACAAAGGCCATAATGCCTACATAGACTCCCCCCTTCATGAGGGCATCTGCGGCTATTAATGTCTGGGCCCCTTTCTGTGCCTGCATGGCGTTTTGAACAAGTCAATGAATTACAATGAAAGTGCCTCCCCTCTTTTTTATTTGGTGAGCCGCTTGTCTTTATCCGCTTTTTAGCCCTGGAATAATATGTTTGACTTCTGTCCAAGAGCGTTTTCTAAACAAAAAAATGGATTTTTTGGGGGAAAGGTTTTTATGTTAAATAGGGAAGCCATAAAGAGTTTGGGACTGTGACATTTCTGCCAGAGTCTGGTTAGGGAGTCCTTTTGTTTGTTTTCTTCTCATCTTGGCTCTTTATTTCTTTTGTCTTTAAGGAGTTTAATGAAGCTGAAAACATGGAGATGTGAGAAAGAGGCTGTCCAAAAGAGAAGCTCAAAAGCCGGCCTCCCGTTTAACCCTCTTTGTTAGAAGAAGGGATAAGTTGAGCTGTCTTCTTGTGACTTGTTTTATAGTGTTTGCCTTTTTCTCATTTATTCAAAAGACTTCAAACAGGCCCGCCTAAAGCTTTACGTGCCAGCAGACACTTTATATGAGCGAAGTTATTGTAGATTCTGTGTAGGCAAATTAGACCTAGAATATAAAATATTTTTTGATATTAACATAAAATAACTTCATAATTTTTTATATTTGTATCAAAAGCGACCAAAGCCCTTTACGTTGTTTTTTTTGTAACATGTTTGCTATCTATCTATCTATCTATCTATCTATCTATCTATCTATCTATCTATCTATCTATCTATCTATCTATCTATCTATCTATCTATCTATCTATGATTCAAGATTCAGAATCCGTTCTTAATCCAGCATATTTATGAAGGGGAAGCGTGTTAAGGCAGGCTAAGTTTAAAGATTTCACTTGCTTATTTTATGAGTTCTTGTCAGGCGGCCCCAGCGATAAGTAATACTACAGTCTGAGGGACCACTTCGTGGTAATTAATCTGGAGGTCTTAAGTGTATTTCAGTATTTCACTTCAAGATAGAGAGAAAAAAAAAAAATCACTACTTCAATCGGCCGGAAAATTGAAGTTTGATGCATGAGTCCCTACTGAAACAATAGTACTGGCCCCTCTCTTTTCATCTTGTTCCCCTCCCCTTTTTATACTCTCCCCTTCTCTCTTTCTGCACCTTGTGGAAAGCAGTGTCAGGTGAAAGTGTAAAGTATAATTTGATTGATTGTCCAGTACTTTTCACCGTGCTTAAAGTGGCTGTGTGAATAAAACTGTGAATTATGACTATTATTATTATTATTATTATTATTATTATTATTATTATTATTATTATTATTATTATTATTATTATTATTATAACCTTAAGGGCTTTCTTCCTGCATAGAACTACCGTGGAGCACTCCATATTTCTAAATGGAGCCAAAAATGTAGAGTTTTAATCATGGCCTTCCTGTGGAGCCAGTTAATACTTCAAACTTCAATTTTACGGGCGATTGAACTAAGCATGTTCCTGACAGAATTGATGTATGTATTAATTTCCTTTAACTGTTGATTAATTAGGCTGCGCTGAGGGCTCAAATGGAACGGTTCCTTCTGAAATTTGCATATTAATCAAATTCTAGTTGATCATTCAAATAATCAAGGCTGTGTGATTTCTGGGGCGGAAGCTGGAGAAACATGAAAAACGGATAATACGTACTCATAAAGACTCCTGTGCTGCAGAAACGCTCTCTGGGTACTGAGCTTAAACATCCAGGGGAGGAATAGTTTGTGTGTGTAGAAACATGAGGTTGAGATTTTTGAGGTGATAAATAAAACACTAACAGATATACAAAATATTTACCTTTTCAATATTGTTTAAAACCGTACATGAAGTTAAATCGTCATGTTTGAATCATTTTTCTTTTTCGAAATATTTTTGATGATGATGTGTGGCTATAATTCAGTGTTATACCAGCACAAGTGCTGATGGATGATGACGAAAATAGGTTGAATGGTTCTTCCTACTCCTTTTCAAGCAGTTAAGGAGTGGTAAGCTTATTATTACGTTTTTGGTTATGCATGCTATAAATCCTATACATCCCATAATAATAATAATAATAATAATAATAATAATAATAATAATAATAATAATAATAATAATAATAATAATAATAGACAGAATGTGAACTTTCATTTAGGAAAAAAAAAAACAAGAAAACTGATAAGGAAAAAAATAAATGACTGATGATAACTGAAATTTATTAGCTTGCCATTTTATTCTGGGTTCTATAAAATCAGGTGAAAAACGAAACCTGTTTCAAAAATCTGTTACTAGTTAGACAAAATTCGATTTAAATTGCAGAAAAGAAGAGCATCTTTGACTCCATTCAGCTGCGACAAAGAGACACACAGTGACACCTGCTGGTGGACGGTAGACTATTGTTACCACAGTGTGAGACAACGAAAGGATTTGTTCTTCAAACTCGAATAAAACAATACTGCAAAGTGAGGAAGAGTTATAGTTATCTAATGTTTTAATGTCTTGCCTTTTTAAAGACAGCATTCTGGTTAATACACAGGCCGCAAGATTTAACATTAATAAAGTTGAGATAAAAACTTTATTATTTGCCATTTAAAAACTGAATATAGTATTTATATTATAGGGCACATACATTATTTTATCCACAATTTATTATTTTATGCATATAAAAACACAGAGCAAAGAAAAATGAAATCACAGGCCTTCATTAGAAGGTAGTCTATCTCTTTTCTAAAGAAACCCTCATACTTGTCAGAACTTGAGTTGTTTTGGGGTTTAAATCTTTTGATTCTAGTTTTGACTGCTGTTATCCTGTGTTCCTTAGTTTATTATTTTCATTAGATCAGCTTTGTTTCTGATTTACATTAGTTCAGTTCTTTCTTAGTTATTCTGGTTTTAATATGTTTATTTATTCTTTGTGTTTGGGTTCTTTGCTACAGTTAGATTGTTTTTCCTGGTTCCCATGTTGCTCTCCCTTGCCCCCTGCTGCCATTGTCTCGCTCTCTTTCTCCTCAGTCTCCCTTCTGCTCTCTCTCCTTCTACCTGCAACCTGTTGGCCAATCTGGTCTATTGTTCCAGGATTCACTCTCACAGTATTTAAACTCCTCTCCTGCTCTCTCTCTTTGCTGGAGCCTCCCGTTACTTCCCTGCTAAACCGTGCTGTCTTTTTACACCTGGATTCCCGTGTTTATGTTCAGCTCTGGCTCCCTGTATTTCCTGTGGTTTTGGTCTTCATTTTTTGTAGTAAATTACCAAATCTACTTGCTCCCTCTGCCTCTCTGCTTTTGGATCCATCACCACTACAGCAAACATGACAATACTTATGAATTTCAAGTAGGAAGTGGTTTCATTTAATACTTAGTTTTGTCACAAATAAGAATGAAATGATTCTGACAAACCTTGTTTGAAAATGTAGGCAATATCTAACTTATGGAAAAAATAATTACTCTAAGGAAACTATGAAACTGGGTTAGTTACCACTTTCAAAATGTTGGGGTCTGGATTTTGTACCTGTTTTCAGTTCCAGCAGTCACCCACCAGATGTCCTCCTGGAGTTTTCTCTGCAGGAGGGCGGTTTTTCTTCTGCAAATCATCAGGTTTATCAGGAGGTGGATAAAAGGAGTCTTCAGTCAGCCCTTCAGTCCCTGGGTGTTTGCCCTCCGTGGTAACTTCTAGTCCTCTGAGTTCTCTGGTTTTCTTTGTGCTTTGTTGCTCCAATATTTGCCTCTTGTTGTCCTCCTTTAAAGGTACCTACCTTGACATCGTGAATCTGATACATTGTGACCCTTGTGACTCTTCAGTGACTCAAGACCATCTCCAAATCCTCTGCCAAGAAACTGGATTCAAGTCCCCCATGGCTGGCTTCACAAGACTCCACCTCCTTTGATCTTCAACTAAGCGTAACCTGTCTGCCCTCCATCATACCCACTGCACCACCGTTCATTCTTTGCGACTTCGAGTTTGTTTCATTCATTTCTCTTCTGATGACTGCCTGGAAACTCACCATCCAAACTCCATCACCTGGACCCCACTTAACTCTCCCTGGCTGATATCATCACACTCCCAGTAAGATCACTCTGCTTAAATGTCTCTCTTTGCATCATTCTGTTCTCATCAATTCTCATCTTCTCCCCAGTGTTCCTGATTCTCCACCTCTCCAGAACTACCCTGGATCAAGACCTTTCATTCACTCATTTATATTCTCTTTAATAAACATCTTAAAACTGTCTCCTGGAAGGGTCTGCATGTGGGTCAGGTAGCTTACTAAAAATATGACACAGAACTTGTCAAATATAAATGTATACACACGTGTGTGTGTGTGTGTGTGTGTGTGTGTGTGTGTGTGTGTGTGTGAATATAGCTTTACCATCCACATTGATACTTTGAAGATACAAGGATATGAGTTGTATAATCTCTTCGGGACAAAAGTGATTTTTAATTAGAATTGTGTGTGCACAGAGTATGAAGCGGATTGTAATTCTGAGTCAAAATTTCCCAAGTAAGAAAAATACCACATTAGACTAAACAACTTAAAAGAATATTTGACTTCTCATACAGGTTTCTGACACCTTGAAATTGGTGTGTTTCTTTAAGAACTCCCTACCCTTTCCAACATTCCCCCTTCAGCACTTTATCACAATGCTTCTCCAGGCTGTCCAATTCTTAGGAGTGTTTGTAAACTCAGCAGACATGCGGTTCCACCAGGTGTTTGCTAATTGCTGCTGCCGCTAATCTGAAGGGGGGAGGGGTGCTCTGCTGGGGACTAAAGGTCCAAGGCAGAGGTTTGGGTAAATAGGTGGGGCATTGTACAAGCAGGCATTAAGGCACATCCGGACGGGAGACTCATGGATTTCTCAAACATGCATGAATGAGTTAAAGCAACACTGAGTATATTTGAGGGAATAACATGACATGATGTAGAGCTCAAAAATGTCAACTTTGCATAATGCCCCCACCCCCTTTAACCACCTGTGAAAGCATAACCCCGCCCCTGGAAAATTTTGGCAACAATGCTCTGCAGCTCAGCTGCAGCCCGCTCTGATCTGAGCGATCTGCGGTGAGTCTCTCACGTTGCCCAAGCACTGCAGTCACTGACACAGTCGTCTGTCCTGCAGCATACCGTCTCCAGTAGTCAGAGCAGAGGGGACCCACGCCACTCCCTGTCCACATTACAAATAGATCACATATTTATTAAACTGAGTAATGCTATCAATCAGTTCTCGCCGCGGTCACGCTCGGCTCGCTATTCCAACTCCTGATTAGCCATCTGGCGGGGATGTATGTGAGTGAGATGGTTTCATACCGGAACCGTGCTGTGACTTTGTGTACCGACTGTACTGCTGTAACCAATAGGAAAATTCAGCTGCTAAAACACGTTCGACCGAAGGAGGCCAGCACTGAGACGATTTTAGGTAAAATATTGCAGAACTCAACAAATTTACACAAAAATGTCAAAATTCGCATAGAAACATTCAATTCCAGTTCAGTTCAGAAATACTTTTATTTATCCCAAAGGGAAATTAAGTGTTGCTGTAACTCATTTAATTAAGGAGTTATTATAGATTGTGATAGCTGTGGGCAGGAAAGATGAAAAAAATTTCAATAAATGTTACAGAGCTACTCCAACGTGCTGCCACCCTGAGCGGCGCAGTTCTAGAAAGATAAAACCATAAATTCATAAAGATAGATCCCTAAATAACCAACTTAGACAGTTTATTGGCAAAAAAAAAAAAAAAAATTGATTTGGGGGTTAGTTACACTTTTAAAATCCTCCAAAACAGTCTTCAATCATTCTGGTATCATGCAAATGGAAATCATTTTGATTATCCTAATTTAAAACAAGAAAAGATTGATTTGATGTCAAACAGTTGGGGGGAAAAAAAATCTTTTTATACAAGTTATGCAAATATGCGATTTCTATTGCATATAAGCAAGTAATAGCTTTTGTCTGTGGTTGTTTGTGAACACAGAGTCAAACCTTGCCCCTGATGGGGAATCTCGAAGGCGAAGAAGAAAAAAAATTGTCCCCCATCTTAAATTCTGCTTAGTGCCTCATTCAACTTTTGAGGCGGCTCTGATTTCACTTAACGCTTCTTTATAGTTAGATGGAGAAATTACTTCTTTTTCTCTCTAAAACCTGCCACTCAAATTTGCAGTTTACTGGGAACTTGCTTTCACAGTATGGGCCAGTGACTTTAAACTGTCGATAAGACGTTTTCGGATGGACTTTGTTTACATTTTATTTACTTGATTTACTTACTGCGTAGTTCTACGCAGCATTAGCGCCCTCCAACACACTCTGCGTCGCAGACGTCATGACGCCATCAGTATCGGCGGCATTTTGAAACAAACACGGACATCGTTTGACGTTTTGTATGTTTAGAAAAAAGTTTGGATTCTCTGAATATGGTAAGAGTTAATCCCCTGAGTTTCACCTTATTGATTTTTGTTTCTGATTAATTCTACCTTTCAATGTTTTTATGTTTATAACAAAGAATATCGGCCTGTGCTAACTGACGCCAATCTCTAGTCAACCTTTCTCAATGTAAAATGTAACATGACTCTGAGATGACACTGTTAGCTCTTTGGTTGTGGTTTTCTCTGTATTGAAGTGCGTGTGTAATGTCCATGTTTCGGCCTCTGTTGCTTCCTCCTTCAGGGTGAGGTCCGGGCAGATAGAGGAGCTGCAGGACAGCTCTCAGAAGCCGCTGAGTCTGAGCTGGTGCAGCTCTGTGAGGAGCAGTTTGCTGAACTTGAGAAGGTAAAGCATCTTTCTACTCCATGACCCAGCATGAATCTATGACTTCAGTCAAGCTTTGGAGCAGACAAATAATAAATATGCATGCTATGTTTGTCTATGTTGCAGCTGCAGAATGAAATCATACTGTGTGAACCAGACATCCGTGAGAATCCACAGGAACGGGTCAGATGGTTAAAGGTTTTTTATCTTCTGCATTCATTCTTCTGTTTCTTAGAAAATACTTTGCAGTGTAGACGTTTCTCTAAATTTTTGAGGTTTTTCTAAAGGCATTTGATGCTTACCTCCCATCTCATACTTTCTCCTGTACTTGCACATTTTTCAGGGGTGAAATCTCTTACCATAAGCCTGATTTACCCAGTAAAGCAGGGGTTGAAACTCTAGTTGTCAAAGGCAGCTGTCGTGCAACTTACTGTGTCGCTGCTTTAACACACCTCAGTCAAATAATTATTGTTATTAGCAGGGCAGTACAACTTGACTGTTTTGCATTTTTAGAGGTGGGACACTTTCCTGTTTTTTTTTTTTTTTTGTTTGTTTGTTGTTGTTTTTTTAACCACACTGCACACCATGCAAAGTTATTCCAACCTTTCACGCAATAAAAAAAAAAAAAAAAAAAAAAAAATGGAATCAAATTCACAAACTTCTAGTTCCCAGACGATAGTTTTTTGCTGCAGAACCAAAACTGCCCTCCCTGTTAGTGCAAAGACACTGTTTTTCGCTTGTCATCCTTTTGTACTTTGCGATTGAATCCGTCATGTGATTGAATGATTTGTGTTGGTGGTGCCCAAACCTGGTTCTTAGGGCTCACTGTTCTGCATATTTTAGATTGTTTTTTGTTCCAACCAGATTTTAATAAATTGCCTGACCTTCTCAGCAGGACATCAAGTTATGCAGAAACAACCCACTGATTTGAAGCAAGTGTTTGCCAACAGTCGCACGTCTAAAACATGCAGAAACACTGGGCTCAGAGGAGGAACATTGGGGACCTTTGATTTCTAGGCTGGTCTTAAGTGGCAGAATCCACATTTCTCAAAAAAATAACCAAACATTAGGGCTGTATGCATTACAATTAAAAAGATGTTTAAGTCCAATAACTAACACACATCACTCGTAGCTTACTAACTGTAGTTTTTAAAGCAGCATGACCTTAATAAGAATGATAGATTGTGCTCCTTTAGTTTCCATGCCTACACTGTCCTTGTTTAAAATGCATGGAAATCTTTCCAAACAGCCAAATGTGCCTTCTTTTTTTTTTTTTTTTTTTTGTCACCGAGGATAAATCATAGTGGCTTTCTTTCAGCCAGCTGACCAGTGGTGCACAGCAAAAGACAGGAAAAGTGGTGCCTTGTTTTATTAGATGCTCCACACAGTCCAACAAAACTCAGGTCTCTCCTGAACCTCATCTGGAATCGTATTATTCAGTGTGCATCATAGGGATGGGATGATGGAAAAAATATTTGGCGGTGTTTAAAATCGTAACTTTTAAAACCTCAGTTGGCACTTCAGTGGTAAGAGGCTCATGCCTGCTTGGTCAAAATTTACAGATTAAGGTTATTGTTTCCAATTTTTATCTTGATATTTTTCGTTGTTTCATCTAAGTTTGTTTATTTAACTTGACTTTTTTTTTTCTGTTTACTTTCATGTGGAACAGTCGGTGAACAGACTTGTGGCAACTGATGCTGAACTGAAGCTGTGGATGTCCATGCAGCCGAGCTGTAAGTCCTCCTTTTTTCCACTCCAATGAAACCATAACATCGTTTTATTATTTACAGCACAAATATTAATATCACAAACCACAGCCACATTGCTATTCTACATGTTGTATTAATGTTAAGGTTTTGTCGAGTATGTCAGATCACATGAGGAAAATAAAATGTGTCGTTAAGTTTGACTGAGTTTAAATGTGTTATTGATTAATTTTTTGTAACCTCCTCCACAGCGCTTGCAGCTAATACAGAAATTTTACTTCAAGCAGGAAAAGATGAGGTGTGTTCATGTGTAAAACAAATATTCATTAAAAATGATAAAGCTTTTCCCCCCTTTTCTGAAAATATTTTTCACGTGTTGTTCTCTGCAGATGCTCAAGCTCTGCTCTGAACTGGAGATGCTTGTTTCTTGTTGTGAAGTCAAGAGAGACAAACTGAGAGAGACTAAAGAGCTGTGCGTGACCTTTCCATTACCCTGCAAGCTTTCTTTCACTACTTTCTGCTTCATCAGAGCATATAAATGTTTTCCAGGACTGAATAGACGAGACCTTTCTGTGACTTCATACTTTGTGTTTCACCTCATGTTTTACAGAGAGCAGAAATGGCTGGAGGAGAAGAAACAGGTGCTATTAGCTGCCAATGATCATATTGAACGACTTCGAGTGGAAAAGGAGAAATATTCAGAGCACAAGTGAGTGTAATGGCATGTGATGATGGGTTCCCACGCAGCCTGGAAAGTATGGAATCTGATTTCTGGATTTTCCAGGTCTGGATCGGTGTGGAAAAATAAATATAGGATGAAAAATATGTTTAATTCCTGGCGTATTCCCTGTCCTATTCACTAAAATATCCTTCTATCCATCCATCGATTGTCCAGCGCTTCACCAGTCTTTGTCTATGTGACATTTTAGTTTAAAGTATAAAATGTTGTCAAAATGTATACTAAGGCATGGTAATTTGCTTAAATTCAGCATTTGCAGATTACTACAAGGGTTCTCTGGTTATATTTGTGTTCGTCCTTCCAGTATCCTTCTGGACACCAAGGCCAAAATCAAGAAGATGAAGGATTATCAAGAAAAGCTGATGGAGTTACTGGGAGACATCCTGGAAAGGCATGTTCCTCTCCCTCAGAACGAGTCGAGTGCGAACAAAAAGAAGAAGGTGCGTTAACCTGCTGAAGTGTGGATGACATAGTGTTTGTTTCTTATGTTCTGGTTTTCAAATGTTGCTTTTATTTTCAGAACATTCCCCAAGAGATAAATGAGGACCTTATTTCCCTCAGTCAAATCCTGGAGGTGGGTGTGCACACTACAGAAGTGATGCAGATGTCACATTCTTGCTAAATGCTAAAACAGTCAATGTATAAAAACAAAACAAAAAAAAAAAAACAACCGCAAAACAACAACAATCAATATTTTAATTGTTTTACACCTTTGCATCGCAACTGGAGAATTATTATCAAAATTCGGGTTAATAGCAAACAAAGTAAAGCATTTCCAGTATTTAATTAATCTTGTCCTAATATCTTGCATCCCTGTTGTTTTACGTTACAAAATAACGCAGGCTGGAGCTGTTTGCTGTTTCAGTCGGTCAGCCTGATCAGTCCAGTCAGTATTATTTCAAAACGGCTCAGACAGTGAAAATGAGTAATTGCATCAGTGTGAGCTGTAATATCCAGCTTCCGTTTTTTGGTTTAACTAAACCAGTTCCAGTGCTAAACATATGCAGGTGTTTGCTTAGCATCAGTTCTGTTTTCACCACTATAAGCTCTTACTCTGGCACTGATAAACTGGTAAGGACCACTTTCTTCATAGCTGGACCGGCAACCAATCAAAATGTAGTCAGTGCCATGTGTAAAATTCTTTGGTTAGTTGAATTTTTGATCTGCTTTTTTAAAGACAAAAACAATTAAAACACCAAGTTTCAACAATATGAAAAGGTCCAAGTTCTGTTATCTTCCTGCTGTTTTAGTGTTATTCTTTTTATTAGGTAAAGCAGGAATATCCTCCTGTGTTATAGTATTTTTGAAGTAGTTAACAATATGAAACAAACATTCATGAAGGTTTCATTTCATGTCAGGTCTTTGCTTTAGCCTAAAGAGAGTAAGAATGAGCCTAACATTTGGTTAAAGCCACTCATTAAGCTGCATCCTGGAGGTTTTTGTTCGCTGTTACGAAGCTCTTGGAAGATGTCTAGTTGGAGATTAGACCAGCCTTCTGGGAAAATTAGTTCACTTGTGTAGCTATGATCTAATGTAAGAATCAGATCATTAAATGTAAAGATTACAGCTGACTCAGTTTAGTGCATCACATGTTTTTATTTTGTGTGTCTGTTCCAGAACAGTCTTAGAAGACCTAAAGACCTCTCTGTCTTGATATCACCTGCAGGTTCTTATGGACAAAGTCATGAACACGCCGCATGACCCTTACGTTACATTAGATCACACGTTCTGGCCACCGTACGTGGAGATGCTACTTCGATACGGGATCGCTGTGAGACATCAGGAGAATAACTTCAAGATCCGCCTGGAAACCTTTTTCTAACTGACTGATTCTTTTTTTTTTTTTTTTCCCATCTTCTCAAACGCAACATATTGGTCAGTGTCTCTAATTTGTGTCTATTTCAGCCCTGTACTTATGTGACACTTATATGAAGAACCAAGAGACAAGAGTGTTACTTTTTGTAAATATGTATAAGTTATAAAACTCTTTTCCATCTGTGTTAATTTAGTTCTCATTGTAATTTTAAAATATTCTGTAATTACATGGTGACCATGTGATGTTTTGATACGTTTGACATTTTCAAGTTCTTAAAGTGCTTGTAATCTAAGCATTCCCTTGACGTAATGTAAATTGTGCATGGTGTTCTCAGAGCAGTTACGTTTCCTCCTCTTTGTACTTAGAAGTCCAACTTTCCGAGTTATTTGTCAGAAATGCAACAAAAAGGTCATCTCAAGCTGACACTCCAAGTCAAAGCTTGCTGAGCATCTCATAGTTTAGGATCCAGTATGATTAGTGTGCATCTAAAATAGAGAGAAAGTTGCCAGTGCCATACAAAGTGGTGTATAATATATATTTTTGAACATGTTCCTTTGGTTTACATTAAATGCAGATAGATACAATTAAAAATTGCTGTGGTAGTTAACACCACAGCAATTTCCAAAACCTACTGGTTTTCTAACTTGCAACTAGAACCCACACTTATCGTGTGTGACATCATTCCCGGTTCTGAATGCTGAGACGAATCAAGCTCAGTTTTGGTTTCCAGGGCTTCACACTGGGTCATACAACACCATGCTCCACATAGTGTCTTGAGAAGACCTCCAGAAAAGAAAAGAAAATGTAAAATGGTTGCTGAGGGCATGTGATGGCTGCAGTTTCTAGAGGAGAAAAACAACAGTGGTTGGTGAGGTTTAGTAGTTATGAGAATAGCTGGGGGCCAAAGTTTTTTTGGTTTTGTTTTGTTTTTTTTTTTACCTGAGTCAGAATCTGAAAAGTTTGGAAACTACATTTTCCAGAGCTCCTTTTAAAGTTAAAAATTCGACTAAAATTGTTGATTTTGTGTGTTCTTCAACCTAATATAACTTGATACAGACCAGCAATAAAGCACGTCTTCATTGGTTATTTTGGTATAAAAGTTGCTAAATTTCAGTTTAACTCTAAAATTGTCAGACACCTGATTCTAATATGCAGTTGGTCTATATTTTAATATTTGTTTCTGAATGTTTTGGCTTCTTTAATAAACACTTTTTCACATGCCTTGCTAGAATATTCAGTCATTTATATTTTTTAAAAGGAACACTAATAAAAGCAAAACACACAACATTGAAGGTGACTTGTAGGATGCATTTTAAATCTTGCTTATGCTTCCAAGCTGGAAAAGCGGCAAACTAAGTGTTTGCCTCAAATGATGCCAAATATTGATGCTTTATAGAACGGTTTTATGTATTACAACGCTTACTTGATTCGAAAACTAACTATAAAGGCTTTTACTGTTATACTAGCTGACACAAGGCATCCTTGAAGCTTCTGGAAACACTTGACACAATGGTCTTCATCAGGCTTGGGCTCGTATCAAGGTTTTAAAAACATGAAGTTCAACTTGTTTTTGCTTTGTCTTTTTCTGTAATAATAATTCTGTGTTGATATTCCACTTAAGTACAAATGCAACACACCTTAAAAGTCTGTTGGTTTTTTATTGTATAAGTAGCCAACAAAAATACAGCTTCAAAATCCGAATTATTGCATTAGGAAAGGAGAGGAAATGTTTTTTCACAGCAGTATCCAACTTAGATTACTGCAAACAGCATAATTAAAGTTTTTAAAAAAGCATATTCTGCTTGAAAATATACTAAATGAAATTACAAACAGTTGGGAAAAAAACAGTATGAGGGGCAAGGGGGCAAAAGTGCCACAATCTAATAAGTCATTCAATAATTACATTTCTCATAAATAAAAATAAATGCTATTTAAATTTTAAATAACTTAGGAAATCTCCTAAATTTAAATCACATAATACTTATTTTACAAATTCATGGTTGCTATTTTACCATTCACCATAAAATAATTTAAACTGTCACTGTGGCAAATTAAATAGATGCTAACCACTGATGACAGAACCTTCACCTTCAGAACCTTCAGTCAACTTTAGGCCAATCACCTTTAACTACACCACCTTTAACTACACCAGTGTCCCCTGTGCCCATTGTGACTGATAATCTCCATCTCTCAGGGATAGTGCTGCAATACAATAAGTAAACAAATCATTAAATAACTGAAATTGTAAAAAAATATACATAATTAAATTACAATGTACAAGTGAATTTTGAATATCTCAGTATTTAAATATATTCAGAATGTTAAAATATTAAATTTCATACTCCCATTATGCAGCACCTCTTGAATTCATTTTACTTGTCAGCGTTATCGATCAAGGTCAGTGGGTGGGGCTAACTCTGTTATACTTAAAGGTGATTGGTCTAAATGCAACATACGTTATTGGTGTTGCAGTTAGTTATTATTGGTTATTGGTTGGTCTAAAACTGACTTGATGATTTTAAAACCCTGAATTAAAAGTTAAATTGATTTCCATATAAAAGACATAGTATACGTTTTTTAATGCTACGTTCAAATAAGTATGGATAGTAATTATGATATTTATTTATTTTATCAAACATAACTAATTATTTAATCATCTATTTTTTACTGCAGCGTCTTGACCCTCCACAGAGTTTCAGAGTTTGAATATTTAAAACCAGTGTCAAGAATCAATGGAAGTAGCTAATATGTGCACATTGTTGTTTTATGTAATAATTTTAGAAACCATATAAACGTTTTAAAAATATATAAAGCGCAGTAATGAAAAAATGTATACCACTCTAAACGCTGCGTCACATGATGTCAGAACGTTCATCCAATCCGATGCGTCCGCCTCGTCAGCTTTAGGATTCCTGTGGGCGGAGAAGAGATTCCGGTTCCGGGTGTCTTCATTTCCCAGTCGGAGGTTTTTAGACTTCCGATTATGATATTTTACCATAAAATTTCTCTTCACTGACAACTGATTAAAATACGGATTGGTTCATTAAAACAAGCCCCACCGAAGCAGCGAACATGACGACCCGCTCGGAGAGAGAGAAGGCCCAGAAACTTAACGAGCAGCACCAGGCCATCCTGTCCAAAATGCTGAGGGAGGAAGACAACAAGTACTGCGCCGACTGCGAAGCGAAAGGTGCGGCGTTCACTCTGGGCACGATTTTGTTGGTTTTATTTAAAACATGTAATGTTTTAAATCTCTTGGCAGAGAAATAAAAGCACCGCCTTACGGTTGTTTTGCTCTTCTAAGCTAAACGGCTCAAACTGGTCAGCTGACATTTCTTCCCCTTAAGCTAAACTAAGTTGCTAAGCAGCGAGCTAACTTCTGTAAATCTACCTAAGCTCCCCCGCTGCTTCCCTTTACCCGCTGCTTTAATAAACACCGACGCATCTTTCCAAGAAACTCCAGGCTTGTTTTCATGTTGGGGCACATTTTAAAGCTTTCTATTTTGGCACATAAAATCAGAGCATGATCGAACATGTTGGTGTTGTTCCTCTGGGAACGTCTCACATTATCACTGTTTTCCCCCTTCAACAGGTCCAAGATGGGCATCCTGGAATCTGGGAGTTTTCATCTGCATCCGGTGTGCAGGCATCCACAGGAACCTGGGAGTGCACATATCCAGAGTGAAATCAGTCAACCTGGATCAATGGACCTCAGAACAGATCCAGGTACTGTTTCTTGTAGTTTATTCAGGTCAGCAAAGTTTTCAAAAGCAAAGGAGCATAATCTCAAAGAGCCTTTAAATGATAGTGTAGGTTTGGACAGCTACAGTATTTATAACATGAAATTATGGGGAAATTAATGGCCCTTAATTACATTGAACGTGTAATAAGCGGTGATTCAAAATCACAAAAATGATCTTAATTTAAAACAAAGTATTTTTATTGCCATAAAACAATAAGTAGATTATCTTCGATACATGATCTACCTTTTTATATTTGGTTCCACATAAATATCAGTTAATTGATCTCTAACATTCCTTTTAATTAACCAAAAGGTCACATTAGTTTCAAAAGGATGTGATAATTTCCTGATAAAAACCAAGCATATTCAGGCCTTAAATAAAAAGGTGTTCAGCTTCCTTTTGCTTTTAAATGAAGCATAACTAAGTTCTTAACGATATATGAATTACTTTCAATTTTTTATAGAATCTGCTTGCATGGGCTTCTTCTTATGTATCCTATTAGTTGATTTTATCATTATCAAGCAACTGGAGCAAAAACGACAGAAACAAACTCACTGATAGTGTTTTCCCTGCTTCTAATTCTCTGTGTCTGTCTTGTAAGCTACATCCTGGACAACCAAGAGTTGTGACCTGGTGTGAAATCTGTTTGGTTGCCTGGTTATTTGTTATAATGATACTATGTTTAGCATTTATTTATTGTTTTGATTTTGATGCACAGACTAAAGCAGTAATACAGTAAAAAAAAATCCACCAAATTAAGTGGTTTTCACGTAAACATACATGCTGCACAGAATATCGCATGTTTTTCCTCATTATAATCCTGCTCGTGTAACACAAGGACAACAAGCTTTTATTAACTGCTGCATTAGTTGTGCTACTTGCTCAGTCAGCTGGCCATAGCTTGCCAACCGTATTTCTAAAACTGCATTACCTTAATAAGAACGATGGGTGGTGCCTCTTTGGTTTCCACTCCATTGCTGGCATCTCAGTGAAAGGGCATGTAGTATGGGGAAGTTTTAAAACTTTGATTTTGAAAGTTGATGCACCTTGGTATTGTTAACTGATCCAAGCCTAGTTGAGACACAATTAGTACGATTTGCACAAACGGGTTGTGATTTGTTGTTAGAGTGATTTGTTATATCACCATTTTGGTTGGATTTTTTTCCACATTTTTTTTTCTTTTCTTTTCTTTTCTTTTTTTTTTTTTTTTGAGGAAAAAGGAGTCATTGCTTCAGCAAGCTAATTACAGCTTACTGGTACATAGAGGTTATTATTTTTATCCCAGTTCAAAACAAAAAATTGCCAGTTAAGGAAAAAAATTGCTTATGTTGGCCAAATGAAAGAAATAATCTGTCAGGAATATTAACCAGCAACCAGCACTAGCTAGGCACTAGCTATAAAAAAATCCCCAAAACCACATTGTTCAACCTCTAATTGTAGCTGTGGAAATCTGACACGCCAGCAGCACAGATTTGTTGTATCATTTGAAACACGCAGAAAAGAAAGTAGCAAAGAAAACAAGTGAACAGCAGCTGAAATCTGATACCAGCCAAGAATTCAAAAACATTTCACTGTCAAAACTGCTGCATTTGATTTTTTTTTATCAGCAACATACAGCGTCATCTACAGACAGAAAAACGGCATCTGCACCTATCAGTTGGAAAGTAATGCTGTTATTAACATTAAATAAGTATATCTGAAGCAAATTATTATAATCCTGAGTTGCTGATTTATTGTTTCAAATTAAGTTGTATAATCTTGTGTATTCAAGCTATGCTTTACACATTTACTTTTGGAGAAACAAAGAAGGAGGGGCAGTATATTGTTTTCTCATCTATCATTTTAACATTATGAGAGGTGTAACCTTGGGTGAATGTGTGCTGCCCATTATTTTGCCTTTTATTAACCGCATGGAAACCTCTAAGAGACGAGAACGGTTGGGTTTCGTGTTGGAGCCTCTCATTAAATATCTTTTAGTCTCTAAACCAAAGCAGTGCCTTCCATCATAAAGCTTTGTAGTTTCTAATCCTTCATTTGTTATTTTAGATATCCCCCATTAAATTACGATCGTAAGCACTGGAACCATAATGCATCCAGAAAACACTTGGTGAAAGTTTTAAGTTACCCAACCCCAAGCTTTTGAAATATAGATGTGATGGATGGAAAAAGTCCCCCATCAACGAAGCTCTGCCAAACAAACTAAATGCAAAACTGCTGCTTGTACTTTCAGATATGTTGGAGCAGCGTTTACATGGTTCTGGTTTATAGTACAGACTCTGCTTCAAACGTTCCAGTGATGACTGATTTTATATCACTGAGCTTATCTTGAATGAGGATCTGACAGAGTTTATTTGATTGCTGACTTTACTATTTCCCTTTTTTTTTAAGAGTATACAGGAAATGGGCAACACCAAGGCCAGACAGCTTTATGAAGCCAACCTTCCAGACAGCTTCAGAAGACCTCAGACAGACCAGTATCCTTCGCTGTCACACAGAAACATTCCCATGCTCTGTATTGGTGTTTATGTTCTGCATCTTTGTTGCTCAGTTTCCTCCTTAACTCTGACCTCAGAGCAGTTGAATTCTTCATCAGGGATAAATATGAAAAGAAGAAATATTACAACAAGAATGCAATCAATAGGAGCAGTGTACGTATTAAACATCTAAATAAAGTCCCCTCGACACAAGCATTGGCACCCCTGGTAAAGATGTGTAAAAAGGCTCAAGATTATATTTATCTTTTTTACAGCAACATAATCTCACTCTGAAAATTTTGAGAAATACTTTTTAACAAAATCATGTTTTCCTCAGTTGGTGACATCCCCAACAATTCTTATGAGAGAAATGCAACTGAATCATTTTTCAAATTTATATTTTAATTTTTACTTGTTGGGATTGTAGAGTGTCTGATGAGGTCTATTTGGTTGGTAATCCGTGACTTCATGTTTCCCTGGTGTATGATATCTAATATGACAGATCACAGAAGTCTATATAGTCACTCCTTAACATGGGAAAAACAAGAGAACTTCCATTTGGAGTAAGAAATGACTTAAAGAACTTTCCCACATAAAGAAATAAAGAGGGGATTTTTTTTTTTTTTGGGGGGGGGGTCACCTGGTTGCCATAGCAATAATTTGTCATGAGGCAGTTTTACACGTCTTAGCAGAGGAGGCTGAAAATAAGTGATTTCAGTTGTTTAGTGTTTTGGTGTCTGTGTCATCAGCCAAAAGACAGAGATAATAAGAAAGAGAAGGAGCCGGACAGAGGGAGCAAGGTGTCTTCTTACACCAAGGTAAGTCTGGTGCACACATAAACTAAGTTGTTTTCTGGTTTTGCTGCCTTTTAATTTTGCTTTAAAATATATTTTGCTTTCAGAGTGAAGAGTCCAGGCCTGCTCCCAAAATAAGTCCCGCAAAGACTTCAGAGCCACCTGTGAACCTACTAGGCCTTGGTGAGTGCAAAATATGCAAATTCAAATATTATTAGTTAGAAATGTAAGTTTAAAAGATGCCAAGCTGTCTTATTTTCTGTTTATTTTCATTTTGATTATCACCAATGTGCTAAGATTTTAAACTACTGTGGGAATATCTTGTGTTTACAGTTGTACTTAATAAAAATGTTTGTGTTTGGCCGTAGTGGCCTGTCGTAGGGAAAAGGGAACATGTCGTGTTGCCTAACAGTGACTGTTTAAGTGTCTGTGGTAGATTCATTTTTCACACGTTGTTTTGATCAAGCCAATGAGTCAGAGAGGAAACTTCGTCTGCCAAACCCTCTTTAAAGTCACCGATCAGAACAAATGCATCATTTTAGCTGACATCATTTGCATTAAACTGATATATTCTCATTCCTCCCATGATG
Organism: Anableps anableps; assembly: GCA_014839685.1. NCBI lineage: Eukaryota > Metazoa > Chordata > Actinopteri > Cyprinodontiformes > Anablepidae > Anableps > Anableps anableps. The sequence continues at coordinate 15,329,998 of CM026065.1, read as the reverse complement.
CAGCGAAAGACTTTTAACTTCCAGCTAAACTTTCTGTCTACTGCTTTACATCAGAAACAACTGAATACTATTTTGTGTGTTTGAGTTCAGAAGAGGAAGTGCTAAAGCTGCTGACGCCAGACCTCTAACTTCTTGTTTCGATTAAAAATCCTGATATAAATTTAGAGTTTCACGCTTTCTGCAGCTCAGTTTCAAATGCAATAAAAAGCAGGACGGATTGGTAGCAGCGACCCGGTTAGGCTTAGTTAAATAAGACAACACAAGAGGCTTGTGTCATGAAGCAGGAAGAAGGTTCAGCATAACCATAGAGATCTGATTTAACATTGAACATAGTTTTTAGGGCCACTAAAATGTCTGTTATCAGGTGGGAAAATTAACCTGGATTTTTCTAACACTGTAAATATGCATAATTATGCAAAACAGGTATAACTAGAATAAGGGACCAATCACATTAAAGAAGGGAAAGGGAGGTTGTCTGAGAGGAAGCAAAAGGCTGGTGATTATGTAAAATAATAGGTTTGCAGAAAGATCACAGGAAAATAGTTAAAGAGCGATTGAGTCTGACATTTCTCACTGGTTCTGGTTACACCTGGTATTAAAATCCATCCTGAATGATCAGATCTCAGTTACTTGCTTCACAAATAGGCTCATCATTTAGTGGATTTTCAATAACACCAGCAGCAAGTCCTCTGACGTTTTTGTAAAATCAGATGCTTAAAGCTGACTGCAGTATATCATTATTTTGAGCTGCACAGTATATCGAATTGCAGTCACCATGTTTAATATGTGCAATAGCAAAAGTATGCTTTGATGCAAAATTTGGTAGGTTATTACATAATAGTTGTTGTGCACTACGCTTCCATATGCCAAAACTATTTATGGATGCTAAAGTTCACAGTGTTGTGTTAAAATCCTGGTGAGAGAGAAGAATGAGAAAAACTTGAGTTAGATGTAGTTTAGGAAAAGATGTGAAAATATTGGTGAATGTGGCAATGATGATAAGACTTTTAGTTTAAAAAAAAAAAAAAAAAAAAGAAAAGTAATTAACTGAACAGTTTGAATGTATTTTTGCTTTGGATTCACTGCTAACATAGACCCCAGCTACTGTGAAAATAGAAATTCATTGTTTCTTTCCAAGCAACACAGTTTTATTTAAAAGGTAGTTTCTGGATATACTGATTGCTCTGGCAATGAAACAACTTCGTTTCTAAAAGACCAGAAAATACGAACGCACAACCTCCGAATAAGACAGTTTCTGCTGCATTAACCAACAGTTATAATCAAACACATTACTGACACATAGAGGGCCCGAATCCATGGTACTTGTATAATTGCTAATATTTATTGCAGTCCAAGCAATTCCTAAAAAATATTGATATTGTTTTACAGTAATATTGCAGTGATGTTAAATATGCTATATGTTGTGCAGCTCTGGTTGGCTTAAACTGATATCAGCTTTGCAGTATTCAGTAATAAATCAACAATGTCATGTTTTCCTAACATTGTGCAGCTCTATTATTGTTCAGACATCAGCAAGAATGACTTATGTTGCCTATGCGTGGCATTATTGAAGCTACAAAAAGCTCAGTAAGCTCGGTTTATATTTTAACCCTTGTGTTTTGAGACATGTAAAGGAGAATTAAAGTGTGGCTCACAAAGTTTAGTGTCATCACACAGACACTGAAGATTTAAACCCATGATTGCAAAGCTGATGGCTTGCTTGCAGCAGTGAGCTGCTCATCACTTCTGTAATTTACACTGGTGTAGAGCTCCTTGTTACGTTATGGATTGAAGCTTTTTACAAACGTCATGCTACAGAGAAAACCCACCCATACCATGCTCTTTGACACAGATTTTTTTTTTTTATTGCAGTTAGAAAAATTTAAACAGGGAGCTTTTTGAAACTTAAATATGCACCATGTTGCTTTTCAAATGTGCGGTCTGTAACAGCGTTGCATTAGTAATACCGAGGGATGAGATACTTGACTGTCCTTATTTTTCACAACTGTAAATATTTCCATACAGCCAACGTAGCTGTAGGAGCCTTTTGTGAGCCAGCTGATCAGCAACAGGTGGGGGAGAGAGTACGCCGTGCTTCTCTGTGCTCCATAGAGCCCGAGACACCTGTGACTTCAGCACTCTCTGCTACATCAGAAAAGAACTTTAAATTTTTACATTTTTCAGTGAACATCAGGACTGCTAATACATCCGTCTTTAGCCCACGCAGTGTTTTTCTTTGTTTTTTCTTTTCTAACCGCACTGATTGGTTGTAGGTTGGCATCTTTATGTGTGTCGACCTCCTAAACCTCTCTGCAAACACAAACTGCTGTGAATCAGGTTAGGTTTCCACCCCACATCGCCATGGTGACAGACAAACCAGCTTTGTCATACTGAAAATCCCTGAACCTGAAGTTGCCTCAATAAGCCTCTAATCCTACTTTGTATTACAGGTCTCTGATCACACAGACCGGCATCACAGCCAAATGCAAATAGGGGCAAGTGGTTGTTTCTTTAGTTTGTGTTGGTTTCCTCATGCTTCTGGATAGCTGATTGTTTACCAATCTTGTATTATCAAACTGATATCTGTCTGAATGTGTATTCGATTGTTTTTTTTTTGTTTGTTTTTTTTTCTAATTGAGTGGTGGGATATTATCAGATATCATTCCAGTTTTATCGTAATGCTCCAGTTTAATGAATATAGGTAGAATAAAATGAAACTGTGAACGAGTTTTACTGAGACGAGGAAGAATGCTGCTCCCTCTGTGATGTGATGTTATGTTCCGCCTGTAAAACCAGTTTGTTTTCCATTCTGCCACAGACACGCCCACCACTGCAGCATCGGCTAACAATGGTAGCACAAGCACAAACCAGAACAATGACCTGGATATATTTGGCCCCATGGTGTCCAACCCTCTGCCATCATCCACATCTGCAGCTCAGTTTTCTCAGGTATAAACACCCGATTCAGTCATGACTACAGTGGACGGCTCAGCAGCACTGCTTTCTTGCTTGTCAAACTGACAGTAAATATGCTGGGGAAGAACATTGACAAATAGTAATTATGAATATCAGTAGAGCATGAGGCACTAAACTTGCATAAAAGAGCAGAATTTCACTCTTCATTAAACAGTTCAAGAAGACTTTAATGGTGTTTTATCTTGTTATTAAAAGTCTAAATATTGATTGTAGTTTTGATAAACAATTCAGTTAAAAGATACCATTAATACTTCCACAACCAACGGATGAAACAATTTAGCATTTTAGTGAAAAGCAATTCAGTTGCTATCAGAGGTTGTCAGGTTTTTAAAATCAGTGTGACTGATAATACAACACACAACTGCTATGAAGTTTTGAAACAACATATGATTTCACATGTTTCAAATAATTGTGTAATTCACAGGTTCAAATACATACATAACTGTCCCAATAGCAAGTTATACTCAACCATATAACGTTGGTAGCCATCAACAAGCATCATGGATGATGCTGGTTGGATGTTTAACCACTTTTTTGCAGGACTTCCAGCTCATTTAAACAGGTAGGCTGCTATTTTTAAGCAAAGTCTATTCTTTTTAAATAGGGGTAAGGTTGGGGGCATTCCAGACTTAATGTTAACTGATTTACTCTTTCCAAATCCAGTTTTGCTGATTTATTTTAGATCATCCTCCTGTTGTAACACCCATATGTGAGAGAAATTCATTGATTATGATGTTTTCATAAATCGAGGAATTATCGAGGCTGACTCGTGTCAAAAACTAGAAGATGCTGGAACGGGGGGGGGCACAGATAAGACAGCTCGATAGCAGCATCATCCTCAAATAAGCGATACCTTCCAAATACCTTCTGTAAAGCAGTTTTATGGTCAGAGGATACAGACTTTGAGCTGTTTAGCCAGAATGACAAGAAGAGTGTTTGGAGAGTCAAGGTCAAGATTTCAGACATAAGAACATGGAACCATCTGGCAGCCATGATGGTGGTAGTATCATCCTGTGGGGCTGGGTCACTGCACCTAGTATTGACTTCTTCCAAATTCTTCAGCTTCACATCAAAACAGCTTGATGTTGTCACCACTAAACACTACCCCCCCCCAGTCCCAAGCGTTTGTTTCAGTGCTTCAGGTGCTTTAACTTAACTTTTTGGAAGGCATGTTTATTATTGTTAATAAAAACAAAATACATTTATAGTGTTTGTTTAATAGCACATTTCCTTACCAATGCCTTCATTTCCTCCTCCTTCCAGGGGAGCTCCAGTACCTCGGCAAGTACTCCGACACAAGCTCCGGCTGCAGGAAGCGTGGGAGGCGGAGCCAGCTCAGGGTCAGGCCAGGCCGACCTGGACTTGTTCAGCGACAGCAGTAGCACCACTAAAGCCGAGGACGGAACCAAGAAGCCGCTGTCCAAGGACTCGATTCTGTCCCTGTATGGAACCAACAGCATGTCCCAGCAGGTCCCTGCTGGTGAGAACCGACAAGCCAAAATAAATGCTGTTTTTTTTTTTTTCTTTTTTTATGATTGAAATTACCCCAGCAGTAGTCGTCGGCACATGTTGACATGTAGTGATAATAGGCTATAATTCACACCTAAGAATATCGTGGATAAATTGGTCGTGTAGTCGCAGCTATGATATCTGATGAACACAGGTCAGATGGATGTTCATTTGCTCACTGTGAACCTTTTTTAACCTTTTCTTCTGAATGAAAGTCTCTGAGTTTTTTTTTTTTCTATTTATCTTAAACTTTCTCAACTCTGTTGTTCTCTTTTCCCCATCAGGCGGGATGTTCATGGGCCCCTCTCAGATGCAGTTTCCTGTTCAAGCCACCCCGGGTTATCAGGCCTTTCCTGGCATGGGAACAGCTGTGCCCCCCACCACTGTCATGGGTGCAATGATGGCCCAGAGTGGGGGGGCCATGATGGGGCCCAATCCCGCCATGATGGTCGGGATGACAATGCCAAACGGCTTCATGGGAAATGCTCCTCCCACTGGAGTGATGGGCATGGCCCCCAGGATGATGGGACCTCAGGGTGCCGCGATGCCTGCAGGCATGATGCCTGCTCAGGGGATGTACGCCATCCAGCCGGGACAGCAGGCTCAGTGGAACATGGGTCAGGTACGGAGACTGTTTTCCTCTAACAATGGATTCAGTTTAACAAACAACTCTAAGCTAATGACAGGAGTACTTTGCCTCATTTGCTCACACTGCCACACAGTAACCACTAGATGGCAGCACTTTATTTTAGAATCATTGTTGTACCTGTAATTTTTTTTTTTTTTTTTTTTTTTTTTTTTTTTACAAACTCTTTCCAAATTATTTGGAATGTTGAAACTTTAAAACAAAACATCCAGAAAGTGCAATGAAAGTGCATTTATTGTTTAAGCAAGCTGTTGCACATATAAATGCACGAAAGAAATGTAAAGAAAGCTTTTCATTACAGGGTAGAGATGATAAAAGTCTATTCTGGTTAGAAAAGGAACTCAGACGCCACTGCTGCATCTTTAGTGAAGTTAGAATAGAATATGGACACCCCTCTTGGCAACCCAGTAAATGATGTGTGAAAAAGCCTTCAAAATAAATTATTAATTAATTTTAGTTGCACAAACTCTCATTGAAAAAGAAGAAAAGTCATTAACATGAGTACGTTTATTCAGCCGGGGAAAAGCTCCATGTGAACATGATTACGCCACTGATAATTTTTGTAAAATTAAAACAATAGTTTTTGCAATGTTCTAAAAGAGTCAGTCAGGGGTAGATTTAAAATGTTAGTTTTAGTCTTTAAAAAGTTTTTAATAAACCCAGATTTTCCATACTAGGTCTTAAATTTGTAAATTTCTTGATTCATTGCTTGTCTTCTTTTTTGGATTGGGGGGGGTTCTCTGACAGCTATTGTCTGTGGTTTGTTGCTGAGAAATTCAAGTGTTTCTGCTGTGTACTAACTTCTAACCGTATGATGCAGGAAAGGAATGTGCTCTGGCTTAAAATTGTAAGTTTAGGTGATTAAAATTAGAACATTCTTGGTACATTATCCAGTCAGATTCTTCATCGTGGGAAATGTGAATATTTAGGAAGGTTCAGCTTGAAAGCGGAGATTTTAACAGTTTGCTAAGAATGCGTATACTTTAGAAAGAAGGTGTTGCGGTACCCTAGGTTTAAATTTTAAGTTCACAAAGTAGCATTTTGTTTGCTTAAGCTGTGAAGGGAAACAAGTTATTGCAATATTTTTTAGACTTCATGTGGGTCTTAAATTTAAATCATAATGGTATGAGATCCTGCTCACAGCAGTACAGTGTTGGTGATCAATATAAATGGTCTTCAATAACTTAAAATGAATATGCTGACATTTGTAGAAACCTTGCATCACATTCCCTTTAAATTAAATGTAACTTTAAGTAGATACACATTTTATGTTTAAAAAAAACCTGTCAGGCTGTGCTAGAAAACTGAAGATGGCTTTGAATTGGGTCTTTCAGCAGAATAATGATCCACAAATATGCAACACAGGCATGGCTCACCAAACAGAAAATTAACCTTCTTTGACTAAACTAAGAAAACCTGAGGGGTAAGAGAAGAGAGCCTAAGAAAGGATCAAGGGCCCTGGATGATCTTGAGAACTTGCACAAAGAGGAAATGAGGTCGCTCTCTCATATTTTGACATCACCAATTATTTTATAATGTAATTTTCCCACCTATAAATAAAGGAACTCAGACTAAAGTTTAGATTTTTCCAACTCTTTTAAGTGAGAGATTATACTACAGCAATAAATTCATTTTAACGCTTTTCACACATTCTTTAACGGGGGGTTACAGTGAATTTGTGTTTGTATTAAATATGTTGTTAAAATCTGGTCACAGCTCATTGGTGTCAGTCCTGTCTGATGCTAGGCTCCTGTGTTGCTCCATCCCCAGGTGAACCAGCAGATGTCAGGGCTGACTCTGAACGGTGCCGGAGGTCAGATGGCCTTCGGTCAGCCTCCATCGGCCATGGGCGGTTGGGCCGCCGCTGGATCCGGTCAGACTCTGAGCACGCAGCTATGGAAGTGAGCCTTCAAGCGGGTCGGGGGTCGGGCAGAGTAGGAGTCGAGGTTGCAGAAAGTGCAAATGATCATTTGTGCTTTTCTGGACCTCACTATGAACTGATGCCCCTTTCCATCACGGACCAGCCTTCAGAACATGACAATTGTATCTCTCTTTCTTTTTTTTCCCTCTTTCTCCCTTTCTGTCTCTCTTTCTCTCTATTGTGTGAGTGAATTGGGAGTAATACAGGATTACAGATTGGCAGTTTCTGCCTCCTAACTTTTATTTTCCTTTTTTGGAAAAAAACAAAATATATGGAAACAGTCCCAACATCGACATATCAGTAAAGCTGCAGGACCAGTTACACAAGCTTTTATTGTATCTCTGTATCAATATCAGATTATAGAACATTTAAATAATTAGTATTTAAAGGGAGGAGATGTGACTATCAAGTCAGTCAGTGCGGCTCCCCGATGTACAGCGCTGTATAACCTTCTTTTAAAGTACCTGTGGTTCCCGTATAAAATTAAACTGATAAAACTGATTGCACTTGTGTGTCTTCTGTGACTAAAGTTTTGTTCTTATCCATTAAAAATTGAAATTAAAGAAGTTGTCCAAGTTTTAGAAGTGACTCATTTTAATTTAACATGAAACTACATAATTTTTGTTTCTTCTAGAATAGGTTGATGTCCCTCAATGCTTAGAAGCACACAGGTAACAGAGAAAGTGAGAAGAACTTTGTAACTCTAATTTGTTTTCTTCTAATTGTACTCTTAAAAAAAATCCAAGCACATTTAACTCCATGTATGCCAAGGTCACAGGACCCAAAGTGATATTAAGCTCAAATAAGAAATTACTCATTAGCTTATTGGACTTATACGTAAGCAATTAAACTCGCACATACACTATATTGTAAAAGTATTCCCCCGTCTGCTTTCACGCAAATAAACTTCAGTTTCATTGCATGCTTAATCCATAAATTTTAATGATTTCAGCCCTCCCTTTGCAGCTATAATAGCTTCAACTCTTCTGAGAAGGTTTTCTTAAAAGTTTAGGAGTGTGTTTTGGGGAATTTTTGACTGTTCTTGTGCAAGAGTATTTGTGAGGCCAGACACTGATGTTGGATGGAAAAACCTTCCTTTTGGGTCTCTGCTCTGATTAATCCTTAAGGGCATATGTCAGCAGTGTTGTGCATAAATGCATTCAAATGACAGCGTTCATGGGGGAGCTCACATTTTTTGAGAATTTTGAACATAACAGTGCTATACTTTACATTATAAACATGAAGGGAAAGCAGCTCTCTCAAACTTACAAAAGATTTTAGAGTCATACTTTGGACATGTAATGCAGAAGGAGTGGCAGCATTTTCTATCAAGCCGTGCTGAGTGTGTGTGTGGGGAGCTTGGGGGGTGCAGCAGAGATGCAGTTCAGTTATAGATAGTTTTTATTTTTAAATGTTTGAGCTGTAAATTTATTTCAGACTGTTTAGGTGGTGAACTTTGAACATAAATGAATTTAAGTGCACTTAAAACGCAGGTCAAACACTCATTCATGTCTTTATGGACATTGCTTTGCTCTCTGGTGTAGTCTTGGTGGACCTGAAGGGGTGATCCCTGTTCCAACAAAGCTTGGAGCTGGAAATTGTCTGTAAAGATTATTCTTGGCTGAAATTAACATTTGTTTTATCTGAAACATGAAAGTATGACAAAAAAAAAGAAACAAATACAAAAGAAATTCGTAAGGAGACAAATGCTTTTTCACGGCAGTGTAACTTAAGACTTCACATATTTCTAAAGCCCTTCATGTCCCCATGACGGGCCGAGGTTGGAAGCTCTAAAGCTGATTTCTGTTAAAAAATGCAAGCAAAGCTAGTGTAAGTATAAATGTGTAGAGACAATACAAAGCAGTCTGGAGACTGATGATGTCTGCTTTCTTTAATAAACTATACAATAAATATTAGTTCTGAATCTTCATCTTATATCAGGAGCAAACTTTAGAGTAATCAGACTCTGTTTTAGGTATATAAGGATTAATACTAGCTGGTGCAGGAGACGTTTCCAGTATCATTTACCTTTACGCCATGATGCTGAGAATCTCAAACTGAACCTAAAGTCACCACTTTACAGAAACACAGTTTCATTATAAAGAAACCTGGGCTGGATTTAGCATCCGTCAATAAAGCCGCTTAGCATCGTCTTCCATCATAGATAAGCGTGAGGATTTGAGAAGTTTTGTGGGTTGTTCTAAATCCATGGTGTACAGAACCTCATCTTATCCAAGGACTGAAAACTGAGCTAGAAGCAGTCATAGAAATATCTGAGGAGCAAAGATTAGTTCATGTGTTTTCTAAAAGTAGAGCTGCTCTGTTTGAAAGGGAACAATGCTCTGTTGCTGCTGGGCGAAAAGACAAAAATGAGTTCAATATGTGTCTTTTAACCTCTCGTGGTGGCCATAATGACATCAACACCGGAATATGGAAAGTAGAAGACTACAGCTTGGTCTGATGAATCACTTTTCTTCATTTGAATTAACAGGACTCTTTGTTGTCTAATATGGAACAGCCTTTTAGCAGTATGCAAAATGGGAACAAGCCAGGATGTTTTCATGTGTAACATTATGATTCCAAAACCAAATATACCCCTGCATAGAAACAGTATCCAGTACAGGGAGGAACCCTTTTCTTTAAAACAATATGTCCTATACCGATACAAAGATGGTTCAAGGAGACCGACAATGACTTTGACATGTTGGCCAGCCTTTTAACTTCCCCAGACCTCTGTTCAATTTACCATCTGTGGGAAGTAACACAGAAGTTCCTTTCCACTCCATCTATAATGTACAGATGTAAAGTATCTGGTACTGACAGTTCACTATATGTCAAAGCAGACTTTCAAAAGACTCCATGCCACAATGTGTCAGGATTTATTTTTCATTAGCAAAATATGAATCTATTAGAGTGATGATCACAATATTTATATATGAGTGTCTCTTTAGATTTTATTTTTGTAAACAAATTCTGAGATTTTTTTTTTTTTTTTTTTTTTTTACAATCTGCAACTGACTAATTTAGCATCAGAATTCTTCAGATAATGGTTGGCTTGTGTAAAACTGATTAATTGTACCTTTTGGAGACTCAAAAGAAAAGGTCAGTGTTCTCCAGAGCATTTCCCCTCACTGGAATGAGGACTTTCAGGACTTGGTCGTACTTGTTTGAAAGAAAGGGTCAGTGGGAGGAAAGCACATGACACACAGCCTGGAAATGATTCAGTCAAGAGATGTTTTTTGTCTGTTGGAAATGTTGACCCCCGGCAGTATGCACAAACAACTTTGCAGTCAAGTACTTAAAGCTACACAATGTTCTAAATTCAAAGGAAAATCCTTCAATAATACATGTGTGGTAATAGTTAAGCTTTATGAGATGAAGAACTGGCTTTGCACTGGGATAAAATGGGCTTTATTTAGTGTCCCGAAGAGACAGAGCCACGTTTGTCTTCAAATTTGTCAAAAAATTGATGTTGCTTCCTGTTAAAGCACATCACCTTTGAAGAAAAGTTATTTTGACTGAGTTTCAAACATTGGATTTTACTGCAGTTTTCTTTGATTACATCTTTAAAATCTCGTCTCTTAAGAGCTTTTACATAAAAAAAAAACAAAACAAAATAATTTCAGTAATCTATATGTATAAATTACCATTTTAATCCTGCTTAGAAAATGCTGCCATTCATAATTTGTATGTTATGACTTTACTGTATACCCACTAGCAGAGGGGCTTGTCAGAGTATTTCAAAGACTGCTGATCTACTGGGTTTCTTATGCACAGTTGTCTCTCAGAGAATGCTGCAAAAAAAAAAGAAAATATTTAAGAGCAAAAAAAGCAAAACTGAGGCTGCAATTAGCACAGAAAATAGACTGAGAAAACATTGCCTGGTCTGACTCTCAGATTCAGCTGCAAGATTCAGATGGGCAGCATTTGGCGTAAACAACATGAAATCATGAATCCATCCTGATTCTGTCAGTGGTCCAGTATGGGTTGTTAGGGTATTATTTAGGGGATTTATTTTGGTCTATAAACTGGGCATCATTTTAAACCCCACAACCTGAGGATTGTTAATGACAGAAGTGGTGTCCTTCCATTTATAACCACAGTGTGGCTGGCTATTGTCTGATAGCTCCTTCCAATAGACTAATACATCATGACATCATTGGACTGGTCCCTCTGACATGACAGTATATTCACTGTACTCCAGTGGCCCCCACAATCACCAGATCTCATTCCAACAGAGGACCTTTGGGGTGGGAAAATAAAATTCTGAACATGGATGTGCAGCCAGCAAATCTGCGCCAACTGACTAATTTAGCATAATGCTATTATGTGAATATGGACCAGAATCTCTGAGGAATCTTTCTAACACCATGTTGAATCTATTGCCTGAAGAATTAGGGTAGTTCTAAAAGCAAGAGGGTTTATCCTGATACTAACAAGGTGTTAAATGAGTGGCCAGCATCTGTATGCAAATAAATGTCATGATATAGATATTGTTCTGTTAGAATTTGGATGTTAAATTGAACAATAATCTCTCTTCATTGACAAAACTTGCTTGCTCAAATTAATATTTTGCAGTTTTTGCTTTATGTAGTGATTTAGTGCGCTTAGAATAAAGTGGAACTGAGCAGATTATGACAAAATAGCTCCAAAATGACTGACATTTCAGCTAATGGCCTCCAGATGGCAGTGTTGTGACATTGGAAACGTTCAGCTGAGCTTGCTCTTTAAATAGATCCAGACTGCAACCCCACAGTGCTCAGTGATCAGTACAGATTATCATCGTGCACAGTGAATGTGCAACAGTGTGGTTTGGGAATTTCCTGCTGAACACTATCCAGTTAAAATGCTTTATTGTGGTCACCTTACATTGGTTTCTTGGTCAATTGGGATGAGTTGGAGCACCAAAACGTTTCAATCCCATACTTAGGTTTATCCTAAAGACTTTATCATAAAAGTGACACATTGATCAAGTTAGAGCGAAAATGCTTATAAGGTCCCCAAAAACTTTGCTAACTATGAATGTTGCCTTTAGTAGGACCACAGCACAGTTTCCACCGAGGAGAAAGATGTCACTAGAAGCAACATCTGCCTCTTTGAGGGTTTGAATGTGGTTCAAATATGACTCCAGTCCTGCAAGGGTGGATTTCTATCTGTGCAAGAGTCAGCCTCTGAGTTTAAGCAAGCTATCAGCTGGGGGCAGTATTATTACTGTGGTGGAAGAGAATTTCTCTGTTAGGTTTTAAGGAAATACGTCCAAGATTTTTGTGTTTTCTGAATACAAAAACATAGTTGGAGAACATAAAGCTTGTTTTATGGAACCTGGTATAATGAATGTTTTGTCAACGTTTAAGCCACACTTACAAAATTAGGAAAAATACAGTCATACCACGTGTTTACAGTCAGTGGCATTTTTGTGAGGGAAAGTTTGCCTCACTGGGCCTCACAGGAGATTTGATTCTGTACTTTTATGGAGTAGTATTAACTACTTTACGTTTCTTGGGAGAGATTTAAACAGAATTTCTCAAAGAATGTCCTTTTTTAAACACACAAGCAGTATATTCTGTGCCCTGGTAAGCAGCAGCTCAACTGACTGGTGAAGTTTTAATGTCACTGTGTAAAAAAGCTGCACTATAATTTGCACTGTGCAGAGCTGCTGTTTCAGTTTTGCAACAGCAGTAGGTATTTACTGCTCTTAAATGTAATCTTATGGAGGGCGTGTTTTTTTAAACCAGCCCTACCTGTTAAATTCCTTTCTTTCTGACTCCCTGTGCTGCCAACAACAGGGTTTAATAATAAAGATAACTCATTACACTGTGGAAAGCAATGCAAAGAATGAAAAGTGTATTTTTATATTTTGAATACACTATTGGGAGGATCAGCAGGCATTAAAATGTATGAAAGAACACATTTGTTTTATGCTTGGCATGACTTGAAAAACCCTGACTGTGGGTTTGCTCCAGTCTCTACCTCTCATTTGTTCCTACTCTTTGCTGCAGCAGGGAGTTTGAAAACTTTCACATCAAGGTCCGATGCCATATAGTGCCCAACACCTTTTAGCAAAGAGGTTAGGCATTCCTCCCAGCATGTGAGTCAACCTAGCACTTCTCCAGAATAGAAACCCCCCCAGCCCCAGTCCAAGTGAAAAATGCTTCTTCTTTTTCCAGCCGTTTAATGTCCTTCTTGACCCAGTGACATCAACATTCCTGGGGATGTTCATGCTGTCAGCCTCTCACTTAACTCTTGCAGACATGACTAGCTTAAGCAAACATGTCACTGATATGAAAGGTTAATGCGATCTGGTTATATTCGACACTGACATATAGACTACCATACCTACCAAGTGAATATTTTAATAAAACTTTTTTCTTCTATCTGCTGATACTTTAAAGGTAAAAATGGGTGCAGAGTTTATTCCAAGATCTTTTTTTAAATAATCTAGTTAGTAATTGACTAGCTTAGTGGTTGTGAAATGTTTATTTTTTAAAAGCCAGATACAAAAAAATATAAAAGTTCTGAATGTTATTCAATTAAAACTCTACCAACGTACATGTTGGTTGGCATTCCAGCTTTTTGACCTGCTTTAGAGTCAAACCTTTGCTAAGCTAAGCAGCTAGCATGTCTTTGATTTACCCTCAGCTGGGCATTATTTATGGAGTCTGTTTGATCAGATTTGGTCTGTAACAGTATAGCTCGATTTCTCGATGGCAGTGGTGGAAGTGAACGAAGCCTTTCAGTCCATGTTTGTCACATTTCCAAATATTGAGCAATTAAAGTCAGTGTAAAAGGAATGTTTAAGACATTTTATTGCAGACAAAGATTGAGGCATGGACATCAACAGAGTCCATACCTCCAGCAAGCAATCTTTTCTCAATAGCCGCTGGTCCAGACCCTCTGTACCAAGCAAAGCATAGAACAAGGGGCTAATTTTTACCACACTACCAGTGTGATGGATTCTGTCAAACCACCTTTATGTGTTTGCTGTGAACAGAAACATAATAAAGCTGCAACATTTGAGGCTGTAGCTCTACCAACATTGGTGGTTTTTGCATGAATGCCTCGCTCTGCAAGCACCTTCATCTTTCACTGATGTACAATACACAATAAAAGGTTTAAAAGAATTAGAAGAGAGTAGAAAAGACCAGGACAGACTTTGAGTCTCAATAATTCCAACTGATTGTCTCAATTTAAAGCTGTCTAAATGAAAAAAGTGAACAAATATAGCAAATGCCCTTTTTAGTGTAAATTTACAAACACAGTGGAGAGGCTTTTTTTCCCTTCAAGTACTAAACAACAACCATCCCCACCCCGCCTTGTGACACAAAGAAGCCCTGGACAGTGAGTTATAATGCACATATCAAGAACAAACCCTGTACACCAGTGTACATGGTGATTAGTATTCCAACTGTTTAGACTGGAAACTTAACTAAGCTAGTTTTCTTAGTTACTGTTGGTTCTGCTTTGATTGAAACTGATTTAGACTGTTTGGAGTTTGTCAAAGCAGCATTTTTTATGTCTTTAGTAAGCTAATCTTTTCTCTCCTGTATCTTTGCAGATATGACATATTTTTTTTTAGCTTGCAGCACTGATCAGCAAGATGGCAACATGAAAGGGCTACACATAATGCTGAAGTTTTTCTAAACAATAAGCAGAAATTTCATGTGGAACTGGGGCTGAACTTTGGTTATGAGTCAAATATTTGACATTAAACAAATAAGCTCTTCTCTTCCACTCCCATGACTTCACTGTTTGGCCCCAGGTTAAAGCAGGAAGCTGCAACAAGAAGAAGCTAGAGCCGTTGAGCGTTAGTAACATGACAATGTTTTTTGTCATACTGCCTAATGGAACCATGTCCAACCAGTTTTTTTACAATTCAACAATTGACTTGACAGGTCATTAATACAATTAAATGAACCACAAACTGAATTAAAACCCGACATACTTAAGCTATGTTTTTTTTTTTTTACAATTAATGAGCTAAAGTAAATGTGGCCTCCTGTCAGGGTTTCGGGAATAGTTAATTACACAAAGGCAGGAGGTAATTTAATTACAATATTAAAGAAATTTTAATTTGTAACAGTTAGTGAAGAAAGCATTTTATTAAACTGTTGAAAAATTTAGAATGATTATAGTTTGCATTGCATTTAATTAAAACTTGAAACAGCATATTCAATAATGTATATTTTTAATATATTTTTTGCCCTATTTTGTCATCAAGGCCGGTGCTCACAGGAGTAAATGTCAGATTTATAGGTGGAAGTGAATACCTATAAACAGTGATGCTGACTGGGCGGATTCAACGAGCAACATGGAGTGATAAGAGCAGCACCATGTTACATTATCAAACAGCGCTGTATACCACAAATGTACCTAAACTGAATTCTTGCCATGAGTAAAGTTTGATAGTGAGTATTACAGTCCTAACATGTGAGAGCTGAAGCTAGAAAATACCTGTGGTGACATGAGACATCCGGATATGGTGAGAGATGTAATCACATCCTGACAGCCAGCATGGAAGCTCAGTTTTTAATCACACAAAGTATTTTGTTTGTTGGCCACAATTTTCTATTATACTACAGCACTTACACTGAATGGTGATACATCTAAGGAGCAAATAGATTGTAATATAGAGGGTGTAAAATCACAACACCACTAAAATAAAATAACTTTAACGACTAAGTTAAATGTCTAATCTGATGTTAGTACACCAAGAATGCCCTCTTTGAGAAATCCCGTTGAGAGGGAATTACCAACATTATGATATAGAACACATGTCCTTTTGATTAAAATGTATAAAAAATAGAGTTGTTGTTTTTGTTTTTGCAGATATACAGCTGCTAATTTAGTTGCACTCCAAAAGGTCAATTTAATCCAAAGAAAACACACTGGCATCTGAGAACTGTCAAAAAAATAAGAAATAAAACAATACAGCAAAACATATTACATCAAAACAAACAGATAAACAAAAAACAATCAACAAAACAAACAAATAATTTGCATGCTCCCAGTGATTATTTCCCAAAATACAATTACAAGATTAAAATAAAGGTTACTCCAGCCTGGCTTCCTAAATACAAATAAATATAAAGTTGTGCCTGCCTTTTGAACAGTACTTTGAAACAAACATGATCTGGCTTCTAATCACATAGTAACTTGTGAATGTTCAAGTTATGTTCATGCAGTGCTGAGTATGACTTTAAAAGGGTGATAAAAACATTAGTAATTGGTCCAAGTACTTTTGTAGATCTTTTTATTGGCATTTTAGAGATAAACCTTTGTACTCCTCTTGTCTGTATCTTCAGGTTTTTCTATTTAAGGCAATGATTTGGATGATGATGCCACATTAAATGTCAATACAGATAGACTGGAGTCTTTGTCAACAGTGTAAAATTGCAACTCATAACTATTTATTGGATTCATACCAACACTATTTCCAAGTGTGAAACTGAGGCTTCTTTTGGCTTCCCCTGGTGAAACTGAATGTCCCAAAAGGCAGCTGAAACTATGTCGTTTGCATACCAGGTATATCTGCCAGCAGATGTTGAAACAGTCACTCATTGTGACAGTCAATTACAGTGTTAATGCCTCTTTAACTTTTTCACATTTTGTCACAATACAAGCACAAACTTCAACGTGTTTTATCTGGACATACCAACACCAAGCAGTGCTTAGTTGTTAAGTGGAAGGAAAACTGAAGGCCTAAGACATTTTTTACAGAATATTTATGAACAAACAGCATCTTGGAGACCAAGGAACAAAGGAGAAAGGTCAGGGAGGAAGATGTGGAAACAGATTATAAAACAATAACCTATGATATGAACCTCTCAGAGTACCGTCCAATCCATCATCTCAAAATGCAAAGAGTATCGCACAAGTGCAGCCTCACCAAAACACGATTGTCTATCTAAACTGTTAAGCAAAGATAGAATTAATCAGAGAAGCAAGCAATAGGCCTATGGTTAATCTGGAGGAGTCCTACCTTTGACAATTTTTTCCTCAACTGCCTCTGGACCTTCTAACAAAGTTAAAATGACTGCCTCACTGCATCCAACCTCTGCAGCAATGACTGTTGTGAGAGACCTTGCTTGTGCATCCCAATAATCCTACCAAGTTCAAAAACAGACTGTCTCATCCATCCACTGCACAAATCCTCATTTAAACAAAGCCTTTTGTAGTTACTCAGGTCTTTGTTTGATGTTAAATGTGTTTGATGGTTTAAAAAGATGGTTCTGTGGAGCCGTTGGTAGCACTGTTGTTTTGCACCATGAAGGTCCTGGGGTCAAATCCCAGGCGAGAGTCTTTCTGCATGGAGTTTGCATTTTCTCCCTGTGCATTCATGGGTTCTCTTCGGTTATGCAAGTCTTCTCCTACAGTCCAAAAACATTACTGTTAGGTAAATTGGTTTCTCATAATTGTCCTTGGGTATGAGTGTGTGTGTGTGTGTGTGTGTGTGTGTGTGTGTGTGTGTGTGTGTGTGTGTGTGTGTGTGTGTGTGTGTGTGTATGTATGTGTATGGTTGTTTGTCCAGTGTGTCTCTGCTGTGTTGCCCTGTGATGGACTGGCGACCCACCTCTTGCCCAATTACCACTGGAGATAAGCACCACGGCCCTGCAAAGAAGAGTGCATATAGACAATGGATGGATGGTTTAAAAAGATTATCCAAACAACAATGATGTTGTCCCTCCTGGAGTTCTGTCTGTGGTTGTGTCCTCAGAGACAGAAGCATGAATTGGAAATAAAAACTATTTTATTTCAAGGATGTGAATAATCTTTGCTATTAAAGTAGTTATTTCCTCCTCAGCTCTGGAACAAGTGCCCTTAAAGTCTGAGATGTGCAAAAACTAATGGCTTAAAACATTACTGATTACTGCAGCCTTCATAAAGGCTAAGGATTGCTTTGTCATTTAATTTCTATCATGTCTCAGCTTTTTATTTGTTTGAATGTCTGTTTCTACAGTCTCCTGTTAACCACTTTAAATTACCCTGTGGATGAATGGTGCTTTACAAATAAACTTGTCTAGCCCTGCCAAGCCTTAATTATCATTACTTTATTACATATTTGAGAGATAATATTGTGTTGAAAAGATATGACAAGTCTTGGAGAATGAGTAAAGTTTGACCCACCTTGTCCTGGTTTACAAAAGCTCTATCTAATCATAGTGCCAAAAGTTAATCTGTCTTAACGTGTAAAATGATTGAGTCAAAGTACCAGTACAAGTTATCAAAAAATTTACATACAAAACATGATATGGGGTTGAATGAGATGCAAGTACACCATAAATGAAATGAAATGAAATGATCACCATTAAAAACTAAAAGTGGAGACTTTTTCAAACTTTTACCTGTTCAGCTAGATTACTAAGGGTCAAGAAGTGGGTGTACTCTGCATTACGCCACTACTCAGTGTTTATGGATTAGACCACACCCGCCCTCCTGTAAACACCTGGCACTTAAAGCTGCCTTTGTTCTTGTTCCTGACACATTGGGTGTTTCCATTTCCCACTTTCCTTTGAGGACACATGCAGACTTGCAACATAAATGCAATCCCAGCAGCATTATCTGGTAGACTGAAACTCCTTGTATCTCCAACAGCACCTCTAAAGCAGAAAAATGACAATTACATTGTATTCTTCATTGCTAAAACCCATTTGAATATTTGCTTTCCCTTATTTTTTTTAATACCCCTGAACTCTAATCACTGTTTTTTAAGCATGCTTTTACTAAATCAGACATTATGAGGCTAGCTGATTTCAAAAGGTATGCTAAATTGATGGCAACCAAAAGGTGAATATTTCTCAATTTATTTGAACCATAACAAATACAACTAAAAAAGTAAAAGCAACCAATAGATTGTGGCACCAAACACACTTCACATAAAAAAGTAACAAGTTATATCAGGAGAAGAAGAAGAAAAACATGTAATAATGCTTGTTTAAGAAATACAGTGTAGGAGATCCGCCATTTTTAGGGAAAATATCCTGGGTAGAAATAACTGTGTTCTTTTTTTCCAGTACTTTCCTTTTTTGCTGTTAAATAGACATTACAGACATATGAGACTATAGTGAAATCTGTATTTCTCTGAGTGGCCCAAAAATAATATGCAAACGGTGTGTAAATGTTGCTGAGGCTACTCTCAACAGCAGGTATGGAGCTGTGTCTGGAGATCATTACCCTCTTTCAAAAGGATGCATTGTTGTGCTTTGAGTGTGCATTAGATTTTGTCAGAAAATCCCAGTTTCTAATTGAAACAACTTTGTCTTCAGGGCAGCAGCATCAAAGACTCTGCGAATCATATGAAGTTTGGTCCTTGGCTGACTGAGGTGTTTGTGGAACAGAGGTTTCCTGTTAAGGATTGTGGTGTGAACTCCTTGAGATATTTTGGAGCATTCAGTTTTATCCATGTAACAGTGGAATAGGATTCCATACTTCCCAATTTGGCCCAGATGTAGTGTAAAGATGTTGAGGAGGTTTGGTTTTAGGACTGAATCCCACACATAACAGTGTTAGGGATCATTTTTTATCTATATATATTTATTCTTAGCAGAAAAATTTCCAAACCAAGTTAGCTTCATGGTTAACCAGTGTTGTCTAGTAGTACATTCCATACTGGATGCCAAGTTTTTGAGTCCTTTGAAATAAATATCCTGGTAACATTTAATAGTTCACTGCTTGATTGTGAATGAATGATTCACTCAGTGGTTTCAGGGGTAAAGTTTGAATATTTGATGCAGAAAGATCTCTGCATCATTTCACTCTGAGGTGGGTGCTGAGTGACTGCTGGGTGACAATGTGTGCAGGTAGTTGAGTCACAGTTCAGATGTAGTACACATAGGAACAGTTTTTGTTGTCTTTTATGAACCAGTATTGGTAATGAAAGCCATGTTGCCCTCACTTTAAACCTGACTGTGCCTTTTGGTTAAACGGAGTCTGGATTTTATTTAGGATAAATAATAAATGTTGTGGCGTCTTACCCCCTTTTGACCAAGATTATGTTAACATCACGTTGATTTATTTTATTTTAATATTGACCAAGGAACTAGTTAAGAAGTGCAGGAAAAGAGTGCCTTTTATCCCCTTTTACAAAGCAACTTCAACTTTCAATATTTATATTCAATAAAGGGTATTTCTTTTCTATTCTATCTTTCAGTTATTCATTATTATTGTCTGTTTTTGACTGTGGAATAAGTTAAAAAGGTAAAATAAAGAAAAAAAGAAAAAAACTCATGTCATATCCTAACTGACACCAACTTGATGGTAACAAGAGAGTTAAAAGTGACAGCAGATAAAAACATCGACGAAATGGACAGATTTTCAGTCACAATTTCAGACTGATTTTGCTTTCTGATGATGAAAGCTTCAGAATTTATCAATGAGAGCAACTGTTTTGGGAATTCAGCCTTTATTAAATGCATGTTAACAAAGACAACAGGAGGATAAAAACCGGATACTTGGCAATTTGATAATGGGCAGCCAAGTTCCATCAACCCTCACCCCCATGTCACTCCCCCACCCCCTGAATTCCAGTCTAAGAACATAAACCACCTGAAGAGTGCAACCCCCATCATCCAACAATGCCACAACAGGTCACATCACACTGGGCCTTGCACTGATTTACTTTACACTGGCACATGCAAAAAGGCCCCCGCAACACCCGACAACCCCCGCTGGCCCCTCCAGTAATCCACCCATCCGCCCCACGAAATCATCTGTGCCATCAAGCTGGCCACAAGATAGTGCCCAGTGACAGAATGCGTCCATGCTTGGATAAGCCTGTGGTGTAATACAACATTACTGGTTTTTGGGGATGTTGCAGTGAAAGAAGGGCACAGTCACACAGTTACAGGTCAAGAGGGCGCTGTTTCACTGTTATTATTTGAATGCATGCTGATGACACAACTAACCTGGTTTAGCATTAAACTGATGTAAAAAGGAAGCACTCATGGCAGATTTTCAGTGTGATGAAATATCTCTCAAACAGGGGCTTGCTCTGTTAAACAGCAGTTTGGGTAAAATGGCTTCATCTTTTTATGACCTCTGCTTTGGATTTACCTACAAAATTAGAAAGATAAGCTGAAGTACTTTGCATTTAGTGTGAAAGAGGTGCTGATCTGCACCACAGCAGCTCCAAATACAGCTGAGTGAAGCACCTCTGAGAGAATTAAAAAGTGCAATGAGACCCTCTGTTATTGTCTGTTATTACTCCATCAGTTGAGAATTTTGGACCCCTCAAAGGATTTCTCTGTAATTTCAGGCAAGGCTTGCACAAGGGAGACATAGTCCATCAACTTCAGACAAGGCTCTCCACCCAGAAAGGCTCACTGGTGTTTTGGCATCAATCTAAGTGAATAAAAGTGGTCCAAATCCTGCACTGATAACATCTGTTTCCACAGTGACTGTCTTTGTTTAGTTAGTCACTGTTTGCATTGTTTCTTTCTCCGTGTTTCTGACCTCAGCTGTGTGTGTGTTCTTGTTTCTAAGTGACAGGAGTTACGCAGACTCGATGTTACAGTGCTGAGAAGCTTCCAGGGCAAAGATTAGTCAGCCATTTGGGTGTGTTTTATTTAAAAAAACATTCTGTGCAAACTATAATAATTTTTTTATGTTATTTTAGCCATTTACAGTATCTTGCAAAAGTTTCCACACCCCTTGAAGATTTCCACAGTTTAACACATTGCAACCACAAATGTAATTTCACTTTAAGGGATTTTACAGTGTGGTATAAAAAGTATTTCCCCCTACAAATTTATTTTACTTTTGCTGGTTATTAGTCTTTACATCACTGTGAAGAAAATGTGACTTACTTTGTAGAATTGTCTCAGTTTGGCCACACTGGAGGATTTTCCAGCATGAGCAGCTGGACTAAAGTCATGCTACAGCATCACAATCATTTTCTTTTTCTGAAACTTTTTAAAGTGGAATTGTTGGAGCTCTTTAGATCTGCTGCCCAAGTGCCCTGGAACTCAAGCTTCTGAACTGATGTCTGGAAACTGCTAAACGACAGAATTCAAGTTCTCTGACCCCCAAAGCAATAAAACTGGGAAAGACCATCACACCTCCACCATGTTTTACTGTGGGTTTGATGTTTCTTTTTCTGAAATGCTGGATTAGTTTTACATCAGTGGTTATGGGACTCACATGGTCTAAAAAGATCCACCTCCATCAGTCCACATAACATTGTTCTAAAATTGTGAAAGAGGATCATCAAGATGTTTTGGCAAATATGACACAAAGTTTTATGTTATTTTTGTTCAGTAGTGACTTTAGAGTTGGAACTCTCCCATGAAGGCCATTGATCCACAGTCTTTTTCTTATTGTTAAACCATGAACTCGGACATTAATTAAAGCAAGTGAGACATGCAGTCCTTTAGATCTTGTTCTGGGTTCTTTTGTGACCTTCTGGATGAGTCATGGATACATTCTTGGACTAAGATTCAACCCTATTCCATGTTTTCTCCTTTGTGGATAATGACTCCCTCTGTGGTTTACTGGAGTCCCAAAGCATTAGAAATAGCTTAATAACCCTTTTTCATAGAGATAGATATCAGTGACTTTGTTTCTCATCTGCTCTTTAGATTGGGGCATGATGAGTTGCTTCTTGAGGTCTTTTACACTATTTTCGGTTGTCAGATAGGTTCTAGTTAAGGGATAAATAAATTCTACGGTTCAGGACTGCATGTGGCTGGTAAGATTTTACCCAGTTTTTCAAGAAATGCAATTGATCATTTCAATCAGAATTTATCTTGGTGGTATTACTTTCTCACATAGGGTGAAGTTGTTGTGGATAGCTTTTTGTACTTTAAAAATGAAAAAGTAGTTTTACAAGACATTATGCACAACTTTGACAACTTTATGTCAGTCTATCACATTAAAAATGCCAAGAAAATACATTTAAATTTCTTGTTCTAATATGATCAAATCTTCTGGAGTTCAGGGGGTGTCAATATGTTTGCAAGGTCATGTAACATTTTAGCTAAAACATGAAGCAGCTCAGTGGCCTTTCCTGCAGGTCCTAATACTTTCCAGACTCTTGCTCTTGACTATTGTTCACCCTTTTCCTGACAGCCTGATTACGTAAGACAGATTTCCTCAAAAAAAAAAAAAAAAAAAAAAAAAAAAAAATCTACATCCCACCTCCCAAAAAGTACAGCTGCTGCCATGGAAACTGCATAAACATAAAACTATGTAATGGAAAAAAGATGTGAAAGTGGAGTCAAAGAAAACAGACCAACTCTTATCTCAACCAGCAGATTTTATTTGTCAAACAAGTCTCACATGAACACACACACACACACAGTACTGTACAACAAATCTTCTTCATGGTTTTGTTTTGAGGAATTTTTCGTACAGTTTCTCTTCTCTCATGTAACAGCTTTTAATAAATGGATTGTGTGTGTATGCGTGTGTGTCTGAGAACAGCTTGTCCTGCCAGTCTGGCCATCTAACTGGAAGAGCGCACAGTTGTGGTTGTGACTGTGGTCTTTGAGCCTCCTGTTACAAAGAAAGAAAGAACAGTTATTATAGCATTTGTTAGAGGCTATTGTGAAAGTGTTTTCACTGTGTTTGTGCAAATCTGTGTCTCTTACCTGTGCCAATTGGTCTGAAATGATGACAAGAAGAGAAGTTTTAGAAAACAGTGAGTAATACATGTGTTTTTTCCCTGCATTTTTGTTGTAAAACGTTAAAATTAATCTTTGCACCAGTGTTTACCTCGACTCTTCTGAATCCAGCAGGCTCCTGTAGGTGGCGATCTCCTGCTCCAGCCTGGTCTTGATGTCCAGCAGCATCTTATAGTCCTGACCCTGCTGTTCGATGCTAGCGCGCACATTGGAGAGATCCGCTTCCAGCATGTTGATGGTGTTCTGGTAGCCGGCGAGCATGGCGCTGTAGCGGGCCTCTGTTTCTGCTAACGTATTTTCCAGAGCCCCTTTCTGTCACAGGACAAAAGAAAAATGAAAGGTTTCTGTTATTGTTTCTTTTTGCGATGAGGTCCTGAGAGATTAAAGTCTTTTCGTGAGGTATTCTGGCTGTTTTGAGTTATCTTCTGCAGCAGCCACACCCTGGATGCAGCAGGTTCCTACACAAAGGAATAGCTGTTTGCCTTTCAGCTCCCCTCTTTTTATGAGAGGATAAAGAGCAGCTTGGTTTAAATGAGATTCTGCATGTATTTATGTGTCTGCAGCAGGGAGGTTTCAGGGAGTGGTGAGTGACTAACACCATCTGGGCACAGATAACTCACAGGATTACAATTTTTTAGCATTCCTTCAGCTTTCCTCAAACTTTTTTATGACTTTCAGAATTTTAACAGATGTCTGTGAAATGTCTTCCTGAGAAGGAGCTCTTCCTTTCCCCACTGCTCCCTTCATTCCTTCAGTAAAGCCTCCATTCTCTCTTATCCTCCCTTCATTACCTTCTGTCTCATTCCTCATTTTGTCTTGACCAGGCTTGGATCTACGATATTTTTCCTTGGATAAGACAATGATTAATGAGGTGTAAATGCATGGTTTGGGGGGTTTAAGGGTAGTTTTGTGCTCACCATGCTGAGTTGGGATTGCAGCTCGATCTCCAGACCCTGGAGCGTGCGCCTCAAGTCACTGATCTCTGTCTTGGACGTCTGGATGGATTCTGTGCTTATGGCCACCTCCTTGTTCAGGGCTGCCGACTGAATTAGAAAAACACACACATTCTTACATCTCTGTGATTATGAAGTTTAAACACAGGCTGCAGAGGGAGCAAGCCTCCAACGTTTATGTTTACTTGCTTGTGTATGGGAACATCTCCTCACCTTCTCATTAAACCAGGCCTCCTGGTCCCGACGATGTTTATCTGTGATGGATTCATACTGGGCACGGATCTCCTCCATGACTTTGTTCAGGTCTTGTTGAGGTGCAGCGTCCACCTCTACGTTGACTGTGCCGGTGAGCTGAGAGCGCATTGCTGCGAGTTCCTGGAAGAGTTAGAGAAGGCACAGATTAGATCTGTTCTACATTCCTGTGCAGAGACATGGAAGACCTGCTCAATGTCAGCCACCTCTGCATGGTTCTTCTTCAAATAGGCCAGCTCATCCTGCAGGCCTTCAATCTGCATCTCCAGGTCAGCCTTCGTCAGGGTGGTCTGGTCCAGCAGGCGACGGAGGTTGGCGATGTCAGCCTCGACGGATTGGCGCATCATCAATTCATGTTCAAATCTAATCAGATCAAAGAAATATAGATCATCAACATGGGACAATTGCTACCAATAAAAAAGGTTTGGTTGATCTCATTTGAAAGCTTTCTCTTACTTGGTTTTGAAGTCATCTGCTGCCAGTTTGGAGTTATCAATCTGAAGCAGGATGTTGGCATTTTCAATGGTTGCAGCATTTATCTGGAGATAAAGCAGCAAAAGAGGACTTAGGATTCATTGCATAGTTCATCTGGAGTCCCATATTTTAGAGTGGTTTTGATTTTGATCTACAGGTGAAACTACAGAATTAAACCGATATTTCCTCAACTTTGACTCCTTATTTAGTTCTCAAGACCCAGAAAATGTAATAAATGTATTTAAAAACCTTAAAACTTCTGCAGGGCATCAAGTACTGCATCCTTTCAAAGCTCACCCTCATAATCATTAACAGCCCTGCAAATATTTGACTTGCAAAGGCCGCAACACTCCATACCTTGTCTTTTAGGTCGTTGATGATGGCCCAGTAGTTGCTGTAGTCCCTCTCTGCTGCTGGGCCCTTCTTCTCATAGTACTCTCTGATCTGCTTCTCCAGCTTGGCATTGGCCGCCTCCAGGGAGCGCACCTTCTCCAGGTAGTTGGCCAGACGGTCATTCAGGTTCTGCATGGTGGCCTTCTCGTTCAGGTGGATGGTGCTCTGGTCCAGGGCGTTGGACAGATCAAAGCCCCCTCCCATACCACCACCGTACCCAGAGGAGACAATCCGGGCGCTGGAGGAGGAGATGCGAGGGCCACTCCTGAAGCTGAGGCCAGACACGCTGTGAGCCTTATGGGGAGCAGCGCTGGATGTGTAGCTGCGGGTCTGTCTAGTGATGACCGAGGGGCCGCTGGCGAAGCTCTGCTGGTAAAACATGATGGCTGACTATCTGCTGGTCAGGAGACAACACGAGGAGAGAGGACCGTTAGGCAGCTGTGGACTGTGCAGCTCTGTGGAGTTTGATAGTGGGAGGCAGGCTGTTGATATAGTGCAGGCTGGGGGCGGGTCTGAACTGGAGCAGAGAGGTGGAGAGGGAAGGAGGGAGGTTTCCTCAGTACTTTATCCCTGGGCTTGGCAGAACCACCATTTGTTTTCTTTTAAAGGCCAGGGTTTGGTTTCTTTCCACTCCTATGAGGAAACCGTTGTGGAATGTGTGAGAGGGTTCTGCTGGTTTGGATCTCAGGGAGGATTTTTGCATATGCTTCTGTCTCTATGCATGTATGAGGCATGCATGAGGCTTTCCTAAATACCTGCAGGCATTGACTTGATCATGCCAGGTATTTGGCATCTCTGTCTAAATAGATGAGGTGTTGATTTATTGTCTTAGTGTCCCGCCGTTAGTCAACATTAACACTAAGCAGTGTGCAAAGAGCCTCTCTGGCTGTTAGGAAGTCATCATGATGATAAACCCCAGAGACAGCTCAGGAAATCTAAAGTTAAACATGGAGTCTCATAGTAGTTTTTTAAGATATAAAGTTTTGATGAATCCCTTGCCTGCATCTGTAATTTATGAAAGCAATATGAACATGTAAGCAATATAAAGTTTCTGTCACCCTGAGACAAAAGACATGTAAGTGGATGTGGAGCATAGTGTTACAAACCTTTGATGTTTGATTAGATGCTTGTTTTATCTGAGTCAGACCACAATAAAAGGAGCAGGCAGTTAATGAGCTTGTGATTGATTATTAACTGATTAAATTTTTTCCAACCTTAAACCACTGGCCTACATTGTTTTTGTACTTTCAGTTGAGGCAACTCTTCAGCTTCTCATTGTTCGCCATATCATACACAATATCCCCCTCTCAGCCCAGTATCCTATGTGTGTTTTCATGTTTTCAGTGGTTTTGGTTTGAGTTATGAGCTGTGCACGGGATGAGACAGAGTGCTTCGGCATTTCTGTTTGTGTATGTGTGTGTGAGAGAGAGAGAGTAAGAAAGAGAGCGAGAGAGAGGCGTCCTTATCTCCATGTTGGGCTCTGGCCAGTTTCTGTTGCGGAGAAACATCTGGTGTCAGCCAGGGGGAGGTGATGCAGGCACACAGGGGTCAACCCAGAGCCACGGGGAGAACAGACACATTTTTCTCCTGTACAGTCAGCAAAGTTTCATCAATCTTTGTTAACCTTCTTTATCTAGTCCACCTAAAGACCTGCTGATAGTTTGGGACAAAGGTTTATTTCTGAAATGTATTGACTTACTCCTACCTAAAAAGTAACTTTAGCTTTCACAGAGTTTAGTCTTAAAAAGATGACCTGCAGTGTTTGAGTGAACAGCAGCTTTTAGATATAGGTTTTCAAGGTAAAATCCTGTGATTATAATTTTTACATTTACACCAACCAAATTAGACATTTAGCTCTAAACACAGGGCCTTGCAAAGGATTCATGACGCTTAAATCTTTTGATGTTTTTCAGGATTACCCTGTACTGTATTTAGCTGTATCCACCTTCTCATCTCCTCTGACCAGCTTGCTTGTCTCTGCAGATGAAAGAAATCTCTTCAGTGCTGCCACTACCATGTTTCATGGTGGGGATTTCATGTGTTCAGAGTGATTGGCACTGTTAGTTTTTCAACTCAGTCCACTGTGGTCTAAGTCAAAAAGTTTGCACTTGTCTCATCTGATAAGTTCTCTACATACCTTATGGCAAACTTCACACTAGACTAATTTTCCTTTAACAATAGATTTCTTCTTCCCTCATTTTTTGCAAATGTGAGATCTCTGGAGTGCACAATTGATAGCTATCCTGTAAATAGATTCTCCTACTTGAGTTTTGGATCTCTGCAGCTCCTCCAGAGTCACTTTAGACCTCTTGGCTGCTTCTCTAATTAATGCTATCCTTGCTCACCCTGTCAGTATAGATGGACAGCCATGTCTTGGTATGTTTTAGTTTTGGATGTTGAATTGAGCAGTGTTCTGTTGGAAGCTTGGGATACCATTTTCTAACCTTACTCCTCTCCCTGACCTATTGGCTGTGTTTCATGGTCTTCCTGAAGCTTTTTCTTCACTAATTTTCTCTAACAGACCTCTGGGGCCTTTGCAGCTAGATTTACATTGAGCTTTCTATACATACAAATGGACTCTGACAACTGAATGTACCTGGTTGCACTGCATTTGATTTAGGGCTATCAAAACAAAGGGGCAAGATACAAATGAACAGGACATATTTTCGATTTTATTTGATTTGAAAACCCTTTATCATTTTCCTTTCACTTTACAATTATGCACCACTTTGTGCCGGTCTGTTACACAAAGTCTAAGTAAATGACACTAATATTTGTGGTTTTTTGTGACAAAGTCTGTAAAAAGTTGTGTGGGTGTGAATCCTTCAATCAAGCACTTAAGCCATTTAAACCTTAAGCAGGCTAATAACCCCTGTTTGTGGGTGAAGTGATCAGCAAACTTGACTTTCATCAAACACTTTACTGGTACAGCTTTATGTGAAGCTTATCATCCATGAAAAGCATTTTTTTTTTTTTTTTTGCCGATTTAGCTGGAATTTTATGACAGTGCATTCTGTTAGATTTAACAAACAAAACAAACAGGCCTCTTTATTTGTTGTGCTGTAGGCCTAATATCTGAATAATTTACTATTTTCTGACTGATCAACAGAGGCAAATTCAAAAACCAGAGAGAAACTCATTGTGTGATGCATGACAAACTAAAAACGTGGCTTGGTGTTTTCACAATAACAGTGGAAGTTGACGTACATAGAAAACAGAACAAAACAGCAGCTTGTTGCAGCAGGAACATTCACTCAACTATATGCCCAAATAACCTCTGCAAAAAGTCTGAGGTAACTGTTGCAGACAGTTGAGTCCTCACATGCAGCGCCATCTAAATATGTTAGTCAAATTTTGAGGCTGCATGAAAATATATTCAATGCAAACTGTGGCACATGCTGCAGGTCAACCCAAAGAGCTTTAGGTGCTATGCATGGTGCTTTAGAAAGAGATGACCACACATTATTATGTGTTCTTTAATTTCAACTTGGTAAACAACATATTCTACTTTAAGATCTCCATTTTACACACACACAAAGGTTATTTGACTCACTTGAGTCAAATTAAATCTCCAAAAAGCATTTCTTTATGGAACTTTTATATCAAGAGCAAACTAAGCTGAAAACTGACAAATATTTTCTACTTAGAGTAGAAACTAAAAACCAACAACTTAGAAAAGGGAAGAAGATCAAAGGATTTCTTGCATCTTCCTGTAACCTGTAATTTTTTTTAAATTTTTTATCTACTGATTAAATAAAATGCAAAATCATCTTCATCATCAACATCAGTTTACTTAGACTCAGCCACAGGATTTACTGATCAAACACAGTTGGGCTTTTCCTTTTAAAAAAATGTGCTTATCATTCATATTTCAGGTCACAGTCATGTTTTTGACTATTAAAATTCCTCCTCTCTGTAAACATTAAACAAAGAGTGGAGCTTCACAGCTGAACAGGATGTTCAGCATAGTTGCTCATGCTTTGGTGAAGGTCACTTTGAGGGATGGGTGCAAAGTATCTGGATCCTCCTTTACATTGCTTACAGGGCTGGCTCTAATCAAAGTTATGTTGCTACCAATTTATCCATCCATTCATTTTCTGTTCTCATTTACTCCATGGAGGGTCAGGACAGGCGTCAGCAGGGTACACTGGGTAACCTCTGCCAGTTTATTGCAGGGAAGCACAGAAACGTAGAAGACAGACATCCACTGACATTATTTTTTTTTTTAAAGCTTAACAAGGACAAAACAGAAATCCTATAAATTGGCCCTAAGACCAAAGGGACCTGCTTTTAAATTAAAAAAAGGAGCTAACTCTGTGGGTTGAGTCTGGGATCGTGACTCTGGATATTACCTTAAGCAGATCAGGTTCAAAATTCTGCAGCTCACCAGAACATACTTTGTTTGTTTGTTTCTTTTTTTCTTTCTTTCTTTCTTTCTTTCTTTCTTTCTTTCAAAGCCTTTGAATTTGATTTGAATTTTTTTTTTATCAGTTTCCAAATGTTTGCATTTTTTAAATATACTTTTTGAACAGTTATGATGTTTCCACTGTTTATTGTGAATACCAAACACATTTTTATTCTCTTCTTTGATGTTGTTGAATAAAGCTTAAATAACTTTAAGCTTTATTCAGATGTATAAACAGGTGCTGCAAAAGGAAACACCTGGCTTACTTACTTAGTAACATGCAGCTTCTCGCAACTAAGGCTTTAGAGGTCGGTTCACCTAACGTACAGTTCTTGGACTGTGCAGGATGCTGAGTACCCAGAGAGAACCTTCACATGCCCGTAGAGAACACCCAAACTGTGTACATGAAGGTCCATAACCTGGAGTTAAACCGAGGATATTCTGTCTTAAGTTTGTAAATTTTGTAATGTCCAGATATTTAAATGACAGCAAAAACAAACTTATGTACTGAAATATGAAACATGAACACTGACTCAGTGTTGTCAACAGAGTTTATAGTTGTATCCCATAAATTAGAATATACGTCCCGATGAGTCTCATTTGTTGAATTAAAAGTACCTTTGGAAAATAACAACTTTTAAGCAGGTTTTAAACATACTTTTCATTAAGCCCACATTTATGTTCTTAAAAATTGTTTTTTTATTGGTCTGATGTAATATTCTAATCTTAAATGTGGTGTTTTTATTAACTGTTAGCAGAAAATCACCATGATTTAGAGAAATAAAGATGTTAAAACATTAGTCTTTGTCTAATGCTGGACCTGACTTTCACAGCAAGGACCCCCTGCGTTCGTTCACAGTGAGCTCCATGCGCCGGTGGCCTGCTACCACTACAAGAACACAAGCAAAAAGGACACCGGAGGAGAATCGACATCTTTGTTTTATTTTTCTCGGTTTTGGTTCTTTTTATTTCTCTCTCTGGAACTGTCAGTCCAGTCTTGTGTTTTGTGAGCTGCGACTTTTAGTACTATGTACTGTGTTTCACTTGGTCATGGAGTTGCTGAAATAAATGGATTTTTCAGTAATATTCCAATTTATTGGAAGAGTCTGAATGTGTTTCTTGCATCCATCTAGATGCTCCTTGCTGCCAAAATGGGTTCTTCTAGTAGATTCTGCAGCAGTTTTCTTTGTCCAAACTCTGTGAAATTTGCAGGATTTCCAAGACTTATTGAAAGTCAGACCAATATTCAGGTAGGGAAACTCGACTATCAATGTCTCACCTGTTCATGTGTTCTGTCTTGCTTTTCTGACCTTTGTCTTAAACCAGTTCCACTTACACTGGGTGACATGTTTAACTTTATAAAGATTTAGTTTATACCATCATTTACTGTTGCTAGGATGATTGTTTTCCTATAAACACACTGATGCACTGCATTCCCATATAACTTTGCTTTGAAATGAATCCCACTTTGTCTATAAACATTTTTGCAATCACAATCAATGCCTTTATTTCAATACTGATGTCCTTGATCTTTGTGTTATGATTCTTTTAACCACACTCCACTGCAACACCCACTCTGGACTTTAATCAAAGAGTTTTTTTTCTGCAGCACCATCTGATGAATGTGGGCAGAAGCTTTCAGAATAAATAGAACCCCTTAAACATTTTCACATTTGATCAATTCAGTGTATTTTATTGGGATTTTATGTGATAGACCAACCCCAAATAATGCCAGATTGTGACGTAAGAGAGATAAAGAGATAAAAGAGATAGGATAGGATACTTGGTTTTTTGGTTGCTTTTTTAAAAACTTTTTGTAAATAAAGATCTTAATAGTGGGACATGCGTCTGTTTTCAGCCCCTCTTTATGGAACAACCTTTTGCTACAATTTCAGCTGCAAATATTTTCTGGGATTGTCTCAACCTGCTTTGAACATCTGGAATTCATGCTCATACTTCTTTGCAAAAAAGGTAAAGCTCAGTCGGATTGGATGGAGTGCACCTGTGAATAGCCTGGTCACAGATTCTAAAATGGATTTAGGACTGGACTTTGACTGGACCAAAGAAAGGGGGATGGATACATATGGTCCCCACACTTTTCATGTTTGTTTTTGTAAAAATGTTGCAATGTTTCTCTACAGTGTGTGAGTTGATCACATTAATCCCAATAAATTATACTGGAGTTTGTGGCTGTGATGTAAGTAAATGTTAAAAAGATATACTTTCAGGCAGCTGTTTGCCTTGTGTTGTGAGAAAGAACTTGAAAAACCATTCCAATTTCAGTAAGATCCACAGGACTTAACATGTCTTATCATACCAAACCATTCCTTTCAGTATTTACATTTTTTTATTCAAGACCCTCTCTTTAAACGAGGTAAAATAAAGTTTGGTGTGTGTGTGTGGTTTGAGGAGCTGAAACCTTTCATTTCAGGTTGCCCCTAACTAGACTGGAGAGAAAAACGGGTTTATTTGTGGAGTTCCTAATCACTGTTGATACATATATTCTCATCTGGTCTGTCAGAGCTCACATTATGAAAAGCACGACTCCTCAAAGATCCCCACAAAGAACAAAAGATCTCCCACTAGTAGCTCAGAGGTAAACAGAAATACACAAAGAAGGGAGGTGCAGTTCTGTCTAGTGGGTGTTGTTGAGGCAGAGAAGATTTTCTCTGGATTCCTCACAGTCTGCAGACACTGTTCTTTGTATTATACTAAAGCTGTCATTGAGTCACTATGTGAACCAGTGTTGACACAGGTGCTGAGAAACAGACAGGTAGAGGCAAATTCCTTTAAAATAAAGAAAAACATGACAATGACTGATCTTAATGAAGTGGAGGAGCTCATGTCTTCATGGGCCAGTCAATGTGGATGGGCGTTTTCACCTGAAACAACCTCATGAGTCACTGTTGAGTAAAATCTCAGCCACAGAAGACTCCCACACCAAGTCTCCACTGTTTTATCACAGCATTTTCAGCTTAACTTTAATTAGCGAATAAATAACCCAGGAGAGCTTTAGACTCTTTCCCTGTCTATCTCAGTCGTAAAATGACTTAAAAACAAACTTGAGTATGGTCCTATCTTTAAATAAACAGTGGTAGCAGTTTAATAAATCATATTAAGCTTTTGTTCATTCCTGAATAAAATCTCAGTGTTTTAACATTTCTCCTCTGTGAGTGATGTTTTCAGTACCCCACTTGCTCTTTGCATCAGACCTTCTGAGGTCAAAATAAAGATGAGACATATGATCATTATTATATATATATATATATATATATAAAAAAAAACTCATCAAGATACTTAACCTGAAAAAATGATGCAAGTAATATCCAAAACCAATAACACCAATTTTCACAGTGCAAGGTTTATCATGTGTATGACATGATGGTTTAAATTAAGCACAATTGCACTTCACAGGTCTGTAATTGTCATTGTGTGGAAAAAGAAAATTCTTTTATACATGAATAGTTTGAAAGGAAGTAAATTGTGATTAATGACTGAGAGCAGGCGGGTGGCACTGAGAAGCAGACTCCTAACTGTAGCATGGAGATTACTGATGACAATGAGAGTTGACTGCACCTTTCACTCTGTTCAGGTCTGAATCTCATGCTTTCACCTTTAAGGTGTGTAGGGAAGTTTTCTGTTCACTTTAAAGACACAAAGCTAAGGTCTATACAATACATGAAGGAAGCTCCATTGTTCTGTTTCTCTTGTTTAGGGGTCTACAACCTTTCCAGTACAAAGAGCCGGTTTTGCCCTGTCCTAAACAAAACTCATTTAGAGCCACAAATGTTACGTAAGCTTTTGAGAAAAGATAACTTATATTTCTGATCAATAAAGAACCACCACTTTATTTCTATTTTGAAAAAAACAGAAAACCTTTCCAATACATTTTCATGTTAAGGATATTAACATTTGTGGAGAATTATGTAAAAAAAATAATACATAGTTTCCAACCTAATGAAAGGATAATTAGATTTAAACAATACTACTAGTTCTTTTAGTGTCACTGGTTGTGAAAATCCAATGCAAAGTTACCAAGAGCCATTGTGGAAGGTCCAAAGAGCTATTCATGTCTCCAGAGCCACATGTTGCAGACCCCTGCACTAGTTAAGCTCCTTAAACTAATCTACTTTTCCTGGACAGTTGATTGGGTCCATCTTGCAAGTATCTGGTCAGACCCCCTTCAGCCTTCAGAACTTAATTAAATTGTTGTGACACAGATCCAACAAGGTTTCAGAAACATTTCCTAGAGATTTTGGTCCATATTGACAGAACAGCATTACACAGTTGTTGCAGATTTGTTGAGCATGATGCAAATCTTTAGTTTCCTCCACATCGTAAATATGTTCTGTTGAATTGAGATGTGGTGACTGCTGAGACCAGTAGAGACCAGTGGAGACCAGCAGGGACCAGTGAACTCATTGTCATGTTCAGGAAACCAGTTGATGACTAATTGAGCTTTGTGCCATGGTCCTTTATCCTGTAGGAAGTAGCCATAGGAAGACAGCAACACTGTAGTCATTTAGGGATGAACATGGTCAGTTGATACGGTGCTGTATAACACCCCCGTGACCTCCTCATGCAGGAGGTCATGACAGATTCCACAGCAACATCTAGTTCTGCACACCTCACCGTCCATGGCAGCAGCCGTGTTTCTGGTATCAGTGGTAAGCTAAACATTGAAACAGGAACTAAGAAGGATTTTTATTTTACAATAGGGTGAAAATACCCTCAGGTTAAATCAGTAAGGGATCCAAAGCAAAACTGAGGAATCAACCGATGACATCTCACCATAAAAAAAATAAATATAGGTAATATCCTTCAATCAGACTAGAATAACATTTTTTTAAACTGCCTAAGACAGTAAATTAGAACCTCTAAATCAGCTTCACTGAGAGTTAGTAATGATAGTATTACAGTCTGCTGGTACAGTGATCTCCAGGCTGCAAGAGGATTAATAGTTCCCATGGATACATCAAAATAGTCCACCATTTGTTTACAGTAACGAGTAGTATTACTTGTGAATGAATCTCATCTATTGTCTTGACTTCCTGACAGTCTGGATTCTTGCACCTCAGCGTAGACATAGAGCAAATGAAGGTGGTGTTAAACTACCATCAGTTTCATCTTGCGGTGGGAAAAAAAGTTCACTATCTTTCACAATCAAGTTTGTTTCCTAAGAAATAGTTGGCATAAGTTTTGTCAGTGCACCATTGTTTTAGCTTTGAGGTTTGTTACAGCTTCTTGTACATCTGTTGCCAACAAGAAGCAGCTGTGGCTTTCATTGTTGGTGGCATGATTCCCATTTGTGTTTTTATCATGGATCACCTAACATTCATATTTTTCTGTCTCTTCATAGGTATGGCTACTCGCCTGAACATTTTATCCATGTTGAATGAATGCAAAACATCACAGTTATTGCCTTCTTCTCCTAACCTGGCTGTTTTTCTACTGTTTAGTTTTGATTTCACCAACCTTTAAACTCAGTTTAAAGGGTTGAAATTGCTCAAATCTAATACTAACTACAACTAATACATTCTCATCAATACAAAAAGAGCTTGAATGCACATCAACCCAGTTTTGAATAGGATTTCTACAGTCAGCCCTCACTTGTGGTGGTTTACAGTCAGTGAAACTTAACTATGTAGTTAGTTTACACAAGGAGCAGCTAATTTTTGTTCATTAGACATTCTAACCAAATGTTCATAACAGAAGAAAAAATATTACATTTGAAAGCGGGTTTTTACTTTTTTCCGGTTTTTGTTCAAGTTACATTAGCACTGCAGCACAGCTAGCTGCTTCAGGAAGTTAGGAGATTTAAAAACTCTCATGATCTGTTGCTTCAAAGTTGTGGAATTGATTAGGTTTATTTTTGCCATTTGGCAAACATTTAGGAAGATAAACGTGCATGAATTTAGTAGCTTTCAGAACTGGTGTTGCCAAATATGTTACTTTAATATTTGTGATATGAGCCACCATAATAAAGTTCCTCTAGTTAATGATTTATATTCTTCATCCAGTGCTTGAAACTAAAATCCAGGAGGAAGTGCTTGAATTGGAGCTACATCAAAAGAGTCAAACGCAGTCAGGAGCAACCAACAGACAGTATAAACAGTGGGTGAAGCTCACCATGCATAGGGGAATCTCATAAAGGCTTTAGGAGGCCTTCAGATAGAAAAGAGCATTTGGTGCTCTGATCAAACAAATGAGAAGAGCGCTGAGTAGAGTGCACAAAGTGCCATTAATCATGATTCTTTGAGACACCTTTGAGACTATCAGGAGACACCAAGCTTTGACTGAGGAACTGTTGGAGCAGCCAAACTGCAACAAATTCTAGCTTCAGATTGCTTATTTCATGACAGTTATTTTGCTGACAGTTTTTGTAAAATACAAACACATACCTTCATTTTATTGTTTTTTAAACTAGCTTTTTACTCCCAGATTGTTAGCTATGTCCATCCAGATCACAGCTGTTTTTGTTTAAATCATAATATGTGTCTTTAATCTAATATTAAATGCTCAAGATATTGAGACATTGCTTGCTTCTCCTCTGTCTTGGTCTTTGTGGGTTCCTACTGAGTTGTTTCTGATTTGACTTGTCCAGATGACATCACAGACCATGCCACCATCTTATCATAATTTTTAATTAGCGCTGCACTGTGAACTTTGCCATTAGGTGTAGCAAAGTTCACCACTCTGCCATTAGGTGTCATAGTTACAGAATTGGTTTCCTTAAAGCTGGGTGGCCTAATCACAACCAACTGCTCAGCATTTTTGCAGCTCATGGATGTCACAGTGGTCTGATGTTGGAAAGGTAGGTATTTCTGGGCAGAGCTAGTCATTTTGTGCATTGGTCATTACAAAATGCCAAGAAATCTGTGGTTGCCATAAGGACACAGGTACTTAACTCTTATAACACATCTTACCTTAAACATGGTGTCTTAACAACCAACATCAGCTGGGTTACCGGTTCATCGTAACAGTGTAGACTGTCAATAACAACAGGGAAGTGTGTTTGTAGGGGCACAGTAAGTTGAAAACATTATCTATCTAGTAGGAAACCTGACTTTGGAGATCAGTGTTGCTGACTCTTTGTGTCCAGGTTCCTAACTACCTCTGTCTCTTTAAGTCCTCCAGAGGCCTTGAGGAGATGCAGGTAGGTGCCCACATCTTTCCCCAATCTAATCTAGTGACAGGAAGTCAACTCAGATCAAGTGCTGGTCAGTTGGCTCTCAAAGGCCATTTACAAAAGATGTGGGTTGCTTTGCAACATTAAAAGATACAGTGGCCATATGAGTCTGTCGAGGAATCTCTGCCCAGTTGATGCCACACCCTATTGACATCATCAGTAAGCCCATACTGCCAACTCAGTGCAGTTTCATGCTAAATTTTACTTTGTAGAACATTCCAGTGAAACTTGATACACTCTAATCCAGTGAGCTTGTCTTTGTGCAATTTATCAGTTTATGGAACATTATATTATTATTATTATTATTATTATTATTATTATTATTATTATTATTATGTAGCTACAGATACATTAGCATTTAGTTTTGACCTAAACACCCCAGGTTTTGAAATGGTAAGTACAAGTACAGTTCATTTATGTTTTTACACCTTGTATTTCTTGTTTTTAAGTTCTGTTTATTGAACAGCTCTGTTTAACTTGTGCTTTAAGCTGTGGTGTGAAAGGATCCCTCTTGCATCACATTCAGTGAAAGGCAGCAAACCAGGCCTGAACTCTATCACCTTGGATATTTGACCACACCTAGAAAGAGTCTCTGAGTTTCTTGTCAATCAGTTTCAGTGTTGTTTGACTTTTAGTTAAGCACCACATTCATCCTGTTGGGGCATTTGAGCAGCTGTTTTTCTTTAATGGCCTTCCTTCTTGTAAAAAAAAAAAAATAATTATAGCAGTGGGCACATACACCAAAGGAGAAACTCTGACTCACAGATGTGAACCTATTTGTACCAACATGATCCTTTAGAGCCTCCTGTGAATACACCACACCCCTCCACAGACATTATCACATCCTTCTCAACTACTCACTCTGCACTGAGCGGCACCTTCCCAACGTGCACTATTTCAAACAAATATCCTGCACTGAATTACTGCTCAAACTTAGGAAGGCAAGGTTATTATGAACTTCAAGGTAGCTTGATCCCACTTGTGTGCCCCTTCCATGTGGAGCCAGTTTCTGGAAAGTTAAACATTCACTCTCAACGAATTACCACCTTTGTATATTGACTCAGTTTATATTCTTTCAGGCACTGTAGCATAAGTAAATAAAGCCATGTTGACATACGTCGGTCCATTCCCAAAGTGCAACTGATCAAGACAAATTGCAAAGGAAATCTTCATGCCTCCAGGACTTGTTACTTAATCTTCTCTCTTTTTGGCTTATTTGAGAAAAGCTCCCTTCTGTGTTAAAATCTTTTAAATGCTTTAGGAATCATGTTTGTTGCAGTTCAGTTATATGTTGTGCAAGTTTGTGTTAAATGTACAAAAAACCTGTGCACAAAACTAAAAAAAAGGGTTTATATTTATTATATTAAAAGTGCACAGATCACTACAAATGCAACAGACTCCCCCATAGACACACCCCTACTTTCAAAGGGAGTTCTGGACTCCACAGCTGCGATTTTTTTTTTTTGCTAAAGTACGCCATCTAGTGAGAAATAAGTTAATCACTATAGCTCTCCCTGTTGTTTAGTATACATCCACGTTTCTAAATAAAGCAAGCTTTAAGAGCTTTATTATTATTATTATTATTATTATTATTATTATTATTATTATTATTATTATTATAGCTTGTTTCATTTAACAATTTGAGATGGCATTCCTTGGTTAAATATCACTATGTTTTTTAATTATTATTATTTAAACATTGTACAAAGAAAAGGAAAAATTTTTATGACATTTCAAGAAATGTAAGGATTTTAATTACCCGATTATATGACTGTGTAGAGTCTGACTTGTTCTAAGCCACCATATGTAAGGGCATGGTTTTATAGATTTTGAACATTTTTATCAGATCAAATGTCTTTTTATTGCACTTTCATAACCTCAATATTTAAACAGTAGAAGGCTAAACTTGTAGTGCTTTGTAAAGATATTCATTTCCATTTAAGTTTCTAATATTTGGCCCATTAACAACCATAAATATCAATACATTCTATTGGGATTATACTGTATAGACCAAATTAATGTATTGCATAGTTATGCATTGCATAATTGAAAATGATCTGCAACATTTTATACAGCTGCATTGTGGTTAGCATTTTCTATTCAGT
The DNA here is from genome assembly GCA_014839685.1 of Anableps anableps. NCBI lineage: Eukaryota > Metazoa > Chordata > Actinopteri > Cyprinodontiformes > Anablepidae > Anableps > Anableps anableps. The sequence goes on along the minus strand of CM026065.1, from coordinate 15,290,559 downwards.
CACATTTAATCTGAACCCCCTAAATAAAACCCAGTGCAACAAATTCCCATCCAAAGTAACATAATTAGTATACCTGCTCATTTAATCTCCTTATAAATTCAGCTGTTCTGTGAAGGCCTCAGAGGTTTGTGAGAGAGCATTAGAGAACAAACAGCATCATGAAGACCAAGGAACACAGACAACAGGTCAGTATTAAAGTTGTGGGGAATTTTAAAGCAAAGTTTGGTTAGAAAACAATATCCCAAAATAGAAACATCTCACATCCTTAACACATCATCCCTAAGGTGAAACATAGTTGTGGCAGCATCATATTGTAGGGGTGCTTCTTTTTCAGGAGGGAAAGAGAAGATGGTTTGAGCTGACAGGAAAATGGATGGAGCTAAAAACAGCAATCTTGGGGGGGAAAAAATCTGTTTGAGGCTCCAAAAGTCCTGATATGAAAGCAGAGGTTCACCCTCCAGCACAGTAACAACCCTAAACATAGAGGGTGTTACATACGTGTTAGAATAGCCACACCAAAGTTCAGAGCTAAAAAACATGCAGCTGAGAAAGTTTGCACTGACAGCTGGTTCTGCAAAGTTCGGTATGAATACTTTCTCAAGGCTCTGTAAATATATGATTGTTTTAGTCTTTTAGAGGAAGTCACAGAGGCTGGGTTGCTTCAGTATCCTGGTGATTAAGGGTGAAGTCAAGGTCAAACTATGTAAGATTATATTTCAGAGAGAAGTGTTGTCACTTTGTGACAGCCATTAAAAAGCCTTCTGTGTGCAACAAGCAGACGTTCATCTAGGGGCAACATGTCTCAGTTCACAAGCAACATCCTATCGTATGACTGAAGAATGACTTCTGTTTAACACATAAAATTCCCCCATATCTTCATGACAGTTTATGCCCTTCAAGGATGGACATGTCAATGAAACATTTATTAGACAAAAAACTTAGAAGATTTTTTTTTAAATAAACTGATAGTCATAGTTTTGTTAAATCAGATGCTGAGAAACAGGAATAAAATCAACAGCTTTAGGTTTTGTAGGTGACCATGCAGGAGTAAAATTCTTGTTTGAACCACATTTGTGGGTCATAACAATTTAAACACATACAGATTTTAGAACTAACCACTAATCTGTGTGTGGAAGCTTGATGATGAGTGGATCCTCTTTTGAACAGAGAAGTGATTCTTAATTCCACGGTAGATTGCCTGTTGCAGCACCAGTTGGTTCTCATGGACTGTCTTCATAGTCTTATTTTAACTCTAAAGTTTTTTTCAGATTTTCCTCATTTACTCCTTTGGACATTCACTATGAGCAGAATTTTTACGAGGTGCACCCAAACCTGTAAAACACAAGATTAAGTTTAACAGTTACAAACACTCATTTTTTTCCCCCTGTTATTGAGACACTCAAAGAGATGTGCTTTTGCACTCTCCTGCAAAAATGATGGTAGCAGGTAGTAACAAAGACCAAAAAAATGCATAAAAGATTTAAAAGTCAGAGCAAGACCTTTTGTTCCTGCTCTTGTTGTTGAGAAATTGCAGTCAGCTTTGAGCATTAAGTAAGTGTAACAAGCCAGTTGCAGGTACTTATTTCACTTGTCATACAAATTAGGCATGACCTAAACTGTTAAAAAAAAAGAGGAAATTAAATTGATTAATATGGTCAGGGACAATCGAAGAACCACATAGGCACAATTCTATCCTAAACTTAAACATCAATATGGACAGAATGGGCTATAACCAGGAAAGAAGTCCTTGCTCAAAAATATCCCGCATTTAAGCCTCTTTATAATTTACAGCTACCCACATGGATGAGTAAAAAGCCTTCCGCAGAAACAATTTAATTATTTGGGCATGACAGCAATAAATATGTTTGAACAAGTCAAGATTTAAAACTTAAGAACACCGTACCGATTATCAAGCACAGTGGTGGTAGTGTTGTGTTGTGGGCCTATTTTACCATCAGTGGTACTCAGAGATGTACAATGAGGTTTATGCCAGGTGAGGTACTGACTCATCTGGAGTCAGACATACACACCCAAAATAGAAGCTTATATTTCAGTTTTAACCTTTTTCAAATAAAAGCTTTTACTTATGCTTTAATCAGTTCCACACTGTTTAATAAAATTATGTCAAGAACAACACAATAATATTTAATATAGGGTCAAATTAGATTTTTCTTTTGTCTGATCTCTTTTTTTAATTAAAACTGAGAATCATATATGCAACATTATGTCTTACCTTTATTTGTATACTGAATAAAAATATAAACGCAACACTTTGTTTTTGTTCCTCTTTTTCATGAGTTGAACTCAAAGATCTAAAGCATTTTCTATACACACAAAATAACCATTTCTCTCAAATATTGTTCACAAATCTTTCCAAATATGTGATAGTGAGCACTTCTCCTTTGCAGAGATGATCTATCCCACCTCGCAGGTGTGGCATATCAAGATGCTGATTAGATAGCATGATTATTGCACAGGTGTGCCTTAAGCTGGCCACAATAAAAGACCACTCTGAAATGTGCTGTTTCATCACACAGCAAATGCCACAGATGTTGCAAGTTTTGTAAAGGAATATAACTTGGACATGCATCAATTGCTTCCATAATATTTCATATTCCATAATATTTCCATATGTGATGAAAATGTTATTTATCAAAGATAGATAGATAACAAAACTACAGTTAAGTTTGACAGCAGAATCTTTATTGAATTTTGCTGACTTCTGTTTCTTTGAATTCAATTCTTTCATTTTCTTTTCACTTGATTTGATCCACATCAACGCTCTAGGACTACACCTTTACTCCATTCACATACGTCTCCTCCACAACGATGGTCTTTGTGATCACTGAAAAAAGTGGAGAAATAAGATTCATTTTTACCTGATTTATAATAGTATAATATTTTAATAATGTTGGAAAAAAACATAGATGTTTCTTGCCTTGTTTTGAGCTCCCACTGGAAAAGAATGAAAAAAAGAAAAAATGTTAATTAACATTTATTTAAATTATAAATTTATTCACACAATTTTTTTAATTTTAGTATGCATCTTCCCCAGCTCTCACCTGTCTTGCTCCCCATCAAGCAGTCTCCTGTATTCTGCAATCTCTGCCTCCAGACGGGTGGTGAGGTCTAGAAGAGTGCCGTACATCTGTCTCTTTTCCTCTATCGCAGCATTAACACTTGATATTTGAGCTTCCAGGCCTGTGACCACCTCCTGGTAACCTGCTAGCTGGCTCGCATAGCGTTGCTGAGTCTCTTGCAGAGTTGCCTCCAGAGATGATTTCTTTTATGGAGGACAGAAAATGGAGAGATATGATATGTTAAATGGTGTCTTGGTATGTGCAATGTGATTTTCTCAGCTTCTGGTAACCATACTCCCTGCCACTAACAATGAAATCCAACATGCCCTCATGGAAACTTGCATCAACTTACTTTGTCAAAAGAACTGTGCAAGTTTTATATACAGTAAATGTAAAAATGTTGCATTCTGTGTCAGAATCTTTTAGAATAAGTTGGCATTGGTGCAAGCAAAAGTTTGCTAATATAGCAACTAAAAACAGCATTAAACAGCATGGACAAGTGAACATAACTGACATACAGCAAGCTGTTCAATTCTCAAACTGAACTGATTAGGTTTCGTAAAAACATGTATTTAGATGGATCAAATATATCTATTACATTTAGATGGCTGCAAAACAGACTATCTCTACTTTTTTAAAGCTGAACCTCTTAGCAGGATTTTAGTATGTAAATAAGGTTTGCGTTTTTCTAGGAAAATTAAATCCATTAATTTCAGTTTATTGTAAAAGTAATTTGTGATCATAATGGGACAAATTTGGTCACATAAAGGAAATCAATAAATGAATTAATGAAGAATTTATGCATGGTGAATGTCTGTTTTTCTATTACCATAGGACATCTAAAGGTCTCCATTATAGATTGGACATACCATACTCAAATTGGACTGCAGTTCAATCTGAAGCGTCTGCAGGTAGCTCTTCAGTTCTTTAATCTCAAGGCGCAATGTCTCAAGACTGCTTGACTGTTCTTGTACAACCTTCTGCTCTGATGTTATCTGGGAAGAAACACAACATTTATTATTATTACTACTCCAGTTGCTTCTTGATAAGTTCTCATCAGAATAAGAAATGTAACTTTATGTCTCACCTTATTCTGATACCACAACTCAACTTCCCCACGGTTTTTGGCAATAAGAGCCTCGTAGTGCTCCCTGATCTCATTCATGATCTGGCTCAGGTTTACAGGAGGAGGAGCGTCAACCGTCACGTTAACTTGGCCGCTCATCTGGGTCCTCAGCAGAGACATTTCCTGCAAGTGGGTAAGAGTGGTGTTTTAATCCCCAAGTGCTAAAAATTAAACATATATTTTCTTTCCTTACTCCTATTAAGTGAAGTGTTGCTGTATGGTATTGCGGTATTGTTTTTGGTTCTTTAAACTGTGAGATACTTGTCTTAGTGTCTGTGTTGAACAAACATCAGAAATTTGCTAATAGGAGAAACCAACAATGCACATAAATGTTAAGAGAGAAGGTGGCAGTAGTAAAACAAAAAAGGAAAATTTTGCAGAGCTGTTCATTTACCAGTAACCTATAAGATTCCTTCTGTTTTCTCAGGGGCAAGAAGGATGTCACGTGGTTACATGCAACAAAAGCTGGGGTTACACTTTAGCTCTCAATTGTAAATGGCTGTACTAACAATATGGATGATGTTGAATCCAGTTTCATCAATCACAGTAGAGTAGCTTATGGTTCTGTGTAGACTTGGCATAGACAAATATGGTTTTGTCTCTTTGTTTTCTCTGCAGCCTTACCTCCTCATGGTTCTTCCTCAACATGATGAACTCATCCTTCAGAGACTCATATTGACTCTCCAGACTCATTTTCTCCAGTGTGAGATCATCCATCACCCTCTTCAGTCCAGCAATGTCAGCCTCTACAGTCTGCCTCATGCTTAGCTCATTCTCATACCTGAGAGGATTTCACAACACAGGGCAGAACAGGTCAGAGAGGTTTCTGGGCCTCATTATGAGCAGAAGTTTGCAATAAGGCATCAGTTTACTATCTGATGCATGGGTAAAATATTACAACAGTAGCTGGGGAGCAAACACTTAGAGAAAACACTCACTTCATTTTAAAGTCATCAGCAGCCAGTTTTGAATTGTCAATTTCCAAGTAGATCTTAGAGTTGAGCATGGTAGCTCCTTGGATCTGAGGATGAACAAAAAACATCAGGGAAATATACATCAGTATTTACTCTTGTAAAACTTGTAAATTTCAAAAAGAGATCACAAGAAAAACAATTATATTTGTGATAAACCTTCTGGGTGTTTTCCTCTTACCTTATTCTGCAGATCTGCGATGGTGGCCATGTAGGCACTGTAATCATGGCTGATCACAGTTTTGCTCGTGTACCACTCTCTGATCTGCTTATCCAGTCTGTCATTCTCCTTCTCCAACTTGTGCACCTTCTCCAGATAGGAGGCCAGACGGTCATTCAGGTTCTGAAGCATGACCTTCTCATTGGCATCAATATGGAGATCAAGATCATCTCTGTTGAGGACTCCTGGACGGGTTAAGTAGTCAAGCTGGCGAATGGAGATGCGAGTGCCAGAACCTCCTGCTCCACCATAGACACTCAAGGTCTTCTGACCAACGGACTTCTGGCCGTAGGATCTGGAGGAGAAAGACATCTTGGAGAGTCTGGAGCTGAACCAGCAAGGATAACTGGAGATGATCTGCAGTACAAAGCATCACTGGACCTCCCTGGTTATATAGCTGCCACAAGCAGCAAAGTGGGAAGGACCCAAAGTTTCAGGTGAAAGGAATGCTGTCGACAGATAAGGCCCTACACTTTGCTATGCAATGTTTTCATCACCTTGGTTGTGGAGACAAATGTTTAGGGGGCTAAATTCTTGTCATTTCAAGTCAAACTTGTGAATCCACATTGTCATGGTATCCCTGAAGGACTGTTAGATGAAACCCTTTATCATTTCCTTATGTGCAGATCTGAAAATAGCAAAAGACTGAATAAATGCATGCAACACTGCAGGAGCCACTTGGCATAATATTGAAAATACATGCAATTTGGTAACTTAGTCAAAGTGGACAGAAACCAGGTATAGTTTTACCATAGACAAAGTTGCACTAAATGTTGATTTGGGTTTTTTTGCATTTGAACTTTGAATGAAAGAATGAATGATGCAAGTGAGGTAATGTGACTTTTTGGCTTGGTAAGAGTAATTATAACACTAACAGCTAAGGTGGGAGTTTATACTCAGTGCTCATCAGAATAAGTTAACATACAGATATCAGTTACATCCCTCTTGAAAAAGAGATTTTTATCTCAATGAGACATTTTTACCAAAGGATATAACCGCTAAACATGTACACTGTAGGTGTTATTGTGAGGATATAAGCACCTAGATGTTAACGTTTAGCTAAATAACTGCTGTAACTCATCAGCAATACTCACATTGATATTCTTTAAGTTGTAAAACAATCTAATAATAAGGATTAAAGTCTCTTCCGACATTTTGATTAGCTGTAATAAAATTGTCATCCACAGTACCAGTGTTTGCAGCACGCATTAGTTTTCACTTATCACAGCAATAATAAGCGAGTAGGGGCCTCACTGATTTTGACAAAACACAAAAAAATATATTTGCTCATTAACACTTAGAAAAATATAAAACAATATTAAACATGCAAGTAATATGGATGTTTTTGTTAGAATACAAGTGTGCAAATGTTAGCTTCCAGGTAAGGACATATGCAGGCTTATGAACAACCCAATCATGCACCATAAGATTTTTAAAAATCAATGCAGGACTAAGTATCTGAGTTGATGTTTTAGCTCAGAAACTGTAGTGAAATGATCAACCGTTGGTGCAGATTCTTGTGCAGCATCTATTACCATTTGCTTACCAATGTGTTGATCAAGGTGCTAAATTTGGCATAAATGTGAATGTGTATCCAGCCAAAAACTGTGCAGCCACAAAATCTAGTCAGAAACATTTCTCTCTCTCTCTCTCTCTCTCTCTCTCTCTCTCTCTCTCTCTCTGTGTTTGAAGATACCTAAAAGGTTTAAATTTTTAAACTAAAATTCTACTTTGACTTTGGAAAATAGCAGCAGTCGGGACTAATTTTGTCGTTAGTACCAGGAAATCCTAACATACAGAGCACAGAAATTATGTTATGGCTGCTAAACATGCTAAACACATTGCAGATCTTATGAGGATGCAAGTGTGAAGATAACATTTAACATTTAGCTAAAAGAAAGCAAAACACATAAATAGCTATGTGTTAAAGGTCTTCTCCCTGCTATTTTTTCTTTCATCATGAAACAAACATAATTTAAAAAAAAAACAAAAGTAAAATGAACACATCCAAAATTCTGATGAGTTTGGACAAAGTATAAAATAAATTATTTCAATTGCATTTTATGCCATTTGCTTAAAATGTTCAATTTCACCATATTTAGAAAATGACGCTGCGAGAGGAGAAAACCTATATTGCTCACACAGTGATGAAGTGTATGGAGGGGTTATTCCTTATTTCCATCTGCAGAAAACATAGTTTTTGAGTTTGCTTGTGTGGTGAGATGGTGTTTCGCCCTCCCCAGCTGTTTTCCAGAGTAGTGTAGCACTTAGGGCTTTTGCTGACCATTTGGGTCCCCATGTACCCCGCAAAAAAAAAAAACAACCGTGGCAATGACCAGTAATGTAGTATTTTTCCGTGTGTTTTAATTTTTTTTTTTTAACCAAATATGGCTTTGGCAATAACTAAGGACCTTCGTGCCCAGTAGTCCCAAATTCAGTCCTTAAGGGCCTGTATCCTGCATGTTTTAGCTTTCACCCTGATTCAACACACCTGGATCAAATGATGGCTTGATAGCTCATTAGTAAGTTTCTGCAGAACATTGACATGCTGAGGAGGTGGTTTCTGCAGGGTGTTGAACCAGAGAAAAAGCTAAAACATGCAGGATACCGACTCTTGAGGACTGACTTTGGACACCCCTGAATTAGGCCTACAAGACAGTATGTGGCTACTGTGGCACATACCCCTCTACTTTTAGTTCAGATATGTTCCACAAATCAATATTAAGCAGATAAACATAATATAAACACACATTTGCATAATCTGTCCTGTTATCCTCAAAATGAAGATTAAGCAGGAAGGCACAAAATAGCAAGTGACACATAGCCACATTCGCAGGAAAAAAAGCTGGCTGGCTAACTGCTATGTTACCAAGTAAATTTGGTTACAATCACTTTATTCAGTCTGTAATGTAAGAAACAGTGATTTTCAGGCCACCTCTGTTAGATTTGTAGTTACAATGGACAGAGTCTGAAAAGGCCCCACTCTCACCCAACGTTAATTAGTCCGATTAGATTCCTATTTTTATGAGTCAACATATATTCCCTTTTTGTCCTTTAATCAGGAAATAGATTGCATGCTGGTAGCTAAAGAAAGATGTTATTTGCAGAATAATTCAGCTGTAAGGTTAGGCCATTTTGTTAATAAATTCTCAGACTTCATTAGAAATCACTGTGCCAGTGATCATTGCTCATTGTGTGAACAGTTTCTCCTACCAGTGGTTCTAAATTCATTCCTTCACAAGAGACAGATGAAGGTTTGACTTTTGGTTCCAGAGACTCTGGTGGTGCCCTGATTAAACTAAGAACTATAAGGTTACTAATAATTTGATTAATAATCAATTATTAACTATAATTATCAAAGATTACATAAGCCAAACATTAATGTGAATTCTGATTCCCAACAGAGGTTATTCTAAATGATGCACTTAATCTTTAGATATGTATCTGGAAAGACTAAGTCCTTTGTTTGCAAGAACCAATCACCTTTGTGCTGTGGCACAACATAGCAAGGATACTTCACTGTTCTTTCTCTATAATAAGTCATTTCATAACTGCTTCAGACAGCTGTCAAACTGTTCATCACTTTGACAGCTGTCTGAAAACAGAAGTTCCAAGAATGTTTCTTTTCTTTTCTGCTCCTTTAACACAGCAGATGACACCTGTCACCACAGATTATCAACCATTTCTAGTGACTGAATAGAACGATCTGAGCATCTTGATGAAATGAAAATAATATCTAAAGAAAAGGCAGTTAGCCCCTCCAAACCAGCCCCGTTCCATTTCTTATGCAAAAATTACATCATTGAGCTTTATGTTTACATCTCAGAACTCTAATTTAACTCTAAAACATGGTAAAAATTATTTTAAGTTAAAACTGACTCTCACAAACACTCTTTGTAAAGCCTCAAGGGCCCTTCAATCATTTAACTTTATTATCAGGACAAGCTTGTAACACAACTTTCTACCTTTCTTTTTTTTCTTTTGATCTTTTCTTTTTTTACTGCGTGATGTTATAGAATGTTGCTCTACCTGAATCCTATAAAGTACAAAAATACGCTCAGGGATTACTGCAGCTCTTCAAGGGAACATACAGACCCATCTATTAAATTAGATGTACGTTCTGATGAGGCTCATTTGTCAGATTTAGCACCTCTTGAAAATAACAATCTTCAAGCAGGTATTAAACATGCTTTTCATTCAGCCCACGTTTATGTATTCAAATTTTCATGTCATATTTTCATTAGCTGTAATGTGAAAATCATCATAGCAGAAATAGTGACTCCTTCACAGGGTCCCGACTGCACTTGATGGCCACATTCACCTTCCTTCTCTCTTTCTCCTGCATGGACCGTTGACACTCCTCTCACTTTTAGCACAACAGCAAAGCGAGGCAGAGATTCCTTTGTGCCTCACCCACATTGTGCAATCAGAATGCATATTCTTTAGCGTTCCTCTGAGTACTGTCTTATCCTCTGACTGGCCTAATTCAACAGAGGTCCAGACAATTTGTGCCAGTAATCTCACAATGAGTAAAATGGTGATCACCTGAGTGCAGTGACTGTGTCTCAAGTGATTGTAGTATAAAGACACCTGTTTCTGGAAGGTCCATTCACTGGGTCATCATTATGATGACTGTGCAAGAAGGAGACTAGTGAGAGAGGCCACCAGGACACCTATGACTACGCTGAAGGAGTTGCAAGCATCAGCAGCTAAGATTGGAGAGACTCTGCATACAACAATTGTTACCCGGGTTTTTCACCACTCAAGGCATTATAGGAGTGTGGCAAAGAGAAAGTCACTGTTGAAGAAAACTCATCACGGCTCAATAAGTATAAATGGATAAAAATACTAAGGAAATTTTGTAGGTTTCTGAATCTAAAGAAAGTGTTAGACACCCATTTTCATTCACAGACTATGCAAACTGCATCTCCCAGCATTCATTGTCCTGGAGACATCACTGTCACACCCCCTGCAAACTCAGAGCTGATCAGATAAGAAACTGACCTCACTATAAAGCCAGGACCTGGACGGAAAAGCCTTGTCTTTGGAGTCAGCCTCCAACAGAGACACAACAGTTCTATGCATGCTTTCTTCTTACCTGCTGGCCAGGAAAGAGGACTTTAAAACTTTCAAAGTGTTAACTGGAGAACTTCTAGAGATGTGGTTTGCGTATCCTGTTCCTAAATTTTTTTGAGATATGCAAAATCTTTTTGACCTTTCCCCTCCCATATATCTGTTGAAATGACCTCTGTATCTGCCATTGTAAGGGTGACCATTTTTGATTTCTCAACCAACAAAACCGCTGGTTCTGCCAAGAACCCCCACCTGGGATGTAATCTGTGCACACATCACAGTAGATGTTTCTCATTCCTTGCAACAAATTGCAAAGGAATAAATCTTGGACTTGCATCAATTGCTTCCATATAATTCTCTGCTATTTTATAATATCATTTCGTATGTAAGGAAAAATGTATCACAGACAGACAAAACCACAGAAAACTAAAGTTTGACAGCAGAATCTTTATTGAATTTTGCTGACTTCTGTTTCTTTGAATTCAATTCTTTCATTGAATTCAAAGAATTCAATTCAAATCTTTTCACTTGATTTGATCCACATCAACGCTCTAGGACTACACCTTTACTCCATTCACATACGTCTCCTCCACAACGATGGTCTTTGTGATCACTGAAAAAAGTGGAGAAATAAGATTCATTTTTACCTGATTTATAATAGTATAATATTTTAATGATGTTGGAAAAAAAACATAGATGTTTCTTGCCTTGTTTTGAGCTCCCACTGGAAAAGAATGAAAAAAAGAAAAAATGTTAATTAACATTTATTTAAATTATAAATTTATTCACACAATTTTTTTAATTTTAGTATGCATCTTCCCCAGCTCTCACCTGTCTTGCTCCCCATCAAGCAGTCTCCTGTATTCTGCAATCTCTGCCTCCAGACGGGTGGTGAGGTCTAGAAGAGTGCCGTACATCTGTCTCTTTTCCTCTATCGCAGCATTAACACTTGATATTTGAGCTTCCAGGCCTGTGACCACCTCCTGGTAACCTGCTAGCTGGCTCGCATAGCGTTGCTGAGTCTCTTGCAGAGTTGCCTCCAGAGATGATTTCTTTTATGGAGGACAGAAAATGGAGAGATATGATATGTTAAATGGTGTCTTGGTATGTGCAATGTGATTTTCTCAGCTTCTGGTAACCATACTCCCTGCCACTAACAATGAAATCCAACATGCCCTCATGGAAACTTGCATCAACTTACTTTGTCAAAAGAACTGTGCAAGTTTTATATACAGTAAATGTAAAAATGTTGCATTCTGTGTCAGAATCTTTTAGAATAAGTTGGCATTGGTGCAAGCAAAAGTTTGCTAATATAGCAACTAAAAACAGCATTAAACAGCATGGACAAGTGAACATAACTGACATACAGCAAGCTGTTCAATTCTCAAACTGAACTGATTCAGTTTTTGTAAAAAACATTTTTTTTTTAAATGGATCACATATATTTATTAGATTTGGATGAATAAAAAACAGATCATCTCTGCTTTTTATTCAAAGCTAAACCTTTTTGCAGGATTTTATTACATAAATAAAGTTCCGTTTTTCTCAGAGAATTAAATCCATTAATTTCAGTTTCTTGTATAAGTATTTTGTTATCATAATGGGACAAATTTGGTCACATAAAGGAAATCAATAAATTAATTAATGAAGAATTTATGCATGGTGAATGTCTGTTTTTCTACTACCATGGGTCAATATGGGACATTTAAAGGTCTCCATTATAGATTGGACATACCATACTCAAATTGGACTGCAGTTCAATCTGAAGCGTCTGCAGGTAGCTCTTCAGTTCTTTAATCTCAAGGCGCAATGTCTCAAGACTGCTTGACTGTTCTTGTACAACCTTCTGCTCTGATGTTATCTGGGAAGAAACACAACATTTATTATTATTACTACTCCAGTCGCTTCTTGATAAGTTCTCATCAGAATAAGAAATGTAACTTTATGTCTCACCTTATTCTGATACCACAACTCAACTTCCCCACGGTTTTTGGCAATAAGAGCCTCGTAGTGCTCCCTGATCTCATTCATGATCTGGCTCAGGTTTACAGGAGGAGGAGCGTCAACCGTCACGTTAACTTGGCCGCTCATCTGGGTCCTCAGCAGAGACATTTCCTGCAGGAGGAAAGTTATTCCTTTAGTGCAAGGGAAACATATTGGTGTCATGTGTTCGACAAATAACAGCATTGAGTTAATGGAAGAAGAGAAGAATTAAATGTTTGTGTCTGTGTGTGTCGGGGGCCAGGGGGTCTTATATAGCAGAGGTGTTTGCTTAAACAGTAATCTAGCACAATATTTCCTCTCTTTTATCAGGGGTAGAGTTCATGTGTGGTTTGGTTGGCACACCATGAAGGCAGGAGTCAGAGTGAAACAATGTTATCATTCAGTAAATAGCTGCTGCTGAGAGGATGGATAATTGAGAACTCAATTAATTTATGACAAATTAGCTGAAATACTTTTCTGTTTTGTTCTGTTGTGTTTAAACATGGTGTAGACCAGGCATCTCCAGCTCTACTCCTTTTGAGCCCCCATCATGTAACTTTTAGACGCAGCACACCAGAATGAAATGGTTGAATAACCTCATCAATACATCAATAAGCCTTGCAGTATTGATTCAGGTGTGTTGAAACATGGATACAATGGCACGCTAACACATCAGTACATTTTTAAGCTGTTGGTCCCTAATTTTCTCTGCAGCCTTACCTCCTCATGGTTCTTCCTCAACATGATGAGCTCATCCTTCAGAGACTCATATTGACTCTCCAGACTCATTTTCTCCAGTGTGAGATCATCCATCACCCTCTTCAGTCCAGCAATGTCAGCCTCTACAGTCTGCCTCATGCTTAGCTCATTCTCATACCTGAGAGGATTTCACAACACAGGGCAGAACAGGTCAGAGAGGTTTCAGGGCCTCATTATGAGCAGAAGTTTGCAATAAGGCATCAGTTTACTATCTGATGCATGGGTAAAATATTACAACAGTAGCTGGGGAGCAAACACTTAGAGAAAACACTCACTTCATTTTAAAGTCATCAGCAGCCAGTTTTGAATTGTCAATTTCCAAGTAGATTTTAGAGTTGAGCATGGTAGCTCCTTGGATCTGAGGATGAACAAAAAACATCAGGGAAATATACATCAGTATTTACTCTTGTAAAACTTGTAAATTTCAAAAAGAGATCACAAGAAAAACAATTATATTTGTGATAAACCTTCTGGGTGTTTTCCTCTTACCTTATTCTGCAGATCTGCGATGGTGGCCATGTAGGCACTGTAATCATGGCTGATCACAGTTTTGCTCGTGTACCACTCTCTGATCTGCTTATCCAGTCTGTCATTCTCCTTCTCCAACTTGTGCACCTTCTCCAGATAGGAGGCCAGACGGTCATTCAGGTTCTGAAGCATGACCTTCTCATTGGCATCAATATGGAGATCAAGATCATCTCTGTTGAGGACTCCTGGACGGGTTAAGTAGTCAAGCTGGCGAATGGAGATGCGAGTGCCAGAACCTCCTGCTCCACCATAGACACTCAAGGTCTTCTGACCAACGGACTTCTGGCCGTAGGATCTGGAGGAGAAAGACATCTTGGAGAGTCTGGAGCTGAACCAGCAAGGATAACTGGAGATGATCTGCAGTACAAAGCATCACTGGACCTCCCTGGTTATATAGCTGCCACAAGCAGCAAAGTGGGAAGGACCCAAAGTTTCAGGTGAAAGGAATGCTGTCGACAGATAAGGCCCTACACTTTGCTATGCAATGTTTTCATCACCTTGGTTGTGGAGACAAATGTTTAGGGGGCTAAATTCTTGTCATTTCAAGTCAAACTTGTGAATCCACATTGTCATGGTATCCCTGAAGGACTGTTAGATGAAACCCTTTATCATTTCCTTATGTGCAGATCTGAAAATAGCAAAAGACTGAATAAATGCATGCAACACTGCAGGAGCCACTTGGCATAATATTGAAAATACATGCAATTTGGTAACTTAGTCAAAGTGGACAGAAACCAGGTATAGTTTTACCATAGACAAAGTTGCACTAAATGTTGATTTGGGTTTTTTTGCATTTGAACTTTGAATGAAAGAATGAATGATGCAAGTGAGGTAATGTGACTTTTTGGCTTGGTAAGAGTAATTATAACACTAACAGCTAAGGTGGGAGTTTATACTCAGTGCTCATCAGAATAAGTTAACATACAGATATCAGTTACATCCCTCTTGAAAAAGAGATTTTTATCTCAATGAGACATTTTTACCAAAGGATATAACCGCTAAACATGTACACTGTAGGTGTTATTGTGAGGATATAAGCACCTAGATGTTAACGTTTAGCTAAATAACTGCTGTAACTCATCAGCAATACTCACATTGATATTCTTTAAGTTGTAAAACAATCTAATAATAAGGATTAAAGTCTCTTCCGACATTTTGATTAGCTGTAATAAAATTGTCATCCACAGTACCAGTGTTTGCAGCACGCATTAGTTTTCACTTATCACAGCAATAATAAGCGAGTAGGGGCCTCACTGATTTTGACAAAACACAAAAAAATATATTTGCTCATTAACACTTAGAAAAATATAAAACAATATTAAACATGCAAGTAATATGGATGTTTTTGTTAGAATACAAGTGTGCAAATGTTAGCTTCCAGGTAAGGACATATGCAGGCTTATGAACAACCCAATCATGCACCATAAGATTTTTAAAAATCAATGCAGGACTAAGTATCTGAGTTGATGTTTTAGCTCAGAAACTGTAGTGAAATGATCAACCGTTGGTGCAGATTCTTGTGCAGCATCTATTACCATTTGCTTACCAATGTGTTGATCAAGGTGCTAAATTTGGCATAAATGTGAATGTGTATCCAGCCAAAAACTGTGCAGCCACAAAATCTAGTCAGAAACATTTCTCTCTCTCTCTCTCTCTCTCTCTCTCTCTCTCTCTCTCTCTTTGTTTGAAGATACCTAAAAGGTTTAAATTTTTAAACTAAAATTCTACTTTGACTTTGGAAAATAGCAGCAGTCGGGACTAATTTTGTCGTTAGTACCAGGAAATCCTAACATACAGAGCACAGAAATTATGTTATGGCTGCTAAACATGCTAAACACATTGCAGATCTTATGAGGATGCAAGTGTGAAGATAACATTTAACATTTAGCTAAAAGAAAGCAAAACACATAAATAGCTATGTGTTAAAGGTCTTCTCCCTGCTATTTTTTCTTTCATCATGAAACAAACATAATTTAAAAAAAAAAACAAAAGTAAAATGAACACATCCAAAATTCTGATGAGTTTGGACAAAGTATAAAATAAATTATTTCAATTGCATTTTATGCCATTTGCTTAAAATGTTCAATTGCTCACACAATGATGAAGTGTATGAAGAGTAATTGGTGAGAAACTGTTATAAAATTATTAGCCACAGGTGTGTGCAGTACTTGTTAGCTTTCACTTATTGCAGAGATAATAAGTGAGTAGCGGCCTCACTGATTTTGACAAAACACACACAAAAAAATTGTTTGTTAACATTTAGAAAGATATATTTTAAAAATATTAGACATGCAAGTAATGTTGATGTATTTGTCAGAATACAAGTGTGCGTTCAGCTAAAAGAATGCGCAGGCTTATGAGACAATAATAAGAAAGAGTATGACAATCATACTCTGTAACAGGCATCCCCAAATGGTGGACTTCAGTCTGAATCTGGACCGACTGATGGTTCTGTCTAGACCCTTCCCAGTCTGATAAATGAATGAAAATAGATCATTTTGACTGAGCATTTTTTATGGCGATAGACAACGTAAATGCAGAGCCAAGCAGGAACATGGGGGTGATGTGCTTTGGAGGTTACCTCTACTCTAGTTATTACGGCAATAGATTAACTCAGTTGAGTCAATCAAATCTTTTCTTTACCCTTTGCAGCCAGTGCAGTGAGCTCACATCTCAATCTCAATCTCTTCTGCTCGCAGAGCAGAAGAGATTGAGGTAACTGCATGGGTTGCCGTTTGAAACTGAAAACTGCTGTTTTACAGATTAACGGACAGATATACTGGATACTGGACTACTTCAAAGCCTGTTTGCCTCATATGCTCTGAAATGGTCACATTAAAAGTGGAAACGTGACACGCCACTGCGAAACAATGCATATCTCTTTTGAGCAACGTTATCTGCTGAATTCCAAGCACAAAGCACGTTGCTCGTGAGTATATTATGAGACAGCTATTCTGTGAAAAAAAAATCGAGCTCCTCTGCCTCCTCCCTTTGGTCCTACTGTCATCTACTGAAATACACCACTCGGACAGAAGCAACCAATCAAAGCTAGGAGGAGATTCTTTGCACTGTCAATAGCGCTAATATATTCGCAGTTTACATCCACCCATGGGATTACTTTGGCTTTAAATGGGATAAAAGAGGTAAAGCACAGGATGTAACCAAAGTACTCTGCTGCTTGTGCAGTTTCAGCAAAGGACTCAAACATGACAAACTTGCATGAGCATTACGTATTCACCATCTAGCTGATTGCACTACACAATCACCAGCTGCTGCAGCTCCATCACTACCTCTGAAAAAGCTTTTCACCCTCAGAAATATGGATAAATAGGAAAAGGACAGCCCCAGATGGACACAGTGCACCTTGGCTGTAAATATCTCTCAAAGGAAAATGCACATTTCCCATTAATGTCACAAATAGCAGGAAAATATACATACCGGCCACTGCTAAATCTAAATAAGGGTTAACATACTTGTTTTCCTTGTCAAAGCGTTAAGCTCTATCCAGAAAAAATAACCTATTGTACTTTTTCCTGCTTGGTTTAATTCTGTACAGTTTTTGGGTGTTTCCGTGTATTTATTTTTAATGCACCAAATCGTTCAAAAAGACTTAAAACTGTGGCACAAATTTTTTATGGAAGCGCACACGTTTTGTGTTTTGTATTTGTTGTTTCATACTCAAATCCGTTAAACAAATAAACAGGGGAATGGCCATTAAGCACGAATAAACTGGGGGAAAAGACAAAAAAAAAAAAAACTGTTTGTCCCCTGCATCATCATTGTGGTTTTTATTTAAACAAATGTATTTTATGAACATAGAATACTGCCTTTCTGTTACAAATTTGAGTAAATAAATCGCTCCTGCCCTTGGAGGCATATTGGGGACAATAAAAGCCTTTGTGTGCATTAAAAACAGCATTAGATTTTTGGTTGTTTTTTTTTTTGTTTTTTTTTTTTTGGGGGGGGGGTATTTATTTATTTATTTATTTTGGGGGGGTGCGTCATTTGACTTCAGTCAAGCATTTTTATTACCGTGATTAAAAGATTAAGACGTAGAAAAGAAAAAAAAAAATCGCTCTTAAAAAAGACAACCAGTGAAGGTCTTAGCCTATCGTCAATGGTTGATCATGAATGATTTGTAAAACCAATAAAATGGGTAAAATATGCAAGGGGGTAAATATTTTTTATAGGCATTGTATGTGAGGGCAGATGAGCAAATACTTTTGCCACTATGGCATATGTGCATGAATTTGTATACTTGTAGAAAAGCATACGATGAAATGCTTGAATGGCTGCAGGTTGCTTTTTGTACTTTCTTTTGTGTTTGCTTGTTTTATGTTGATGTTTTTTATATATGATATTTGCTCAGAGGAACTCGATTTTTTTCCACAGATTATCTGTTTATTATACTGTCACAACATAATGATAATTCTAAAGGGGTGGTGACATCACTGTATAAACTATTTAATGTAATTGATCTTGCTGTATATGTCAAGTCTCCAAAGAATTTCATAAAAGAAAATAATGTCACCTTTTTGTAGGGCGTTGTTATAGCAGGCCAGATTTCCTTCCTCAGTAAAAGGGTTTGGTACTCAATGATAAGTGGCTCTACATACTGTTTCAGCTCCACTGTGTGGGAAGAGCTCTGTGCTCCTCATGGGGACGACATCAAAAGCATCACAGACTGCATCACGGAATATATCAACTTCTGCGTCGAGAACACTGTAACCACCATGACAGTACAGTGTTTCTCCAATAACAAGCCCTGGATCAACCCTGAAATAAAGACTCTCCTGAAGGAGAAGAGAGCTTTTAAATCAGAAAACAAAGAGGAGTTGAGGGCTGTGCAGAAGGAGCTGAGAAATAAAATTAGGGATGGAAAAAACATCTACAGGAAGAAGACAGAGGATCAGCTGCAGCAGAGCAACATCAGTAGGGTTTGGAGAAGTTTGAAGTCAATTTCAGGCCACAAACCAAATGCTCCAGTTATAGGAGACTTAGGGTTGATGAACGATTTGAACCAGCTCTTTAACAGGTTTGACCAGTCACCCAGCCCAGTCCCCCTGCTCTTAACCGCTTCATCTCTAACAACTACCAGCTTTTCTTCTTAGGAATTCACACCTCTCAGCTCTCAGTCATAATCCAACCTGGGGAAAGTATCACAACTGTTGAAGACCTCCTGTGTGGTACTGGTACTAAAGACCAAACATCCAAAGAACCTCAGCAACTACAGGCCAGTAGCCCTGACGTTGCATCTTCATCAGATGCAACGTCCCAAGAGGCTTCCAAGAGGCTAGTCCTCAAACATCTACGCCCCCTGGTGACGTCTTCATTGGATCCGCTGCAGTTCGTCTACCAGCCTGGCATCGGAGTGGTTGACACCATCATCCACCTCCTGCACTGAGCTCTGACCCACCTGCAGAAACCTGGAAGCACTGTGAGGATTATGTTCTTTGACTTCTCCAGGGCTTTCAACACCATCCAGCCAGGACTTCTGAGGAATAAGTTGGAGCTGTCAGGAGTGGGCCACCACATGTCCCAATGGATACTGGACTACCTCACTGGCCACCCACAGTATGTGAGGACACAGAGCTGTGTCTCTGACAGGCAGGTCTGCAGTACGGGGGTCCCTCAGGGAACTGTGCTGGCACTGTTCCCTTTAAGTACCTGGGTGTTCACCTGACAATAAACTGGACTGGACTCACAACACTGATGCCCTTTACAGGAAGGGTCACAGTAGATTCCACCTGCCAAGCAGGTGGAGGTCTTCTGGAGTGCAGGGGGCGCTCCTAAAGACCTTTGATTCTGTAGCGGCATCAGCCATCTTCTATGGTACTGTATGCTGGAGCAGCAGCTTATCTACAACTTAGAGGAAGCAGTTAGATAAGCTCATCAGGAAGGCCAGCTCTGTGCTGGGATACCCCCTCGACCTAGTGCAGGTGGTGGGAGACAGAAGGACTGTGGCGAAAATAACATCACTGATGGACAAAGTCTCTCTTCCCATGCATGAAACTGTTGCTGAGCTGGAGAGCTCCCTCAGTGACAGACTGCTGCATCCTAGCATCCTAGGTGCACTAAGGAGCGTTCTAGGAGATCCTTCCTCCCAGCAGCTGTTAGACTCTATAACCATCATTGCTCCCAACAAGATCAAGAAGTGTTTATATCCATGCTAGTGTCTGTACAACTTACCATTTTCATTTTCTATTGTCACTAACTGTAAATAGGTTTGTTTTTTTTTTTTTTTTTTAATGCTCAGACACATGCACATGTTGTACATTTTTCATTAGTCAACTCAGTTACACATTCCTCTGGACTGGAGTGCTTTTTATAACTACATAGTATTTATATTGAAATTTTGCCTTACTGTTCAGTATTTTTTAGTCTATTATGTTTTTATATATATTTTATATTCTTTGTGTGAGTCTGTTTTCTGTTATTGCCTGTCACTTTGCTGCTGTTGCACAGAAATTTCCCCATCATGGGACAATAAAGGATATTTCTATTCTATTCTAATTAGTTGACTTCACTCTGATTGGCTACAACCATATTTGGGAAACTTTTCAGTGAAGTGTACTGAACATAGTCTCTCAAATTGGGGTTATAATTGTGTGGTACTTCCCCAAAAACAAACTTCAGCCACTCTTCTCTGGTTCTCTCATCCTTGGGGAGTAAGTGGAAACTTCCAGTCATTTCTGAGCACCCTCAGACATAACAGCTCCCTTTTTTAATAGCCATCCTCTTTTCAAGTGGAGTAGTCAGACATGCTCGCGCGACTTACTTCCTTAAATTAGCCGGTGTATCAGTTTGGGCGAGGAGGAGAGCGGGGAAGGAGAGGGGAGGAGGAAGTCTGCTTGATGGTATGCTCTAATTGGAAAAGATGAATTATGTAGAAAAATTACCTACGTAGAAAGATAAACTGTTCTCTGATTTGTCCATTTTTGAGCAAAGAAACAAAGCTGACTGTCTATGAGCAGGGCTTTTGATACCAACTCTTGACATTCACACAGCCTCATCAGTGCACGACAGATCATGTTATTCCCCCAAAACCACAGAAAAATGAAATTTGTTGTCATGCCTTTCAGCGCTGTGGCCAGTCCTGCTGCTTTAAAAGTGCGTATAAATAAAGTTGGCTTGATTTGTACTGATTTAAATTCATGGATTATATGTAGGTGGTATCAACTAAAGAGAAGATGTGATGATACATATTTCAACAGACTTCTGCAGACTATAATTTTATGGCTATACATCTAAATCATCCCTCTCTCTGTGGTTGCTCAGTGGCATTATTGTTTTTATTTTCATACACCATTTAATGAGTGCATAATAATTCAAGCAAACAATGGGGTCCAGTATACACTGAGGTCTGAAAGTATCATTCTATACCTTTTTTTGACAGTCCCAAATAAATACCTAGTGGAAGGACTTCTTGTTTGCCTACCTGACCTGAGATCTCACAGCACATCACTCATTTAGGATGAGTTATCTAAACACTTTAATTATTATAAGATGCGTGTTTTTGCATTTTAGGAGGGAACTGCAGTTTACTTTTTAAAATTGTGCACCAAAGGTTTTTGCCAAAAATAGTTTCTAATAATAATTAGTGAGTAGGTCCAATGCTTCAAGAATGGCCACTTGAAAGACTGACAAGGGTAGATAACTGATTAGCGCTTTGTTGTGGTACTGTAAGATTGATTTTTATTTGTAAAGATAGAGAGGTGAATGAGAATAACAGGTGAAACAATGCTATGCTGTTCTTCATGTCTTTAACAAAGACACATAAAACTCTAACTCAACCGCAGCATCTTTATTGGATTAATTATTGGACTACAGTTTGACAGCAGAATCTTTATTGAATTTTGCTGACTTCTGTTTCTTTGAATTCAATTCTTTCATTTTCTTTTCACTTGATTTGATCCACATCAACGCTCTAGGACTCCACCTTTACTCCATTCACATACGTCTCCTCCACAACGATGGTCTTTGTGATCACTGAAAAAAGTGGAGAAATAAGATTCATTTTTACCTGATTTATAATAGTATAATATTTTAATAATGTTGGAAAAAAACATAGATGTTTCTTGCCTTGTTTTGAGCTCCCACTGGAAAAGAATGAAAAAAAGAAAAAAATGTTAATTAACATTTATTTAAATTATAAATTTATTCACACAATTTTTTTAATTTTAGTATGCATCTTCCCCAGCTCTCACCTGTCTTGCTCCCCATCAAGCAGTCTCCTGTATTCTGCAATCTCTGCCTCCAGACGGGTGGTGAGGTCTAGAAGAGTGCCGTACATCTGTCTCTTTTCCTCTATCGCAGCATTAACACTTGATATTTGAGCTTCCAGGCCTGTGACCACCTCCTGGTAACCTGCTAGCTGGCTCGCATAGCGTTGCTGAGTCTCTTGCAGAGTTGCCTCCAGAGATGATTTCTTTTATGGAGGACAGAAAATGGAGAGATATGATATGTTAAATGGTGTCTTGGTATGTGCAATGTGATTTTCTCAGCTTCTGGTAACCATACTCCCTGCCACTAACAATGAAATCCAACATGCCCTCATGGAAACTTGCATCAACTTACTTTGTCAAAAGAACTGTGCAAGTTTTATATACAGTAAATGTAAAAATGTTGCATTCTGTGTCAGAATCTTTTAGAATAAGTTGGCATTGGTGCAAGCAAAAGTTTGCTAATATAGCAACTAAAAACAGCATTAAACAGCATGGACAAGTGAACATAACTGACATACAGCAAGCTGTTCAATTCTCAAACTGAACTGATTCAGTTTTTGTAAAAAACATTTTTTTTTTTAAATGGATCACATATATTTATTAGATTTGGATGAATAAAAAACAGATCATCTCTGCTTTTTATTCAAAGCTAAACCTTTTTGCAGGATTTTATTACATAAATAAAGTTCCGTTTTTCTCAGAGAATTAAATCCATTAATTTCAGTTTCTTGTATAAGTATTTTGTTATCATAATGGGACAAATTTGGTCACATAAAGGAAATCAATAAATTAATTAATGAAGAATTTATGGATGGTGAATGTCAGTTTTTCTACTACCATGGGTCAATATGGGACATCTAAAGGTCTCCATTATAGATTGGACATACCATACTCAAATTGGACTGCAGTTCAATCTGAAGCGTCTGCAGGTAGCTCTTCAGTTCTTTAATCTCAAGGCGCAATGTCTCAAGACTGCTTGACTGTTCTTGTACAACCTTCTGCTCTGATGTTATCTGGGAAGAAACACAACATTTATTATTATTACTACTCCAGTTGCTTCTTGATAAGTTCTCATCAGAATAAGAAATGTAACTTTATGTCTCACCTTATTCTGATACCACAACTCAACTTCCCCACGGTTTTTGGCAATAAGAGCCTCGTAGTGCTCCCTGATCTCATTCATGATCTGGCTCAGGTTTACAGGAGGAGGAGCGTCAACCGTCACGTTAACTTGGCCGCTCATCTGGGTCCTCAGCAGAGATATTTCCTGCAGGAGGAAAGTTATTCCTTTAGTGCAAGGGAAACATATTGGTGTCATGTGTTCGACAAATAACAGCATTGAGTTAATGGAAGAAGAGAAGAATTAAATGTTTGTGTCTGTGTGTGTCGGGGGCCAGGGGGTCTTATATAGCAGAGGTGTTTGCTTAAACAGTAATCTAGCACAATATTTCCTCTCTTTTATCAGGGGTAGAGTTCATGTGTGGTTTGGTTGGCACACCATGAAGGCAGGAGTCAGAGTGAAACAATGTTATCATTCAGTAAATAGCTGCTGCTGAGAGGATGGATAATTGAGAACTCAATTAATTTATGACAAATTAGCTGAAATACTTTTCTGTTTTGTTCTGTTGTGTTTAAACATGGTGTAGACCAGGCATCTCCAGCTCTACTCCTTTTGAGCCCCCATCATGTAACTTTTAGACGCAGCACACCAGAATGAAATGGTTGAATAACCTCATCAATACATCAATAAGCCTTGCAGTATTGATTCAGGTGTGTTGAAACATGGATACAATGGCACGCTAACACATCAGTACATTTTTAAGCTGTTGGTCCCTAATTTTCTCTGCAGCCTTACCTCCTCATGGTTCTTCCTCAACATGATGAGCTCATCCTTCAGAGACTCATATTGACTCTCCAGACTCATTTTCTCCAGTGTGAGATCATCCATCACCCTCTTCAGTCCAGCAATGTCAGCCTCTACAGTCTGCCTCATGCTTAGCTCATTCTCATACCTGAGAGGATTTCACAACACAGGGCAGAACAGGTCAGAGAGGTTTCAGGGCCTCATTATGAGCAGAAGTTTGCAATAAGGCATCAGTTTACTATCTGATGCATGGGTAAAATATTACAACAGTAGCTGGGGAGCAAACACTTAGAGAAAACACTCACTTCATTTTAAAGTCATCAGCAGCCAGTTTTGAATTGTCAATTTCCAAGTAGATCTTAGAGCTGAGCATGGTAGCTCCTTGGATCTGAGGATGAACAAAAAACATCAGGGAAATATACATCAGTATTTACTCTTGTAAAACTTGTAAATTTCAAAAAGAGATCACAAGAAAAACAATTATATTTGTGATAAACCTTCTGGGTGTTTTCCTCTTACCTTATTCTGCAGATCTGCGATGGTGGCCATGTAGGCACTGTAATCATGGCTGATCACAGTTTTGCTCATGTACCACTCTTTGATCTGCTTATCCAGTCTGTCATTCTCCTTCTCCAACTTGTGCACCTTCTCCAGATAGGAGGCCAGACGGTCATTCAGGTTCTGAAGCATGGCCTTCTCATTGGCATCAACGTGGAGATCAAGATCATCTCTGTTGAGGACTCCTGAACGGGTTAAGTAGTCAATCTGGCGAATGGAAACACGAGTGCCAGAACCTCCTGCTCCACCATAGACACTCAAGGTCTTCTGACCGACGGATTTGGAGGAGAAAGACATCTTGGAGAGTCTGGAGCTGAACCAGCAAGGATAACTGGAGATGATCTGCAGTACAAAGCATCACTGGACCTCCCTGGTTATATAGCTGCCACAAGCAGCAAAGTGGGAAGGGCCAGGAGTTTCAGATGAAAGGGTGGAATGGTGCTTGCAGATAATACCCTACACCCTTCGATGCAAAGTTTTCATCACCTTGGGTGTGGAGATGACTGGTTTGGGGGCTGATTTCTATCTTTTCAAGTCAAACTTGTAAATCCACATTTTGTTCCCTAATGAAAGGGCTACAAGCAATATTCTCAGCACCCTTGGAACAAACCTGGGATGATCATTGATAATACATCTATCAAAATATTTCTGTGTTGAACTGACCAATTTTAGAATCATTATTGTATTGAATGACCCAATGACTAACTTACATGTTTTTGACCAGTACCAAAATTCATTGAGTCTTTGGAAGAAAAATAGGCCCACAGCATCACAGATCCTCTACTATACTTAACAGTAGGTAGGTGTTTTTCTAGATATTTGTTTTTTGTTTCACACCAGACCCACCAGGAGAATTTGTTGCTGAAAATCACATTTTCAGTCTCATCTGAACAAAGCTCTAGGTACAGTCCTAGTAAAATTTAGAAAACTCCACTAACTTAAATTTTTGATAGGAGAACAGAAAAAGGCTCATAATTTTTATGCCTCACAAACTTAGTGGGGCAATTAATAGTGTGTTTGGAATTTGGAAGTTGGGAGTTTGGAATTCTTTTTACTCCCTTCCTGTTCATTGTTTGCAGTAAGATATATTCAATATTACTCTGACTGTTCAAATGGGCAAATTTATGGGTAGCTATTTCCTGACTTGTGAAGATCAACTCTCAATTACAATAATCCACACAGAAATAATTTTGTTAGGTTATAAAAACCATGATAGCACACAAACAGCTCTGGTAAAAGCCACTGATGATATTCTTATGGCCCGTTACATTTCAGCTCTGCATTTCAAACTGTTGATCACAATGTTCTTTTACATAGGGTTAAACATGTTGTAGGGATCGAAGGAGCATTATTAAATATTTTGCTGGTCAGACTTCAGGTTGTTCATGTCAACAATAAATCTTCCATGTAAATCAAGTAAGGTGTACCACAGAGTTCCGCACTCAGCCCAGTGCTATTTATTTTATATAAGCTTGCACATAAAAACAAACAAAAAAAATACTACACTCTAAAAGATAGGTTTTCATTTTTTAGGCTCAAGCAGCAAAACTGCTGCAAAGGCCTGTTGTATTCGTAAGATTTCTTCTTTTTCTTATTATTCCGCCACTTTACGTGGTGTTTTGGAAGCCTTAACATATTCAAAAACTCACCAAACTTCACCTAAAATTGTCCCCTGTCTGAAATTGTCAGATTTCAATGGAATTGAAAGTGGGCCAAACTGCTCTACACCCCCCTCTAAACTGAGATTGAGCAAACTGTACATTGTAGAGATTTGAAACTTGATACTTAGGTAGATCCCCCTTAATCAAGAAAACAAGTCTCTTGGAGGCATGTCCTAAAATATACTGGAAGATAGCCATTTGGGGTCAAAGGTCAATTTTTAACCATTTTCCACTTTTACTGATGTCAGACTCCTCTTAGGGATTTTGAGTTATTGTCTTCATCTTCAGTCAGTATGCAGTTAAAGGATGGGGGATTAAAAGTTATCAAAATCTTGAGTTTTTGAGCATGTTTAGAGGGTGTGGTCAAGCGGCAAACTTGGCGTAGTCACCAAAGCAAACAAAATGCTATAACTTTCATATACAAAAGGTCAAATTTCACCAAACTTGGCATGAGTAATGTATGACGATACCATGTGGTCATATGCTGACATCATCAAAGTTCTGTCCCCTCAAAACAGGAATTCACTTTTTTTTTTTCTTGGAAAGCTCCATCTCTGACCCTCCTGACTAATCAACATCATCTTCTGTCAGAAGACAGATAACAAATTGATCTCACTTGCATTCAAGCACAAAGACTTTTCACTGGAGGGTGTGGAAATGGGAGCATGCCAAAGTCAGACATCACACTGTTACCATGCGTTACGACTCTAAGTTCCACAGATTCCAGCCGAGCAGCACCAAACAGGAATGCAGGGCAATATTTGGTGGGCATGGCATAATTCCTCCTCATTGCCCCTGAGAAATTTTTGTAAAAATCAGCCCTAGCCATGCTTTGACCAACAATCATGGAATTCGGTACACATGTGTAGCTTAGGACCTACAAAAAGTCTCTTGGAGCCAAGATTCAAACCAAAGAGGAAGTCAGCTATTTTGAATCAAAGCTGCCATTTTGTCTCTTTTACATGTTACATCTGTGCGAACTCCTCCTACAGCTTTGAATATGTAGACATCAGAATCACTCAGCACAGTCTTGAGGCATTGGATATTAAAAGTTATCAAAAGCTTTTTGCTGTATCAAACCATGTGGGTCTGGCCAAGCCTCCATTCACATAAAATATCAAGGTGGAATAACTTCCACATACAACATCACAGCTGTATGAAACTTTCTATGTGTCATAACAGACCATCCCACATCACATTCACATGGGCAACTGGTGAGATCACTTTACCTCCGCCCCCTTCCTGGAGACAGGAAGTCTTTTTAATACTGCACAGGAACCCTGTATTTCACAACATTTTAACTTGTGCAACAGATAGCTTAACACTAGGTGTAATATTTTTCTTTCTTTTTTTAACAAAGAACAAATTACAACAGTAATAAATACAGATTAAAGCTTTTTTTTAAAACAACATTACCAGGAAGTTAAAGAAAGTAATATCAGTAGTGCAATGGAGAAGGTTTTACAAAGGAGTAAATGTAAGTGTAAACACTGTGTACAGCAGATTTGTACAGTGATTACAGTTGCAAATTTACATTGCACATTTGTAGGTTTTACAGAGATAAGCTGTTATGCAGAGAAATTCTGAATGCTCAGAATGATGCCAGAAATCATTATTGGTAAGAGCTGTAAGAATCTTATGGAGAAACAGCTTCACTGAATGTAAAAGGTATAACACCATTCCTCTCTGACTCAAATAGGGTGATTTTATTCTGTAGTCCTCCAATACTTCTTCTCCAATACTTCTTTAAGAGTTTATTGAACCTAATAATACCGTTTCTTCAGGAGACAACAGCACAGTAGAGGACACCTGTAATCAAAGAAGGTAAAAGCTTTCCACTAACATAACACAATAATTGTAGCCTCCTGATGAAGTAAATTAATAATAAGTAAGTAAATATCAATATTATTTAATTGGAGAATTATGCTGATTTGTGTTAAAAGCATCTCAAAAACTTGGCTTCTTTACTATACGTTTGCACTGAAATTAGGTTGTGCAATCACTCCCTCCTTTTTCTGAAGCTTTGGGGGCCAATTCAGTTATTTAACCTGATAAGCTTGTCTCACAGCAACTATTCTCTCTTACAACTTCTTTGTTTAATAAAATTCTCCTAACTTCTAAGTTACAAAATGTTGCTCCACTTAAATGCCCTAATAATACCATTACACTCAGGAGTAACTGCAGATTGCTTTACCATTACGCAACATAACTTACCTGCTTGCAGGTGGAGTTACCAGACACTTTTCTTTAAATATTATTATTCCTAAAGTAAATGAATTAACATTTTTCATTTTCCCTGAAGAGATTTGTAGAATGTGAAAAAACCTTTTGTTGTATGGATTGCATCAACTTATTTAATTTATTTGCGACATATTTATAGCATACAGATTAATGCAAGAATTTACAATGTGCATATTCAACTCTCATGTAAAAATATTTCTACATTCAATAAACAACTGCATCTTAAGTAAATGTAATCTTGTTTTTGTTGCAAAAATATTTTAACCCCCTTAGTATAAACTGATAAAGTAAGATGGGAGTTTTTAGCTCTTATTTGGGGAAAGTCCTTGTGTTAGCAGTTCCTGATCTATGAATTCTGTTCAAAATAAAAATGTAAGGAACATTACAGAAACAATTAGCCACCACTCAGTTTGATTTAGTTAAATTTAGTTATCTATCTACTACCAAAATACCAATAAAAAAACTCAACTGAGGTCACTTTATATCCAATCTCTTTCAGTGCAACAAATGTCAGTTAGTTGCTGATTTTCAAAAACCGTGTTTTAGTTTCACTTCTATTCCGTTTCCTATCCTGGCAAAAAAAAAAAAAAATTCAATGATGGAAAAAAAAATTAACTATCCACAGAGGAAGGACCAGCTGAAACAGGCTCAGCATGTATGGCCATTTGCCTCAACCGACTGGAGGGCTGACTTAACAAGAAAAACCTAAGTGTGTACATGAAGTACTTTGGAAAAGTACTCATACCTCCTTAACTTTATCACATTTATCGCATCACAACCACTTTATTCTTTTTTATTGGGATTTTATGTGATAGAATAGCACAAATACAGCTGTTAAATGAAATAAAAATGATACATTGTTTTCCATGCATTTGTATGTAGTCCCTTTTAAACTGATCCCCCCAAATAAAGTCCACTTTAACAAAATTTCTTTAGATATTACCTAGTTATCTAACAGAGTTCACTAATGTGTGATCTCAGAGGTTTGTTGGAGAATATCAGTGAACAAGCAGCATCATGAAGACCAAGAAACTCAGCAGACAGGTCAGGGAGAAAGTTGTGGAGAAGTTTAAGGCAGTGTTAACATCTCACAAAACATAATTTAATCTATCATTTCAAAGTGGATTACTGCTAAACTCATGGTAAAGCCCATGGTAACTCTGAAGAAGTTGTAGGGATTCCCAGCTCAAGTGGAAAAAATCATGTTGACAAGACAGCTATTAGTTTTTCACATCACAAATCCTTATGGAAAATTTTAAATGAATCAGCACAGCACAAGCTATTTAAATTTGCATCCACTGATTTTTGTTTGCAGTTTTCCAACATGTGTCATTATCTGTCATCCATGAGGGGGTGGTGTAGCACCCTGATCACACCTGCTTAGGTGTAACAAATGAAATCTCAAAGAAACCACACTGGATTTTGTGGTAGTAACATGACAAATAGTTCAAGGGATACAAATACTAAATGCAAGATACCACATCTTAGATATATGTTGAGAGGTACTTCCAAAAGTTTAATTTTCTTTTTTCAAATGTGCTGTCTTTGACATTTCAGGCATACCATACGGAGAAGAAGGTTGCCTACATGTGGCAGGTTAGTTTTGCTCTACAAATAAGATATGTCAACACAGATTCCTAGCTGTTTAATTAACTTTATTAAATCAAGACTGCATTTAGCATCAAAGTAGACAGACCACATTGATGTAATAGTAACCTGTGTTTGTATGATCTTTAGCCATTTGGACCCACACAGAGGTAGGTTGTCAGTGAACCACAAGAGCAGCAGACCTAAGAGGCCAAAGAACTCAGAAGGACCAGGTAGGGAGGGCACATTACCATCCCACCTGGTGAACTAGTCCCTGGGAGGTGAAGAGAGATTGTTTCCAATAGTTTCAGATCACCATTTACGTAACCATAATGACTGACAAACTCAGCTGACAAGATCCATGTTCATTTAGAGTAGTACAGTTAAAAATGAAAGCAAAAACTGTTATTTTTTTTTAAGAATAATGCCACTTGTATTCAGATAAATCCAAAAAGTAATATAAGAATAAAACTGAGGGGTTTTTTATGCCAATTACTTTCTATCGCCATTATGGTCTTTTTTTCTGCTTGGCTGACCTTTTCTTGGATAGATCATCTCATTGTTGTGGATTCTGGTGCTGTCATCACCTCTCAAAGTTACAATATGGAGAAACCGCGGTGCTTACAATCTCTGACATGTCACTAACTGCAAACACAAGTTTTACATTGCTTATCTGGTGGAAAATCTGCAGTAGTATTCTCAGGTGTTGGTGTCCTTTAACAAACTGGGCAGAGCTACATTTCTTTCTTTCATATCTATGCAAAAATAACCTTAGCTAAACTGAGCTGGGAAAAGATGTTCAAAGTAACAGCTAAACAAAGAAAGTTGTGATACAAGTCCATCCTGCTGACATGGTGATCAGGTTTCCACATCACTTTGATTATTGAGAGGGCTCATAGGGAAGGAAGTGTGAGACCGCAAGCCTTATCAGTTCAAAGAAAAAAAGTACTGCATATGTATATGTTATTAGTTTAAGTCCATATTTGGCCTTATTATGATATAATTCACTGCTGAGGAATCAGCTCCACTTAAATTAAAACAATGAAATCATAATGGAGATTAATGGCACATGTGCCCTTTTGATCCACACATTTTTGTGATGCAACAAGGAAGGACATAGCAGCCTTTAAATCCTTTTATTTAAACTTAATCCAAGTTTAAAATCTTAGAAACTAAAGAAGTGCCTCAGACTCATTAATGCTAATTTTAAAAATCATTTTTTAAATGTTCTTGTGTCTTGTGCCTTAAATACATTTTGCTTCAGTTGGGTTAGCAGGAACTGACTGACCAGCATTCCTTAGGTGGAAATTAAACCTTCACTCATTACTGTATCTGGCCTCACCCTGCTTATCAGTTTTGACAGCTGAACAAAGAGGTTGTGACATCTGTACAAGGAAAGGCAGCTAAGCATGCTGTGCATAAAATTTTTCACAGAAGCACAAGGAGCTCCAATTAGTATAAGGCCATAAAAATACTTTAATAAAATACATTTTTAGTTTATTTACCTTAGACTTAGATGTGTTAGTAGTTGAATTAAGGCTGTTAGTAAACAAGAAATTTTGACTGAGGTGAAAAGATGAAAACCATAGGTTCAGAGAAAAAACATCAGAAAGACAATGCAGTTGTTGGGATGGGATAGGTTCACATCGGTACATGAATGCAGAACAGTATTTCCTAAATGCCTCCACAACTTCACAAGGCATCAAAGTTCTTGCGACTTCAAAATACTCAAAACCCAATTGATTTCACTAAAACAGTTTAAAGCCCCTTCTCTATAAACAATGATTGCATTTTTGAATTGATGAGAGCATAATAACTTTGTACAAGTTCTTCAACACACCAAGGAGCTTTAGTAACCTTGACACAGTTCAGTTGGTAGCAGCACTGTGGTTTGATATCAAAAGACAATTTCCTAAACTGCTGGTTTAGAAAAATCTAAATCACACATTTATTCCAATTTAAAAATAGTTTTAAAAATACTTTTACAAAAATCTTTATTGTGCACTATTTACAAATGCAAACAATATTTACTGACAAAAAATACTTTCACTTTGCTTATGCAGAGAAGTTTTACAGTTTTTGCCAATAATAACCACAGTAAATGTCCAGACATATACCACTGAAGAAAAGAGAACTCTTTAAAACCACTAAGGTAGCATATTTACTTAGACAATAACAACAGCAAAATAACACACTCACAATAGCAACTCCAGTAGTTGTTACAGTTAAAAAGGATTTTCACCCAGGTTTGGGTGAATAAGAGTTTCTGGATATTTTTGGTGCAGTTGGTAGCACTGTTGCCTTACAGCAAGAAGGTCCTGGGTTAGAATCTTGGCCTGGGGTCTCTTGGCATGGAGCTTGAATGTTCTTCCTGTGCATGCGTGGTTTTTCTCTGGGAATTCCAGCCTCCTCCCACAGTCCAAAATCATGGCTGTTAGGTGTGAGTGTGTGCATGTCTGGTTGTTTGTCTCGTCTATCTCTGTGTTGCCCTGTGATGGACTGGCGACCTGTGCAAGGTATACCGACCTCTCACCCGATAACCGCTGGAGATAGACACCAGCCCCCCTCATGATCCTGAAAGGATAAGTGTGCTAAATGAATGGATGGATGGATGGATGGATGGATGGATGGATGGATGGATGTTTGTCATTCTTTTTACTATGAAATTAAAAAGAAAGCAAAAAGCATCATTGTTAAAAGATGATTATGTTTTTCCTAACATTTTCCATTTTAGAAAGATTTTAATTTGTCAGTAAAAATTTAGATTAGCTTAGTAAGATTTATCTATTCTTAAAAAAAAGTCTATCTGTGTCACCTTCCTATGCTGTCAGGCCAAATATCTAGCAGACTGGGTTCACAAAATGTGTGTAATAGTCTCTATAACCAGCCATAAGCTTTCCTATATAATTTAAATATTAACATCTGCAGTCTAAAATGTTCACAAAAGAAAGAACATTTATGTTCAACTTTTTCATTGCGAAAGCTTGTATATTACTCTCTGATAAAAAGCAATGGAAGCAAAAGGTAGCTGTGGCTGATGTTACTGAGCAACTTGAAAGCACCATTTTCATTTCGTGATCACCTGATTAGATTTTTTCTTTAATTCTACAGATTCCCTTAAAGATGTGTCTCAGAAGCCTATGTGCCCAAAATAACTACAGCTGCCATTTCTTCAATCTCTGGGCCCAGTTTTCACAGAGGTGAAATGGTCACTGGTATGTGCCACTTCTGTCACTACCATGAGCAGTTCGAAGGCCTCAGTATTCTTAAAACGTATAACAATTACTTGAGTGTATCATTAAATTAAAGCAAACATGTTTGTACCCTTAGGTTTTCCTTTAGTAACAAGTGGATTCACAAGTTTGACTTGATAGTGAACAAATGAACCCCTACCCCGTGATCACCACACCCATGGTAATAAAGGGATTGCACAGAAGAGTGTGGGTTAATCTGCCAAATACATTCCATTCTTTCATCTGAAACTCTTGGCCCTTCCCACTTTGCTGCTTGTGGCAGCTATATAACCAGATCGGTCCAATGATGCTTTAAACTGCAGATCATCTCCAGTTATCCTTGCTGGTTCAGATCCAGATTCTCCAAGATGTCCAGATCCTACAGCCAGAGGTCCGTCACTCACAAGACCATGAGTGTCTATGGCGGTGCAGGGGGTTCTGGCACTCGCATCTCCACATCCCAGATTGGCTACCCATCGTACTCAGGAGGCTTCAACCTCGCTGGTGGGCTTGATCTCCACGTTGATACCAATGAGAAGGTCATGCTTCAGAACCTGAATGAGCGTCTGGCCTCCTATCTGGAGAAGGTGCACAAGTTGGAGAAGGAGAATGACAGACTGGATAAGCAGATCAGAGAGTGGTACACGAGCAAAACTGTGATCAGCCATGATTACAGTGCCTACATGGCCACCATCGCAGAACTGCAGAATAAGGTAAGAGGAAAATACCCAGAAGGTTGCATCTCCATGCTGCATGGGTATGCAACCCTTCTCATGGCCAAATATAATCAACGTAAGGATCTGTGTGCTTGTTTGATGAGGAATCTGATCACACATTGTGTCTGTGAGGGTGCAACAATTTGAGAGCTATTAACATTGCTAGGTGTGATTCAAAGAATGCTGTTAAGGAATTTTAATTACAATCATACCAAATTCACTTACTTGTACAACCTCCTGGGAGGGTTGATTTTCAAAGTGACTCATTTATTAGTCCTTTACTGAGTTGTTTAGGTAATTTTAATAAATTAAGTTCTAAAATTTTATGTACATCATTTTAACAGTTAAATCTTAAATAAGGTCAAACTATATTTTCTGGGTGAAACACAATATTCTTTTTGCTCTTTATCATCAGGAAACACCAAAAAAATTAAAATAACCTTTCTTAAACAGCTGCCTTTTTATGTCAGCTCAAGTGTATATTACCCTGACTTTTTTTTTTTCATCCTCAGATCCAAGGAGCTACCATGCTCAACTCTAAGATCTACTTGGAAATTGACAATTCAAAACTGGCTGCTGATGACTTTAAAATGAAGTGAGTGCTTTTCAAAGTGTTTGCTCCCTAACTATTGTTTCACTCATGCATCAGAGTGTGAACTCATGCCTTACTTCAAACGTCTGCTCGTAATGAGGCCCTGAAACCTCTGTCACCTGTTCTGCCTTTTGTTGTGAAACCTTCTCAGATTTGAGAATGAGCTAAGCATGAGGCAGACTGTAGAGGGTGACATCGCTGGATTGAGGAGGGTGCTGGATGATCTCAATCTGACCAGAATGGATCTGGAGAGTCAATATGAGTCTCTGAAGGACGAGCTCATCATATTGAAGAAAAATCACGAGGAGGTAAGGCTGCAGTGAAAACTGAAAGCCAGTGACAAAGAAACAAGTTCCACAAATTTGGGGTGGCTGATAAGTCAACATGTCAGTCCACACCATGTCTAAACAGAAGCTGAACTGTACTGGTCCAGCTTTGATTAATTAACATTGGTTGTAAATCATCCATCTGCAGCTATTTACTTTATGCAGTAAGTTAAAAGTTCAACTCATATTTCTGTTGTGCACTAAAGATAAAACCTTGCCCCTGATAAAACAGAAAAAATATTATTTTAGGTTGCTTTTAAATGAAAGACCCTGCAGTATTTAGCTTTTTCTGGGTCCGCCTTCAGAGGCTGCCTTCAAGGAGAAAATATAGGTTTCTTTGGGCCAGAACTACCATGATGGCCAACAGTCTGTATTCTCAAGCCATAAGACTGCTAAATGATGATCATTGACCCCTTCCTCCCCCTCCATCCATATAAGTATATGGAACTTTAGTCAACTATTATTATTGCACTTTATGGCATTACATCTGTACTATCTGCACTTTGGGATTTTATGCGCTGTGCCTATATGATGCCCCAAATGTAATTTTGTTGTTACCATAACAATTACAATAAATATTAATTGATTGATTGCCTTCTTCTCTTTTCACATTTCCATATAGTATTATTCTCTTCCTCTAAGCTTTTTTAATTTAAGTGCTACAATGATCTCCTGCAGGAATTGAATCTGCTGAGGACTCAGATGAGTGGCAAGGTTAACGTGACGGTTGAGAGTCCTTCTGTAGACCTGAGCCAGATCATGACTGAGATCAGGGAGCACTACGAGGCTCTTATTGTCAAGAATCGTAAGGATCTTGAGCTGTGGTACCAGAACAAGGTGAGCCATGAAGCTACAGTTCTTACAGTCTGATAGAGTTTCACTGGAATCCAATAACATTTGATGTTGTGATTCTGCCCAGATAACATCGGAGCAGAAGGTTGTACAAGAACAGTCAACCAGTCTTGAAGCATTCCGCCTTGAGATTAAAGAACTGAAGAGCTCCCTGCAGACGCTTCAGATTGAACAGAAGTCCAGTTTGAGTATGGTATGTTTCACCTTTTCCTTGTCACATTTATACACCAACACACCATTCAGTTTACCTTTCCATGCACTTGAATAAAACTTTTGAAAAACAATTCAAAAACTTTTTCGCCCTTCACAAAAGAAATCATCTCTGGAGGCAACTCTGCGAGAGACTCAGCAGCGCTATGCTATCCAGCTAGCAGGTCTCCAGGAGGTGGTCACAGACCTGGAGGCTCAGTTGTCAAGTCTTAATGCCAACATCAGAGAAAACAAAATGAAGTACGGCACACTTCTGGACCTGAAGACCCGTCTGGAGGCAGAGATTGTAGAGTACAGGAGACTACTCGATGGGGAGGATGACAGGTGAGAGCTGGTGAAAATGCATATAATTTAATAGGGGAAATAATGACAACTTTATGAGTAAACTTGAATAAACATTAAGAAATTATTTTATTTTTCCTTTTCAAATGGCAGCTCAAAACAAGGTAAGATGGATTTCTTTCTGAATTTGTTGTTTTTAATCTTCTAATCTTTAGGAATGTCAACAATTTGTTTAAAAAAATCCTACTTGTTTTTCTGCAGTGATCACAAAGACCATCATTGTGCAGGAGACAGTTGTGGATGGAAAGGTGGTCACTTCCACTAAAACTGTGGATGTGGATGTGGATCAAATTGAGTAAAAATATGAAAAACATAAGTAAAATTCAATAAAGATCCTGCAGTCAAATTAAATTTCATTGTGTGTTTTGTGATATATATACAATTTAAACAGCAGTTAAGTCTTCTTTTTAACATTACTACCACTCACTAACATACAAATTGGGAGAAAATATAGGCATTTTAGGGAAATACTGATCAGGTCTGCTTCTTTATCCAGACTTACCTCCTAGTTTGTGTTATAGTACACGGTATACTTGCTTTGGTATTCAACTCTTAAAGAGCTACTCAATGTTTGAGATTAAAACCTCAAACATTCAGTAGCTAAAGATATGAGAATGGTTCAGGATTTAGTACAGACAGCAGTTTTTTTTCTTGAATATTACTAATGTGATGTTACAGTTTTTTACAATTTCTCAAACTCTCAAATGAAAACTATCCAATTTAGCAAAACCTAATAGTCAAGGAGCAAAACACCAGCCCAAGTTTGCACAGCTATCAGCATATTAACAGCTTCACACTTTTTTCAAAACCCCCAAAACACTTCTTTAACTTTGAAACTGAAATTGATCATTTGAATTTATTTATTTATTACAGGGACAGTGCATATTAATAACATTTCTGTCAATATGCCAGTTAGCCAGAAGACTATTTTTCACCTGCGGTCTCTTGATGGTAAAAGCCCTAAAAGAATAAGAGTAAAAATACATATTTACATTACCAAAATGTATTGTACCAAAATTTATTTATTTATTTATTTTTTTACATTTTATTTTATCTGTTTAATTATGGACAATTACAAATACATTGGAATTCCAGATATACTTTTTTTGTGTTATAGCAGCCTTGCTAATTTTCAACACCTGTTCATAAGAGGCTTTTGAAGGATAAGAAAAGAGAGGAAAAAAGAGGAAGTAAATAAGAGAAGTAAAAACATTCTTCTCGGAAAGAAAAATGACCCGTGCTAAAAGCACATTCATTACATTTGACTTAAGCCATTGCTTTAGGGCTCTATTAAAAACACTAATGTCCGTCTTTAGTTTCAGGTCAGGGGGAAGAGAGTTCCAGACTTTGGGAGCCCTAAAGGAGAAACAAGACTGTCCAAAGGATTTTTACATTTTGGGACAATACAGTCCCCACTGACAGAGGCTCAGGTGGAAGGTTTGAGAGCGTTACAACATCTGAAGATGAGAGGAGAAAACAGTGATGGCACATAATTGCTCAAATTACAACACTCTTAGAAAAAAAGTACTATGAATCTAAAATGTACATAGAAACATATATCCCAACTATCAGACAAACGTCAGACAGAAACAATGAACACACACAAGACAACATGACAGCAGAGGGCAGCAAGAGCAGGTCTAATTTTAAGTTACTGTTGACAACTCTGATTATCAATAAGGCATTTTTTAAACTGTATCTCAAATGTGTTATGTTTGTTTAAATTTTTGATGATCATGGAAGTGAGGTTCCATTCAGTAACAGCTCAGACAGGAAAAGTAGTTTTGCCAAATTCACTTTCTAAAAACAATGACACAATCTCCCCTCACAGCACCTCTGGTTCTGCTGTTGTTCAAAGAAACTGATGAAACATGTGCATTTGTGGGGGGTGATACACCATGAATAATAATTTTACAGATAAGAAATAAGTTTGAACATTTGACCATGTTTTCCCAGTTGAGTAAACTTTGTTTCTGTAATATTGGACAGCGATGATACATATTTTCTTTTTTATTCCAAACTTTTATAGTGTGTTTATAGAGTAATTGGAGTGATTTTAAAATTGTAACATTAGCTTGAGATCAAACGGGCAAACTGAAACTAATATGGGACAAAATCATAGTATGAATGTAGATTTTTGCTGCTTGTGGGAAAATATGATGGAAAATTTGTCAGAAGTCACTGAGATAAATTTGATCAAAATACAGACCCTTTTTGTGTTTGATTTTAATGACAAATTCAAATCAATTATCACCCCCAGATATTTGTATTCAGACACAATCTGCAGCCTTTCTTCTAAAGAAAAACATCTGGCTCAACATTGGAGTTACTGGTGGATTTAATGAAAAATGTAGCCACTGTCTTAGATGTATTTATCTTAAGGCTGGAGTGTTTCAACCAAGCTATGATATTAACCATGAAGTTAGTGAGCTTCTCAGCCACCTGGGGGGGAGGGGGTGTTACGACCTTGAACATAAATTACAGTGTCATCAGCATTTCAACTGATACATCAGCTCTAATAAACCTTTATTCAGTGGAATAACAATAATAACAGTAGATATAGCATTAAATGGTTTCGTAATATCCTGCCTCATCTAGGGTTGGTCAATAGATTCATGTGAATGTACTTGTATGTATATATTTATACACACGTTGTGCTTTAGTAGGAGTCAGGTTTTACCTATGAATAACTATAATAAATGCTTAAGGCAATTACTAATAAAACTAGTCATTTAGATCAAAACGATAAAGTCGAGGCATCGCACTCTGGAGAAAATAGCCAAAAAAGTTCAGTCTTAGTTATTATTTATAAATGCCTGCTTTATAAGGCCTGTGTTTTAAAATAACAGATGAAGGCATAAATCCAGAACTAGCGTTATCTGAACAGCAAGATGGTACACGTGTATGGAATAAACACAAGCAACTCCTCCCAAATATGCAAGAGTTTTATTAAAATAAATTCAACTTTGTAGTTAAAACATTTTATTCAGTCAACTCGCTAAGCTAGTAACACAATTAAACCTATTAAGAAAAAGATCAAATGTTGATAAAACTAAAACTACTAGAAGTAAAATAGTAAAAATATAAAAATAGATAAAAATAGAACCAATAAAATGATGCAATGATGTCACAGTTCAGTATGAATTGTGAATTTTGAGAACCCAGATTTATCCGTGAGGAATTTGGACCAAAATATGCAATGTACTCTTCACACAGCAAAACCAGCAATGTGTAATGAATAAAACATGAAATCCAATAGGGTGAGCTATTGTGATATCACAGTTCAGAATGAATATGAATGCCTAAAAACCAAGGATTGGCTTGAAAGGTTGTGTTAGTGTGGCCAATTAGCCCTAAATTAATTTAAGAATTAGTTTAGACAAATTGACAAACTTGGTATGTACTCCAGATAATCATTTCACAATATAAAAGGCAAAACATAGTTTTGGTGAAGTAATGTCCTTTTAAATTTTGAACCCCTCAATAACCCTTTGAAAAATTGATTCTTAATCTATTAACAGTTATTGCTAATTTAATAACTGGAATACCAACAAGGGTGGCTTAAATGGACACAAAGAATCAGTGG
The DNA here is from genome assembly GCA_014839685.1 of Anableps anableps. Lineage (NCBI taxonomy): Eukaryota > Metazoa > Chordata > Actinopteri > Cyprinodontiformes > Anablepidae > Anableps > Anableps anableps. Next base: position 15,250,826 of record CM026065.1, on the reverse strand, counting down.
TTTTGCTGTTTAAACAATCTCTTTTAAGTTCAAAACACCGTAAATAATAATATTAGTTGTTAATGAGTGTTAGCAGTCCATTGCAGCTCACAGCCAGGAACAGGAAAGCAATATGTGATTATAGCCACATATAGCTCAGCTGCCATTAGCTTTCAGAAAAATACATTCATATTGCTTGCTAACTATTTTTGAAAACTGTAAATGACAGAAAAAATGTATCATAAAAATGGTAGTAAACAAGATTTACTTGAGGAAATACAAACCTTTCTGGCCCTCTCAACTTCACCCTGTGATATGCGTCCATCCTGTTATCATGAAAAACTATAACAGGGTGGACAGTAACATGAGGGACATTTCCAGCTAAAGTCAGACATTGCTACTCCTATAATGAAAACCAGGCTAGCACTTGATTGCCTCTGAGAAAGATTTTTAATGTATTTACTAGCAATACCTTTTAAAACTACAAAAAGTATCAGTTTTCACTCTAAATAATAATAACAGAGTGGACATGTTATGCTTTACCACGTCAATGAACCATTCTAAAACAATAGAATAAAGGTTAAAATAAAGAGTGATACCTGCCCTGCTTCTTGCCGATGTTTTCTGCTACTTTCTGTGAGTCGTGTTTAAAAAGTGGTTTGGAACGAAGGAGGTGACTGGTAACTTAGAGTAACAGGGTGGACAGTTGACTCAAGGACTCGATTTATTTTTTATAATTTAAACATTAAAAATGTTGTAATATCATTAAAAGTCCTTGGATGACAACTATTATACATATTACTATAAAAAAAAATTAAATTATTTGAATTGTATTACTTATAATTGTAACTTAATGTCAGGAAACATGAATGAGGACATGGCAGTAAACCAAAGTTGCACTTAAAAGCTGATTTAATTATTTTAAATAAATTCATCTTGTGTACATTTGGTTGTGTTTTATGGTAGAGAAAAGGCAAACATATAAGATGAGATGAATAAATTAAATATTAGCCCTCATTTGCACAAAATATACCACATTATGGCATGGGAACTCAAAAGGTACCGAATAGTAGAAATGACCCTTTAATAGTCCAAACTCTATGGTTAGCTATTAGCTGCAGCATGCAAAGCCTGCTCTTTTCGGAACAGTTCTAAGTTTTAATGCAAAAACACCTAAAAATTGGCAATAAAAACATTTAAAATGATCATACTAAGCTATTATTACTGCCCAGGTACCACACCTACAGTGAATTCAACACACCTGAGTCAAATAATGAGGTCATTAGCAGGATTTTGGAGAACTTGATTGCATACTGAGGAGGTGATCAAGTCATTTGTTTCAGGTCTGTTAAGCAGGGACACATCTTAAAGTTGCAGGACCCCAGAACTCGAGGCCTGGATCTGAGGACTCCTGAGCTAGACTGATGTTTTTCTACAATTGACTTGTATTATTTCTTTTTTACTTGGAATTTACAGTAAAAATATTTTACCTTGAACAAACTACATAGATTAACCACATTTTAAAATGGAGTAATTTTGTATGCAAACACAACTTGATATAAAACTAATCTTATCAACTGTTAATCATCTCTGTTCTTGCACCTCTACCCCAGAGCGAAATGCACAGATGGTGTTCAAGGACTTCCCCAGAAATCCCAGACTGAAGCCCTTGAGGTGACCTTATGTGGACCTACTGGATTAAAGAGGATGCAGAGTTTTCCTGACAGCACCAAGATTGGGTAAAGGTCCCCATTTCTCAAGCGTACTTCATTCCCCAGAGGTCCGTGCATACTCGGAGCAAACTCATTGCGGACTCAAAGCAGATGTCCACTAGACACTTCCATGCAAATGTAAATTGTGGTGGCTGTATGTGCACTCGGTGTCGCACAATAAACTGCTCGGTGGGAAATGCTGTTCACATCAAACTGTTTTGTATGCAATACTGAGCTGATAAGGTTGAGAGTCGGTGCAACCAGTCACACAGACCCACATCAGCCAGACAGCCACTTTGTGCCTCGCTAACAGTTGTGCGGTGGCTGTCCTGGTGGAGAAGAAATGGGGCGAGGCACCAAACGAGCTCATCAAACTTTCTAGTATCCTTTCAGATTGTAGGAAATGAAGGAATTCGTCATGACAAATGTGGGGAATTGGTACACTCGACTATGAAATCTTAACCATCCCTGGACTGTGTGCACGGATTCTGCATGGTTCACAGAATACACAAAGTACACCTGAGTATATAGGAGCCTTTAGGGTGTCAGACAATTTCTGAGTTTAAGTTAATTAAGCCGGTCTAAATGCTGCAGGCAGAGAGGCAAATAGTGTTAGAATCCTCAGTTTGTCCCTCTGATCTGGGTGAGAGGGACTCCATTCCTTTGATAGAAAGAAACTGTACAGTGACTTTCACCTGAGAAACACGCCTTAAAGCTCAGGTATGGCCTACATTCAGACTCCAGCTGGACCTCTATAGTCCCTGCGTCCTCTGCTTCGTAGCATTGATTGTTTTTCCTGGGGTCAACAGAAGGTCAGCACTTTACATGCAAATTTTATTGATATTGTATTATTTGATACCTAAGATGAATGAAGGAAGGAGAGAGATTGAAATCATTCTGCATCGACAGATAGTTTTAATATTAAAAAATAATAGATATGGTGATTTCATATTGGCATCATTTGTGGAAAAGAAAATAATCTTAGCATCTTTAGGAAGTGTTTCTGTAATTTCTTAATTAACTTTGAAATGTTCATGTTTTTTCTTTAGTGGATGAGGGTGACGTCAATGAGTTATAGTTTTATTCTTAAATCAGACATAAGAGTGATTGCTCTTTTACCTTAACAACCCTCCCTAAGGATGGTGTAACATACAGATTCCTTATCACCCTAAGAGAAGAGGAATCAATTTGTGTAAAGAGCCAATAACTTTTTTTAAATATCTCAACATTATAGGATTACTTTATCTTTCAGCATGCAATTTAACTGAGACTCAAAGCTTTATGGTGAGCCATGATGATTATGCTTGTGTACTGCTAAAAATATTTGACTTTGGGATGTTAAAAACATCAACTCATAAGAAATTGATACTCAGAGGAGGTGGTTATGATCTGTTGTCTATGTTTTCAAGCCGATAAATTTCAAATTGATCTACTTTTTTAAATTTTTTTTCTGCAACAGAGCCTGAAATGCTTTTTCTTTTAGCCTGAAGATATTGTGACTGAATTCAAGGCATAATTTAAAACACCATTGACCTGCTGGTATTTCATCAAGCTCTTTGTTAAGCGTAAGTTAAATATCAAACAGCATGTTGATGAAAGCACATTTTACTTCTGTCATGGCATTATATAAAATTATGAAGACAGACAGGATAAAGTGGTAGAGGCTTTTATTGCATTGACATTATATGCAGGAAGTAGTGCTGATTCAGATGGTGATGTGTCCTTCAGCTGCTCCTTGTGTTTTCTGCATGACAGGTTATCAGGAGGTGGTTGAGGAGACCACCTTGCCATCCTTAATCTCCTCTGTGACCACGATGACCTTTTTGACAGTGTTGCTGTCTGAACCGCCAATGCCACTAAGACACAGAGAGAAATAACACTTGTATAAAAATCAATATGAGGCTTTCATTTAGTTTTTGATCAAAAGTTAGCTTGTTTTTTTTCCACTTACCTTGCTTCTCCATCCAGCAGTCGCCTGTATTCTGCAATCTCCATCTCCAGTCTCGTCTTCACGTCGAGCAGCATCTTGTACTCCTGGCTTTGTTGTTCAATGTCAGCACGCAGCTGTGTCAGCTGTTCCTCCAGAGACGTCACCTGCATCTGAAGCCCTTGAAGCTTCATAGCGTACCGGGACTCTGTTTCAGCTAAAGTGCCTTCCAGACCTGCTTTCTGATGAGAGGAGGGAAGAGGGTAGGATACCTAAACTTACCAAAAGCAGAATAATGGTATTCAGCACATGGGGACAGAAGTAAGACCAGGTCATAATAACTTACCATGCTGTATTGTGACTGTAACTCAATTTCCAAGCCTTGTAATGTGCGCCGGAGCTCAGAGATCTCTGTCTTGGTCGTTTGCAGAGTTTCTGTGCTTTGCACCATCTCTTTGTTGAGCTCCTCAGTCTGCAGCAGATATGGGAAAATATCAGAATTACAAATCACATCAAAGTTTTAAATTACTGTTGACCCCCAGTATTTGTGGGGGTTAGGAATCATGGCCACCTGCAAATACCCTGAAGTCATGTTCCACAAAAACAATTAATAAATACTGAACTGCTAATATGTGGGGATCCACTGAACTTCTGACAGACAGCCAAGTCTCACCTTTGAGTCGAACCAGGACTGGAGTTCTCTCTGGTTCTTGGCAGCCACACCTTCATACTGCTCACGGATCTCAGCCATAATGCTGGTCAGGTCTACCTGCGGCTTTGCATTCACTTCTACGTTGATCTGGCCACTCATCTGGTTCCTCAGAGCTTCCATTTCCTGAACAATGATAATGAATGTTCTGTTGAGCTGGATTCTTGTGTATTTTATGCTACATTTGAACCAGCATATGGATATAAACTCGTTCATGTTCTGGGCCCACCTCCAAATGGTTCTTTTTAAGGAAGACCAGTTCTTCCCTGAGACCCTCTATCTGCATCTCCAGGTCAGATCTGGCCAATGTGAGCTGATCCAGCACTCTCTTCAACTCAGCAATGTCTGCCTCCACTGATGTACGCATGTTAAGCTCATTTTCATACCTGTGGGGCAGTAAAATATACATCATCTTCCATTTACTTCTTCCAACTGCATGAACATATCAAGACTGAAGATACTGTTCTTACTTGGTTTTAAAGTCATCTGCTGCCAACTTAGCATTTTCTTGGGCCAAAAAGACACCTCCATTAACGGAAATAGCATCCTGGATCTGCAGGACAAAGAAGCAGCTCTCAGTATTGACTGCAAAGAATCCTGCAGTAATTTATTTGATGCATTTTGGATGTAAAATTAATTTGGATGTTTTATTCAGAGCCAGAAAGTCATGGAACATACCTTTCCCTGCAGGTCAGCGATGGTGGCCTCGTAAGCAGAGTAGTCTCGGGCAGCGGGGCCGGCTTTGTTGTCCAAGTACTGTCGGATCTTCAGCTCCAGCTCAGCATTGGCACTCTCTAATTTGCGCACCTTCTCAAGGTAAGAGGCCAGACGGTCATTCAGGTTCTGCATGGTGGCTTTCTCATTGGCTCCAACGTGGACATCCATTCCTCCACCGAACCCAAAGTCTGCTCCAGCCCCAAAACCTGCACTGTTTCCCACTCCATAGCTTCCACCTCCAGCTCCAAACCCAGCAGAGGAAACAGAGATCTTTGCTCCTCTTCCACCTGCACCACCATAAACACTAGAAGCATACTGCCTCTGCACCCGGACTCCACCCAAGCTTCCACCACCAAAGCTGCGTCCAGAGTAACCACTGGACATGCTAATTCTTGAAAGGCTGCTCATTGTTGAAGCTGCTCAGGAGGTCTGCCTGCTTGAGAGTGAAGGAGATGGCTGAGATGCACAACTCTCCTGCTGCCCCCTTTTTATGCTGCACACCACTGCTGCCAGCATGGGTGGAGCCCACAGAACCCCATGGAGTGAACATGATCTAAAATGGGTGCAGAGTCCCACCCTTAACTCACTGACTTCAGACTCTTTTTGTGCCACCATACAAAGGAGAACCTGAACCTTTTTTAATGCACCTAGTAAAATGTAAAACCAGCACACAAAAATGACTTACAAAACTCACACAAGATACACTGACTTCATTAGCTTGTTTATTCTTATTTTTATTAAAACAGAGCTTCTATGTAAACCTTTTTGTGTCTGTTACAGGTTGAGTAAAACAGCCACACCCATTACTGTCTGTAAGGTCTCACCTTGGACAGGCTTTAAATCCTGCTATGGTCCTGTCAGGTAAAATAATTTCCTTTCTGCTATAGTAAAAGTGCAGGACACACAAACACACAGGGCTGCCCAAACCTGTTTCATTACCAAGACACTAATCAGAACAAACACAGGAAAATAGATTAATTTGACTTAAATCACAGATACATTCTCACACTGCACTCAGAAAAACTTTCTATTAAAATTTTGTAAGATATGGCACACATCTTACATTTTAGTCTCTTTTGGTTCTGCAGCAGCCAGTAGTGCTTTTCTTTCTGGCTTTATTCAACACTTGACTCACCATAGATTTAACTGCCTTTTTCTTTCTTGGATTGAAGTACTGGCATGCCCATCATAACCCGAATGAGAACAAGCTCTTACTTGTTTGCTTCTCTACAACCTGAAGTCTTTCATAATGTCCCCCAGAAGATTTAGCCAAACTGTGTCTAATGACTTATGGAAATTATTTAGTTTAAAAGCTGTCACAGCTAACTATTTGAATACATTTCTGGATTCACGATGGTAACCTGACAGTTTTAGCACAAGTGCATGTTTTTGTCTCTCTGTGATTTATGTTTTTTATTGCCTCAAACCAACGGATGTCTGTTGCTGACTGTGCATGCACACAGCACAGAAAAACACAAACCAGATCTTTCTTTTAGCTGCAGCTTATCACTTTGAGGGTCCATACTTGACTCCTCTAAGTCAAATGAGAAACAGATGTCAGGGATTCTGAGCAGTTTGAGACTGCAGTTATATGGTTAGTGAAGACAAAACAGCAAAACATACAGTATATCTGCACGGCAAAGTTGCTTTTCACCACATTATATTTTGATTATCAAATAAATTTACTGTCTAAAGAAAAGTTTAGCCCTTTGAAGGATAGGTAGAACTTGTAAATGTCTAGATCTCCAAGGAGTTAAAACAGACACCAGAGGGCAAAACTGGTGACATGACCACACAGATATGCCTCGAAGACCAAGTAAACAGCATTTCCAGAGGTTCAGAGAGTTTGCTAACAGTTGTACTTTAGGTTTGCCTGAGTCCCTGTTTAATTGCCTGGCCTATCAAGAGGTACAAATGTCACAGAGGCCTGAATTTGGAAGCAGTGGGTTCATGATCAGACCATTCCTTCAAGCCAAAGTTTTCAGTGAGTGTTTGGTTGTTTAAAACAGAAATGACATGATAGGTAGATTTAAAAGTGAAAGTTTTTAAACATCAGAACATTTCATGAAACATCTTAAAGAACATACGGTTAGGCTCAAAATGATTAATACCTTGGGCAGATTTATATTTACTGCAATCATTTAACTTTTACCAACAGTTTCTTCTGGGGCTGCATGGTGGAACAGCTGGTAGCACTGCAGCAGGGAGGTCCTGGGTTCAAATCCCTGCCTGGGGTCGTTCTGCACAATGTTTGCATGTTCTCCATAAGAACATGGGCTTTATCCGGGTAATGTGGCTTTCTCTCACTGTCCAAAACATTGCAAAATGAAGCCTCGGCGTAAATTCAACCTGAAAGATTCTTCCCAGCCTCACCTGCATCGTTCAATCGCCATGTAATGCACCTCAGCTGCAGCTCATTAGCTTCAGACCACATCTCATTGTAGCTGATCATCGTGAAAGTATCCGCTTATAAGGCTCTCCATCCATGGCTCCATCTGCTCTCCAGTTGAGCTACAACCCGCCTCCGCCCCTTCTCCACCCTTGTTCTCTCACGGCTCCATCAGGCTTCCTTCCTTCCTTCAGCCTCCACTCCAACACCAGTGTCTGGGTCCTGGGGGGAAGACATCCCTGATCTTATGCTCCCCATCCATGTTCATTGCAATTCACAGCATATTTGTCTTCTGCCAGGGTCTGAGCACCAAAAACTTTATTCATTCATGTCAATAAAACCTTCTAATTGATGCTATGTGTTCGTGTGAGTCTCTCCAGGTTGAAAAAGCAGTGGAAACATGCAAATGCTGGTGAACAATTACAAGAGTGGTTTGATTGCTGTGATGATGATAAAGGCTTTCTATTAAATACAGTGATGTTTATTAGTAGTAAACATCAGTTAGTAGTAGTAGTAGTAGTTGTAGTATTACATTGTTTTACCATCTTTTCAGGGAGGTCTGTCTTATTTCCTGTCAGAAATAAACTTCTTGGTTGATTGGAAATAATTTTAAATCTAAATATTCTGGGAATATGAAAAATAATTTGGGCTTCATTGTATTTCATATCTCAGAGTACGAATAAAAATCCTGAATGTATGAAACATAAACAAATCACTATAAGCCTTTCCATAGTTTTTAAAAGCTGCTAAGTAATTTTTAAAAAATCTGAATCAAAAACCTTATTAGAGACTCCCATTAAAATACAAAGGTACCTCATATGAATGATATACCATATGTAAAGGCACCATCAGTAAATCTCTCACAGTAATCACAGAATGAGCCATGACAAAAATGACCTTATGAACCGGAATATGTTGAATGGATGTGTGGCTGCTTGACAGAAAAAAATATGGAGTGAGTTATTTTATTGCAAAGATCATCGATGCAGAAGATGTGTTTATATTCCATGGAAGTAAATTGATGTAGTGGAGGGATTCTTCCTCACCCACAAAAACAGACTCTTCATTGGAAACGCTTTGCCCAAAAGATTATGAAAAAATCAAAATCTGACTGAGGAATGCTGATATAACACATTATCCACTGCCATGACAGATGGCTCAAGCAGGGAGTCAAAAGCCACATCATGGATGTGAATGTGTGTTGTTTGCGAGCATAAAGTTATTGAGGGATGAAAATGCTTTCTTTATCTGATAATTTGTTGTAACATTATCTCTTCACTGACTTTGAGTGAAATGAAAGAGAACATTTGATTGACATATTTTTTTTAGCTCTTTCATCTCTGCTAAATACTCCACCTTAGACATTTTTACACAACATGGTTGGAGGGCATAATCTGTAACTGTGGATAAATGTGAACTAAGGTTCATCTTAGATGCTTTACTCAGGTTAAATGTTGGATAAAATAAAAAAAATATTCTACTACACAAATTTAAAAACTTGTTGCCCCCTATAGCAGCCATTTTGAAATAAATATGTCTACCAGCCAGGCAACACCCTGTTTAATTATACAGTAAGTGTTTGTAGATGTAAAATACTTATAATGTACTTTTTAAGATCCTTTGGGGTGTTTTTTAGTATGTGGTGTCACCTTACAAGAATCCTAGTTTTGACAAAGAGCCATGTTTGTGCCTGTTAGGAGAAGTATTTTAAATCAACCTATTCCAATTTATACTTTAGCTTCAAAGAAGTAATTGGCAAGCTGTCATAATTAGAAAAATCGGTTTGTCCAAGATTGACTGCATGTAGCTTCATTTCAGACATTCTGAGATATAAAGCATATGTTTAAGTGCAATATGTTTACATTTGTTCTCTATATTTCTAGGTAACGTTTTGACTGTAGCCATGTCTGTGATCAAGGAGAGAAATTGTAAATGAGTTAGTACATGACAGCACATTCACTGTCTGTGAAAGAGCACCCTTGTTGGCATGATGAGACCTGCACAGACTATTCAAAGAGAACAGCTCACAACACTGCTGTGAGGCAAAACGACAATCCAAAACCAGCTTGTGGTTGTTTCGTTGCCTTGGGTAAGTAATCATAAGATAACGTGACAGCATTTATCTGTCCTATAATTAAACATCAGTATCAACAAGCAAAAGGAAAGAAAAAAGTGTTAACAGCAAGCAGAACATTCAGGACACAATGTACAGAAACGATCTTCTGTGGTTTCATTGGCCAGAGATGAATAGACTCCTGACCAACCTGAATGTGCCTCACCTTGCGCACAATGATACTACTAACAGGGACAAATGATAAATAGCATTTTTTGTTAGTATCAATTACATTGTCTTGCATTTCTGTCTCTTCAGCTACATCATATTTTGTCAAATTACAACCACAAACCACTGTTTTCATTGGAATTTTAAGTGAAAGACCAACACAAAATAAAAAAGCATAACATTTATTTGTATTTGGATCAAAACCTGAGTCAATATTTTGTGGAACCACTTCTTGCTGCAAACTCCACCAAAGAAAATTGACAAAAACATTTAAACCAACTCAAGAAACAAGAATGTATACTTTTTTTAATGAATTTATTTCATTCCACCCTACCCTACCCTTGTTTATGATCAATTGATGCAAATAAGATAAGGCAAACACAAATTATTTCTGCCACATGAACAAAACAACCTCCTGAGTTCAACATGTACAAACCTTTCCCTTCACACAAAAATCTTTGGGGATTTTTCTGAGATTTATGGAGCTACACACCAGCAAACATATGAAAATGCACATGTAAATAGAGGTTAATAACACTGCAAATGCATTCATTCATCTGCTTTCTGTTTGTTTGTCTTGTTCTTTTATGTTAAACATATATCTCAGTTTAATACTGTTGATTCTTGCACACACTCACCTTTCTTAGAGTCACAGTGAAGCTATTGTATTTTTCTGTATGCTGAGTGATTGATGGTGTGGGGATAATCCAAGGCGTGGTTGTGGTTTTTATGTGAACAGAGTTTGCTGGCAGCAGTGGTGTGCAGCAGAGTTTGGAAGCTTTGTATTTGCACGCTTGTTTTGCTGAATGAAGTAATCAACATTTCATTTGCTGAAACAATCTAAACCTCACCACAGATTCAAACTGATTTATGACTTCTTAAGTAGGTTATTATTACACATAAGTTAGAGATGAGTTTGCGGTTGAGGCAAGAAGACTATGCGTAATTCTTTTTCACGCATTTTCCTGCGCTGCATGCTCCAATGACTTCTCATGATGCAAAAATCTGATTCAAGTCTGAGTAGAAATTGCTTTCCTGGCACATAAAAAAAGCTCTTCTGTTTGCCATGAAAAGAAGAACAGTATGTCTGTAATGTGCAGAAACTTAATAGATATCCCTAGCGTGGTTTTCCCTGGGCGTGGATCCCTTCTGTGTAGGCCAACACAAAATAGTCTCTTTTCTACTTGTAGTGGAGAAAAAGGGTTAGTGCCAAGATTACTCACAGCCCAGTCAGGTATTTTTTGGCAGTAATCTGGTGACTTTGTGTTCTGTTGCATGCTGCTTTCTGTAGGAGTTTCTTCAAATGCCCTGCAGGGACTGACCACACCTTGGACAGGTTTTGATGCAAAGGCTGCAGTGATTTCAAAGGTCTGGAAAGTTACAGCTATCAGCATGCAGATTTTCTTCCATCGTTGAGAAGTAAAGTTGATTATTTCAATTCAGAAACCAAGGGGCAAGCTTCAACTTTTAACTGTGCAGTAATGATAGAGATAACCTCAGTCAACCGATGGGGAACTTTTATTTCCTGAGGACTTGCACTCAAATGTGAAATGCCCCATTGTGCTTCCCTTGATAGCAGATCCTCCACACCAAAAAACATGTCTTTAGGCAACTCTTTGTTTTTACAGTTTCCCACCAGGAGGAAACACTTTGAAATTAGAGATGCACCAGCCAGAGTTTTGTATCTGAGGGTGCTTTTAGCACCTGAGATGTTAAGTCTGTTTAAAGTTAGCTGTGGTTTGCTACCTGATTTTGACACTTTGGCCCGACCATGTAGAGCCCTTTAGTGGAGTTCGTTTGTGTTGACATGAACACAGCAAACACACTAAAATAGAGACCAAAACGACAATTCTGGAACCGTTCTGAATCCAGATGGTTTCAGAACGGTTCAGTTGTGGTGTGAACGTGATTCGACCTCAATCCAATACAGCTATCAGGTTTACACTGCAAGTTAGAACCAAGCACCTTACTGTAGCCATGTTTGCATTGCATTGTGGGATGTGGTAGGGGGAAAAAAAACCAATAAACAAAAGGCCTAAAGCATAAGGCTGCATGTTATTTTCAAGACTTCTTCTAAAGATCCATTCTGTTGACTTCTCAAATAACCTTCTCTGAAATAGTACCCAGAAAAAAAACAATAAGAGCATTACATTCTTCGTGTTTTCTACGAGCTCGTAACACAATGTCTGCTTCCTGTATTTCCACTTGGCTCTCCCACCCTGGACTCATCTGACCAATAAAGAGATTAAACGTTCTCACATGGTTTATAGTGACAAGTTTTGGTTCACTTGGAGTTTTCTCTGTGTAAGAAAAAACTCGAACCACCAGATAAAGTAACAATAATAAACTCATCCACTGATTCAGACAAAAGTGAACAAACTATATAAGTAAAAACGACCTGAATGTGGCTGATTCTAACTTCACAAAAACTATAACATAATAAGATATAAGACCACAACTCATAATATTATATCTTGTAATCAGGCTGTTAGCTGGCATTATTTATAGTATGAGAGCAGGAGAGGTTTCTTTTAGCAATTAGCACGTTTAGTGCAGTGAGCATCACTAAAAACAGCAGACTCTATATATTCTTGAGATGTCGATTATTACCTGGACTCATCCTGAACGTACAACAGAAATGGGATTTTCTTATATCTCGATGTACCAATAGTGAAAACAGCCAACACTGAGTCTTCAGTCAGTAACAGCATCCAACCTGAAGTGTTGTAAGCTCGACCTGGTAGCACTGACTGTGCTTCATTATGGATCAAACTTCTGCGTTTTAACTGGCTGATCTCCACTGAGGAGTGAGCCAACCAGTCCTCTTTATGAAATCCATTATTTCTAAGATGTTCTTTAAAAAAAAAAAAAAAAAAAAAAAAACTACCAGGAAGTGTTTACTATTTGTCAACAACATGGGTAAATTCCCCATCTTGAGAACAATATATGTCCCACTGTCAGTCATCTTCAGTCATTAAGGCTTTTAACTGCAAATATTGAAAACTACTGAACAAACCACAATAACTATCTGTCAAAATTGCAAAAATCTGCAACAAAAAAAAAAAAAAAAAAAAAAAAAAAGCATAGCAGAAATCAGATTGCCAATGGTGGAGGGGATCGTCTCCTAATCGGTGGGTTACTGGTTCAAGCCCCTGCTCTGTCCGTCTCCATCATTGTGTCCTTGGGCAACACACTTCACCTGTCTTGCCTGCTGGTGGTGGTCAGAGCGCCCAGTGGCACCAGTGCATGGCAGCCTCACCTTCGTCAAACTGCCCCAGGGCAGCTGTGGCTGAAATGTAGTAGCTTGCCACCATTAGTGTATGAATGGGTGAATGACTGAATGGAGTGCAAAACGCTTTGGGGACTTGATAAAGTACTATACAAGTACAGGCCATTTACCAGTGCACATCATAAATATTCCAATGATTTTTATCAATTTCAAGCAGCTTTTTGTTCCTTGAGTATGTAAAAGAAGATTGAGAGGCAGATCATTGAGCTACCAGGTTCGAGAAAAGATTTCATATAGTATACAGGTTGCCTTAGATAATATTTTTTACTAACAAGTATGTTTATTATTAGTAACTGGAATAAACAGGACTGTATGTAATTAGACAGGATTTGAATATGACTGCACTTGGATTTAATTGAATAAATCTGGATTTGACTGAGTTGGACACTGGTGGTAAAAACTAGCAAAAAGGGAGTACACCTCACTGAAATAATTGGGGTTTTCAAGTCGACTTAATATTTCTTATTTTTTTCCCAGTGTTCTTGACGTAGTGGAATCTATAGCGTGTGTTCTTGCACATGTGAAGTTAGATTTGAATCACTTTATAAGCCAGTGCAGACCTGAACATGTATGGGTGGACTGTTTAAACAGAAACAACGAGCTAATATTTGGTTTCAGCTGACTGATTTTTGTTTCTGTCTTCTTCCTGCAGCATAATTTTTTGCTGGTATCTCTTGTCATAAATAATGTGAAGCTTTGTGTCAAGTTCCTGTTTAGTTCAGCTGCTCTATTCTTTAGCCAGCAAGAGTTGGGGCTGCAGGAGATTGTGCCAGTGATCACAATAGTCAAATCTAATCTTATCTAAAATTTCAACTTTTGCACGTAAAATAAAGATGGGTTGTTCTGCGTCAACACTGGTGATTAACTCAACTGTTGATGTGAATAAGCTTCACCGTTGTTGCGTAATCTTGACACTTTTGACAGATGATTTCAGATGACAGCACTGAATCTAAACAGCTTCATCATGTTGAAAGAATGAAGCGGAACAAAAGCAGTGAAGGGAAGGCGGTCCTCCACCACTGAGTCACTTTTACCAAGTGAATTACTGTATTAATCCTAAAGCTTTGCTTGATTCAACTCCAGTCTGACAAAGAAATCTTTGATGTCTCCAGAATAACCGGCAAGCCATAATTTTAGTTCTTAGAGCACTATAAACCTCTTTGTATAATCTATTTACTTAAGCAAAATTTTCCCCTGCGTGCTTCTGTGCCAAATTACTTCCAGCGTTGGCTCCGTTTCCTCCAGGACTTTTGAAATGCCACCGGTAATAAGCTTCAGTTTTACGCATTCAACAGATAATTAACTCACTGCCAGTAAATCAAGCTAATCATATTTGGAAAGGTCTCATTTCCAGCGAAAACCTGTTTCCATTTTAGCAAATCAAGGTTATGCAACATGAGGCTGTGCCAGACCGTGTTCATGGAGACAACAGAGACACCTGCTGGTCATAACCTAAATTACATCAATGTGAAATTTATTTTCTCCATTTATCTTATTTTTTAATTATTGTTATTATTATTATGTCAGGATCTTTACCAAATAAAAGACACCTAAAACATATGCTTTGAGTTTATATAACTCTTACAGATTTACGATATTTTCTGTCTTTAGTGACTATGATGGAATTACAATTATGATCAAAATGATGGACATTTATGATCCAAGGATCACGTTCTTAACTCTATTTTTGACATCTTTTATTTGATTTTTAGGTCATTATTTTTCCAAAAGCAGAGCCCACCTAAAGACCAGAACATGAATCAAGTTTACTATATATTTCAAGTCAAAACAAAATACCAAAAAGAACATCTGGCGAACTAAAAAGCACAGGTAAATTAGTAACTCAACAACGTTTCAGTGGAGAATGATAGGTTACTGAACAGTGTGGACTTGAGTGTCAACAGAGGAGGACACAACTTTTCCATTAACAATTTCCTCCACGATGGTCTTCACTCTCTTCTCGATGTGGGGTTTTTGCTCTGCAAAGGGCACAAAAGGTCAGTCAGAACAGGAGGCAACAGGAGGAGAACAGTTCTGGGATTTTCTTACAAAAGCAGCAAAATTGAAGAAAGAAAGGTTGAGATTCATACCTTCAACCTTCTCTGTCACTTGTTTGATGATCAGAGCCCTGTGAAAGAAGTAAAAATTATGATAAAGTATAATTACTGCTGTGAATAGGTTCTTTGATTGCGTTTGGGTAAAAACGTCTCACCTCTTTTGTTCATATCCCTCTCCTTCCAGCAGCCTCCTGTACTCAGCGATCTCACTCTCCAGCCTGGTCTTAAGCTCCAGCACCATATTGTACTTGATCTGCTGCTGCTCCATAGATGCCTTCATGTTCTGTAGCTCCTTCTCCAGGGTGTTGATGCTCGACTGATACTGACTGAGGTAAACAGAATACTGGCTGTTCACTGCAGAGACGTTCTGCTGCAGGCACTGAATCTGCAGGACAGACAGGAGTAAATGTGAGGAAAGGCTTTGTTTCAGGCTGATTGGTGGAGACTTATAATACTTTGCAGATTTCAAGAGACAATTATTTGCTTTATGGCTGATTATTGCTGCTGAAGCCCTGGAGACAAGTCTCCTGGAATATTTACCACAAGCTCATTCTCCCCAGATCAAAACAACTTTTGCTATATGTGTAGTTTTATTCATCATGTCAGAGCTCATAAAAACCTTAGCATTTTTATGACATAAATTTGTGTCTGAACTTAGACAGGACAGTTTCCTCCTATGCATATCTAACACTAGAAATGTTTTCAATTAGAACTGCTGTCTGGCAGTTTGTGAGCTAACCTTCCAGTGACAATTTGGTTTAAATCTTTGACCAAAACCAAAGTTTACACCGGACCCATCGTGGGCATGACTGTTATGTATATTTGGGCCTTTATTAAATGATGCATTTGAACTGTACCTCTTCCAGGGTGGAATAATTTTACAGCATTGTCAAGGTGAAGGTTTTAAATCAAAGAATATTATACCATCAGTCAAGCATGGAGGTGGTAGCACCATGCTCAGGGCCTGCTTCGTTGTCTATAGTACTGGTGACTTGCATAAAACAGATGGAATAATAGAATTAGACCTACCTCTCTAACTTCATCATTTAACAGCTAGATGAGTAAAAGTTAGACATTTCTGGAGGTTCCAGCAGGACGGCGATCCCAACTACACCTCAAAGCTGGTTTTGGAATGGATAAGCTGCAGTAATGGCCTGGACTTCAGCCTCATTAAAAAATGTACAAACTAAGATGAAACCACTGTCTGGAAACTCACATATTTAAATAAACTCTTCCATTTCCAGTAGAGAGATTGGTCAAATATCCAGTCAGAATTATGCCAGGACTTTACTGATGGTTACAAAAACAGTGTGGTTTCTCTGTTGCCAGGTGAAGGACATTTCCCATATTTTATGGGAGGTGTATGTGTAAGAGTTTTGACCCTGCATAGGTAAGAAAAAAAAATCACAATAATCCTGTGCAACCAGATTCTTGTTGCAAAAAACCATTTATGCTGTACCATCATTTTAGGCTAGAAAAATAAATAATTTGACATTTATGCTTATAGCGAGTGGTTGAGTCTTTGATTGTAACTGTAATTGAGCTGTACGTGGTTCCTGACTAACATGACATGTTTTAAACCTGCAGAAAGTTTCATCCTGAGCAGATATATTGTGCTGCAGCACTTTTAACATCCTCCCCTGTGCTGCCTGTTGTAAACTCTGACTGCAGAATCTGCTCATATTGTAGAGAATTTCATGTCTATCTTTTATTTTAAAGGGGTTATTGAATATGGCTTCAACACTTCCTTTTAATCAAGAGAAAGTATGACTGAGTTTAACTTGTCACATTTTCCATCAGGGCGTGTTTCTGTTGATTTAAGATTCTTTTTTAAAAAAGGTTTTATCTTTTAAATCGGGTGTGTTTTTCTAATCAGTTCAGCCATCTGTGGCTCACCTCGGTGTACAAAGACTGGCGGCTTATCTCCAAGGACTGGTAGGTCCTCTTCAGCTCTGAAATCTCAGAATGGTATGTCTTCACCTCTGTCGTGCAGATGAGGATTTGTTCTTGAAGACTTTTCATCTTTTTCACAAGCACATGAGAACAAATGGGATTAAGCGTTAATTTTCTTCTTATATCTGAAGTTCTCGGGTATTCCCACTGCCTCACCTTGGACTGGAACCACTTCTCAATCCCCAGCTTGTTGTTCTTCATCACGGTTTCATACCTCTCCCTCATCTCCTCCAGAACCTTCGTCAGGTCAGTGGAGTCTGCGTTCTCCACCTCTACTTTAACTTTCCCAGAGCCCTGGAGTCGCAGCTGCTCCATATCCTGCAGCGGGCCACCCAGCAAATGTTTTATTAATTCTCCACATCCTCCTTTTCAGACACTCTTTTATTTCACAGCCTGCAGCTCTCACCTGCTTGTGTTCCTTGGCCATGTGGATTAACTCCTCCTTCAGCTCCTCCACGGTCATCTCCAAGGTGCTGATGGTGAGAGTTATACTGTCCCGGATCCCCCGCAGACGAAGCACATCAGCCTCCACCATCCTCTGCATGTTCATCTCCATCTCATACCTACGCGTCACATAAAATCCTGCTGTCAGGCCTTCTGATGTCCCAGAATCTGACTCATCTGGACTTTAATCGATTGACTATGTTGAACTAATCTGTTTTAAGAGCTAACTTACTTCATTTTAAAGTCATCTGCTGCCATTTTGGAGCTGTCAATCCGCAGAAGCATTTTTTGGTTATCTGAAAAGCTTCTTGCAATCTGAAAGGAAGAAACACAAGCATTTATGCCCCAGCATCAGCACACCTCTTCATAGCTGTATGAAGTATCACTCAGCAGTAGATGATCAGTTAGCACAGTTTCTGACCTGAAGATAATTGACTGGTTTGACTGGATATGGTTACCACATAACACTTTTAAAGGATTCAAATCAGCCTCATAGATGTTTTATAAACAAATCTGAAGCTGTAACATTAAATCTGTCATCTTTGCACCAAAACTGGAAATCTGATGTTGATAGTAAACTGGGGTAGAAACAACAAGAGGATAATATCAGAGGAGTGGCGCTCTCAGCTGTACTTTACTGCAAAAAAGTTTAAATTCTGTTTGGAAAACATTACAGCCAGAAGTATTTTAAGAAAAATTAAACTGTAAATCATTTTTCTGGCCCCTGAAATGCTCCTGAATGCTCCTGTTCTTTCAATGGTAGCTTCAGGATTTACTTATTTAGATTTTGTAACTGGATTTTATGGCACGAGGTTTCACAATATTTAATTCAATTCAGTTTATTTATATAGCACCAATGCACAAAAAATATTACAACTTCACTGTAATTTTAGCCAAAGGGAAGTTGGTCTTATGAATCACTGTGCAGAAGGTGAGAGCTTTAAACCTAACAGCATGTATCTCTGTTTATTTTGAAGCAGGGAAACGTTCATCACTTTTAAAAAACATTTCTGGCTTCCAATTAAGAAAACACAGACAAAAGGCACCAGACTAATAAACATGATATTAAGGACTTGTGGTAGTTTCTGCTGTAAGTGTGAATGGATAACAGTCCTGAAGTTGGCATCTGATTCATAGCTTTCTTGTGCTGAAAGGACGTACTGAAGGACTATTTCATAATCAAATGCAATCACTACCATTTGATCACGTGTTTGTATTTTGATTATACTGAGACTGATCAAATTCTGGTCTGATTTATTTTATTTGTGAAAACACAAAAGGTCCATTTTCAGGGCTTGTCTGGCTATTAGGACCACCTTAGAAAAAGATACGCCTTAAAACTTCAGCATACGGGGTAACCAGACTTGAACTTTTCTACTGTGACTACAGATTGTTGGAAACAAAGTGTGAAATTTGCGAAACCTTTATTTCTGAAAAATTCTTAGTTTTCTCTAAATGATTGCTAAGACCCCATCTCATCCTGTTCCTGTGCTTCCTAACGAAGACATATTGTCATGTGGGATTGACTTGTTTTCCTTCACCTTGTGGTGAGCAACAGATCAATTCCCTCAAAAAAAGATATTTTGTTTCCCTAATTAATAAGCACAATTTGGTGTTTACATGATATCCTGAGCTATTGGCCTATTTATTTTAGTACTTTATATTGCTTAACATTATCTTCAGTGATTCTTGATTGTTTGCTTGTCCCTTTGCTTTTAACCTCTGTACAGCTATCTTTTGTTACATTTGATTACATTTAAAACCATGATGCTTTCCCCTCTTCCTTCTCATTCTTGTGTGCCGTAATGTGAAGTGTGAACAGTACCTCTGCTCTCAGGTCAGCAATGGTGGAAAAGTAGGACTTGTAGTCTTTGGTGATGTATGTGGTCTTTACACAGAACTCTTCAATGTTCAGCTGCAGCTCCCTGTTCTTGTTCTCCAGAGAGCACACCTACGAAAACACACATGAATCAGATTCAGTCAGTTTATCAGGCTACCTCAGCTGAAGAAACTCTGAGTCGCATCATCTTATTAGTTCAATTGTTCCCATTCATTCAGTGCTGATATTTAACACAATTGGGTTTATTCCTCAGTGAAGGTCAATCAAGACCCTCTTTCATCCCTGTTAGTGATGAAAGACACGCTTTATGGAAAACAGATTAGGTAAAAAAAAAAAAAAAAAAAAAAGTAAAAAAAAAAAAAGTAAAAAAGCAATGTCCAAATCCTAGAAAAAAGAGAGCAGTTTTTTTTTGAAATGTGAACATAAAATTATTGGATGAGCTGCCTGAGAAAAAACTCAATCAGGAATAAAATGAAGATGAATTTCAAAAATTTTCTCTAATCATACAGATTTTCCATTTGTGCTTAAATTGATTTTTTTTTTTTCCCTTTCAAGTCGTTTTATGTTGTTTAACAGCTTGTGCCTGTGCCGGCTCTGATAACTGGGTTTGCCCGTCAGAAAACAGCAAAAAAAGCAAAGAAAAAAAAGGAAGTAAACTGATTTATATTTTAAAATACAAAAAAATTAAAGTTAAATACTCTCTTTTATTGTTCAAAATGCATAAGCAGAGATTTAAAGTTCTGGTTTAATATTCTTTTCATTTTTTATAAAAGTAATAATTATTCCAAGACAGGAACCTTATCCTATAACTTTCATGACTGTAGGAGGCGCTGTTTTTTCTGTGTACCCTAAATGTGCTATTTGACTCCAAAACAAATCTAAATGAAGTGAAACAGAGAAACGGAAGGTATCTAAAATCATGAGGATAACTAATGGAAGTGATAAAAATAAAAAATAAAAACATAATTGTATTTTGTATCATGATCTGAATGTCAAAAACAACCCCACCAAGTCCATCTTTTTTTGTAAATTCTAAGACAGGCATCTCAGCTATTTTTATATAAAATACAGACATAAAAAGTTGATAATTTTGGACAAACATATGAGTTTTTTTTATAGTTTTGTAGCATTTTGAATGACATTAAGAGCTAAAACTGAATACCTCACCCTTACATCCATTTATGGGAAGTGACATCACAGGATGAAGCATATGTTCTATCAGTTTAGAGGTAAAGGCTGTCAGATCATCAAAAACCAGATCACTATTTGGTTCTCTTTGCCTGCAGTTGTATGTTTTCATTATTTTCAAATACAAAATCAAATTAAATTTTAATTTTTTTTTCTCATTGTTTTTTTATAACAAAAAATTAAAAAATGTGAACATCAATTTAATGTTTATATTTTTAAACTAAAACTCAAGAGTCCATCTAATTTTCAGTTTTTCATTACTGATAGGAGCTTCTTCTGGAGGAAAGCATGAAGATATGATCAAACAACAAGAGAAACTCCTGGTTGCCATGTTTCAAACTTGAAGCTAAAATAGATCAATCTGTCAGGCCATCCAATTTAAGAACCATCTCAACACATTTTGTCTTAATTAGCTGCCTTTGTTAAATCTGCAGAAAGATATGCCTTTGCAGCCTAAGTTTAGGAGCAAACAGGTCTTACCTTCTGTAGGTAGGAGGCCAGGCGGTCGTTAAGGTTCTGCATGGTGAGCTTGCCTCTGTTAAACATGGTTAACTCGTCGCCTGTGGTCAGACAGCCCGAAGAGCTGAAGAAAAAAGAGGAGGACCCCTGGGAGATGCGCGTCCCAAAGCCCCCTGCTCCTCCATTCACACTGCGTGCAAGCTTCTGAGGGCCAATGCAGGACTGCAGCATCCAATCTCCAGTGGAGCTGGACCTCTGCTGACTGAGTGACACAGACATTATGCTGCTGAGCTGAAGGAGGAGGTGGTGGAGGAAGTGCAGACCTGCAGAAAGGAACTGGACTGACTGCTGTGGGCAGCTGGGCCCTTTATAGAGAGGAGATAGCGTCAGGACAGCATAACAACCACAGGTATGCGCTGCGGATAGTAGAGATTTACAAGTAATGGGCGTGTGAGGAGGTGTCTTTGTGCCAAACAGGTTAAATGAGCTCGTTCTGCAGCTCAAAATTGGCAATTACACTGAAATCCAGCAATATAGTGCATGGGGCATGCCTGAAGGGGTTTGGGCAGTTTAAATGCTGTAATTCCTGAAATGTTGTTAGACATTATCAGAAAAAGAGCAGATATTCAGGGGAAATATTACATAAAACACACAGACTTGTCATTTTGGCCCACGTTTCTCTTCTTTTTTTGTCATCTAGTGATATATATATATATACATATACATATATATATATATATATATATATATATATATATATATATATATATATATATATATATATGTGTGTGTGTGTGTGTGTGTGTGTGTGTGTGTGTGTACAAATGTTGACCAAAGGGCTTCACAATTATACCAACAATCATAACAGCAACTAGAATAAAACTGTAAAAAAAAAAAAAAAAAAAAAAAAGAAAGAAAGAATGAAAGAATGAAACCCAGAAAAGTTAAAACTTCTAAGAAATATAAAGCATATCATGTTCAATCTGTAAAGAGCCGAGGAAGAGTTGAGTAATAGACATTTAGATGACTCTGAGCAGTGTGGACATGTTGAGGAAAGGTAGGCGAATGCTCGATCACCTCTATGTTCAAACTTTGTTAAAAATTTCAGTCTCTAGATGCACAAAGCCGGCAGCGATGTACTCCAAAAGAACTGTAATCTTTAATTACAACAAAAGGGGGTTCTACAAATTATTCATTCAGGAAACTAAATACAAATGTACACCACACTTTTCAGATTTTAATTCATAATTATAAACAACCTTGTGTTGGTCTATCATAAAATCCTCCCAAAATACATCAAAGTTTGTAGTTGTGTAACAAAATGTATAAAACTTCACATAGTATAAATACTTGTATAACTCAATACTATTCACTCAAGCTTTTGTTGTATTTTACTTGAGATCCCATTAGTTTCTCCTCAGATAATCTATCTTAGTTAAAGGTTGAGTGTGTGGACCTGAAGGGACTGTTGGACACTTTTATGGCAGCTGCAACACTTTCTAAGATGAAAACTCTTGAGGTGTGACCCTAAATCATAGTGGATCTTCCAAGTCTTTGTTTTTACTGTCATGTTTTAGTGCACCTGTGTTCTGGTATGTTTTCTCTGAAAAAAGGGAAGCAAGACTCTCCAGTGATCTGTAAATGATGGTTTAAAGTGAAGAACAGAGAAATTCACAGCGTTTGGGAAACATGAGGTTGTTAGAAACCAATTCTCCTAAAGCTAATCTCCATTAGGGAGAAATGCAGCCCACCAGGAGTGTCCTGAAGCACAAGCTGCTGGTGAAGAGGGCTGAAATTCAATAACTGCACAAAAAGCACCGTCCCATGGTTTAGCTAGTTTTAGTGGGATTTACTTGAGCTGCTGAATCAGACTTAATATGAAAAAGGAAATAGAAATAAAAATATTAATTCATGGATCAATGTAATAGAAACATGAAATAGTAACAGGAGTAGGAATTATGTCCCCTTGTTTGATTGATTTTAGGATTTAGTTGCTAATTTTTAATTTTCTGCTTCTGGTCTAACTAAAGTGGCATTGGTGTCATTGGATACTCATGAATCCATCATATTCTGACAGGACTGGACTGTACTGGGTACACTGTAACTTGATGGGAAACTAAACCTGACTATTCGACTCAGAAATAACATTCAGGACCCTAACAGCTTTTGCTAATTTGATTTGTTGTAAGGGAAGTTTATAACTTCTATTTTATTTATTATAAAATTTGCCTATTTCCAGCTGGAAATAGGCACCGTTGTTTCCCAGGGTCTGGGTTGAGGTGGGTGGTGTGATCGCTGATTCTGGACTGGTGCAGGTGAACCTCAGTTGAGCAAGAGATCTAAGACTGAACTGGGGGAAATTTAATGGCTGAGAACTGAAAGACAAAATAAATTTTTCTTAAGATAAACAAGGAACCGTGTAATCCTCATAACAACCAATACCAAATACATTCATTGGTTTCCTGCAGTAAGTCAAGTTTGCACCAAAGTAACGCCAGTCAGCCATTTTTTTCCCCAAGCTTCTTTTGGTTTTTCTCTTGGTGAGGATTGAAAAGTGAGCAGATGGCTGCAAACATGATGAAGCACCTGCTCATCCATACAGTTTGTTATGTTGAGGTCACAGCTCCACTTTTTGCCAGAAATATCTTCAGCTGACACATTTCTGAGAGGACTATCTGTCTATTTATCTGTGAAAACAATCTAAAAGCAACAGAGACAATTTGCTGCTGTCTTCACTGATAAAAAGGGTGTGTGTGCATGTTTGAATGTGCGAGACTGATGTGGGAAACTAGTCCTGCAAGAAAGATGTCTCCATCTGTGGGTCTTTATCAGATTGGACTTATGTGTGTGATGTTGCTCAAATGGAAATGTGATTATTGCTGCAACACAGAATTAAAAAATGAAAAGTTTCATGTGGTCTTGATGTAGGTAGGTGTTGTTCTGCAGGTAAATGTTCTTTTGGATCACTTTAAAATGGTTTCCCTTCAGTTTAATTCAGCATCTTTAATACGGGGTTGAAGTAAAATCTGAAGGCTCTTAATACAGAGACAAAGCCAATCTTTCCATTTCAGGAGAAACATTTGGGAGGAAAAAAGCAGGAGGAACCAGATGTAAGAGGGGCGTCTGACTGCCAAAACCTGTTAATGATGAGGGGATGAGAAAAGAACAATAACAAACAGTTGGGCATGGGCAAGTCAGCTGGATTTGTAAATGCATAACAAAGACATGAAGTATGAGAGAAACCTGCAGGATGCTTCACAAAGAGGAAAACAACCACAAACCATAGTAGAAACTTGAACTAAAGTAACTGGGGGAGAAAATGCATGGACCAGTTTTGCAACATCACCGTGAGACAGATGAAAGGATGAAGTTCGAGACTCTGTTCACGTGTGAGTTTAGGGTCCTGAGTTCCTGATGGTTTATGAGGATGTAAATCACACTGACCCACGGAGGAACTGGACCACTTGAGAAAAAAATCTATACTCAGTGTAAACATCATTAACGGCTTCTAACCTCTGAGGTGGAGTCACTAAAAGGATGGCAACGTGTCATCCAGGAAGTACAGCTTCAGCTGATCGTTTAGAGACTCATCTTCATCCTGCTGGAGCTGTCGTAAAGATCATGAAAAACTTCCCTGCAGAGAAAGGAAAAACACGTCTGAGTTGTTAAACTTCCAGAGCGAATATTTGGAGAGATCAGGGGAGGCCAGCTGGTCATTTTCCACAGAAACAGGTGTTTGCTTCTAGGTCACAGAAGTTCAAAATGACAATATAGGACGTCTCCAGGTCAATTAGCATTTTGATCAATTATTTTGATAAATACTCATAAACAATGCTCAAAATTCCACAAATAAGTACATTTACTCAAATATTATTTTCTAAATACCTAATATTGCAATATCTCCATATCTGATCCCTGTTTAGACCCCTTGACCCTCATGAAATAAGACTAATTAGGAGCTCTGATGAAGCCAAAAATCACTCTGTTACCTCCTGAGGGTAAATATTTAACAGTGTTACATAACCACCATTCCTCTCTGCTGACTGAGAGTCGATTATATAAATCACTTTAAATCCTGGATTTCATGGAAACATCCCCAAAAACATGGTCAGGAGGAAACGTCCCTCTGCAGAGGCTCTTTTAATAGGGCCACAAAAGCTCAGGTGCAAACAACCAAAACTGCAGAAGAACTGTGATTCATAGTGGAATTAGATTTAAAGAAACTTTCTCCCAATCAATACGTCTGTTTCTGACTAGAAATTAGACAAAAGACACTAACTTTTAAAAATCCACTCAACTGATCTACATTTTAGTGGAACTTGAAAAATATTCATACCCCTCTTAATGGTCATCAGAAAAATATTTATTACAGCAGTCAAACCCTTTTTATAACTGTTGAGCAGCGTTTTGCGTGTTTCCACTGGAAATCTGATGATTTATCTTTGATGGTGAGCTCCAGCTCTTAGAGGTTGGAGGGCCTCCTGGCCACCACCCTAATCTTTAGTTCCCTCCACAGATTCTCTATCAGCTTTATGTTGGGACTCTAGCTGTGCTGCTCCAAAATATTAACATTATTTCTGGCCAGAGGAAACTGCTGGTGTCAAAGATTACTTTAAGCTCAAATCTGAATAAAACACTTTCAGTAAAGACAAAAATGTCTATATTACAAAAAAAAAATAATAATACATTAATGAATTTAACAGAGTCTTCCTCTATAAAATGCTAATTTCAAATGTTGTAAACTTTTTGTTTTTCTTTCAGTTTGTGGTTTTCTTTTTTATTGCTGTGGCTTATGTTTCTGTGTTTATGATCCTCAGGGCTCCTGCAGATCCCTTGAAGCTGAAACTATAGTTACATTAGGTGCTCTGTATTGGTTACAAGCAGGCCTAAAACATTATTGAATTTCTTCTTTAAACACATTGACTTGTTTTATTGTTATTGCAGTGTGAAAAAGGAATTTCCACAGAGGTGAAAACCATAATTATGGGTTTCAGATGTGCGGTTTGCTTTACACACTTCCTTCCCACGTATCCGTCTCCCAATCCATCAAATGTTCCACGATGAAGGTTCTTATCAGTCTTTGATTTTAGGCTGTGCTGCTTCCACTCATTCTGCGGTATAAAAGCTAGCCTGCTCACAGATCTCCAGCAGAAGCACCATCTTTCTTCAGTGTGAACATCTCACCCCATCCTCACAGGTACTTTTTATTTTTGCTATTCATGAGGAATATCTTACATGCATTTCTAACAGATTTTTCTCTTCTTCTGTCTTCTTGGTGCAGAAATGTCTGGCAAAGTGATTGTGGTCTTTGCACTGTTGGTGGCACTGCTCGTCTCTGACTCTGCGGCCTCACCTGAGAGCTCTGCTGCCGGGGAGGCGGAGGGAGCAAATGTCCTGCAGCGGCTTCTGGCCAAGAGGGAGAACGTGAGGGAGGCAGCGGCTCGGGCGCAGAGACGGGCGCACCTGTCTGAAGACGAGCGGGAGATAATGACCAAACAGATCATGCAAGCCATCACAGGTATGCTGGGCGGCAGAGAATGTTTCCTCTGATTATCTAATCAGATGCATGATGTGCAGAAATGATCAGATCTGTGCACTGAGTTGTTGTGTGTGGTTCAACGTAGGAATGGTTTGTTCACAGAGGTGATGAACTCTGATTGCATGTCGGATCGAGACTACCAGGGCTGGGTGGACTTCGGACGCAGAGACGCAGCGGAGTGAGGAAGAACAGCGTCTCTGTTCTGGTTTTTGTTCAGACTGTACAGAAAAGTTGAGGTTTGACTTCTGAAAATGTATAAATAAAGTACTTTGCAGAAGGATCACAGCGGTCTGGACTGATTTCAGTTTGACGAGTGCAGTGAAAGACATTCGAAGCCAAAATGGATGAAAACGTTCGGTTTTATTCCCAGGTGGTAAAACACAGACACATAGCTGGCAGACTACAGTGAAGAGCAGTGCAGAGAAACAGGAATTTGGCGCATTTAAGTCAAAAACTAATAACCTGTGTTTATGATTTCTTCCCTTTTAAATCCACAGTATCCTATGCCATTTTTGCTACATTTGATGTTCTGAATGAAACTCACTGTTTAAACACTAGAAGACAGAAATCACTCTAAATGCCCAGAAAAATGATCCCAATCAGCAGTTTAATAGAGTCCTGTTAGTGTGAAATACAGCAGAATTGATATGATCTGTTTCTTCATAAGCTGAAAGTCCAACCCGTTCCCTTGGGCGGGGCTCAGATTTACACCAAAATCAGATATGAGAAGATATGTGGGGTGTGGGACAGATAAAGAACGTCACTGCAGCGCTCCTGTATCAGTTTTTCTCAGTGTAGCAGCCCTGAAATAGAGGAAAATCAGTGCTTTGGTGCATCTGGATGTTCTTCAGTGCCATAATGTCGGTTTATGCTGCATGTAGTCTTTTTTTCTTCAATATCAAACAAGAATACTATTATTTACACTTTGGAAACTAAAAAAAAAAAAAAAAAAAAAAAAAAAAAAAAACAAGTGCTTACATTTCTTAAAACCAGCGATTGAGAAAACAGTAAAATGACGTTCACGAACACAATATAAAAAGATTCTGTTTGCTGTTTTGTGTGTGTGTGATAAGAAGCAGAGGTAATCAGCTCCTGAGATGAACATTAGCTGAATGAACACGAGTTCATCACTCTACAAAGATAACATCTCAAGCGTGGCTCCAAAACATTCAGTGGCGTTCTGTTTTTCAAGACACGGGTGCTGTGGTGGGTTGTGAATTGCACAGTGGGGAATCTCATGGCTTAATGTGAAGTCACGGTGGTGAAGGGGAGTAGTCAGGTGAGCGTGTCACAATTTTGTAGGGTGATTGCGTCTCTCAGTCCCACCCCGACCCATCATTCCCCAGGCCGCCACCCTGTGCAGCCCGAGGCTCTGAAGCTTCTCCACCAAGTTCAGGCTGAAGAGGCTCTTCTCTCGGCTGTTGTCCGAGGAGAAGCTGCGTCCTCTTGTCTGTTTCCCAGCAGAGGACAGAGGAGGCGGCGCAGAGGGGCTGTAGTGCAGGTTGCTGTTGGGGTGGGCGGAGGCGGAGATGCCGTGTTGCTGCAGCAGCTGCAGGAGTCCCAGTGATGAGGTGGTGCCGGCAGTGGAAGTGAGGCTTCTGTGGTGAAAGTGCTGGAGGTGGGAGGAAGACGAGGCGCTCACGTGCTCACCGTCCCGATGAGGTGGCAGGCTGAAAGAGCGAAGGCTGCAAACCGAAACATTAAAAAAACGATCAATAGCGCATGAAACATATGCTTTATATAAATGACCGCACCCGTTCTCAAACAGCACTGTGCAAAAGTTTTAAAACACCATATTCTCTATAATTTACTTCCAAGAAGCCAGACCTTTAATCTTTTTAAATTTTAAATCTTGATCTATAGCTCATCAGAATTTTTTTTTAAAAAGTTAAAGAAATCACAGCTAAATTCGTTTTGTTGATGGTTGCCTGTATTAATGTGCTGAAAGATCTAATTTTAAGCTGATGTTGCTATGTATTAAAAGTAAATTATGAATTAAGACAGAAAAACAATAATTCCATATCAAAATAAGTATATACATAAAAAAACCTGTAACAAAATATAATATACTTATATTAAATAACAAAAATAAGTATAAATTTGAAATAATACCAATATAATTTATTAGAATTATAAATAATAATAATAATAATAATAATAATAATAATAATAATAAATTAACAAGATATTTGTATTAAAATACAAAACATAAATAAATTAATAATTGTTGATAATAAATACAAAACAAAGTACAAAGTAATAAAAGTAAGAAAACCAATAATACATTATTCATAAAAACTGTGTTCCAGATTACAAAAATAATAAATAAAACAAATGTAGAAACAATTTTATTTTATTATAATATCAAAGATATGTTGTATATTATAAAAATACCAATATAACAATAATAAATCAATTAATCAAATCAACAAATCAATATAAAAAACTATTTTAGAATTAAAAATGTCATGGAAGTCCAGATAAAAAGTGCTGGACTTTTAGAAGAGTCTAAAGAAAGATTCATCAAGACAAATATAAACGGTTAAAACGACAGTCTGGCTCCTTGAAAGGAAAACATGAATTGAGAGACAAAACTTATCCAGTAATGTGAAACTGGTGAAAAAACAAGCTTTGGTTTGTTGGGTGGTTCATCTCTAAAAGATGGAGAAGCGTGTTAGTTTGTCCACAGTCATAAGACAGCATCTAGTTGTCTAATAAAAACTTAAAAAAAACAGACATGTAACGTAAAATGACAGCCGAGACTTCAATCAACTTCGAGCCATTTTAACATCACAACAGCAGAAAATAAAACATTAGTACAAGCTGTTTAACACAGAGGCAGAGGACAGGGCTTTTCTTTACGATAATAAAAGCCTGAACTACAGTTAAAGTTGGTTTTTATGGTTTTTAGGCCTGTTGTTTTTATGTTATTTATTGAAGACAGAAACCTGAAAACAGGGAGGCAAGTCTCTGTGCTCACAAAATCACAGCTTATGTAAATTAGTAACATAAGATTGAAAATGAGGATTATAACATTAATCATCACTATAAATTTAACATCCAGACTCTAGTGAGTGACAGAGTTTGTTGTTCATATCAAAGACTGAGAACACAGGATTTTGGAGGAAGCTTTCTAAGAGTATAAGACAACAAATGTTCAGCGATTTAGGACTGGTTCACCTCTCTTTAGGAAAGGAATCAGACGCAGAGACTGTGACTGGTTGTAGAACAATTTCTACAACTTACAAAATCCTGTTTTGATGCCTCAGTACATTGTTGCAAAGTTATATGGACTTATATAACTTGTATAAATTAAACAAGTTTGTCTGAGGAAATATAACAGGGGAAAGTGGAGAACTGATGCCAAACATGAGATGAAGGTTCAAGACAACAACCCCCAAAACAGCCGGCGAATCAATCTAAAGCAGTTCAAAATTAAGAAAAGTCTGTCTGTTTCAGGAATTATAGAGGGCTCCCCCAAATCTGTGCAAATTTATTGTAAATAAATAATGCAGGAAACATCTGATCAGGGGTTTTAAACAATTACTTTGAGTTACGGAGTTAGATTTAGTCCTCAATCCTTAGCATCATGAAACCTTGACACTACAAGTAAGAAACTATCTTTGTTTCATTCATTTCTGTTGCATTTGAGGCTTAGATGTCTGTCAAACAACATCTATGAGCAACTTTTATAGAAATGCAGTTAACTGTTAAAGTTTTACTGCAGCTGTAACTTCACATTAAACTGGAATTTAGCAACACAAACATGCTTCTCTGCCTCTGTGGTTGATAATTAGGATGCCGGCAAACATTTAAGACACGAATCAGTCGTTATGCAGGCGTCCGTTATGCTCTTACGTTTCCCTGCAGGTTGCTTCTAAAGTTTCAGAATGACCCTCGATAGGCGCTTTCTACCAGGGAAGGAGGAAAGAGGACAGAGTCAGGAGGGGGTAAACAGCAGGAAACAAGACGGGAAATCTGGAAACATCCATTTTGATTTGACGACAGAGAAAGAAAAGAAAGGGTTGATCAGCTGCTTGAAATCTTTTAACTTTATCGAGTAGGAAAATGTATTCAGTCAGAGCTGTGAAAATCAAGAGACAGCAGCAGTATAGCTGTGATTTCTACAGAGCTCTTACCGATTGGAGAAGGAGGGGATGAGAGGGGAGGGTTGGAGGACTTTGCAGGTGGTTTTGGGATGTGTGGGGAAGGTCTGAGGGAGGTTGGGACCCGATGAAGAGGCTGTCAGTGTGTGGGAGGAGACAAATATTAAACCTCACATGGAGGAAAACCCACACATCTTTTAAACTCTTAATAAGCTATGGAGGACTGAAAAATCAGAAGATATTAAAAACATTTTAAAAGGAACCCAAAAATATATATATATATATATATATATATATATATATATATATATATATATATATATATATATATATATATATATATATATATATATATATATCATATACCTTACCCAAACCATGAGCTGCAGAAAACTGTGACAGGTCAGGCTCATCCTCCTCCAGGTCGTTCAGGCTGTAGACGTGCTGCACATCCACCTCCAGCTCCTTGAAGTCCTTGGTCAGGACTCCAGGACGAGGGTGGAGGATGCCCCCCAGGTTTGGTTTAGCTAGTTGCTGCCAGTGGTGCAGAGTCACTGAGCCTGATGGTGAGACAGACAGAGGACTATCACTGAACCATCTTATACAAAAACACATAACTGAGCAGATCCTCACTTCACTGAAGCATTCTTCTAAGGTTTTGTTGCCTGGATTTGTCGCTTGTTGGGTGGCTGATAGTAGTAAAAGCTACAGTAATAAAACACCACAAGATTTCTTGTCGTGTAATTCGTCATTTTCCATCAGCGCTGAATTTAAAGGGATATTTCACCGTTACGTTTGGTCCGACGACATTTGGTCATCTCTTTTTCAAAATCTAAAAATACTTTGTTCAGTGTAGAAGAATTCAGTTCCGTTTTGATCAGAAATTCATTAAAAACACAATTTAAGATTCAATGAAACTTGATTTTTTTTGGATGACCTTCGAATGAGATCCAAATTTCATGGAAGTTAAAAGCTGTGTTTGCAACAGTGGCAGTTCTTGCACGAATTAAGAGCTTGGGCAGCCTCTCTTTTCAAAGACAACAGTAGCATAGTTTGCATTCTCAGACAAAAGTGTTTCTTTAAGCATTTAAAACACGCGGCCCGTGAACTAACAAAACACATGTTGGCATTTCCAGTTTGTTTTTTGTTTCTTCTTTTTTAATATATTTTCCTCACTGCGGCTCAGGTGGTCAAGGGAAATTTTAAACCATTCTCTGTTGTCTGAAGATGAAAATGCCATTTTATGAATTGATTTTTTTTTTTTTTTTTTTTTTTTTTTTTTTTTTTTATCTGAGTGCCTTAATTCGTGCTTGGAAGTTTAACCTTGTTTTTACCTTCTAGAGGTTTAACAATCTGCAGGCGGTCTGGCAGGTAGGACCTAGACCCTCCTGAGGAGCCACAGGAATGCCGCGAGCTCCCGTTGGAGTAGTTGGTGCCCGTCGATGCAGCTGAGCTAGAGGCCAGGCTGTCATTTGGTGTCAGGAAGCCACTGGAGCCGTCGCCCTCCTCGCAGTTTGCCGCCAAGGCACGGAGTTTCCGTTCCCTCTCCACGTCAAAGAAGGGCCGATCGGAGGAGTGGCTCTGCTGGCGAGCCGACAGGTTGCGCAGAGCAGCTTCCAGGTCCTGACCTCCTGGTGTGCCTGGCTGACCCAGGCGTTTTGGCCCACTAACACTGTGGGGGGGGGGACAACGGTGACTTACATGAAATAAAACAAAGTAAGTTTCAGCCTCTTTATGCAGGTCTGGAAGCTCACTTGCTGTCCTCTTTCTGAGTCGAGCTGGAGCTGCACTTGTCCTCCAGGATGAAGCTGGCGTTGTCAGAACCGTAGTAGCTGGTTCGAGGGGTGCTGGTGCAGCTGGAGCGTGCCGACACAGGGCTGGATCCTGGTAGTCCTGGTGAGTGACACTGGGACCGCATCCTCCCTGCTTTGTTTGCCACCTTCACTGTTTCAAACACGCGCCATGGGTGGTTCCTGCCAGGAGAGACCAACAACGTCACACACAAGCTGCAACCACCAAATACTTATCAACACTGAAATCTGGAAGCTACGTTCTGGAAATTTATGAACAAATGCAGTCTCATTGTTTTAACATGGAGAAACATCTTCTTTTATTTATTTTACTGCTTGAATAAATAGATTCTGTTTTATTGATTTTCTTTGCTTTCAGGAATATGTCCCCCAGTAATTGCAGCTGCAAGTATTTGGGGTGTCTGTGTGGGGTGGACCTACTTTTTTTTACCCAGAATTCTTTGCAAAATATTGCAATTTTGGGCAGCAATTTTCAAAACTTTCCACAGAATTTCAATTGGATTTAGGTCCAGACTTTAACTGGACCAATACTAACACATGAATATGCTTTGATCTAAGAAAATGAATGTAGCTCTGGCTGCATGTTGAGGATTGTTGCTGGAAGGTAACCCTTCTCCTCCGTCTCAAGTGTTTTCACAGTGGGGACGGTGCTTTCACTGTGATGTGCAGAATTACCATTCTGTCACATTTAATACACAGCATACTAAAAAGTTAAATTTGGTTTCATCTGACCAGAGCCCTTTTGTCAGCATGTTTACCATGTCCCCTACATGGCTTAAGGCAAACTGCAAATGTACCTTCTTATGGCTTTCTTTTAGCAGTGGCCTTATTCCTCCTCATCTTCCACAAGGCTCAGTAAGCCACGCCATTTATTCCTTTGCAGAACCTTCTTTTTTAAAAATGCTTTTGAGGTCAAGTAAAACTCAAATACCTTGCCATAAAAAGACACTTTACAAAATAATTAGTGTCATTTTTGTGCCTTTCACACTTTTTTTTGGGCCCCCGCCCAATTTCAAGAGAAAATAATCAAATCTGGATCTAACGTCTTCATCAATATTCACCCCTAACAGAATAATCTCCTTTTAGATTTTTTGAGAAACACAGAAAGTGAGAATGGTCATTGCTTCTGGTGACAGACTGACTCACTTGTACTCTGACGGAGTGGGAGAGTCCAGACCTTTCCGGAAGGTGCCCTCGATCTCTGCAGCCAGAGAGTCCATAGGGAGGACCGAGGCCAGAGCGGTGTACCTCTGCACCGTACTGTTGGGCAGACTCTGGTTTCGTAGGTTTTTTATGTCCTTCTGTGCCTCGTGCAGCATGTCCTCACACTCGGAGTACTTGTCCTGCAAGTCCTTGAGCTGCAAAATACAAAGATAAAGAGACACATTAAATAATTAAGACGAGTTGTTAAATAGGCACCACAGTAACCATAAAACTATTGAGGAATATGCATTTTCTCTCATTTTAATCCAACTCTGAATATGATGCTGTAGTCAGTTACCTCTGATTTAAGTTTTAACTCGTTCTCTCTGGACGCACTCAGTTGGTGGTTCAGCTCCTCGTTCTCATGACTGAGCTACAAACAGAATCAAGATTTCATAAAGTTTACAATCGCAGAACAGAAAGGAAACTGATTTCACTTTTTTGAACCAAAATAAGGAAATAGGAAAGCTTCGCAGCTGCCAGGGATGTTCGGGTTATTTGTACTTAAAACAATATTTACCACCACCTTTCACAGAAATGGACCGTGAGTGTGTGTGTTTTTGCGTCTCACCCCTTTGCAGCGGGCCTGCAGGTCGACGATCTGAGCGAGCAGTGAGCTGATCTCCTCCTGCTGTCGGACGGTGTCCTCGACTTTTCGAGCCAGCTCTTCCGATAGGCCCACCACCTGTTTATTTGCAGACGCTGAAACACATAAGCTTCATAAATACAACTGCAGAGACTGCTTGCGCCATCATTCATAAGTGAAGCAGGGAGAAAAAAAAAAAAAACTTACAGAGCTCCTCCACACACACCATCATCAGCTCCTGTTCCTGCTCCTCATAGTTAGTCGTCTCTGTGGAGAGCTCAGTGGCCTGAGGAAACAACATTCTCATCATTAAAAACAGCACAACAGTCCCTGCAAAGAACAGGGAACCTATATTTTCATTTTCTTTATTTTAAATTGTGTTTGTTACAATTTCATTAAGTGTGGCCCCTTGTGCATACCTCCAATCTCAGTTTGCGGTTCTCCTCCTCCAAACTCTTCAGCTTCTGATGCAGAAAGTCATAATGGACGAAGTTGCTGAGAGAACTGCTGGATTCATTTCTTTTAATTCTACAGGAAGCAAAAATATTGTTCTTTGAAGAGCATCCCTTTATACCCTGTCAGATAAATGTGTTACCTTAAAGTACACCTTTGATAACATGAAAGAAATATTTAACCCAGAAACAAACGTTGCTGAGCGAAAAATAAAGATGTGTTTATTTTGGTTTCATGGTAAAGAACCCGTTTTAGGTTCTTTCCGTCAACTAAGACTCACGTTCTTTTTATTCATTAGTTCATCACAGAGCTCTCTGGGCTCCAGAAAGCAAGCTAAGATTATGAAACCCATCGTAGAAGTTTGGCAATTCATAAATGTCTACTGTGATTTTAAACAATCAATAGTACTGCTGTTTACAGATATTACAGCCAATTCATGGATGACCTTGTTTCACTTCCAGGGTAGACCTGACCTCTTCTACGCCGCTTTGATCCACCTTCTCAGCTCTGCGCTAAGAGTAGAAACAACACAAAACCTGCTGCTCTCAGACTCTGATACGTGATAATCTGCAAATAGCTTCCTTAACTGAGAGAGCTTAATTTATACCCTCCTCTTATTTACCACTTTGGCCCTTTGCAGGTTCTGCAGTTTATTTTCTTTGTTTCTGGCAACACAATTGAATGACAAAGCATTGCAAAAATACTGGTTTCAATTACCAACATTTCTCCGTAATCGTCGCTTTTTTTCATTATGACCAAGCTTCCTCTGCTCCGGACGCTTTGGTCTTCTCTGTGGCTAGGATCTCTATCAGCAGTTAAAAGGATCCAACTGGTTAAATATTTGCTTTCCACGCAGAGCCTTCGGCATGACTTAAAAATAAATGGATTGAATTTTCTAGTCATGACAACCACTCAAAGCGGTTTACACTAGAGACAAATTCACCCAATCACACACCCATGAGCAGATTGGAAGGCGACTTGGGGTTAGGTGTCTTGCCCATGGAAGAGTGAGCTAGAATTGAACCCACAATATTTGGATTGCAAGATGACAACAGTTCTGACTGAGCCACAGTCTCTCCAGTAGGTCACCATTAGACTGTTAGGGAGACACAGTTTTCTAGAAAGCTAAGCTGGAATCATTAAGAGGATCAGAAGAGCTGCTCTGACGTGTGTTTACTCACAAACAAGCTCGATATATGGAGCGATTAATTAACTTCATTAAAGCAGGAGGGTTATGCTACCCTCTCTGTTATGTCTTGTGTGTTACACCAAAGCATAAACTGAAGGTTTAGTTAGTGAAACTACCTCAAAATGTTCTAAAAATAAAATATTAGATGCATGTTTTGTTCTTGTTCGCTGCTAGTTGTGGGCTGGCTCGAGATTCTCACAGTATGATGACCTTCAGTAAAAATACCATGGTGTCATGGTTTTAAAACAGACGTGAAAATATAAAACATCTCTTTATAATAATCCTAATGACATTTACAATTTGGATTTTGACACAAAATAATAGAAAATAAGCTGGAAGTTCCGCTTTTTGTGCAGAACTTCATGTCTTTTTACAAAGCAGCTCGAATCAGAACTGTGAGCTAATTAGTCCAGCTATCTGCACAGGTAGCCAGCCTAGAGTCGACTGCTTAACCTACATGTCAATCGTACCTCATTAACTGTAGTTTTTAAACTGTGTCACCTTTATAAGATTGATTGGTCCTTGAGTTTCCACACCGACTGTCGTTTTTCTGCAACCACAAATATTTCCAAGCAGCCACATCTGTCCTTTTTCTAAGTGAGGGAAAAGTATAGCAGCCTTCTTTGAGCCAGCTGGTGGTCAGTGCACAATAACAAGTCAGGGAGGGGCAATGCTTGGCTACTCAATGCTCTAAATAGCCAGAGAAAACTCTGGTCATCTCAGCACTTTGGCATCTCATTAAAACTGCAGGAACAATCTGACTAAGATGCAGTTTTGAAAACAGCAACTATTTGAAGTCTTTGGCATGTTTTTGCATAATTCAAGAATGATACTAATTTGGCCCACCAGCACAGCAGCAGGTCACCACTTTTTAAAATTTTTAGGATGAAATTAAAATGGAAAATGTAAGTGGGAGTGAGTGTCTCAGCAGGAGAGCAGACACACCATAGACAGAAACTATATGAATCCTTGATGAAGCTTTCTGGGATTTGATTCCCAACCTTGTGACTTTTGCTGCATGCCAGAAAATCTTTTTAAAAAACATTGAAAATTTTTGGTACAACACAAAGTTTGTCTTGTATTAACCATGCTGTTTGCTTTCAAGTAGTTTCATTATAAATGAAACTTTCAGCTACTATTACTCCAGAGGAGACTGGAGCACATCCATTCATTAAACTTGGCTGAAAACATCAAGCGTTTTTGAAAAAGAAAACACAAAAGCTGTTTTGTTGCCAGACAAAAAATGTTCTAACCAAAGAAAAAAGAAAAGATCAATCCCAAATAATTTGGAAACTGCATTCCTTTCTTTAATAAGGCAAATATGAGAGACAATGTTTATGTTTGCACTTTGAATTGCCTTATTGCTAAAAATACACTATACAAATAAAATTGCCTTGATCTACAATGAACTACAGGGCCCGTTTTTGGGGGGTGGGGAAGTATTGTGTGGAATTGAATTTTTTTAGCTTTATATCGTGTTATGTTTTTCCCTCATCAAAAACATAGCTGGTGTGTTGCTTTGATTGTTTCATGGCTGTTTGAGGAATCCTTGAATCTCTGGCGGCAGCCATTCAGGGGTGCCTAAAAGCTTGCTCTATTTCCATGCAGCTCCTCCTTGGAGCTGCAGTCTCCAGCCGAGATTCCGCCCCACAGAGTGCCCCTCCCCACCGCCTTCCCCACTCAGCTCCACCAGACTAACAGCAACAATTAAGAAACACCTGGTAGAATTGCACACCTGCTGAACTTATCATATAAACTACAACGCTTCTAAAAACGGTTATAAACGGCATAATCAAGGAGCGTTGTTATAATGACCTGCTGAAGGCGGAGTGTCGGAAAAAGTAGGAGCTTCTTAAAGAAACAGAGGCCCAATTTCAAGGTATCAAATTGCGAAGTCAAATTTCTTTTAAGTTATGTTTGATATATGCAGCATTTTTATAACAACTGAAAGTAACATAGTTACTTGATTGTGCTATAAAATGGCACAATGTGCCTGTGCTTGGGTTATTTTTGATCCGGCTTTTTTTTTTTTTTTTTTTTAAATCACAACACAAAAGTTTTGGTAAAAAAAAAAATAAATAAATAAAAATAATAATATAACAATAATTTTTGATAATTTTTGTGGCACACGGGTACCTTTAACTTAACAATACTGACCAGCAGGTATTTCAGCGTGTGTGTAGAGCAGCACACGTGAATGCATCCGTGTGTTCTTGCGTGTTGATGTACTCACGGTGAGAGGCCCTGAGCGTTCTCCGTCTCTTCTGTGCTGGCGTAGAACTGCAGCAGGTCGTCTCGCATCGACAACTCATGGCGAAGTTGAGCAATCTAAAAAAACAAACAAAAAAAATGTTACTGATCACTGGAGCTCAGCAGACTGTGCGTTTCTTCTCTACACGTGCATGAGGAGGATCACTCATACCTCTTCCTTTGCGATTTCCAGCTGTTCGTCCAGTGTTTCATTGCGAGATGTTAGCTCTTGGTTCTGCTTCAGGAGGGACTGACCGATTCGAGCCGCTAACTCCAGATCCCGCTCTTTCTGCATTAGGATTCACAAACACACATATTCTGTATGAAGCTGGTTGAAACACGTGGGCCGAAAATGGTGGAAAACAGAGCTGGTGAGGGAGGAACACATGTCTAATCCTCTGTAATCCAGTTCTTCTGCTGTGTGTCTCTCTCTTACCTCCTCCAGCAGGTGGGTGACCGCCTTGATGTCATGATATGTCTTGGTGACCTGGCCCACTCTGTCTGAGCACAGCACTGAGGAAGGGAGGAGAGGAGGAAATTTTAATGAATGGAGGTAGAATGATGCCTTTCTGACTGTGTGAGGAGGTAGGAGAAATAAAAATAACAGAATGACCATTTTATAGCTTTATTTATCTATTTATTTTCAACTAAAGTGTCTTTAATTTGTCACATCCCACTGAAGTTTTAGGAGCCAAACCAAAACATCTCCATGTGCTCCACTATTCACTGATCCTCTTAGCCTGATCCCTTTGAGCCCAGTTAAGATGCCAATAAAGACATCGCGCCCCTGGACACCAGAATAGCCTGATGCAGTCGACAGCAGGGTAAACCTGATGGAGACGTAGGGAAAAACAGTAACCAGCTACTGACGTGGAAATCTGTTTACATCCTGAACAATGGTTTGTCTTTATTCACTTTAAAGTTATTACGGCAGAACAAGAACAAAGGATTAATCAATTAGTTCGCAGGGATTAAGCATTGACGTGGACAGAGTCTGGACCAAAGCCATCCAGGTCCCTATTATTTATAATTATTCACAGATTATTTACATGCTACTTTAATTTTATTGGTGCTGAACATCCTGCATCCCACTTGATTCCAGGAAACAGCAGGTCATTTTGCAACTTTTGAAATAGAAATTAAAGTATTGTACCTCAATTTAACAAATGTTATGATTTTTTTAAGACATTTTTTAATTTAAGGTATATGTTCTATTTTAATCATTTTGTCAAGGAAAAAAATATTAAACTCACCGGAAGTTTTTAAAAACAAGTTACATCTATTTTTACCGTTACTAGTTAAGGTAATGAGCAAAGTAAAGAAATTAATTAAAATAATAATTTATAACTGCAAAACACCTTATGAGGCAGATATACATGTTTTTGAGAAAAGAATTTAGTGATTTTTGATTGAAAAATGGTTCAAAATACTACGTAAAGTTTAGATGAATGATTATTACTTTCCTTGCTCGTGGTTTTTCCTGCCGACTCTACAGGAAATGAGTCTCTTTCCCCTTAAATTTCACCACTCTATCATGCTGCTTGCGTAGAAAGAAAGCTTGTGTCTGGTTACATGTCTGGTTCAAGCACAAGATCTAAACATGACATCCAGCTAAACAACTTTTGGCAAGAACTAGAAAACAAAAGGTCTGAATTTTCATCATTTAAATGTAATATTGCTCTTTCGCTTTCTCTTCTCAGAAATTATTTTGATGTTTAAGATAGTTTACTAAATCATCAATAAAAATATGTTTTCCCACTACAGTCAGACTGTTGAACCTAAGGTTGTAGCACATACACATATTATTTGTTTAGATTTTTAGTTATTGGTTTTATTAATTACCAACTGGACATGTGAAACACAATTTTGTTTTAATGCATTTCATAAAAATGGCTAAATTAATTGACTATAATTTAAGTTAATTACAGTTAAATCACTATATCTAGCTAATGTATTTTTTTAATTTAACAAGCTTCTATCATTTAAATTGTGAGAACTGTACTTGTTGCTTTAAAAATGATGTTTCTAACCCTAAAACTAAAAAAGAAAGCAGGCAGAACTCAGGCAATATTTACGCATCGAGTTTATGACTTTGAGTTGAGTATAGAATGGCTGAATTAACGTATCCTCTATGTGTTTACAGGCGGCTCCTTTACCTAAATCAGAAGCATATCTTACTTCAGTTCCAAAGCATAGATGAACTAAAGGGCTCTTTACAAAGTACAGTCAATTTTAGATAATCATTTTCAGTCAGCGACAATAATATATGTAGAAAAGGAAGTAAGACCACAAATTAAAAAGGAGGGTTACGCTAATCACAAGAAGTAGAGCTGACCAAAACACATTTGGATCTCAGTTCTAGGACTGTTGAACAAACAATGCTGTGAGCTTTCTTTACGCCCTTAACACTTTTCTGCTAGTAGGAGAAGACTGTTCCCTCCAGGATGCTGCAGCAGGAAACAGACACTAAAATGCTCAATATCCAAAAGATGGATCTATGTGGCATTGATCGATTCTTCTTTCCTTTAATGTCACACAAGCTGTTTGATTTATGAAAGAAAGAATTTTAAGTCTCAGGAGAATAAACCTATAAATCAAACATTGAGAATTCTATGAAAAATATATAAAATCCTGATGGTAAAAATATCTATATCTCATCACAGTGGAAAAGAAAGAGGATAAGCAAGTTTTTCCAATAAGAAGCCACCTGCTCAGGGGTACACTAACAACAACAACCCTAATGTATTATAAGGTAGATCCTAAATTATGTAGGATTAGGATCACACACACAAGTCTTCCTGAGCTCTAAACTCGGAACTGAGACAGAGTCTATAAATTAAGAAAAGCTTAATGAGATAACTCTTCTACTAATCCTATTGCTCTCAATGTGGATTCCAGCATTTCCTGTGCTAAAAAGACAGTCTGCAGTGGGACACTTGGCAGGTATACACATCTACTCACACACACCCAAAACAAGATCCATTATTTTACAGAAAAGCCACTCAAATGATGTTACAAATCCTCTATTACTATTCATGCTGTATCACATATTTATTATAAGAGATTGGGTTACATTTTACAAGTAAAATTTAAATTCCACTGTATGCATTTGCTTAGTTCAGGAGAAATGTATCCCAATTGGATATGATGAAGACTAAACACCCCTTCAGGTTCCACCAGATGAAATCCCTGACCTGTGACCTCCTGACCAGGCTGTCACGCAGCAGAGATAAAGCTACAGGTTTTACAGTGTGGGTGAAGCCAAATCCAAGCAGGTGGTTTGAACTGTTACCCTAATACTGTTCCTGCAGATAAACCTCGTTGACTTAGGTGTACTTATGACGTTTGTTATATTGAGGGGATCAGATAGGCGAGGGGGAGCTTTGTTGCATGAAAATGAGCATCATTTGAGTGAAACTAATCCATTTCTCTAAAAATAAAACCCTCTTGACGAGAACGCGGCCTCCTGTAGTATAATACTTCTGCTGTAAATTAGTTTAAGTGTGACCACAGAAATAACAGAGGAAACAGCTGCTACGGTGAAGAACCACTGGAGGTGAATATATGAATGATAAAAACCTTACTTTGATCAAATCAAATATAAATATCAGCACCTAGACTAATTATCACAGCAATTTACATGGCAGAAAGAAAGATGTTCACTGCGTCTTGGTTACTGGAGGGGTGCCAGCAGGTTGCAGTATTTTTACCCCCCCCCCCACATGTCTATTCAGACAAAGGACACCACGGAGGACGACACTGGAGACTCAGCTATATAACAGCAACATAATGATGAGAGCCCATTTTAAACCAAAAACATGTGCATTAACAATCTCAGAGGCAGTCACCGCCAACGGTTCAAGATCATGCAAGAAGTTCAATAAATGTCCATTAAATTTAACATTGTGGTGATTGAGAAAATTTAAATATTAAATCTAAATAAAGCAAAGACCTACTTTGGTATTGGAAGGGAAGCAGCATCAAACAGCATGCATCATCGCTACTAGTTTATTAAAACCACAATTACTGAAGCACAACTATTAAAACACCAAGCAGGTTTTAGCTTCTCCTTCATTCTGAAATACTTCAGGATTTTTGAATTAAAGTTGTAAAAATGAAACAAAATGTGCCAAATTTGCAAACCCCATTTGTTGAGAACAGCTTTATAGCAATGATAATAACTGCTGACACATACAGCTTAGGACTTCTCTGTGCAGCTGCAGACTGTACACACACACACACACACACACACACACACACACACACACACACACACACACACACACACACACGTATTTATTTCAGTGACCTTCATCAGACTATATGGAAACATATTAAAGCTGTATTTATTTTCAAAGCTTCCAATAAGTCTAAGAGCTAATATATTTCAAGCTAAAAGGATCAGCATGACTACAGTATTTTGAGCGTTTATATGGTTATGAATGATGTGCTCTCAATGACATCTCTGCACCCTGAACTACATGCACTGTTAAGAATTAAAGCCCTCAGATAACAGACCTCAATGATGCAGCTCACAGTGAACTTCAAACAACACAATTCAACCCAGTGCCGTTTAAACATATTAAACTGCCTTTTATAATCCTGCATGTACTGGACCTCCTTTCCTGCAGTGATATGATCTCTGCACATCACTCATCGGTATCCTTTGCATGCCTCTGTCACATTGCCCACTGCGGCATCTCACCTTGTGTCACCTCCTTGCAAAGGCTGTCGTTGTTATTATTGTTGTTATTATTGCTGTTGTGGCTGATTTTATCCTCTTCGAGTATTTCCTCCACACAACTGGACGTGCTCTTGTCGTCTTCCTCCTCCTCAGATGCCGAGGAACTCCACACCTCCATGGTGACTGCAGAAAAACTGCCCTCTATCACCTTGTTCATGAGTTAAATCCTCTGCTCTTTCGACTTTACTGCACGCTGGCGGTGCTGTGACGCGCTGGCTGTGTCTGTCGCATGATTCTGCTTGGTTCTGTGTGAGGCTTTTTGTGTGTGAGAGAATCTGAGCTGCGGGGAGTTAATATATAATCCCTCAGACTGTGCGTGCCATCTGTCGTCATGCCTGCCTCCATTCACCTGGCCACGTTGGACTACCGGGTAGGAAAGAAGAGGGAGAAGCTGAGAAGGGGGTTAAAGAACCAATCAAGCTCTGAACCTTCAGACACAAAGAAGGATTTTAACCGTTCCAACCTGAAGCAGTCACATTAAGACGAGGAAGATGCACATATAGGTGAAGAAATCATTTGGAAAATGATGCATTTGAAAAGGATGCTGCACAAAATCTACCATCCTCCATGATTTGAGGAAGATGGTATGCTCCCAGAATCCCAGCAGCTGCTATTTTCCCCTCTCATACATAACAGAGAAGAGGCTCTGCGTAACTCTGCTGCAGACACAGCAACACCCACAGCGCTCTGATGGAGGCAGCAACCTTCATAGAAATTTCAGTATCAATCTAATATTTACTATGCAATTTAAGCATCTGATCAGCTGACTTGAATGAGAGAGTCCATACATAAAGATGCAGCAGTTCAGAGAGACACAATCAACCTGCACGGTCACAGACTTTCACTGTCACTGCCTCGTCTTTGACAGTATGTGTTTGTTTATTCCAGATTCCTGAATTGCTCCCTATGGTTATAAGGAAGTAATGGACTGAGGACTCTGATCTTAACATCAAAAAAACAAAACTCACATGCTTTACGTTTATGTCCCCTGCCATAAAAAAAAAAAAAAAAAAAAAAAAAAAAAAATGAAAACAACAGTTCCTTCCAAAAGCATTCATAACTCTTGAGCTTTTTCACAAACTTTAAAGTATTTCATTGGGAATTTGTGACAGACCAACACAAATACTTGCAAAAAAGATGGAAAATGACACCATTTTACATTTTCATTCAAATGAAAATCAGAAGAATGCTGTGCATTTGCATTCAGCCTTTACTATGATACCCCTAAATAAGAGCCAGAGCAACCAAACTGTCTTTAAAAGTCCACCTGTGTTTAACTTATTCTCAGTATGAATCCACCTGCTCTGTGAAGGTCTCACAGGTTTGTTGGAGAACAATAAAGAACAAACATCATCATGAAGACCAAGGAACACAGTAGGCAGGTCAGGGTTAAGGAGGGTTTGGGTACAAAATGATATCTTAAGCTTTAAACATCTAACAGTGCTCTGTTGAAGCTATCTTCTAAAAATATAAAGAGGACGGCACACCTGCAAACCTACTAGGACATGGCCGTCCACCTACAATAAGAAGAGCCTTCCCTAATCCACAGCACAGGCTGGAAACTCTCTCGCCCCCAGTTCAAGCCAAAGTTTTTGCTACTGAACATTACCCAGTGCCTACAACCAATAGGGAACCTATGAGTTTCCTGGGCCTGGTAGGTCACTACCGCAGCTTCTGTCCAAACTTCTCAGCGGCATTAGCTCCCCTAACTGACCCTTTAAAAACAAAGTTTAACTTTGTTTGGTCAACCTCTTGCCAACAGGCTTTTGAAAACATTAAAACAATTCTATGTTCACCTCCCGTTTTGGCAGCATCCAACATGAACTATCCATTTCAGCTGGAGAGGTGGCTCCTCCGCTGAGTGGGCAGAGGGGAGTCACCTCTGATGCTTGCGTTCTGCACCATATACATTTCCACACATCCAGGCATTTTGACAATAACTTGACTACACATGTTGCTTGTGGGTTTTGTTAAATAAATTATCTTCTCAGAATATTACCACCTTGTTTTGTCTCCCTAAATGTGTCACAGCCCTTGTGCCAGGCTGCAACACATTCTCACAAAAACCTTACAAATCATTTAGCGATTTATCAATTTACTTCCATCTGTTTCAG
Source organism: Anableps anableps (assembly GCA_014839685.1). Taxonomy (NCBI): domain Eukaryota; kingdom Metazoa; phylum Chordata; class Actinopteri; order Cyprinodontiformes; family Anablepidae; genus Anableps; species Anableps anableps. The sequence goes on along the minus strand of CM026065.1, from coordinate 15,205,887 downwards.
CGCTCCAAGTTCAAACAACAAAGCTGATGTCAATAAGATGTCTTTGTAAGAGGGAAACGAGGAAGGTGCTTTACTTCCTTGTTCATGGCATCCAAAGAAAAACATTCCGAGTGGGTACGTGCCTTTAGTAAACTTAATATATAACCAGTGAAAACCTGTTAGAGGCTGCAAAAGACTTGAGACTGGAATGGAGGTTCACCTTCCAGCGGGACAACAACCCTGAAGCCCAGACAGAGCTACAATAAAACAGTTTAGATAGAAGTATATCTTGAGTTAAAACAATTCATTAATAGAAATGCACAAACCTTTTAGATATTTATCTACAAAACATTTTGAAACCCACGTCACAATTTCCTTCGACTTCAGTTATACTTTATATGTTGGTGTATTAATAAAATCCCTGTAAAATACTTGAAATGTATGGTTGTAACGTGACAAGTGGAATACTTTAGCAAGGCCTTTTTTATTCTTCTGCTTTCTGTTAAACTTTCTTCAGAAACTGAATCATCTAAAAAACAGCTATATCCTCAGATTGGTGTTACTATTAAACATTTACTCACATTCACTTACAAATCATTTAGTGATTTATTAATATTTAATCTGCTTCACTGCTACAAGTTCAAACAGCAAAGCTGATATCAATAAGATTTCTTTGTGAGGGGAAATCCAAGAAGGTGCTTTTATTCATGGCATCCAAAGAAAAACACACCCTGAGCGAGTACGTGCATTTAATAAACTTAATATATAACCAGTGAATACTTGTTAAATATCAGACGCTTCACCTGCAGTTACCTCCTAACTAAATCAAAACACCCAGCATGATAAGGATTGGCACTGAACCAGAAGACAGAGCTGCTTTTGCTGCACTGCATACCTCTGTTCCCAAATTAAAGGGATAGTTGATGATTTTGTGTCACTAAAAAAAAAATCTTGTCAAATGGTTCCTTGACATAACATATTGTATTTAGCTTCACTCAGTTTATTTGTTTGACAACAAAATTTGATAGAATTGCTTTGATATATTTTAATCTGTTATTTAAGAAATTGATCTAAATGTTAAATCTCATTGCAAATGACCGGCTTTTGCTCATTACTTCTCAAAGACGTTTATGTCAAAGCTTTGTTGCTGCAATTAAAACTTTTCAGATGCCTACTGCAAGAGTACGCTGAGATGAATTAAATGACTGCTGAATACAAAGGTCAATGTGATAAACTAAAATAAACTAATTCACCCTCCACTTACAAAACCCTGCACACTACATGCGATCATTAGATGCAACTGTAGTTTAAACAGTAAATGTAAATTATTCAAGCCCTTAGACAAGATGCTGTCCAATTCCAGTTGCCAACTGCATGCAACAGTGCTGGGGTGTGCACTCGCTCCAACAAAACTAATGCACGATTGCAACTGTTAAAGGAAGTGAATATTTTGTACTCCCTTTACTATAAAATAGACAAGACTAGTGGAGTCAGTAGCCAGACCATCGATGTAAAAGCAGGTATTTTTAAGGGCTGAAAAAAAAATCTTACGACGGCAATAGTATTGTGAAAAATTGCAGTGACAATGTCGGTTTCCATATATGCCTACTTTCTTCTTTCCTCTCTTTCTAATCTGAGCATCCATCACTGTGTGACATTTAGCATTTTGGACATTGTCATTTGTGTCCGGTGTGAGCATCTGCTGCCATGAGACTGTCCAATTGGTTAAATATTACACTGGCATGTAAAACATAGAGTTCATAACACTTGGAATTTAGTGGTGTTCAGATCGATCGGCCGCTGATCATTATCGGCCGATTTCTGTGAAAAAGTATGTGATCGTGTTCGCCAATCAATGTCTTTTGTTGCCGATCTCAAACCCCGATGACCTGTGCCTCATACTTCGCAGCCTGCAGAGGCCCTGTGTCTGGCGTCTCTCCCCGTTTCCTTCACACCGCGCAAGAGCGACAGCAAACCCGAAGCAAACATGTCTGTCGTGTGGAACTTTTGCACGGTGTGAGTGAGTGACGTGAAGCACATCAAATGCATCAACACAACGAATTTAATATGACGCTTGAAAAACAAGCACTTGATGGAGCACGGTGAGTTCTCGAGGCTCGCTGCAGAGAATTAAAAAAAGACACCCGGAGCAGTCAGACAGCAGTTAAAGCAGCCCGCCGTTGCCAACACTCGCCCGTATGAGCGGGACAGTCAGACGGCTCAGCAAATAACCTGAAAAACAGTTCAATTCATCGGGCCGGATGACCAGCCTCTCTCAGGGGTGGAAGACGCTGGGTTCCACCGACTGCTCTCGCTGCTGGACCCCCGCTACGCGCTACTGGGACGTAATATTCAGAGCTCCACCACAGAATGTTCTCTACTTCTCTCACATCGAACGTCTCCTTAAAGCTGCAGCATGTAACTTTTATAAAAATGTGTTTCTTACATATCACCCTGTTGTGACAGCATAACATGAGACATAATCTGTGGAAAAAACTGAGCTCCTCTGCCTCCTTCCTGTGGCAGAAGCATTTATAACCAATTCAAAAGGTTAACAGCCAATCCATGTGATCGGTGATCGGCAGCAATAAAACCTGATCGGAGCATCCCTAGTTGGAAAATATTAGTCCACAATTATTGCACTAAAAGCAGTCCTTTGTGATATGAATATATACACCACATATATTGTGGTGATGATATATTATGCAGCCCTAGTACTGTTTGTGAGCATTCATCTTTTCAGATATAGAAATGCATTATTTTAACACTTCTTTTACTTTTTGTGCTCTCTGTCAATACAACATATCTGCTAACATCCACAAATCATGTTATTTAATAAATCAATAACTGATTTATAAATGTTTCTCCAGTATTGTTTTATCCTCAATTATCTGAAGCACAGTCGATTTTACTTGTTTGAGCCAAGTGAAAAACAGATTGTATATAGGAATTTTAACTTCCAATCCAACTAATAAATGTGTAGCATTAGTATTAAATCACTCTTTGAGGCCAAAAGATATAAAATGAACAGATTAACCAAAATACTGACAGCTATTTAGGTTTCAAGCGACATGATAGATGATTTCCTCAAAACAACATTTTGACAGCTACATTACTGTCGTGACATTCTGTTAGTCATAAAATCCAAAATACTAAACATCCCAAACAAGCAAAGGTTAAAGCATTGAGCCCTTCTCATAAGACAAAGGCATTTATTTCAGATTAATTTATCAATCTCTGCTTGAGTCACCTTTTAAACAAAACTATCTCTCTTCAGAAAACCTTGCCTGTTGACCTTTTTTTAGGACTTTCTTATTCCTACACTAGTTTTAGTTACTGATCTAAAAGTCTGTTCTAGTGAAAAAAAATTGAATGATTGTGTAATTTTGTCATACACTGACCGATGAGGATGGCTTCAGAAAGGGAAAAAAAAAAACAAAAAACACTGATACATGTTCAAGACTGAATAAACCATCAGCTACACAAAACAAGTGTGACAAAAAGCAATTCAGTGCCTAGTAGTACAAATATAAAAGCAGAGTGCAAACAACAACAGGGAAACAGGATACCGAAGGATTCTGTAGCACTGACAAACACCAGCATATGTCACTTGGCTTAATAATTCAAACAGAGGCACGGTGCGGCACAATTTGCATCAATCAGATTAGTCTGTCCTGTTCCTGATAGCAACATGTTGCTTGCTATCATCCTGGCACAGCCTATTCGGTGTTAAAAGGACATACCCCTACAATCTCACTAAATCCTCACTGTAAGCCAATGTCTTTAGTGGGCTGTTTTCCACTAAAATAAGTCATTCTTGGTCAATTCAGATTAGCAGATATTTCCTGAAAACCTATATAAAACCTGGGTAAACTGCAACTTTGAAAAGCTCTTGATATTTACATGTATGACCCCAATGTTTGAAAGAAGGCAACAAAAAAAGGGTCAGGTCACTGAAAATGATCTTGAAAATTATGGATTAGTTACAATCAGCAGGTTAAAAAACAAATATGAGTTACTGTATTTGCACATTTCACTTTGTATAAATCAAGCCCCTTTATTTTAAATAAAAGGGTCTTTTACTTAAACATTTTTCAGAAGTGGTATAATAGATATCGGGATGTTCAAATGTACATAGAGAGCACCTGACCTTCTGCCACACATCCGTTCATCACCCTACAAAGTCTAGGCAACCTATGAATCTAAAAATAAACCGCGTCTGGGGTGCTGCAGCAGCCGGCAAGCCAACCCTGTCGTTATGATGTCAGAGCGGCCACTGGGATACACAGTCTGCTCATCTTCAGCATAAACTGCTTAGAGTGGCAAGGCGCAGAAGGGTAATTGGCTTGATGGCATTTGACATCAATGACTTCAAAATGAAGCACTTGACCTGGAGGTGTGTGATCGGAAAGAAGCCCACAACAAAATATGGGAGTTGTGTTTTAATTTCAAACTAAATTAACACTTAAAGAAGATATGTGAGGGGAGCTTCTTTTAGTGATGTGTCTTAAAAGTAGCTTTAGAGCACATCTTTCTAAAACTGTGAAAAACAATCATTAAAATCTATTTTGTCATTGAAGATCTATTCATTAATGAATGCTATTCAATAATCCAACTTAAATTACTAAAATTAAATCATTATACAGTGTAAAGATGCTGGTTGAAAATGCTGTTCAGATTTAGGTCTATTTGTTTCTGTGTGTTGATGCTGAGCTTCACCCTGCTGTAGTTGTTTCCCTTTTCCTCATTCATTAAACATATTAAGCTACATGATGAGGCTCAGCTTGAGTTCACAGCCCAAATAAGAATCTAAAGCGAGTGAGTCTGTACGCAGTTCAGCTAAATGAATGAATGCGTGTGTAATAGAAATATCAGGAGACCTGTTGACATGTCACTTTGTGACATGACTATTTGGATGTAAATCAGGACAGACGTTATAATTTAGACTGAACAGAGTCTAAGGAAGAGCTCTAATTTTTACTTTCTAACCCAACATGGACACTGTTGTGTTAAAAATAAAATGCTCTCTCCTTCCTTAAACAGGAAGCTTTAAATCATATAAATGAAATGTTTTATTTAGTCCACAGGCCCTCAGACTTTTAACTGTTTTAAAGCAGGATGTTGACAATCATATTGAAACTGATGGGGAAACAACAAATATGTTCTGATTAATAATTACTAGGTTAACTATATGATTGCAGATTGGTTTATATAATCCAAGGTTTATCAACACGAAATGTAATAGTACAGAGTAATAGTAAAGAGCTGTGAAGAAGTATTTACCACTCAAAACTTTTCTTCAGTTTTTGCTTTGTTGTCCCACTTAATGTTTCAGATCTTAAAACAAATTTTAATATCAGAAAAAGATAACCTGACTAATTACTAAAAGTAGTTTAAAAAAAATTATAATTTCATTTATTAAGAACCAAAAGCTACCCAAACAAGCCTGGCCCTTTGTAAAAAAAAATATAAACTGCTCTCTGAACCTAACATCAGGCTGTGCCACAGCTACCATCAAAGTTTGTGATGAGTGGCAATGAGCCTTTAAACATCACTGTGGAGGAATTTTTAGCTCCATTTTCTTAGTAAAATTGTTTTAATTCAGCCACTTAGAAGACTTTTAAAGCACAAAATGTTGTTTAAGTTCATGAAACAGGATCTCGGTTTGATTTAAGGCCAGACTTTGACTAGGCCATTCCAAAATCTTTCTTTAACCAATTCAGAGGTAAACTTGCTGATGTGCATCAGCTCAAAGTCCTGCTGCATAACCCAAGCACGCTTAAGGTTAAGGTCACAAACTGATAACTGGACATCATCCTTCAGGATTGTCTGGTAGGAAGCAGCTTTCATGGCCTATCTTTTAGGGCAAATCACCCAGGTCCTGAAGCAGTAAAGCAGCCCCAGACCATCATACTACCACCATCCTCTTTCACACTCACTATGATGTTCTTTCTCTGAAATGCAGTTTCACACCAGATATGAAAGACTCCACACCCTGAAAAAAAGCTTCACTTTTGTCTGATTAGTCCACTGAATATTTTCCCAAAAGTCTTGGGGATCATCAAGATGTTTGGGTTTTTTTTTTTTGGAAAGTGAGATTCTTTTTGGTCAACAAATAATCATAGAGTAAGCTTGGTAGGCTGCACACTCCTGGTTCAGGTTCACTGTAACATGTTTACTCCATTTGTGGATAATGGCTCATGCTGTGGTGTGTAGAGAAAGTCCCAAAGAAACGGACAAGCTGCAGCATTTTTAACACATTGGAAATTATTTGTGTTATGAAACCGTCCAGGTTACCACAGATAACCTGACCAAAAGCTTTTAGCAAATTAAATAGGAGTGATTTATCCAGCTCTGAAGTAAAATGCTTTGAGAGAATACACCAGCTGAAAATAACAAGATTATCTGAATGTTTGACATCAGATGTTAAAAGGACATTATTATTTCCTGAGACCTCACCTGCACACACAACATGTAGAAAATGAGCAGTACTCACAGAAATATTTGAATGTCTCTTCTATCTGTTCATATGTGAGTCCCAGTACGACCTCTGGTGGCACCAGAGGGGTGTGCAGCCAGTCGTCATTGTCATATCCAAACACGGTGTCTGCTCGAAGAGTGTACTTGGGCTGACCTTCTGACAGCAGACTCACTATCTCCAGCTCTGGCAGGTTTGAGCAAAGGTCTGAACGCGCCGAGTGTTTGGGTGATTCATGAATGCGCAGGTTTAGGAATGAGGAAAGAACAAAAAGAAAGCAACATTAGAAAGAACACAGCAAAGGTGATTTGCCACCCACACAGTTACACTGCCCTCTAGTGGGAAATGCAGAAATTTATTGTGCTCCATCATTATTATTTGTAGAGTCATGTCCCAATGTTTTGGCAGTGTGGGCAGTGAGGAATACATTCTGTTTTGCAAATGTTGCATGTCTTTGTCCTGACAGTCCACATTGTTGTTAGCTTACTGTGCAGAATGAGAAAATGCATAATATGTTATTGCAGAGAGCTCCATTAGCTGCATAAGATTAAACCAAAACCACATTTCACCGTCACTTCATTTCAGTATCATCAGCAGAGCTGAAACAAGTTAAAGATTAGCGATGAATCAGTATCATTTCACATCAAAAATGGCCTCACATGTAAAGATAAGGATACTTCACCAGAGAAAACTGTTTTCCAGATCATCTACATGAGACTGATGGACTGGAGGTTCAGGACATTCAAGAGTACATAACAAGCTCCAGGACTTTTGTTGTTTTTTTGTTTTTTTTTTTAATAACTCAGTACTGAAGTATGTTACCACCAGCGCAGAGCTTGTTTAACATCAGCAGCACATGAGGATAATCATATCCACATGAGACACTTCTCATCAAAGACACTAGACTTATAGTTAAACCAGAAAAACACAACAATGCATGAACTCAAGAAAGTGTGATAAACTTCAAGGACTGAAACAAGAATGGGTCACTGTCAGTGAGGATTTGGCCAAAAAGTTGATATCCAGTGAACTGCAGAAGTTATGATGAAGTAAACATACAGACGTTTGGCCATGACTATATGTACAATCATCAAGCCTTTTGAAATAAAACTGTGTACCTGTTATAGTGGATGCATCATGGTGGGACTGCTGCGCTGAGTTACAGACATTCCTGGGTGTAGAATGCTGAAGAGGCTGGGGGTCACCTTCCAAGGCGCCCGTTGCCTCCCCCTGCCCCTCATTGGGGTAGAGGGCTGACTGGGAGTCCAGATGGGCCTGTGGATGCCAGGAGGGAGGAGAAAGACAAGCTGGAGGCGGTGAGGAAGGAGAGGACGCAGGGTGGGACAGCTTGCCTTGGGATGGAGGGTTCAGGGTGAACAGGAACTTAAAGCTGGGAGCCCTGTTGGTGGCTTAGGGACCAAATAAAGACATGTAGGTCATTGGAGCCTCTGTGAACCTGCAGGGGAAGCCTAAACAGGGAAGCACAAGAGAAGAAGAAAGAGACAGAACAAAGACAAGTGATTAGAATGATTCAGGAGTTTTTTTTGCATGACTGTAGATACTAGACTTATTATTTTTGTCCTCTTCAAAGTGCATCCACTTCTGAGAATCACTTTCTGTTTTCAGCTTTGCGTAATGTCCCGCAAAACAACATCAAACATAAACACGCTTCATGCATAATGACCTAAGACCCTGTTTCACAAAAAATAAACCATTGGCTCTTACACATTTAATCTGCAGAGCTATACTGTTATCTTTTATTTGCTTTCAGTTTAAACCATTTAATAAACTCACTAAAGGAGAGAAAAAGTATGATATATGTCTGCAGTCATAACAGTTGAGTTGATAAATTAGGTATAATCTTCTTATATGTCATTGTAACTTATCCCATTTTTAAAATCAAACAGAGCATTAACAGTGATTATATTAAAAAATAAACCACACCAATATCTGAAGTTGCACATAACATTTTTAAACAGTATAATGCATTTTAATATACATTTTTCTCTCATGTTAGCCTTAATTAGTATTTTTCACAAAACCAGCAAACAATTTAAAACATGTTGACTGGTTTGACTAATATAGTTGAATTACAGCACAGTGCAGTCTCTGATTCAGCTGTTGGAGAGAAATGATTGCAGTTTATTTCTTATAAAAACACAATTCTTGATAATTGGATATAACTTGTTCTTTATTTTTTCTTGAATATATATTTTTTATCTACTATATTTCTCATGTAATTTCTCAAAGTCTGGCCCAGGGATTAAAAAACATGTTCTTATTGTGATTCTGATCCAAGCCTCTCCCAATATCAAACCTGTTGTTGGACTGAATTGTCCTTTGCTATTAACAAAGCGATGCCTTGATTCAGGCCTGAGTTTTAGGGTCACAAGGATAGAGTTACAACAGCCTGGAGCCACAGAGATCAGGTTATTCAGCAGAGCATTTTACCACTATAAACACAAGGCAAAGCCAGAGGAACAAGCTGCTGTATGAATTATACACAAAACATTTGCTGCCTGAAGCTAAAGCCAATGTTACAAGAGTCAAGATCTTATCTGAGGGTCCAACATACTGAAGCAAATGCCTTTAGAAACAAGGATTTTAAGATATGCATTTGATACATTTGATTTCTAATCTTTTTTATAAAGGTTACAGTAGTTTAGATATAGATTTTACCAGAATTTAGAGCTTTTTCTTATATTTTTGATGGTACATTAGAATGGAAAATACCTAACCCCATAAAAAAAATTGTTTATATTTGCAAAAGTCCTGAGTCGCCCCTTATTTCTTTACATTTTGATTCCATGGACCCAGAATTTGTTATAATCTTTGAAAGCTTATAGCTGATATTTACATAGGCTTTGTGAGGGGTTTTAAAATTATTTTTTTCTTTTAACTGTGTTTTTTTTTTTTTTTTTACATTTTTTATTCATTTTCAGTCAAGTATCTGACCACCTTCAAATTAATATTTTTGCTTCAGCTACATAGCTGAAATATAAACCCCTCAGGCAAAACAAGGCTCCTAAACTCAAAGTGTGATAATGTGTAGGCCCCTGTTTGGGGCAAAACTTGGATAAGAACCAGTTTTAAATTGGTTCTTATCCAGCACCTCCACACAAAAAGACACATTTCCCATTTCTGTATTTGGATGTTGGAGAAATACCAGAGAGAAACAGTTTAGTAGAGAGAAACCTGATTGTTAGCAAAAGATGCACCAATCAGGCTTTTCCAAGCTGATACTCATGTTTTGTTTTCTTTTAGGTCTAACATGTCGATTCTGACGTTGATCATCTCTTTTTTTGTGCAATAATCCAATAATAATGTTAAACTGGGGCGTTTTCACTCAAATTTATCATATGGTGAGGATCTCATACTGGCCCGTGCATAAACTGCACCCACCTTTCGGACCGATAGCCACTTTGTCCTCAACCAGTTTAAACAGCCGAGAACTCAGCCGTGGTTCATTATTAAAACGATGCCTCTTATTAACTGAAGTTACATAAAGACTTGAAGCTTTGCCCAGGCTGGTGACAAAAGGACACTTGATAGCTCGACCCAGTTATTGCAGTCAATAAAACATGCTGACCAGAGGGTAAAGGCCTAATTAAAGCAGCTGCTGCAAGGCTATCAGGGTACAGACAGTGAAAGCACAGATACATGCATATGCACATGACAGCTGAAATGTAGCTGTAAGCATTTTACACACCAGAGTCGATTTCACAGTATTTAATTCCCCACTATCATTACACATCAGTAACAGCCCCTCCTGCAGAGGATTTGTTTTTGCTTCGTCACTCCTGGCCTCCTTTGCAGATACTTTCAATCAGCTGAGTGTTCCGGTTTGCGGCAAACACTTCACCATTAATCCTGTCTCTCTTAACAGACGTCTGGCAACTGACACCACACAGATTTAGGCTCTTGTATCAGTCTGACCTTTCTGTATGGATCTGTACGGAAGTTTGAAATCACTGTGGGTAAATAATTTCCTTATTAATATCATGCCAATAACACAAAAGCTAAAAACAGAAATGGTCTAATCCTTTCACATCAGCACAGTGTCAGTTTTGATTTGTTGGTTGATAACACTCACAGATGATTCAATAAAAATGCAGCCAAATGAGAAGTTAAACCCTTAAGGGTGAAGGGAAGGGATATAAGTTATTAGACATCTAACAATCCTTTGTATTCCTGCTGTTTTACCCTTCTAGGCAGGATGCAAGAAGAAAAAAAGTCAGCGGAGTAATCAGCTAGGACACCTCTCCGGCAGAAAATAATAGATCTCCAGAGGAGATCAGTGCAGCAACCTCCAAAAGCGGCAACAGAGAAACAGACTTAAAATGCCATCAGAGAATTTCAAAAGCATATCCACAGCAAGGCTTGGTTTGACGTTTCATTTTGTTACATAATAATAATTAATGAACCACTTGTAAGATGGTAATAATGGCTGGTGGTTCACGGAGCTGGTCTGAAGTCATATCGGAGCGGAACCCGTGAAACACAAGCAGCAAAGCCTGCCGCTGACCTTGGAGTGTGGACTGGAGCAGCAGATGCACAGAGCTCAGCAGTGGTACTCCGTGCAAACAATGCCCTTCCAGGAGGGTGTGTACGTGAGACCAGGCACACAGGACACAGAAAGAGACACGGCCGGGAGGGGGAGGGGGACGCATGCATTCAAGCATTTTGTGGGGGGGGTGCTTTAAATACGCAGGGAGAAAGGACTTTTTATTCGCCATTCTCACTGAAAATTTACACAAAGTCTACGTGCTAAGAAAACTATTTACTTCGATCTCTTAGAAACAAATAGGGCAATAAACCCTGACCCCAAACCGATGAAAGGAGATTCATCTAAAAGCTAAATCTAAATTATCTCCAGTTTCTGAAAAATGGAGGTGATTTATACTGATCTTCGGAGTACTGAAATCTACAAAATGTTAATTTTATTTCCATGTTTCAACATTTAACTTGATATAAATCAGCCCCCTCATTTATCTCATCTGCCCTGCAGCAGCTAATCTTTGACCATGTTCATACTCCCCTGACCTTTCCTTGACTACCTTGGATATTTTGCTCCAGTGAGTCAAAACTTGGGCCCAGTTTCCTGATAAGCCTTCCTTTAAGTTAATGATGAATTTAATTTACTTTAATTATTCTTGCCACTTTTCCAAAACAGCCAAATAGGAGGAGTGCATGATTGCTACATGTCCCATCAAAAGATTCAGTCACCTGAGCTGTGGATCTGTGCGGTTCCTCCAGAGTTACCACGGGCCTCCTGGCTGCTTCTCTGAATTATGGTATCCATTCCTGACAGTTTAGGCAGATGGCCGTGTCTTGATAAGTTTACACTTATGTCACTCTTTCTATGATGGCTGCAACAGTCCTCTGTGGGACGTCCAAAGCTTGGGATACTGTTTTAAATCCTAACCCTGTTTTACTCTCTCTCAGATCAGAGAGAGAATAAAACAGGGTTAGGAAAACAGTAAAACGGTGTTCGGTGTTCCTTGTTCTTCCTGATGCTGTTTGTTCTCTATTGTTCTCTATCAAACCTCCGAGGCCAGAAACAGAACAGCTGGATGTAAACTGAGATTAATACGCGCATAGAAAGACTTTATTTACTAATCAGGTAACTTCTGAAGGCAACTTCTTATTAAGAGGTGTTAAGCAAAAGGGGATTATTGTAAATGCACACTGAAATTTTTAAAGAAGGGTATAAAAGAATTTTTAAAAACTCTTAATTTATCATTCTTCAACATCAAGGGTTTGTGAAGATCTTTAGTGCTTCACATGAGAGAAAAAAAAAATCATATTAAAAAATAATATTGGGTTTGAAATAGAACAGGCGTATAGTCCTTACTTTCCTAATGAACAGCTAAAGAATACTGCAACATACAGCGTTGTTTGCTAAGGGTCACAAGCCAAAAAGGTTGAGTACCACTGATTTAATGTTTAACAAAGTAACAAGCAGCACTTGGCAAAGATGTTCCACATTATAGCTTCTCATCCACTAAGCAAGACTAAGACTTATCAAAGAAGTCTCACCAGCCTTTAATAAGCAACGATGTATTTTACTAAAAAAATTTATAAATTTTTTAAAATAGCTCAACTCACAGAGACAGATGAGCCCTATAGTGTCCGATCAACACAGTTAAACCAGGCTCCCAGTTTACCGATCCGTCACACAGCGATAGTGAACAACATGAAGTGAGGTCAAGCGGACCCCTTCACTTCAGTCAGAAGCCAGGAAGTGTTTTTTTCTTATTACACAACAACTGCAGTAAGAAGGCTTAAAATAAATAAAGCTGCTTTTAAAGCTGCAGCCCAGTTTCTATCTGAATAACAAGGTTCTATTGAAAAAGTTGCTTCAGGTTGACGTCTGCTGTTTTGGCATTTAAACTTGTAGTTTCCTAAAGACGTCACCACCTTACTGCCTCTTTACCTTTTTTAAAACATTGTTATGCTGCATTAAAACAAAAAGTGTCACCAAATATATTTCAGGCACAGATATTCTGAATGCATGGCACCTGAATTATTTGCTAACATTAATTGTAGTCTAAGCAGTTCGTCAGAATATGTATATTGCACACAGTGATGTTGAGAAATATTGTGCAGCTTATGCTATTATATTCTATTATATTCTATATAGTTCAAATTCTTTTGTTCATATTTAACAGATTTTCATTCAGCAGTTTAATATTTCTCAAACAAAGAGGTTACTTTTTTTTCAAATGATCCTAGACTGACAGACGCAGGAGCTCACTTCACTCTTGAGAAAATTGCGATTCTGCATTTAGCAAGACTTTAAGCCCATATAAACAAAGTTTTAAATAGTCATGCCCGATATATCGGCATTAACGTCGGTATCAGCCAATACTGGTTACTTTTTAAAATATTGGTACCAGCCCGACAAGTAAAACCAATAACTGATGTTTATTTCCATCTTATTGTCATTTGTGTACGTGTTTCGGTAGGGGGTTGGTCACAAGGCATTCGTTTGTTGTTCGTTTGTCAATTTATGCATAATTCAGCAGCGCAGGATTATGGGGTGTTTCCTTGAAGCCACTACAGCAATATTGATATCGGATCTTGATACTGGCCCTAACCTTCATATTGACGGATCCCTACATTTCAATTTTTCAAGAACAAGCCATTAGCTCCACTCACCATTAAATCCTCCTTGATTTTTAAAATGGAGATCTGCATGACTGTCTACTGAAGTTTTTAAGGCATGTCACTGAGCAAAGTACTAATTGCTCAGTGACATGCAGTCAGGGGAGGCAGGTGAGACAATTCTTCATCTGTCATCATGACTAACAATCATGAAAGAAAATCATTTTGTCCACTTGACTATTCTACAAATTAGTTTTCTGTATGATTTCAATATTTTTATGGTCAAAATTACTAAATTTATGCAATGTTTGTTCAAACTGATTGAAGAAGTCCAGGATGAGGCAGGGCTGCGCCACCTGTGGCAGCGCTGTTACACACACTGAATGAAGCAGGCAGTCAGCTCATGCTCTTGGTGGCTTGTCTTTATATCGCCAACACACAGGATTACACATGTGCAACACATATTGATATTACACATAGCGCTGAGCAATATGGCTGAAAAGCATATCACAATATAAGCACTTCATAGCAGTCGATATCAATAATTAATAATTAGGTTTTTCTTTTATATATCCAAAATATTGCCAGTGACATGACCTTTCCACTTTTATCCACAATTTCTTCTTGAGCTGTTGTACTCACTTTCTACTTTCTCTCCACCCCGATCTTTTTTATTTTCAAGCAGTTATGGGGCACGGTGGCACAACATGAAACTGCGTCCGCATACTCAGGTGTACCGTGTGTTTTCTGTGAACCGTGCACTGTCCACGGATGGTTGGGATTTCATAGTCAAGCGTACCGGCTGCCTATATTTCTAGTGACAAATCCCTTCATTTCCCACAATCCGAATGAATACTAGCAAGTTTGAAGAGCGAGTTGGGCATCAAGCCCTGTTTCTTCTCCACCGGGGAAGCCATCGCACAACTGTCAGTGCTGCACAGAGTGGCAGTCATGCTGCATGTTCTTGCAACTCAACTTTATCATGTCACATACAAAAACAGTTCGATGTATAAACTGTTTCCAGCCGAGCAATTTCAGAGTTCGGTGAAATTATCAAAATTCTATGGGATGTATTTTCTATTGATATTGATCACATGTCTATTGCGATACATATTGTTATTGTTTTATCGCCCAGCCCTAGTTCCACAGTCTGTCTAATATCTTGAAGGAATGTGTGTGATGTTTAGTCTTTTGGATCAACCATAAATGTACAGTGAAAACCTTCAGGGTGGGGGAGAAAGTACCGTGCCGCACTGACAGGGGCATCACTTCCATTGAAGCTGCCAGATTTTTAAAAATGAAAACAAATAAGGAAGATTTTGAGAACAGAGTGGAGATATTTATAGAGAAGGATATGCTCACTGACCTTATATACAAATAAAGGTGAGATCATACATGATTTTCAGTTTGAGAGAGAAAACTGGAGATACAGCAGAACACCTAAGCAAGAAAAAAAATGAGATTCCAACAAAATTGTAAAAAAAAAACAAAAAAAAAAAAAAAAACAGGGTGATCATGACACCATCTGCTCAACTGAGCCAACCAAATCAGCAATCAACATTTGGGAATACACTATATTGCCTGGTAAATATGGCATCAGTTTCCCAAAGATTTGATAAACTTTAAGGTATTTTAAATTCAAAAGCAAAAGGTCTCAATATTTTTTTTGATTTAAGTTATTCATTTTTAAAATGATAAAGTATTTGTTTACTATTTTACTTTCCATTTCAAATATTAAATGTAAATCCATAAAAATGGTCAGAAAAGAGCACAGTACTAAAGCTTAGTTACTGAAAAGGTAACTATCAAAACAAAAGCAGTTGTCATAAAAGACCAGACAGAAGCCCTACGTTAATCTCAAAAACTCTTTAAAAAGTGTATCACCATAAGATGTGTCATCTTAAAGAAAAAGTGGTTTTGAATTACATTCTCTCTCTTAATCATTCTTTAAATTAATTATATTTCAATATGAGAAAAGGCTAACCCATGTAAATACAAAAAACATTTTCAAATTATTTTGTTTATTAAAAGGGAAAAATCCAAAGTGTAATTCCCTCCTAAACTCAATACCTGGTTGAGCCACCCTGGCTAGAGATCCATTATCATCAAGGAGTGAGATAACTGGTAATGAGTCTTTCACAACACTGTGGAGGAAATTTAGCCCATTAATTCAGCCACGTTGGAGGATTTCTTTCTAGCAGGAACAGTCTGCTTAGGTCATGTCACAGAATATCAATCAAATTTAAGTCTAAGCTTTGACTAGGCCACTTCGAAGCCAATCAGAGCCAATTAGAACCAGTTTCCTGCTGCACAACCGCTGTGTGCTTGAGTTTTACAAACTGATGGCCAGACATTCTCCCACATGGCAACTCTGGTGGGCAGCAAAATTAATAACTTACAGCAAATCATCCAGGTCATGAAACTGCAGAGTAGACCCTCACACGACCACCATCATGTTTCATTTGTTTTTGTTTTTCGTCAGCAGCAGTTTTCCTCTTGGAACATTTTTGTCTAGTCTTTCTCTTATTGTTGAACCTTGATCTTAATGTAGCAGTGAGGTCTGAAGTACTTCAGATGTTCTTGGTTCTTTTGGGTCTTCCTTTCCTTTCACATATAATATTGTAGGGTCAAGTTGGTTTAAAATGGCTCTTTTCCCTTAATTGATGAATTACTTGAAAACTGCTATTTGTGTTTTTCTGATATTAAAATTTGTTTTATGATGTGAATCATTAAAGTGTGACAAACAAACAAACAAACAAAAAAGTTGAAATACTTTTTCATGCCACTTTATGTGAATGAGGTTATTCAGAAAAAAAGAAAGTTAACAATTCTGAACAGAAAATCAGACTCCCTTTGATTTGTTTTTTCCATTTTGAAAACTAAATGGAAAAAAGCCTGACCAGGATTAACAACAGCAGTTACAGTTGGGCTGCTTTAAATCCTTTGGAATCCAAACAAACTCCAACATGAACCGCTCTTTATCCTGTACGCCTTGAAACAACAACAAATACGTTCTGTATAACAAGGGAGCTTCATTGCTTCTAAAGTCTGAAAGGTGAGCTAGGAAACTACACATGGCACACACAAAAAAGAAAAGTTGAACCATGGTTTAAATTTCAAAATAAGTAATGGACTTTTGCATCATGCTATTCACAGTAATTGTGTTTATCAGTTTGACCATTACACCCACCTATTTAATGATGATCTGCCTTGTGTTTTAATGAGGCATAAAGTTATGCAGCTATATATATATATATATATATATATATATATATATATATATATATATATATATATATATATATATATATAAAACCAAGCTTTTAAAATGATCCAAGCTCCTCCAATGATCCTGGAATAAATATTTGTCCCTTATCAGTAGTAGCAATGATCAGCAGTTCATCTGCAATATGCTTTAGTGAACAGATAAGACGACGTGCATCAACTCACGACTGCTGTGCACCATCAAGTCCACAAAAAAAAAAAAAAAAAAAAAAAAAAAAACCCACACAGCCCAATTAGATACAGATCACAAGACATTTATGGAGCAATTCAAGTGCAGAATACTGTTTGACTAGAGTTCTAGAGTTGAAACCGTATCTGTGTTGCCATGAAACCCAAATGCTTCATTGCTTTGATGACAAACATAAATGTCACACGGAAGAATATCTCACCATTTAACTACAGCTCAACCGTACAGTTAGACATAAATCATTGAATTTATGTAAAAATAATAAAGTTAAAGGGGCAATATTACGTAAAACCTACTTTTTGAGCTTTACATCATGTTCGTCAAAAACGTACCTGGAGTGTTGCTTTGATTCTTTCATGCATGTTTGAGGAATCCTTTAATCTCCCATGGCAGCCATTCAGCTGTGCAAAACGCCTAGATGGACCTAGCGCAGCCTTTGAGACTCAGTTCCTCCTCAAAGCTGCAGTTTCTAAGCTTCCAAGCTTCCGCCACACAGAGCAACCCTCTCCCCCGACTTCCCCACTCAGCCCCTTCAGAAATGTCATCAGCAATTAGCAAACACCTAATGGAACTGCGCACCTATTGAGCTCATTATATGAGCTACTTCTCAGTGCAACACTGGTAAAAACGTTAAAGGGTTAGCTGTTGTGATGACTTCCTGTGGGCAGAATTTCAGAAAGACCAAGACTTTCTTAAAGAGACAAAGGCCCAATTTCCAGGCGTTAAATTATGAAGTCAAATTTATTTTAGGTCATATTTGATATATACAGTGTTTTGTAACAGCGAAAGGTAACATAGTTACTTGATTGTGCTATAAAATGATTCTATGTGGCTGGAAAACACATAATACTGTCCCTTTAATAATAGAAACAAGCCGAGCTGCAAACTTTTAGGTTGAAATTAAATATTTGATTTTGCTGTTTTATCAGTTGTGATGTGTGATGTATCTAACCAAATATTTAAAGAAATAAATAGAAACATAAGTCAGATATGTCAAAATGAAAATGGCACATTCACGCTGACATCATCATGTGGGAAATGGATGTTATCTAAGAGCTCAATCTTCTCTGTCGCCTCCTTTAAATTACAAGAACTGTTGGGTTAATCATTCATCATTACATACACTTCCCACAAGGTTTCCAGAAGGAAGCATTTGGCAGTTACACTGATATCCCTCCAAATCAATACTCCAGTGCGAGCAAAGATTTGGTGATGTTTTCAAACTGACAGGAAGAGGAAATAGAGACTGGATCATCTCATCACGTGGTCAATGATCAATGTCATACAACACAGGCAGGTTGTAAAATGACATTCACAACAATCTGTTGCATTATTAATGTATTTGTTTAAAAATAAATTACAATACAGGCTAAATACAATACAGAAAGGTTTGGGAAATTAATAAATAATGAAATTCTGTGTTGTTTCCAAGCAAATGTAATCTAGCAATTATTAATATTTCGGAAACTGTAACATTAACCTCAAGATTAACTAAAATCGACAGAGAGATTAAACAGGAATAGAACTGTAAAAAGAGCATGGGAAACAACAGAAGAGTTTACTGAGAGCAGGAATGTCACCCTGACAACTGGCAGAGCTAAATCTGGACAACGACTCCACGTGAAAGGAAAGTGGTCTCAAAAACCTAAATACCAAGACGCTCACTCTTCTAAAGAGAAATACACTCAACCTGCATGGGGTAAATCCAGTTTGTGGTTAAAAAAAAACAACTGTAGATTTAAACTACAGGTTCACAATGTTGAGCCATGAGATCTCGCCAAAGAAAATAAAACTTCCCTTCACTGAGTTACTGACCTTCAAACCACAAATGAAACTGCCAGCTGAAAAGATGTGGGGCTTATATAATTAATTTTTATCTTAAACTTGAATTTTCGTCAAAGCTGTCCAAAGTCCAGGCTGAAAAGGTAAGCAGGGTTTAGGGTTTAAATAGTGTTAATAAGAGTACTTCAACGGTAAAGTGCTATGTTCTCTGAACTGTGATTAAACGACGTACTGATCTCTCTGCTCGAAACATTTGATGAAACCTTGGCTGACCTCTCATGAGATTCTTACAATTTTCTCATATATCCTGGTCTGTACAGCTCAACTATTATACAATGACTAAATAACTCTAAATGTGTAACTAAAAGCACAAGGACTGTATGTTACATTTGCTCTTCAGCAAACAATTTTTACACTGTGAAAGGAAAACAAGACTTCAAAGATGCCTGCAGAAACTTCAGCCTAAAACAGTGCTTGAGAACAACCGAATATAGTGGAAAAATGTGACACTTTCACCACCTGGTTTCATATTTTCTCCTGAGCAATCACATTTACAGTTATGGACAAACACATTTATTAAAAAGACTAATCATACAACTCATGAAGTGCCTTGTAAGACAGGAAATATTAGAGAAAACAGAACAAACTTAATCATTTATTTGATAAATCAAATGATTTTTAGACACTCAGCGAACCTAAAGCAACAATTAAGTAGAAATACAATGGTTTTAATAGGACTACATACATATCCATACATCTGCTTCATAAATAGATTTACATGACTAGTTTTATTATGTCTACAAATCCCAAGACTGAAGAAACAAGCAGGTAAATGCTTTGGTGCCAACTGCAATAAATACATACGGATCACAGCGGTGGCACAAGAGAAGAAAAGTGCATACACTGCACCAGCTTGTGCTGATAACGTAAAAGTAATAAGAAAGACTTACTGTGCTGCCAAAGTGGTTATCTTTGCATTTGATGTTCTGTGTAGAAGTGGTGCGGCTTCCTTCAGCGTATTCCCATCAAAGCACAGGCTCTCTACAGCTGGTGTTGCTTTACCGGCCGGCTTCTTCCCTGCACCGACTGTGTCCTGCCAGAAAGAGAGGAAGCAACAGTGAGGCAGGGTGGATGGAGGTGGGGCCGACATGGGAACGAGACACGTAGGAGGAGGAGGGGACGGCTGGGGGGGGAAAAGGCGTGCTGCTTTATCTCGCCGTGGGGTGGAGACACAATGGACAAAGTGAAGCTACTTAAAACCAGAAGAGGCTGGAAGTCTGCGATGCTCAGAAACTGGTGATACAAGTCACAACTTCCCACTTCCTCATGTGCATGTTTTATTTGCATCCATCTGAAAGGCAGGCTCTGCTCTCAGCTGTTATTATTCAAATTAGATATTATCCTGTTGTACAACCTTTATCGCTGTGCCGAAGCCCGAATCCGTTTCCCAGCACTGCTGGTCACTGATTTACAGAGTGTTATCAGTGATTAATTTCACACCATCCCAAAACAGAACAGTATTCTGCAGACAAATCATTCTGTCAGCTACACTTGTTGGTGTTTTCTTTACCCAAATATATATAATATTTAAATACAATATTTTATATTGCTATATATAAAATATAACACCTTAAAATGGGGAAAGAAATCTACTATTTACTTTGATTAAAGTTGGATTGACATTGATGTAACATTGCACTAAAAACACTGCTTTGTAGGACAAAAGTGGGAGAATATAGAGTAGTTATGTAGTTTAACAAGAAGCTCACAGAGGAAACACATCAGGTTAAACATGTCAGATACAACTACAAAAGAAATGCTGAACTGATTCAATGCGTCAGAGCAAATAAAAGTGTTTAAAAAAGCCCGTAAATGTTCTTGTTTTTCTTGTTGTTTTTGAAAAGCTTATTCCAGCCTGAAAATCTGATTGAAGTTTTTAAGTCACTTAGAGTGTACAAAGGAAAAGTTCACAGTACTTACCTCCAGGATTTTATTTTAACCCAAAAAAGCATTAAGACTGCCATGGTTATTGTATTGCAGGAGACAACTAAGCTATTCAGTAACGTCAAACACAATATGTTGTTTTAAAAAAAAAAAAAAAAAAAAGAAAGAGACATAAAATACACTGTTACTGATTCAACTACTGGTGCAGCTCAAAAGATTGACTAAAGTGTCATTTTGTTTTCACTAATTCCATTCACTCAGTCGCCTCTCTCTATATATATTTTTTCCCATTACACACTGAGTGATATATTTCAAGCCTTTATTTCTTCTATTGTAATTTTAATGCTTCTTGCTTACAGATATTGAAAACCCAAAATTCGATGTTTCAGAAAATTAGAATATTGTAAAAAAGTTAAATATTGAAAATTGCTGGTGGATAAGCCACAAAAGATCATTGCTAAAGAATCTGGCTGTTCACAGTGTGCTGAATCCAAGCATATTAATAGAAAGTTGAGTGGAAGGTAAAAGTTCAGTAGAAAAACAAAGTGCACAAACCACAGCAGATGACTGCAACCTCGAAGAACTACCACACACAGATGTATTCAGGAGATTGGCTACAAGCGTTGTGTTCCTTGTGTTAAACTACCCCTGAACCAGAGAAAAAGCTGTAAGCGTCTTTTCCAGGCTAATATTAAAAATGACTGGACTGTTGTTCATCGATACAAAGTGCTCTTTTCAGATGAAAGTAAAGGTCATATTTCATTTGGAAATTAAGGTACAAGAGTCTAAAGAAAGAGTGAAGAGGCACTGTATCAAAGCTGCCTAAGGCCCAGTTTGAAGTTTTCACAGGGGAGCCATGTCATCTGCTGGTGTTGCTCCATTCAGTTTTATCAAAGTCACTGCAGCCATCTACCAGGAAATTTTAGACCACTTAATTCATCTCTTTGCTGACGAGCTTTATGGAGATGCTGATTTCAGTTTTTAGCAGGACTTGTACAGGCACACACTGCCAAAGGTACCATTTCAGCTCAAATAACCGTGGGCTCTCATGACCTGAACCTCAAAGAGAATCTATGAAGTATTCTAAAGAGGAAGAAGACAGACACCAGAGCCAACAATGCAGCACGATGAAGGCTGCCATTAAGCAATCTGGGCTTCCTCAGCAGAGCCACAGGCTGACTTCTTTAGAGCCACTGCATTGATGCAGTAATTCATGCCATTGGAGCCCCAACCAAGTACTGAGTGCTTATACTGTACAGCACTGAGCATACTTTTAAGTAGGCTGACATTTTTTTAATTAAAATACTTGGGAACTTGAATTTTGGCTCTTCATTAGCTACAAGCCATAATTCTCAAAATTAACAGAAAAAAATTGCTTGAATTTCATTACTGTGAGTGTAATTAATCAACAAAACTATATTCAGAGAGAATTTATAGTCTTTGTTTGGATTGACTTAATGAAATAAATAATTTTTTTCCTCAATCTTCTAATTTGTTGAGATGTACCCTTAGATCTAATTTTTAAAGAGGAAAAACACAAAGAAAAAAACTAAAATGAATAACATACATTTAAAAGTTACAATTAACTGATCTTTTAGCTGTTGGAGCTCAAATTCAAGTTTGTTTTAGCAGTTTCATCAGTTAACTTCATACACTGTGCTTGTAAGCAAACAATAGTGACCAAATACAAGCTCAGCATTAGAATAGTCCAAAACGAAACTCAAACTGACAGAGACCAATTAAATGACATCATCATGTAGGAAGTGCTTGTTCCCTGAGCCATCAGTCTCCTCTTTGACCCGTCTTAAAAGACGTGACGAGTTTGGTTAATCATTAGCTACATATAATAACTCCAAACTTTCCAGAAGGAACATTTTGATTCTCATATTACGTAATATCACTGCATGAAATGAGCTATAAAGTTACAGCACATGTTGCAATATTCAATGCTGCACACTTCTTATTTGTCTATATTCTTCTGAACTACTGGTGTGAAGAGCTGCTGGAGGATTATAACAAACAAACAGAGAACTAAAAGAGAGACTGAACGTGGTTAGCTGTTCTTTCTGAACACTGCCCTGCTTAACCTTGAGCATTACTTCATAAACCACGCCTGGACTTGGGTATTTCATTCCATTCTGCCTCTGGATAATACCTCCATTTGACAGCTCATTCAACACTGTTGCATACACACGGAATTAAAAAGCGGATAACACACAAAGGTGCAATTCATACCTCATCCGGCTGTGTACAGAGAAGCATTTGAAACCCTTCGCGAGTCACAGAGGTTAGACTCGGCAGCTATACTCAGATGTGTTCGCAATGTCTAGTTAAAGTAAAAATTGCTCCTTGAAAGCTAAAGTAAACATTTTTTATGCACAATCTTTACACAACAAACAAGGCTATAGGCTTGAATAATAGAGCATCCAAGGTCTTTTGTAAAAGGGAACATTTTTAGTACAAAACCTAAATATTTCTGGTTCTCATATAGCGCGTTTCCACAGAAAGAACTCTCGTTCTAGAACAGGGTCGGTTCGAGTGCGTCTGAACGTCGGTGTTTTGTTGAGAGCTGACGGCCGTTTCCATCTGTTTTGGGAACCAAGCACGCGTCATCAATAGGGGACGTTACACAACACGGAAGAAGAGCGCCTTCCATGCTTGTTGTTTCTTTGTCTTCAGTTTGACACTGCAGGTGACGTCCAGAACCAGGTATTCCACGGTGCTTAACTGGAACCAGAAGTGGCATTTGGGAACCTAGTTCTTCCAGTGGAAACATGCAATACTGGTTCAAAATCCCTTTCAGGAACCGGAAAGGGCTCCAGGACAAGTTGCTGGAAAAGCCCTAATATTGAAGCCATCTTACATATGATCATCATTTTCTTTTAACCAAATAAAAAATGATGTGAAGAACCTGAAACACTAATCGTTCCCCAAGTCCAAGTCCCAAACGGCTGAAACCAACACTTGCCTATACCACTTCATGCTGGTAGTGGTGAACCCCTAAGACTCAAGTCCCAGATCTTGGGTCTAAATAAAGTCTCCGTTTTTTTGTTGACATTTTAATTTTAATGCAACTTCCTACAGAGGTTGTTTCTGACCAAGTGGTGTATTTCTGCAGATGGCAGTAGGACCACAGGAAGGAGGCAGAGGAGCTTGATTTTTTTCACAGATTACCTGTCTCATATTATACTGTCCAGTCATAGTGACAGTTTTAACAAATGTGTAAAAACATTTTTTATAAAAAGTTACCTGCTGGAGCTTTAAGCGTATTAGATGCTGTAGTTCTGAATGGTGCAAAGACGACACCGAATGATGGACTTTAGCTATGGATAGTTTTATGTGTAAAAAGTGATATTGTTTTGTGACTGATATTATGCTTATTGCTGTGCAAATCCGGGCAGCTCTTTTGTTTTTTGAATGTAAGGTTTTGCTTACAGTGGGACACTTTTATTGTCCTGTGGAAACAAATTTTAAAAAACAACTTAAAACCATATATCAGTTTATAATAGCTATCAAAAAGTACTTAATTCAACAGTAACTTTATTTTTTACATTCCTTTTAAAAACTCTTCTCAATTCCCCAGAGTTATTACATATGCATATATATATATATATATATATATATATATATATATATATATATATATATATATATATATATATATATATATATATATATAAACTCATTTCAGTATGTAGTAAGCTTCTAAATAGCTAGCTTTCAAAAGGTTATACTGCTACCCCTGCATTGTGGGGCTTGTGGTTTTGTCCTAGATAATATCATACACTGAAAATCTTAGCTAGAACTACAAATCACAGAGCAAATGCAAGTTTGTGCAGAAAGAAAAATGAGCAACAATAAACAATGACTTAATCTATTACTGAATATCTGGATATATTTAACACTTTCTAAGACCTACAATTTGCATTGTTAATGTCTATACTTTTCAATACCTTGGTGAAACTCTGCACATGTACAAAATGGCATCACAGGAGACAGGCTTATGAATTGATGAAGAGGTGAATTGACCTTGAATCAACATAGCATTTTAGATAGATAGATAGATAGATAGATAGATAGATAGATAGATAGATAGATAGATAGATAGAGTAATATTAGGTATGCAAACTTTACTGTTTTAAGCAGCTGGCTCGGTCTTGCCAAGAAAAGTTTAAAGAGAAACTTTCAATCTGCTGGTCGATAAAGGTTTGAATACATTAAAAGGTTATGGAAACCACGAAAAGCTCAGCTTCAAAGGTGAGCAAGCCAAACCATAACTAGATAGCTAAAACATAAAGTTTTGAATTTAATGTTCAAAGAGAGAATGGCTAAAACTGGGTTTTAACACACACTGTTAGAAGGATGTTAGCGAGATGACCGCTTAAATGGCAGCATCCACTCATCCTCCCACAGAGTAATGTTGTTATCATCCCACCACCTTCTTCTTCCTTGAGGCGCTGTGGACGTCTCCCCCTCGCTAAGTTTTTACGGTTTAGATACAAACAGACCTCAAAGCGACAGAACAATAACAGAGCAGTTTGTGAAGAATGAGGTGGAGATAAAGAAAAGAGGGACGCTAAACTCACATGTCAACTCGGTTCTCTCCAGTTCAAGGTCGTGTTCGCCTCTGAAGTTTTCACTGTAAACTTGTTGGAGCTGTCACACACACGGCTGGTCCGCTCTGCGTTCCATCTGGTCAGCTCAGAAAGCGAGGCATCATGGGTAATGTAGTCCTATTGTAGCCAAAAACGTCCTGTAGTAAAGCCACAAGGCTGTGATGACGGTGAAAGGTACGAAATAAAATGTTTTCTGTTGGTGATTTTCTAAAATTAAGAATCTGACACTTTTGTCTTTACGTTTAGAAACACATCTATTTGCAGTGAACTTTAAATGAAAAAAAAATAATAATAATAATAACCTCAGACTGAAGCCTCTTCAAATGGTCTTTCCCTGCATGCGCCTTAAAAACATCTGGAGTAGATGTTAATTTTAGTTGCCTCTCGGACTTTATCAGCATCAAACTATTAAGGGCTCCCACATGTGACTGTAGCAAATGCTGCTGAGCTATTTTAACCCACATGAAAACCAACACTCAGGATATGAACACAAAACACCGGCTGCAGGATAACCTGTGCTCTGTATTAGGCTCTTTCTCCCTCTAGTGGCAAACCACTGAAGGAAACGGCACAATGTGTTACAAAAAAGTGGAGCTGAAATTGGCTTTGGTTTTCTTAGCTTAATATTCAGACTAACAACAGGATTAGAAAATGAACAGTTTCAGTGTTAGGTGATAAAAAGCTCCTTCAAAGACCTCTCCTGGCACAGTTATTGGCAACCCTGGTAAAACAGTGTTAAAACATTAAGTCAAATCTAACCTTTAATTTGAGCAAATTTATTCAGTGAGGGAAAAGTACCACATTAAGAAATAATTGCTTTTACAAAATCGCAAATGCCATATTTTTTTTATAACTTCTAACAAATATAAATGAAACTAAAGCATTAAAAAAAGATACTTCTTTATATTAATGAGGGGGTCAAGGAACTTTGAAAGAGTAATTCATGACTCCCTGTTTCTTTGAAGTTTAAATGTGATGTATAACAGAGGCCTATTTCTCATACCCACTCTTCAAAATGAGAAAGACAAGAAAACATGCTATTCAAGTAAGCCAGTTGTATTTTGATCTCAATAAGGTCAGAATTGGCTATATGAGAATAGACACCTACCTAAACTTACCATAAATATCTATAGTCAAAGCGATAAATAAAAAGTTTAAAGTAACTGATACTTCTATAAACAAGGCTGGACAAGGTTTTCACACAGTAATAAGGACAGTAAGGGAGGAAAAACCACATCCAAAGCTAAAAGCACTGCAGCAATATTTATAATGTAAAATTAGGCAGCTCAACAGTTTTTGGGTTTTTTCAAGTAAAGGCTTTAGGAACCTCTTTAACAGAGGTCCCAGTAAATGTGAAGAGTGCTGTAATATGCTCAATAGTTTTAGTACCCAACAAGCAGCCTGAACCTATGTTAAGCTATCTTTCATGTTTTGCACTTAAATAAAACTGTTAAATTAAAAAAGATTCTTTATTACTGTGTCACATATAAAGCTTCTTAATGCTGGAACACTTATTTCTTTATACTCAGAGTCCTCCTCTACTCAAACAGGTGTTCGGCTGCAGCTCCACTGTTCATTGTTCTTAAAATATTCCGGTGAAGACGTCCACCGTCAAACCGTATGTATGTGTGTCTCTTATCTCTTTGTTGGGGATGATTAATAATTTACTACAGTCTCAAATCCAGTGAGCGACTGGTCTGCTGCGGGCCATTTCCTCTCCCAGGAACAATGGGGCCATTTCCTGCGGGGCACGAAACCACGTACCAGAGAGACCACCAGAAACAGACGAGTATTGTAAAGCAAAAGTATCGTATCACTGCATCTTGTCGTAGAGTAAAAGGAAGACTGAGATTCATGATCTTTTTACCAGGCAGGAATATAGACAAGACAAGCAGCCGGACAACAGAAGCAAAAGAAAAGACTCTTAGTAACAGTCACGTGTCTGTTGAGCGAGCACTAAGGTGTTTTACTACAGACAGACTGATTGTGCCTTGTAAAATTATCCAAACCAATTGTACTTTTTCCCATTTTGTTGTTTTTGTGTCCCTCCAGCAACTTTACAACCCAAAGAGCAATTTTGCCCTTGGTCTATCTTTATAAAATTTGTTTGAAGTCTTAAAACTTACATGACCCTTCAAATGAATTGACCCTTCAAAGTCTGCAGAAACTGGCAGCAGTTTAGTTCAAAGTTCTTAAGAGCCACTTTGTAGGATCTGAAAGAGCCATATGCAGCTCCAGAGTCACTGGTCCAAACCCCTGTGACATAAATGCACTAAAAATAAATACATAATTGTGAAGTGGTAGGAAAATGATACATCCATCCATCCATTGTCAATACCTGCTTGCTGCTACCTGTCTCCATTGGTTGAGAGACGGGTACAACTTAGACAGGTCACGAGTTCATTGCAGAACAGAAATTTATACACAGATGAAACTTTTTTCAAATAAAAATCCAAATCTAAGCAGTTCTTTTCTAGTCATAATGACAACTCAGATTTGTAGGAAATTTGGAATTAAGTCCCTTGCCTGGGACACATTAACACGTGGCAGGGAGAAACTGGAACTGAACTAACAACTTTCAGATGGTAAGACAACGACTGAGCCACAGTGGCCCGAACACAGAGTGTGACATGCATTTGTACTCAGCACTTCCTTAGTTAATAGTTTGTTGGACCACCTTTCACTGTAATTACACCTGCAAATCTCATGGATATGAAATGTTTGTCCATTCTTCTTTTCAGAATTGCTGAAACTTGGTTACATTGGATAGAGAGCATCTGTTAACAATATTCAAGTATTTTCATAATTTCTTAATTAATCTTGGGTTTAGGCCATTTCTAACATAGGAATATGGTTTGATCTAAACAGTTATCTTATTGTATGTTTAGGGTTGTCTTCCTACTGGATGATAAACATCCTCCCTAGTCTCAAGCACTTTCCAGCCTCTTGCAGATTTTCTTCCAGGATTGCCTCATGTTTAACTCCATCCATCTTCCCTCCCACCCTGACCAGATTGACAGTTCCTGTTGAAGAAAGGCATCCCAACAGCATGATGCTGCCACCACCATGTTTCACCTTGAGGATATTATGCCCAGGATGTTGGTCTTCTACCACACATAGTATTTTACATGAAGCCCAGACAGTTTAACTTTAGTCTTCTGACCAGAGCACCCGCTTTAACATTTGCAGCATCCCTACATGGTTTATGGCAAGGTGCAGAGCTGAACTCACATTCATTCCTTTCAACAATCTCACCACTCTTCCATAAAGGCCAGATTTTTGGTGTCATGTCAACAGAGTTGTCCACCTGTTCTGTGACTCTTTGGTTAATGCCCTTTAAACCTGGCCTCTCAGTTCAGGTGAGTGTCCATACATTGGTGGGTTAGAAGTTGTGCCATAGTCTTTCCATTTTCCAATACTGATTGAACAGTGCTCTGTGAGATGGTTGAAGCTTAAGATATTATATTATAAAATTCCTATCTACTGTGTCCCTTGGTCTTTGTGTTCTCTAACAAACCTTCAAGACATTCACACAACATCTTGATTTATTCTGAGATTACATTAAACACAGGTGGACTCCATTTACTAATTAGATGACATCTGAAGGTAATTAGTTGCACTGGGTTTTATTTAGAAGTATCAAACTAAAGGGAGATAAGTACATATCCATGCCACACTTTTCAGAGTTTTCTTTTCTTTGTAAGAAAAACAGTTTGAAGATCATGCATTATTTTACTTCCACTTCACGACCATAAGAAATCGCAGTAAATTACATCAAAGTCTGTTGCTGTGATGTGGCAAAATGTGGAAAAGTTTGAGGGGTGTTAAAATTTTCCTAAGGCACTGTGTACACACAGCCTCTTTATTGTCTAATAAAAGAAACTGACATCAAAAATATCCAGATACTTCAGTTGTAAATCCTAAATAGAGCTTATAACAAGCGTAA
Source organism: Anableps anableps (assembly GCA_014839685.1). NCBI lineage: Eukaryota > Metazoa > Chordata > Actinopteri > Cyprinodontiformes > Anablepidae > Anableps > Anableps anableps. The sequence goes on along the minus strand of CM026065.1, from coordinate 15,176,563 downwards.
TAATGAGCTACAAGCCCATTCTTTTAATTCCTGGCAAATTCTCGAAATAAAGAAGCAGCTGTGTTCAAACAATGACTCCATTCAAGCCAGTGCTGACACTGTGTCCACCACTCAGGGATATCTGATGAAGCAAAACTCAAAGCCAGCAAATTTTAGATTCAAATGGTCAGGTTTGGCAACATGATGCCACTGTTCTGTTCAGTGAACAGCCTAATAATCATTAAATCCGCCTTCCCCTTTCGGCCCCCCTCAAAGCAACACACTAAAACCTAAGTGTCAATTAGACCCGGAGCTATTTTTAAAAGTCTACACATTCGCTCTGACAAATATAATGGCCTATATAACCAGTGGTGACCCAGCCTGGCCCGTTCCCGCTCTGCCTCTGTCCCTTTCATTTGGCGAGCCACAGATGATGACTGTCACAGTGACTGCACAGGAGAGAGTAGGGATGATACAGCCCGAGGGTGGACGCAGAGAACAGCCTGACCTATCTGCGTCTATCATCCAGCATGAGTATATCATACAGGAAAATAGAGAAGCTCCTCTGCACACTACGCTGATGTATTTTACCTCCTCTGAGTTCAATATAAATCTTCTCTCTGTGTGGTTATTGCTTTTTTTTAAATATGTATGACAAGGAAATCTTCATCTGAATAATGCATTTTTATGCGTGCATTACAAGCAAAGAAAGGCCATTACTCAGTAAGTCAGTGGGTAATTAGGGCATTAATCTTATTCTGACCTTTAATGTTTGATGTCGAGCATACGGACACATGCAACAGTGCAAAAAACAGCTGGCCTGACTTGTTCAATTGCATATGACAGGGTATAACACAGACTCTTTAACCTTTGCCACAGAGGCTGCTGGAGAAAAATCAGGACAGAAATAAACAGTTCTTCCTCTTCTTCATGCATCACTACACCATTAGTTATAATGATACTGCTGATCAGTGTACAAAACCAGTGAAGCAGCATAAGAGACACAAAAGTCCTCCATAAAAAGTGAAACAGCAAACCTAACAGCAGCTAAATTTAGGGTTTGATCCCACTAATGTGCTTTTACATAAGACATTGTTATATTATTAATGCTGAAGCATCAGTGAGTTGTTACTGTTCTCTGGAGGTGCAGCAGCTGCTTTAAAAATGCTTACAGGAACACAAAGGAAAAAAAAGCAAAGCTCTGATTAATCATTTTGCTTATTTTTTTTGTCTGTTCTTCTGTTATTAATTAATAGAAGATTTAAATATGTTCAAATAAAACTGCTAATAATTAAATTGCATGAAGAATATAGCAACACACACAGGTTTGTAAGCTACAAAGAGTCAAAAGAGTTGGGAAAATACTATAATGGAGAAAAACCTCCAAATAAATGTGCAGTTTAAAGCAGCATAATACCATCAGCAATATATTGTTTTGCCGTTTGGATTACTTAATATTTTTGCTGTGGTATTTTGGACGGTAAATACTACTTTTTTTAGTGTGTGTGAGTCAACTTATTTTGTTTTTGCTTTTTTTTCTCATTTAATTGTTTCAGATCATCAAACAAATTTGAATATAAGACAAATATAGCTTGAGTAAATGCAAAATGTTGTTTCTAATGATGAGATTGTTTATTGAAAGGACCAAACTATCCAAATCAACCTGATCTTACTGCATGTGAAAAAAAGCCTAAAGTTAATAACTGATTGAGTCACCCTTGGCAGCAATAGCTGCTATTAAGCAGTAATCATAAAAGCAGCTATTGCTGCTTTTATGATTATTGGCAATGAGTCTTTTATTGTGGAGGATTGTTGGTTCACTCTTCTTTGCAGAATTTTTATGATTCAGTCACACTGGTGAATTTTCAAGTGTGAACAGCCTTTTTAAGGCCATGCAACAGCACGTTTTATTTGGATTGAAGTCCAGACTTTGATCAGGCCAATCAAAGCATTTATTTCATTACTTTTAAGCCATTCAGAGGTGGACTTGTGATTTTAATCTTTGTCCTGCTGTATAACCCAAGTGCATTTAAGCTTAAAGTCACCAACTGATGGCAGCCCCCTTCAGGATTTTTAGTTAGAAAGCAGAATTTATTGAGTCATCAATTATGGCAAGTTGCCCATGTCCTAAAGCATCTAAGCAGCCCCAGATCATCACTCCGCCACCACTATGTTTGACTACAGGTATGTTGTTCTTTTTCTGAAATGTTGTGTTAGTTTTATGCCAGCTAAAAAGTTTAAAAAAAATCCTCATTTGTCTAACTTACTTCCCACAGTTTTCCAGAAATCTTGGGGAGCATTACAATATTTTTTGGCAAATGTGAGCCAGACCTTTATGATTTTGGTTAGCAATAGTTTTGGTCTCAAAACTCTTCCATGGATGCATTTTTGCAGAGTCTCTTTATTACTGTTGAATCATGAAATTTGAACTTAACGGAGCCAAATAAGGCCTGGAGGGCTTCAGATGTTGTTCGGGGTTCTTTTCTGACCTCCGGGATGGGGTCTAGATGTGCTCACCACTGTTTCATGTTTTCTTATTCTGTGGATTGCTTTCCTTTCCAGACAGATAGAAGTAAATAATTTTGTATCCCATGTATTCTTGAAATTCTTAAGCTCAAGATATGATGTGATGCTTTTACGATCTTTTAGCCTACTTCAGACATTTTCTGTTCAAGATCTTAATTCTACAGGTAATCAGAGTTGGGTGTGGCTATGGAACTGAACTCAGTTTACAGTCAAAACAATAACTGAAAAGGTTAAAACTGGAAATGTGACAAAAGAAGAGAAATAATGGATGAGATCTATGTCAACTCACCACACAAAGTGAGGACAATGCTACATAAATTAGAATCACCAGCCACTTATTTTTGGCCAGTCTTTTTTTCCTTCCCATGGTGCATTTGTGGACATTGGTCATTTACTTTTTTTTTTTCCTTTTTTTTTGACAAGCACCAAGCTAGAATGCAAAAAAAAAAAAAAAAAAAAAAAAAAAAAAAAAAAAGCATACTTGGCAATATGTATTTATTAACAGTGGGATTTCGAAACTATTCTACCCATTTAGCAAACAACCACAGTAATTGTTTTGTTTTGTTTTTACTTATAGAAAAACCTCCTCATGCGAAGAGAGACGTGATGACCAACACATTGTATCTAAACATTTTTGTCTTTCCTTCATATAAGGACTGGAACCCTAAATGAGATTGGAAAAAAGAAAAATGATCATGATAAGCGAACATAATGGAGGGTATTTGTTTGTGAGAGCTGGTGCCCCTCACTTCCCGGTGGCAGGAGTGACTCATTGAGCTGTCTGGTTTCGTTCTGTAACCAAGGTGTGGTCGAGCGTCATGCAGGTACGAGAAAAATAAACCCAGCAGAGAGAAAACAGAGTAGACGGTCTCTGAACATGAGAAGTAAATTCGCCTACAACATTTTACACCTGTTGTGGTTAAATTATCTTCTCTACTAATTACTACTTAAACACCTATAAATGTTGAATAAAAATGAAAACCATCTTGTTTTTCTGTGGAAGTTTTTGTATAGAAACCACTGTGTACGCTAACAGTAAAATAAAAAGCCGTTCTGCCTGTAACATAAAAGTAAACGACAGATCTGTCCCTATCAATAAAACAATCGAGCAGCGCCTGGGGCGATGCGGACATGGAGCTGAGCCCTGCCGGGTGGGGTCGCACCATGTAAGGGCGGAGCCTGGCTGAGGTGACGCTCCTTTCACAACGCTTTTTTGTTCCGAGCGCTGTCTACAAGCGACATTTGCAGGGGGAGAGAAGTGGGTAGAAAATTGGAGAAGTGTCCCCCAGAACAGACGCCGGCCTGGGATTATCTGAAAATCTGTCGTGTGTTTTCTAAAGGTAAGATTCACTGACTTTCCGACTGGTTTTACTGCTCCTAAACGGCTCCCAGTGTGTTTTCCCCCATCTCCCCCTTTGTTTGTGCGTGAGCTTATTTAAAACAGCCTACATTTCGTTTTTTATGTGTTTAAAAAAAAAAATGCTGTTGTGTTATTTTAGGATCGTATTACTAAAAATAACTTTCTGTTGGTTAAAAATCCAGCTTTATATATTGAAGTTCATTTCCGCATACCTCAAACTACTGCGATCTTCTGTCTACTGCGACCACAGGTTATTTAGTGGTTTAAAGTTGTTTTTACTCCACAAAATATCAGCTGGTTCTGAAAACTCTGTATGAAATATTTTTAATTGTCTAGATCAGTCTAAATCTCTATGTCGTTTGATTTATGCGCTTTTATTATCTGCTCGCGTCCGAAAGTGGCAGGTGAGGGATACCTCTGTGGGGAAATGTTGGGAATATTCAGTCCAGACATCCATTATTTGCTTTTAGAACATTTATATTCCAATAATATGGTAAATACATTTTTCCAGAGCATTGTTGACAACCCCCCTGAACATCGTTATGAACATACTTGGAGATATTAGATGGGTGTGTGGAGGGGTGGGTGGCAAGTTCATCGTTTTGTAATGTGTTTTAAAAACTTTACTAACGTGTTAACTTAGCTGCTTTTCCCAGCGTCAAACATAAACGAGCGTGGTTTTGATGTGTGGCACATTATTGTGTAATCTTGGCTCTCTCGCTGAAAGCTCATTGGATTAGGCAACATTTGAAAGAAGACACCACACTAAAGCCCACCTCTTCATGTGCTTTGTAAAAAGCCTTCATTTAGCTGTGCTTTTTTTTCTGTGGTTCTTCCAATGAGCACAATAGATATTGTGCTCTTTTAAAATGGTCTTGATATATATATTTTTTTTTCATGCTCTCCAAAGGTCTTTTTAAGAGTTTTCTTTAAATATTACCTTCTCACTCACCCATTTTCAAAACATTTTACTTATCATAATAACCTTAAACAATTATTAGAAAATCTGGATTCTTAAATGAGAACATACCGAATATTTTTATCACAATTACATCCTTTACCATTGCATATCAACTTATTTGTTGCAAGAGTTTTTTTATTTTTTGATCAATTGAGGCTTGTTTAAGTTGTAAATAATTTTATAGTTATAATTTTATTATTGAATAATGTTTATAATGCTCTTGTTCCCATAAATTTGGATGAGTCCCAGATGACTCTTATGAAGTGTGACAGATTATGATTAAATCAAAATAAGTACCAGTGACCATCTGTTGGTAAATATCACTTATTAGAGATATAAAACCACATTTCCTTTCAGTCAACTTAAGGGAAAATATAGAAAATTTCTTTTAATCATCATTTGTCAAAGGTTCAAACTGAAGCTTGGTCAGTTCAAAATGTCCCCAAGGCTCGAACAGGTCAATATGTGGCCACTAAACCATCGCCAAGGCAGGCATGAGTTGACGCTTCGTGAGTACGTAACATCCCCCAGGTTGGTACAGTTCAGTGTAAGGTCACTGTAGAACATCCCCAAGGGGGTTATGAACTGATGCTTTGTCAGTAAGAAACACTGGCCTCTTTTTGTGCTGAATATCGGTACGTACTTGATGACCAAAGCTACAAAAGTAGAAAATGAGGAAGGAGCAAAATTACCAGCACATTTGAAAGGAAATCAGAGATACTTTAGCTGTTTTTTGTTTTTTTTTTTGTTTTGTTTTTTTTTTTTTTTGTTTTATTTTCTTTTTTATAAACAAGGCTTTTTGACTGTCAGTTGGAGTAAAAACAATTTGATCTTGGGCTGCATGGTATCAGGAAAATATAAATCATCATACAACTGCTGAAACTTGCAGCAATGTTATCAATTGTGATAAATGCACATTTTCCTGACACTTTTCATATCCATGTCCCTGCCACTATCCAAGTGGTTTAGCAACTAAAGATATACATCCGGTGTCGGTATTAAGAGCCGTTAACTTCATCCCACATATCCAGAAGCATTACTTGTATAAGAGCATGAGCAGCACATTTGAAATACAATTCAAAATATCACATGCAAACCGACCTTTGCAGTTAACAGATTGTACACACTGATCTTGTGATGACTACTGCGAATCAAAATTTTGTACAACTCTAATTTCAACCTAAGGTACCTTACACTTGAGATGACTGTTTAAGAAGGGTTTAAAACTTGTGCAGGCACACCTTTAATTTACACCCATGTTGGTTTCCTGTGAAACTTGACATTTGAATCATTAAATGTAATTGTATTATTTATAATTGCTGATTGTGAATCAGCACCAGTCATTACAACACATCTGGATCAAAGCCAACGGACTCTGATCTGTGTGATATCCTGCTGGGTTTAAACAGATGCTTCCTGCAGAGGCTGCTTAGTGTGCCAAGGATTGACTAGGACATGGTCCTCATGGTTGATACCAATCTGGCTTGTAGTCCAGCACCAGACAGTGGCATGTTTGGAAAGCTGTTCCTGTCTGCCTTCAGGGAGAAGGGTGGAAGGGTGGTTGGATGTCCCCAGGGTGTGACTTATAGTAGATTTCACTGTTACATCTGTGGATGCACAGTGCTAATCCCTACCCCCTTCCATCTAATACCCTGATACTGTCCTACATTAGCAGGGCATCAGGCCAGGAGGTCTTTTAATTTAGGAATCATTACACTTTTTTTTTTTTTTTTTTAAAGGGGATTACTAAATGACTTATAGCCTGACTTCTTGGTTTGTTTTTTCTCTCCTGGATCTGGACCTGCTTCTGTGTGGATCCAGTGGTGCCTAACAGTGAACGTTCCAAAGGCTCAGTTACAGCTTTTCATCACACTCATTGTCTTTGAGTGCATCGTGTTAAGCATTCTAGCGTTTCCATAGAGAGGGAACAACATAGAGTTTTCCATTGAAGTTAGTGTGGTAGAAGTCTAATAGAAGTCACAAATCTACATCAAAATGTCCCAAAATTTACATTTCACCCATACTTATTCAGTAATGGAGCTTTCAGTCCAAATAATACTCAAAACTCTGGTTTTCTTTGCTATTCTTTATTGTTGAAGCAGGCCAGCAAACAGTCAAAATTTGCTTTAAAATGAGAAAATAACTAGAAGACTGTAAGATATCTAAAGTTTCTTTTGTGTATCATTACCAATAATCAAACGGTTTCCCATAAAATGAATGAATTCATTGGACAGATTTCTGCAGTTTCCAACATGTCATCCTGTCCTGCCAGTTGTATTTTGTTAATCCAGTATAGCTGGCAATATCCAACAGAGCCTTGCCCATAAAAGTCTTTAAGGTAATTATTTACCATCAGCAGTTCTTAGTTGAATCAAAGAAAGGTCACTTTCTCAAAACATCTTAACCAATAACAATGGGTTTTTTTTTCCTCCTATAAATGGCAGTTTTAAAAACCACTCTGAGGTCTACCAGGTTCAGGTCAGGTCTTGGCAAAGGTGCCTAAGCTGACCACGTATGTGTCCAGCAGCTTGCTGAAAGTATGAGTCCTGCTGTTGTTCTTCTGAATATGTTACTGCTGATCATTTTTTCATTACCCGGGTGAGGAGGGAGGGATTTACATTCCTAGTCTCATTCAAGAGAAATTTTTCACTGTTGGATGATCTGGCAGCGATGGGTTGTGGCTGCTTTTGTACGCCTCCTCCCTGTCCCTTAATTACACTTGTATGAGAAATTGAGGAAAGTGAGGACGGCTAGGGTGCGGCTGAAACAGAAAGAAATCAACTGGGAAGCTTCACTTGGTAGATAGGCATCATAAAAAACACCGCTTTCACATCTGTTTTTCTAATTTTTGGAAAATATCAGAAGCATTAGGTTTTGTTCCAAGTCCACTGCTTTTTAAGACTTCGGGAAGTCATGGGTTGAGAAAATTGTGCAACCTTAACATCTGAGTAATACAGAAATGATGTAGAATGTATGATGAAAAATACATGGGGGGCTGTCTGAGTCAGGGTTTTTGTTTTTCTTTAATTTCTTAATTTTCCATGACGCAAATTACTTCATGTTGACATTTACAGAAGCTGAGTTGTAATGTATGAAATTACAACCATAACTGTTCATCCTCTAAGTAGTCTACTACAGATTTATAACAATTCAAGAAAAGTAGTGTACACAGATGGTATATTACATTGGTCACTAGCTTTCTGACTTGAGATGTTCAGCAAGCATGTTTATCTTGCTCATGCTACCACATATTAAATGTTTAAAACTTGGCTTTAAAACCCTTTAACTGTCATGAGGGCACCAGTGTCCTCATGGGCCCATTGACTTGTAAGTGTTTTGAGGGTGACAGTTAAGAGGTTAATTTCATAGCCACCACTGCAACATAAATTAATGATATAGAATATGCATAAAAGTAATACAGAGGATTTTCATAACATTGGTCAATAGCAGCTTTGTGACCTAATTTGACTAAGTACATTTACACTAGCTTTAGCATGCTAATTCTAATGTTCACTTGATAGTGCACACTAAATTCATCATGTGGTGCATGGTTAAAAGCAGTACCAAGGTTTTTCACACAGGACCAAATGGATTCTATGACTTTGTGGCATTATTAAAGCAAGCTAATATTAACCTTGGCATGCTAGCGTTAACATCCATAAAATTTTGTTTTTCCTCAGTTGTAAGCAGTAAACCCATTAAAAACCTGCTACAACTCTCAAACTGTTATTAAATGAGTATTTGTTGGATTTTTCTGAATAATTTAAGAAGTAATTTCTAAATGTTATAGAGACTGGGGTTCATGATTTAGGGGAATCTGTCAATAAAAAAAATATTTTCCTTTGGGATCACTTGATTACTTGATCCTCTATTTAGTAAACATAATATAGCATGCAAGTAATTATCTTGAACACTTTTATTCAGTCTTGTTAAACAAACTTGTTGTTTTCTTTAGGGTCTCTTTATTCCCTTGCCCTGGTATCCTAAGCAGCACCCTCCTCCCCTGTGCCTCCAATCAACCTGAAAAATTAATTATCTTTCACATCACCTCAGAGTTCAGGCACACACTGATGCATAGCATTGGCAGTTCAAGATGAAACTCCCCTTAAAGGCCTTCAGGCTGGACTTTGGGTGCAGATTTGTCCACCAAACTTGGCTTGTGAACACACAGAGCCATCATGATGTGCTCCAGTCCTTTTTGTTTGCACCCAGTGGGGGACTCTTGAGTAGTTTCCTTTTCAATCTAACAGAAGTCAGTGGGACAATGTGGCTACTCTTTTCCTCTTGGTCTCAAACAAAGTAACACAGGGACTCTCTGTGCTGTCAGTTCATCCTCTTCCTTCCTGACATCAGCCAAACACCATGGATGGGATGTCCTTCTTTTAACTCCAAACAGGGGCCTGGAAAAAAATTAATCTCCCAGCAATGTCGCAATTATGATATCAATGTTTAGGCATGTTCTTTGTCATTATTTCTGATACAGAAGACAGTCTGTGGCCATGCCTCCACTCCTCATTTGGTGAATATTCCAGTCCAGGCTGTGCAAATGAGCACTTACTGTGTTTTTTTTTTTTTTACTCTTTCTGTCTTGTTATCAGGTCTGTGTAATGTTAATCTGGTCTGCGCTCAAGCACCTCCTCCGAGACCTCTCACATTTCCTTTGATTCACGGTGAGATCCCAGAGGGAGTAAACAGCTACGCTCTAGTTTACAGCCACCGTACTATATCCACTGGCCTAATTTGACTCATTAAAGTAGTGGCAGTGAATCAACTGACAGAACAAGGGCTCTCAGCCATTCTGCTGTTGCCTATTTTATTCTCTGCCAGTGGTCGACTGAGTTGTTTGGTTTATTTCCAGATAAATTGAGCAGCATACACCACATTTAGAGTAATTCAGTTTGGATGTTGCAGAAGGAAGCAACCATAATATGTTGTATGTTTTTGGGGCTATGTAGGGTTAAGCCTGGCACTGGAATGGACTGGTTTTTATCACCCGACAGCTACGGTCACGTAACAACACTCTAAAAATGTGCCCTTCAAGCTGTGTTCCTCTTTATCTGTGTTGGTGGCGCATACAGAAATGTCTCAGCAACTTTGTACCTGTTTGATAGTAATTACCAGCTGTTCAGCTTCTCTAAACAAACTTCCTCTCTCTGATCAGACTGTCTAACAGCTTTAAAGAGTCAGATAAGATTGACCACCACTTCCTGTCACTCACCACATTAAATCCATTAGCTGTTCTCACGTCCTCACTTATTGATTCATAGCATACTGCAGCCCAGTGTGCCCTCACAGCCTCTGCAGCGCCTGAACGGTTTCTGTTGTACAAGCAGAAGATGAGAGACTTGTGGTTTGGGGTCCAGGTGGACTTGGTAGATGTATTAAGAGTTATTCTACTGAGACCGCTGATCTCAAATCTGTGGGGAAACGATGCAAAGAGTTGTGTAAATTACTACAGATAGTTCTCACTGCATGGATTAATATGAACTATACAGTTTAGTGGCCTAAGAAAGGCAGGGCAGATAACTTTTACTTTTAATTTGCATCCATGAAGATTTTAATTTTTAGCCATATTTTTTTTCTTTGATCCACTAATAATCCCATGATGTACTGAAATACCGTACAGAGTAGCCTATTACCTTGGTTGGCCAGCTAAAGTCATTAATCTACATAATCCAAAATAACCATTCAGCCTAACATTAGCATTCTAATGCTAAGTTAAAAAATGAGGTTCAAGTTTCAAATGTAGTTGTTGTTTTTTAATATATAGTCTACTAGAGTCCTCACACGGTAGAGTAAAATGCATCTACAAAGGTTGAACATTATGTCAAACTATGCAGCTTTGTAGCCTAAGCTGACAAACGAGCTAAAACTAACTTCAGTATTGTAATTCCAATGTCAGCAAAATCTTAACATTTTTAGCTATAATTTTAAATCAGTAACATTGTGCACAAGAGATTCATTTTGTGGTAAAAGTAGCAGTTCATGGCTTCACATCAGTAAATCTAACCAAAATGTACTATGACCAAAACAGACTGAGACTGTTGACAGCAATATAGGCTAAAAATGCTTCAGTAAAATTTGGTCATTTTAATTATGCAAATCCACTCTATAGTGTATTCAAAATTTATCCCAGTGGTAGGCTTACAATAAAGTAGTATGGAGATTCCATCCTACATTGGTCAAAATATGCCCTCTACATCGAACAGTATGGAGGATAAGATAGGACACAGAGTGCCAGACGTTTGAAGTCCTGTGGGAAATGGGTGTTGGTAAAAGGAGTGTGGTTGCCTTTCAAGGGGGTGTTCATGATGGGGGGGGGGGGTACATATTGAATAGTTCTGATCCAGATGGTGCAAGAAGCTTTACAGATGTGTTCTGGAATAATCTGCTTTTATTTTTTTCTCATCCCAAACATAAAACCAGCAAGTCTATGAGAAATCAGATGTATACCAGATGGTGTTAAAGGCTTTTTTGTTTTTTAAACAACAAAGACATGATCCTCTTACTTGGATGTGTATTGGATGACATGTGCCCAAACTGTTGTTTTTTTTGTTTTTTGTCCTTTCGAAATATTTTTGTGCTGCTGAGTAAAAACGACCTGTTTTTGGGAGACAGTTTCCTTTTTTTTCCCCTAACATGCTGATCTCTGGTAGCCTAGTTGGCTGCTGGCCTGTAAGCAAGCCCAAATAGGGATACATTTCCTCATGTAGCTGTTGGCAAAAAGACAAATGAGCATATTTTCTAAAACCTTTTGCTTTATTAGATGTGTGTGGGCCTAATGCTCTTAAGCAAGTGTTTAAAGCCTACCAGAGAGAAAAGCTACATCTTTGATGTTTTACTTATCACCCTGCCTGCCAAAAAGGATTAAACCTAAATAAGAGATCAGCAAAAACTCCATGGAGCTTGTTAGGAACCTCTTGGACACGACTGGAAAATGAGAAGAGTTCATCTCGGGGCCCCTTGAATCTGATTTATTCCTGCTGTGATACAAAGAAGAGCTTAGGCCAGCAAAGTTTAGATCTGCTGGAATGGTTTTCATTACCACACTCCCTCGTTTAACAACTGCAAACGTTAATAAGTGGAAGATGTTAGAAAATGTTGATATTCCCTGAAGGTGTATTCACCTTTACCCATACAATCTTCTGCCACACCCTTATCGAGAACCTGTTGTTGCTGTGGAGACACTCCCTGTTTGACATGCCTGTGGATGGGGGCAGAACTGTATGTTCTCACCACTGACAGCAGCCTTACTCATCCCTTTTGTCACAGCAGAGACGTCCTCCTCTTATCTGATCGTTGCAGCAGTTTTGACATGACGGATAAGTCAGAAGAGTTTAAAATAAAAGTAAGGAAACTGTGCGAGATGTTTTGCAGCAGAAGCTCTGCACTCGGACAGATCGAATATGCAGCGTTAGTGTGGAATGTCACACCAGTGTTTCAGCAGCGAGAGTTGGAAAGTATCCACGTCTGCTTTGTCTGTTGCAACTTGTTCTCTGGCAGTTTTTCACTCATACACATTCCTGGTTTTACTGTGAAGGCGTGTGGGGTTTTTTGTTTTGTTTTTTTGGGAAGAAGCCTCCTGAAGTCATCCTGTTGCCTAACAAGACTGGTGGGAGGTGCCGGGTGTGAAATGCGGGTTTCTCCCAAAGCTAGGCCCCTGTGTTAGTGTTTTAGTGTTGGTGGATGGTAGTAAAGACCGATACAGTGCGAGTGAAAAGAGGGCCTCACTTATTAACTAGAAGAGAGCAAAGTCCAGTTGAAGTTCACAATCTGACCAACCATTTATCTAGAAACCGGCTGATAAGACTCGAAACTCGGCAGGACAAATAGAAAATAGATTTTAAGACAGCTTGCTCTTGGTTTTGGTTTAATTTACTGTTTAAACCTTTAACATAGAAAGATTTTAGTGTTTTTAGTAAGAGTTTATGGGTAGGAAAAAGAGAAACAGGATAGCCATAGAAGGAGCAACTCTCATCAAAAATAAAACAAAATGTTCACAGCCTCAGACATCAGATAGGCCAGGAGATAAAATCTTCAACAAAACAGAGCCGTGTATGTTACCAAAGGAATCAGTAGGGCGTGTCACTAGACTGCAATAGTTGACTGAACCCACTGCCTCGCCTAGCAGTAACGAAGCAGCACAAATACTGACCCTGGTTTCCAGAGAATGGGAATGCGCTGTGTGAAAAAAGTACACAGGCTGAAATAAAGAATGCTTTAAACAACCATAGCCTTTCTGTTTATGACATCAGTACTTTTTTTTTTTTTTTTTTTTTTTTTTTTTAAATTTTTTTTTCCTCCCATGCACGGCTGATGAATGTTGAGATAGTTACTCCAGTATGTGTTTCAATGACGAGAAGCCGTGCCTTTTAGTTAAAAAGGTGAGCGTGAATGTTGACTGTAAGAGCAGTTGTCAGCAGATGAGTCAGTGCATCATGTTGCTGCAAGTACAGACAATCCTCTGGGGCCTGGTCCTGTGGGGATTTCATGGCAGAGTCACTGCAGCTGAAACTCTGTGAGTTGCTGATCTCTGTGGAAGTCAAGAGATAAAGAAACATGTTGAAACATTACAAAACTGTCAGGTTTAAGCAAAAGTATTTTCTTTTGAAATATGGGGGATGGGGAAAAGGTATACAGTAAATGTGTTGAAGAAAACATGCAAACATTTTGGATGAGGCGCTGATGAGAAATGAGCAGTGGTAGCATCTATTGGTGTCTCTTTGGACTCCAATTCATAAGCTGCGCTTGCAAATGAGTCCAACCATATAGAAAAAAAAAAAAACTTTGATGCATAGTTTACATATACAGCATGAAGGAATCTAATCTCAGGATAAATCCAGCTGTGTTGGAAAGGCCTCATAGTTTTTTAGAGAATATTAATAAACAAACAAAAGTTGTGAAGACGTTTTAAGCAGGATTAGGTTATAAAGTGATATCCCGAGCTCTGAACGTATCATGGAGCAACTTTCAGTTCATCATCTGAAAATGGAAAGGCACAATCGCCAAGACATGGCCGCCCACCTAAACTGACAGGCACAACAAGAAGCCAAAAGGTCCACGGTAACTCTGGAAGAGCTGCAGAGATCCACAACACAGATGTGAGAATTTGTTGACAGATGTTAGTTGTGCACTCTACAAATCTGGCCTTTATGAAAGAGTCGCAAGAAGAAAGGAGACGTGACAAACATTTGAAATAAGATGCTCTGATCAGACATGACCAAAATCTTTGGCATACATGCTAAATGGTATGTAAGGGAGAAAACCAACACTACACACACTTCTTAAAGTGAAGTGGTGATGGCAGCATCATGCTGTGAGGATGCTTTTCTTTTGTAGGGTTAGAAAAGCTGGTCAGAGTCGAGAAGAAGATGGTTGGAGCTAAATACGTGAGGATCCTGGAAGAAACCCTGCTGAGGAAGCAGAAGACTTTAAGCTGGCAGCAAAAGTTCACCTTCCAACATAAAAAGAATATCAGACATAAAGCCAGAGCAATAGTAGGATGGTTTGTCAAACCACAATGATGTATAAGAATGGCCCAGTTAAGGTCCAGACCAAAATCATATCTAAAATTTGCAGAAATTGCTTCTCAGGCACTCTCCTTCCACACTGGACTGGGTTTGAGCTTATTTAGCACATAAAAATGGGCAAAGATTTTAGTCTCTCGATGTGCAACGCCAGAAGAGACATACCCTCAAAAGACTTGCAGCGACTGCAGCAAAAGGTGGTTTTATAAAGTGTTGTCTCTGGGGTACCTAAACACAAAGGCATACCATCCGTTTTAGATTTTTTATTAACTGTGAAAACCATTTATCGTTTTCTTGCCAATTCACAATTATGCACTACTTTGTGTTGCTTTCACATAAAATTCCAATAAAATGCTTCCCAAATGAGGGCACCAAGGGGTGTATTTGCAAGACACTGTATAAAAGAGAACTCTGTAAAAATTTGTACAAGCTTGGTCTCAGTCCCCTTTAGTTCCTGTACTTTGATTACTCTCTCCCCCTGACTTTGTTTTTTATAGCTCACTTTCTGCCAACGCAGCAGCTAGACATTATGTACTTTTGGCAGAGCTTGTTTTATTGGCTGTAATAGTGGAAGATTCACATAGATGCTTATTGCTGGGCTAAAACCAGATGTCTTGCAACAGCTTCAAGGATGGCCTTTTTTTTAATTCATTGTCTTGTTCTTTGAAATCTTTGTATACCTCAAGTCCATCATCAGTGCCTGAGAAACATGTACACAATGTGGCCCAGCAATTTGCGTAACAAAGACTTCTGTAACAGCCAAACATCTGAAAGCACTTGAAAGCAGCACAGTGTACACATTGTGCTGGTTGGTCATGTGTCACAGCCAGTGGCAGGCAGCTATTATAAATGCAGATTTTCTAGGGAGTTTCTGTGGTGAATGTCATCTGAGCTGCAGAAATGTGGCAACCGTTCCATGCATGTCCCGACAGTGGTTGTTTATTCCGGAAAATAAAGACATTGCACAAAGAATCTTGGTGCACAAAGAGACATTTAAATTGATGAGGAAATCGTATGCACAGGTTGTTCTACTGCACTGTTTTTACAAAGGGGTGGATTCATATTTTTGCGAAATGCCTTCCATTTTGACAATGTTCTAGAGTGAAGCTGTATCTGGTTTGAGTAACTAATGTAGCATGAAGGATGATTACATGATGTCAAGGCGTGTAGAACAAGCGTGTGCTGACAAGTACCATCATAAATATGCAACCTGAAAAGATGTTGGCAAATAATTACACAACTGGAGCCTTTTTAAAACTGTTTTGATAACCATATGAACATATTTTAAAGCCACATACATGTGGAGTATTTAGTGTTTTCTCATACGTTTGGTTTTGTGTGTGATGAGGTGACTCATTGTACACACACACAAACTCAGGCTTATCAGAATCTAAACCTGATGAGCGAGTTGCTTGTCATACGTCAGCAGGAGGCTGCTTCAAGCTGTTTGGGTGGGGACCTGGGGGTTAAAGGTCGGTGCTGAGAATTTCTGACATGCTGCTGTCGCCCCACCCACTTCTCCCTCCCTTCTCCTGAAACCACAGCGCTGCTGCTGCTGCTGCTGCTGCTGCTGCTGCTGCTTTGTGTTGTCGTTTTCAGGTCAGAGTGCCTGGCTGCAGGGTAGGAGGGTCCAGCTCAGGATCTGTCACAGTGGCAGACGAGAAAGCAAAACGACAGGGCTTGTGCAAGGAGGCAGAGACCGTGCCAGAATGCTTAGTAATTCATGAAAGGATGGGCGCGTAGTCAGATGTGTCTTGATCATTTGGAGTGAAGGAAATCTGGGGAAATCATTATTTTATTTCTCTGCATATTTCAGGTTGGCTCCGTCGTTGCTCCTTTGATAACAACAGACAAGGATGGCGATGCAAAGTAAGTGATTCAGCTCCTATTTTTATAATTTCTCTGTATTTTACCCATTAATTTTCTTCATTGTCTGCTTTAGTGATGTTGTTGCTGTTTTACTGCATTTTTTTTTTTTTTTTTTTAACATCCACCTCAAATTTTTTCAATTTAGTTTTGCCTTTTCTTTAAGATGGCCTGAATTTATAAGCCCAATTTTTCAATTTCTGACAAAATTAAAAAGCACCTTTACTAGCGTCATACAGATCCTCCAGCTCCTGGAGATTTGTCAATTAAACCTACTCAAAGTGAAATAAGGAGAAAAGACAATATAGACTATTTTATGAAGCTAATATCTGCTCTTATGATGTTATCTGTGATGTTTCCAGGTCATAAGTGAATAAATGGAATAAATGCTACAATAATTTAAACAAACACAGAACAAAATCTGATGTTGAAATAAGCTGTTGAGATACTGGTTAATCATTAACCAAATTAATTTAATTTACTAAAAAACAGTTTTTGTCCAAGATGTTTTTAAAAACAACACATTAAAATAATCAAACTTGCCTGTGAGATAAGGTTTGTAAAAGTTGAAAAAAATGTTTTAGGAAATGAGAGGAGAAACTATTTATTTTAAAACTTGCAGTGAAACACTCAAGTTGTGCATTTACAATTACATTCTACAGTTTTTTTTATTACATTGTATATTTGCTAAATATCAAAATATGTCAATCAGTTGGCATACAGAACTAAATCTGGCATTTGGTTGTTCTAATTTATTGTTTTTCTTTTTAATGGAAATCTGACATTTAATTCCCGACCCAAACTTTCTAAGCATTTGTAAATTATATGCGCCTTTTCCAAAACTTACTGTGATATAGAAAATTATTACAGTATGTCTATTAGTGCTCTAGATGTACATTCTTGAGGAAGAAACAAAGTTAAAGAGATAGGGAGACTTGCACAAAATAATTATTCTTAAATGGCTTTATTTATTAAGTAGTTTTGAATTATATCCCATCCAGCTTTCAGGTATTTTCTTGCATTTGCATAAAGGTCACCTCTTCAATACAACTGAGTGCTCAAGAATGGTCAGTAACTAAGTAATAAGCTAACTCATCAAATTTAAGTACAATATCAATCAGTTCCTCTTTAATCAGAGTTGGGTCTGATAACATGGAGGCTGAAATGTTGGTGTTTAATCTCTTTGATTAGTAAGAATTAATTGGTACAAATAAGATAAGTTAACCATGTTCCCAATTTAATTTGTGTGAGGTACTTTTCTGATCCTGAAAAATTTAGTTTTTAGTGTTCTGTTTTCGGCTTGGCATCAGATTTTGTCATGTTTTAATAGCTAGATTTCTGTTTAAGAGACTTATAAATATACCCTTTTTTTTTTTTTTTTTTTTTTTTTTACATATTTGTTAAAACGGTCACTATGTCATGACAGTATAACATGAGACAGATAATCTGTGAAAAAAATTGAGCTCCTCTGCCTCTTCCCTGTGATCCTACTGCAATCTGCAGAAACACACCACTCCCAGTCAAAAACAACCAATCAGAGCCAGGAGGAAGGTCTTGGCAATTTTTACTCATGAATTTAAATGTCCCTGTATCATTTCTGATCTTCCATGCCTTTTTTTCTGCTTTTCAGTGAGTGAGATGGACAGAGGCACAGTAAAGGTTCAAGAGTGGCAGAAGACTATGTACGGGCTTGACTCGGGCATCCAGTCTGGAGCCACCACCATCAGAGACGATGATGGCGAGTACACAACCACCACACGTTATGTTAAGACCACCACTGTCACCACAGAGGAGCCTGGTGAGACAAAGCAATCGTCAAACTTACCAGTTTTGTGAAAACTTCTCTTTCGATAACAGTTTGCTCACCATTTGCTTTATTCCAGACTTGGACACCCAGTACACACTGAGCAGAGCTCAGCGTGTTCGGGCTGCGATGTTCCCTGAGGCGCTGGGTGAAAACACCACCATTCTATCGACCCAGACAGACCCGTCCCAGATGACGAATGTCCAGCGGCTGGCGAGCCCTCACAGATGCTCAAAACAGCCATCATTCATCTGATCAACTACCAGGACGATGCTGAGCTGGCCACAAGGGCAATCCCAGAGCTCACTAAACTGCTCAACGATGAAGATCAGGTGATAAACACAAGGACATGCAGTTATGCATTTATGCTAAACCACACTATGATCTGGCTTGGCTGAAATATAGTTGCACAAGAAGTCCAGTTATCACACTTTTTTGTTACTTTTTGTTTTATTAATAAAGTAAATTAGCTAGCATTACAACAGTAAAATAAAAAATACCTCTTTCTAAAAAGGTGGTGGTCAGCAAAGCAGCACAGATTGTGAACCAGCTGACCCATAAGGAGGCCTCGCGGCGTGCCCTGATGCAGTCCCCTCAGATGGTGGCGGCGGTGGTCCGAGCCATGCAGAACACAAACAATATGGATACCACCAAAGCCACAGCCAGCATCCTCCACAACCTGTCCCATCAGAGGGAAGGTCTGCTTGCCATCTTCAAGTCAGGAGGCATCCCTGCACTCGTCCGTATGCTCAGGTACTGCTGAAAAATGGGCTTCACATCATGCTGTTTATTTCTCATTTAATGTACATACAATCAGAGATTGTCTCCTCTGCAACACTAGTGATTAACAAGCACTGCCTCACACTTAACTCGTTCACCAATGACGTTTGATTTGCTGGAGTCTGTTACCATATTTTTTTCAACAGTAACTGATGTTTTGTCCCAACCAGTGGTTCTGCAATCATTACAAGCTGCTCCAGCATGGGTTGAGTTGCCATAAAGTCCTGCTGGCACATCACCTGAACTGTTCATAGCTATATCATTTTTGTAAGGATATATCCCCCTCAACACATACAGCTACAGTCATTAATAAATTCACATCTTACTCTTCATACCAAAGAGCAAGGCTAATGATGGTATGCTTACACACTGTTTTAATAAGTCTCTGAGAATTTGGCTCATAAAACAATGCAGAATAAAAGTTGTTCTGCTTCTTAATATATTAAGTATGGTTCTTTGACTGTCATAAAATGGTAATAACTACTGTTTTAGCTTTGTTCTGTGCAAGACTCCCTCATTCTGAGGATATTTGGGGATAACATACAGAGCCGGGGCCCAGCTCACAGACACCAAGCTGATGCAGCCAACGTAGTCTCTCTTTAACCTTGTGCTATTGTAAGGGTTTAAAAACTCATAGACTCATAGTTAAAACACAACTTCGTTAGCTCTACAAAATAGTGCATGTTCTATAATAAAGACTTGCAAAAATGTGCACACAAAAATTGGACTGCTTTTTTTTTTTTTTTTTTTTTTTTTTTTTTTTTTTTTCTTTTTTTTTTTCTCCATGCACTTTTTTTCAAAGCTGGCCGTGAAAAACACCGCCGCACAGCTCGCTGGCTAATATAGGTGAAGCTGGCATAAAGTTTCAGATGGCAAAACAACAATAAGGAGGAGTAGTTTAGTTTATTCAGAGATTCATTTAAAAACTCATTAAATGATGCACCAATACACTACTTGTCTGGACTTCCCTGGAACTTACCCTGTATAAAAACATGGTTTTTAGGAGAAATGATCTGTTCCCGAGCTTCATGAAAGTTGTTGTTATTATTTTTGTTAACTAAAGCTGATGAAGTATTGTCAACAGCTTTTTTTATGTATGAAAATTGGCCCAAAACAAAATTTCAGAGAAAGTCAGCCAGAGTGACAACCTTAAAGGTGATTAGGATTTTAATGTACTAATAAATTTGGTCTGAAGATGAGAATTCAATCATATCTAATTAAGTCATGTAAAAAATGTAGGTCCTTTATGATTTCCTTTTATTTATATATATATATATATATATACTATATATATATATATATATATATATATATATATATATATATATATATATATATATATATATATATATTAATTTATAGTTACAATTATAGTTGCAGGAAATGTAATAGACTAAAATATGGTAAGATTTTCTCACAATGTGAATTTTCTTGTCTTTAGCTCTCCAGTAGAGTCTGTGCTATTCTATGCCATCACCACACTTCACAACCTGCTGCTGCACCAGGAGGGAGCCAAGATGGCCGTGCGTCTGGCCGACGGACTGCAAAGGATGGTCCCGCTGCTAAAGAAGAGCAACCCTAAGTTCCTGGCCATCACCACAGACTGTCTGCAACTGCTGTCCTACGGTAACCAGGAGAGCAAGGTATGAGTCTACATTTGTGGGACCATTACATTTTGTCCTGTTGCAGCTAGGACACATACTTGGATTGCTGCCAACTACTTCAGTGGAGAGGTGTTGGGTGTGGCATGTGAACCAAGCTGTTTGGGTGATGGTATGGGTGTGGTTAAGTTTTGACAATTAAAGTCATAAAGGGTTTAACGGGAGTTAATCTGCCTGGACAAGCTTTAGTTTTGTTGATTTGAGTCTTTTTTTTTTTTTTTTTTTTTTTTTTTTTTTTCCTTCATGTAGGGATTAAAATGGTTCTGAACACTTTGAAAAGCAGAACTTTAACACTGTCTCTGTGTAACAGCTGATCATTCTTGCCAACGGAGGTCCTGAGGGTCTTGTTAGCATCATGAAGACCTCCAGCTACGAGAAGCTGCTTTGGACCACGAGCCGTGTCCTCAAAGTCCTCTCTGTGTGCCCCAGCAACAAACCAGCCATTGTAGAGGCTGGTATGTAATATGTGCAGTCTGTGAGAGAACACACCTGTCTGTACAGGAGAGTCGTGCAACACTTTTTGAGTAGTACTGATGCCCTAACACATAGAATCTCAGGTATGAGATGTTATTGAGAGCTGAGTGGGTTTTCCTTTGTTTTCTCAGGTGGGATGCAGGCTCTTGGTAAACACCTGCAAGGCTCCTCCCAGCGTTTGCAGCAGAACTGCCTGTGGACTCTCAGAAACCTGTCTGATGCTGCAACAAAGCAGGTCCAAATTCCCTTCTTAAATACTTCATTCTCCATTCGCCTAATCCAGCACACAACTAATCTGAATTGCCTTCTTCTTCCCATTCAGGAAGGAGTTGAAAGCCTCCTCCAGGTTCTGGTGGGGCTCCTCAGTTCAGATGACCTCAACATGCTCACCTGTGCCACCGGTATCCTGTCCAACCTCACGTGCAACAACAGCAACAATAAATCTCTTGTCACCCAAAGCAATGGTGTTGAGGCACTGATCCACGCCATACTGCGCGCTGGGAACAAGGAGGATGTGACCGAGCCGGCGGTTTGTGCCCTGCGCCATCTGACTTCACGCCACCAGCAGGCAGAGATGGCGCAGCACGCTGTGAGGAACCACTACGGCATCCCAGCTATCGTCAAGCTGCTCAACCCTCCCTACTACTGGCCTATCATCAAGGTAGACAAATGGATTTAAAGGAGAGCAAAGAGAGCCCTTCTGCTAAAGTGTGTTTGTTTAGAAAAATGGTGCAAATCACCTTAGACGGGGAAAACACAGGAAGACAATAGGCTAGTGGTTTTTTTAAAAAGTTCAAAACTGATTTTAAGAGATCGTTATCAAGGGACTCCAAGGTAAATGCAGGGACAGATGGGCAATGACTGTGTCCAGGGGGTCAAAGTGTCACTCATCCTGAAGGAGCATGTCTGAAGGAAACGGTCAAATAAAAACAAAAGCAAAAGACTATTTTAAATTCTGATTTAAAATATCCCGTCTGCAGGCTGCTGTTGGCCTGATCCGTAACCTGGCCTTGTGCCCAGAAAACCAGACCCCCATCAGAGATGCAGGAGCCATTCCCCGTTTGGTCAACCTGCTGCTCAATGCCCACCAGGACAATCAGAAACATGCTTCATCCACTCAGCAGTCATACCAGGTACCTGATTCCAGTGTGTTTTTACTATGATAGATGTAAAAAATCAGGTTTTTTTTCAGGAATAATCTTCGATCTTTTGACCTTAGGATGGAGTGAGGATGGAGGAGATTGTGGAGGGTTGCACAGGAGCTTTGCACATCCTGGCAAGAGATCCCATCAACAGAGATGAAATTGCCCACTTAGATACCATCCCACTCTTTGTCCAGGTAACAAACACAGAACTAAGCAATCATGGGCCAGTCTTATTCTCACAGTGTAAACTTAAGTAGAAATATCACATTATCGTAGTGTCTTCAGAAAAATTCTAACTGTAACAAATTTTCTGTCTTTATGGAAATAAATATGGAATATTTTAAACAACTGATCATTAGTTAAAATAATTAGTTCTCTGTAACATTTATTTTATTATTTTTCATGTATAGACTTAAGTAAAAATGTGGAAATAAGCAAGAAAAAAGTGCAGTATCCTTATTTCAGCCAGTTAACCAGCAGTGTGGCATCTCACTTGTGCTGCGTTCAGACAATGATGATGATAAACCATAGGAACAGTATGCAGAAAACCTTTTTAAAACCGTTGTGGTAAACCTTGAAATTGGTAACTGGCCCATCACTACTGTTAACTTAATCCTTTACATACAGCCATTAGTTATTTTACCATCCAACATCTATGCTTGTCTCTGCAGCTCCTCTACTCTCCAGTGGACAACGTGAAGCGTGTGGCGGCAGGCGTTCTGTGTGAGCTGGCCCTGGATAAATCATCTGCTGAGGCTATTGACAGAGAGGGAGCATCAGCTCCACTGATGGAGCTACTACATTCTAACAATGAGGGCATTGGTAGGCTGCCTATACATCACAACTCAATTAGCTTTTTGTAATGTTGCTATGAGGCATAGTTGGAGAGAAAGGAAATCAATTTATGAAAGTGCTGAACTTGCTGTATGAGCAACCTGCAGATATTTGGCCTCAGCTTATCATTTCCAGCATTACTTCTCCCTAACATTTTGTTGACCTATACAAAGACTTCAGGTGTTATCTTATTATTTTAGATACTGATTTTAAATTATTTTAGGTATATGTTGCTTTTTTTTAAGTCATGCCAGTTTTCACCTCATTTATTCTTTTCAAAGTATGTACGCAAAACCAAAACAGTTGGCTTAAAGGTTAGGAGCTCGTGGTTTGAGGGAACACCAGCCAACTTCACAAAGCTGATTAGCAACATGTCTTTATGCCAGCTAAGCTAACAAAGCTTTAATTTATTGCATACCTTGGTGCTACCTAACCTCAAAAATTTAGTTACTATAGTAGACCTATAGCTTTACACCAGCTAAGATCACAAAGCTAGGTAGCATTGCTGACCGTAAAGCTCACAGAGTTAGTTTTCATAGGTTTCCAACAGTTAAACTCATGCTAGTTGTCTTAGGTTGTGCTAAAGTTTGTTTTATTTCTACACTGAAGTTGGATCTTCAAAGTTTAAACTTGAATAAAATCAAATGGTAAACCCCTGAAAGTTAAAATTCCTACTTTGAAAGATCAGAGCATCTCTGCAAATGCAGAGCTTGGATTCAGTATGGGAGAGAAATGCTTAATCAGGTAATATTCCTAATAGTAGTCTGGTCACTTAAAACAGTTGACAAAATCTCAACTGCAGCTTTCCACCCTGCAGCGAGAATCCACTCAACTTGGCTTTGAGGTCATTCCCAGATTCAAGCTCCAACTTTTGAGTCATATGGAGTATTAGTAAACTAAGCAAGTTTGCTATTTGCAGTTAACTAAACTGAGTTAGCTTAGTTGGTGATAACTAACCAAGCTAGTTAGGGTATCTTAACACCAGCTAAGATGCTTAACTCAGCTTTAAATTCTCTCTTTTGAGGTGGATAGTATAAGTCTATATGTAGCACTGGACAAAATGCTGTCCTGTCATTATGTAAGGTTTAATTAAACTTTTGATTTTCCTCAGCAGACTCAATTTACTTGCCCAGCTGTATTTATGCCATTAACATTATCCTAAAATGAACTAAATTCAAACCTCATTGTTTACATGTATTGTATATCAGATAATTCACTTATATTCCTGTTTTGTTACAGAGCAAAAATTCTGGTAATGACTCATGTCCAAATGATGTCTCCCTGCTGCTTTGTAATGACTACACTCAATCAAAACCCCTAATTGCATCCGCGACCCTCAAAACATTAAGGGCTATCTGGGGTTCCCCCACCCACCCAAGATGTTTTAAGTTCTGTGAAGCAGAAGTTAGTTAAGTTGGCCTGAATGTATTTATTAGTGCAAGAAAGGATCTACAAAATTATACAAGAGCTTTTTTTTTTTTTTTTTTCCAGACAGATTTGTGGTTTCAGTGTTTGTAGCAAAAAGTTGACAGAAAGTTAACAGTTTGTGGTTATCTTCCACAATAATAAAATTTCTTTCCACCCTTTATACTCACACACTTGTAAACTTTTCGATCCTTGTTTTATATTTCATGCAGAAATTTAGGAACGGTTCCAAAATGCATTTTCTCCTCTTGACCTTTTTTAATATGCATGTAAATAAATCTACATTTCAAACCCTTTAAGACCTGAGGTGCCCTCTAAACTTTGGCATAGGCATTCCTGAAGTTTGTTCCAGTTTATATATTTATATTTTGTTTATTAATTGTGGATTACTAATATTTTTTTTTTATTTTTATTTTTTTTGACCAATTCTTTCTCTCTAGCTACATACGCCGCTGCTGTGCTGTTCCGCATTTCTGAAGATAAGAACACAGACTACAAGAAGCGTGTCTCTGTGGAGCTCACACACTCTCTGTTCAAACATGACCCTGCAGCCTGGGAGGCGGTAAGTGTGTGGCGCCCTCTGTTGTCTAAATGTCACATTTTTATATCCAACACAGTACTAATATAGACAGTTATGCCTTTCTATTATAATCTGGTCTTGAACAAATGGGGAAAAAAAAGTAAAACTGTACCTTGTAACTGACCGTTGCCTTCTTGTGACAGGCCCACAACACTATCCTTGAAGGAAACTTTGCAGATGGTGAGTAACTATGACCCTAAATGCGCACATACAGCACAATCTGCAGTACTGGGTCACTCCACCACATGGTGCAGCTGCAGCAGGGCACTAACATGTTAACGCTTTGCAAACATTGTAGCTGCCAGCTGACTTTTAATTTTTTTTATTTATTTATTTATTTAATTTATTTTTAGTTTTAGTTTTTTATTTTTTACTACCCCCTAATTACAGCTGCAAACTTGGCGTTTTTTTTTTACCTTAATCTGTGTGCCTTCTCTTACTTTCTCCTTTTCCTTTATGGTCTTCTTTTTTTTTTGTCCAGCTTTCTAAATATGTGGAATGATACCCACCATTGCTGCATTTAGAGCTGTTATCACCATTGTGACTCCCACAGGGAACTAATAAAAACACAAATGTTGTAACTCCTTATAGAAATAGACAGTAGTTTCCAGCCCTATGGATACGCAAGTGAAATGCCAATGGATGGCCTTGATGGACAAATGATTCCGGACGAGTTTCAGCACACCTTAAACTACAACAGACAGTACAATGAGCCCTATTAACGGTCAGTATGTGATGATGTTGCTGACTAACACATGGCATTCACATTTTGACTTCAGTGTATTTTTATTGGGATATGTGTTATACCTATACAAAGCAGACAGAATTGCTAAAAATCTATTGGCTGTGAACATCAAAAATCTGGCCTTATGGAAGAATAGGATTGTGGTGTTGTTGAGGGAGGGGTGGCAGACGAAGTCTCCTCCGCAGTTTGCTACAAGCCATGTAGAAAACCCACCAAACATTTGGAAAATGGTGCTGTGGTCAAATGAAACCAAAATTACCTTTTTGGCTTGAATGCAAAATGTTTTGTGTACTAACACCTCGAGTGGTTTTGGCAGTATGATGCTGTGTGGATGTTTTTCTTAATCAGGACAGGGAAGATGGACCTTCAATCGAGACCTGTTAGGGTCTCCAAAAGACTTGAGAATGAGGTGAAGGTTCACCTTCTATCAGTCCACCGGCCCTGAACATACAGCCAGAACTGTGATATAATGATCTAAATCAGGGCTTTTCAAAGCACTACACCTCTTCATAGGGTGCGCGACATGAGGGGAAAAAACAAGACAGAAAAAGTAACTGTGGACATTTAGCCAACTTCACTAAGCCTATGCCAGAGACAGAATGGATAGATGTTTAGTACATAAAGCATACTTTTCAGGAGTACTTTTTCTGACTAAGGAGACTGAGTTGGGGCCAAGCAAAAATTATATGTATTTAAAAAAAAAGGAAGTCTGACCTTGTTTAAAGCTGCAGCATGTAACTTTTATGAAAAATGTTTTTTTTTTTTACATATTTGTTAAAATTATCATTATGTTGTGACAGTATAAGACAATCTGACAAAAATCAAGCTCCTCTGTCTCCCAGTGCTCCCAGTACTAACTGCAGAAATGCACCACTCAGTCAGAAACAACCAATTAGAGCCAAGAGGGGGGGTCTTAGCGCTGTTAATCACCCTGGTGTAGGTGCCGTTCACACACTCCCCCTTGCTCTCTGCTTTCTCGAGCTGGATCATAAGAACATAGCCTGCCACTAATGCTAAGCTTAGCTAGCACCGCCACCTATGACGGCGGATAAGCGGTTTTCTTGGAATGGTAAGTTGTTTATTCAGCATTAGCACAGTTAGCTGCAGAACACAAGAGTGATTGACAGCACCAAGTCCTTCCTCCTGGCTGTAATTTGTTTTAGGTCGAAGTGGTACAAAGTTACACAACTTTTAATTAAAAGTTGAGATTTTGATGGGTTAGAGCTGAAGATGCTCCACTGTCAGTGTTGTCTGCAAAGCCCCAGGAGTTTGTTTTTTGTTTGTTTGTTTGTTTGTTTGTTTTACAGGAGGCTAAATTAACTGCGGTCACAGCAGAAAGGAGTTCATACTTTAGGCACTGTAAATGACAAGGCAACTAAAGCATCGTATCATGTGGTGCTATGCATAGCTAAAGCAAGTAAACCCCACTACATCAGTGAAAAGATGTATAAATGGAACATCAAGTATAGCAACAGGAAAAAGTTTACAGAGATGATAGTAATAATGTAGTTTGATCTAAATCAAATAATATTCATGTGTTATGATGGTCCAGTCAAAGGCTAGAACTATATAACAAGACTTGATGCTTGTTGAAGCTCTCCCAATCAGACAGAGGTTGAACCATCTTGCAAATAAAAGCCAAACAATTACTTAATTTTTGACAGTTTGTCATTATTTGTAATTTTACATTAGATGTTATCTGGAAAACAACTTAAGATACTTTGTTCTGTGGGCTTAACTTTTAATTTTTCTAACAGGTCAGAAAAAAATTGGCTGTATTTTTCAAAAGAAGACACCATTTCATTGGGATGATTCTCAAAAAAAAAACATCCATAAAAATAGGATTTGCTTTGTGTGAACAGTGAAAATAATTTGATCTGACTGCTACATTACCATGGTGTTATGAAATTGGACATGAATAAAATTTCATTTTGAGCTGAGGCCAAACCAAATATGTTCTTATGCAAAATGGGTAATGGAAGCAATTTTAAATACTCTGTGCTGGGCACTAAGATGGCATATTTCTCTCCATGTATTTTAGTATTTATATCCACTATTGTACAATATTGGTAAAACATAATTGTGATTTTGGTCGTACAGTGGGTGGTGTCCAGCCACAAGCCAGTAGCAGCACAGCACACATGAACCGGTTTCACTCACCAGCATTCAGATGTCAGACTGGAATTCTCGCAAAAGCTCTCGAGACCAAACATGAGTTCAGAGTAAACAAATATGGCCGACTGGGAAGAAGCAATGGCGATGGTTTGTGGACTAGATGTTTGACCGAAGAAAAAAAAAACTATAGGAAAAGACGCCTCCGACGTCCACCAGACTTTCTGGTACGCCATGGCAGTTATTTTGGATTCCCCCCCATGTTTCCCTCACCTCACTTTCTGATTGGCCACATGTTCCTCCACTTTCTTTGGGCTCTCCCACTGATACATAGAACAGGCGCCGGCATTAAGGGCAGTAAAAGGCCTAATGTATTATTGGCATGCTGAATGCGAATGTTAACATGGCAGTTGATGTAGAATATCCTACTATGTATACACAGTCATTAATCTTCATCCGTTTAAAACTGGGATGACGACTGAAATTCGATGTATTGTGCAGGTCCAATATCCGTGGAAGAAAAGCACAGGGGGAAATGTCAGCTCACTGGCCACTTTGTTGGGTTCAGCTTGCTAGTACCTGTGTGTATCCCCATTTGGCCTTCAGATCACCTTAATTCTTCAAAGCACATATTCAACAAAATCTCCTCGGCCTAGACGTTCGTCAGAGATTAACACCATCAGTTGTTGCAGATTTGTCGGCAGCCATTTTGAGAATCTTCTGTTCCACCACATCTCAAAAGTGCTCTGTTGCATTGAGATCTGGTGACTGTGAAGGCCATTGGAGGATGGAGAACTCAATGTCAAGTTTAAAAAGTCAGTTTGAGATTGATAGGATAGAACAAGTCCAAAATTATTATGATTCATTTGCATTAACATAACATGGACTACACACTGACTGAACTTAAGTTTGAAGGAACCACTGTCTACAGATTCCTGTTGGAACATTGTAGAAAAACCTTCGTCAGATCATTTTCTCATCAAGTTCTCCTTTCTGGTGTCTCACAGGATGTTGAAAGAGAAGAGGAGGCTAAGGACCTAAAGTGGGATTCTATGGTAGAGAGAAGAGAATACATTCATCAGTAGAGCTAACTCCCTCTGCTCTCCACCTGCTGTAACATATGCAATTATCATCAAGTATGGGACTCATAATCTTAACAGGGCTCAAGTTTGTGTTTTTTATAGAAAAAAAGAATTGATTTTTAATCATGACAGCTTTTAAGTTTTTGTTTAAAAAAAAAAAAAAAAAAAAAAAAAAAAGTTTTAGAAGTGTGTGCATTCAAGTGTGTGAATGTGTTTATGCTTCTGGGTGGGTGGTCTATGCCAAAGAGATTTTTGTTTTGTGGCGATAATCATGTAGCTTTTTTTTTTTTTTTTTTTTTTTTTTATTTTAACAATTAAGGAAATAATATTTCAGAACACTGCCAGAGGTGGCTCAATGTGCACAGTGCACCTACTCTCTACTCTCATTTAGGCCTTTTTTTTTTTTTTTTTTTTTTTTTTTTTTCCTAACATCACTGTCTTGACTGTAGTTTTGACATTTAGTACTGTCAATGTTCTCCCGCTGTGAGCCAGAAATTGATTTCATTAACATGTTCTGCAGGTGATAATTTTATAGAAGGGAACAAAGATACGTCAATCGAGCAGAGCTGTTGGCTACTCTTATGTAATCAGTTGTTTTACCTGAACTGGAGACATTTTTCTTTTCTGATTTACTGTTTTATAAGTTGTTCACATAGGAGAACTTTAGTGTATATCTTCCATAAATTTAGCAAAGATGTCTTTGTTTTGTTTTTTTTTTGTTTTGTTTTGTTTTGGTTTTTTTGATTTTTTGTGTTTGAAGTGGATTTTAAAAAGAAACTGATGTGTAGCTGTGGTTAAAATCACAACAAGGAGGATTGTTGGAGATGAGATGATGGAGTCCGGATGGCCCCACAGCTGCCAGCGAACTACTGACAGGGAAATTTTTCTTTCTATTTCATAAAGAGTTTTTACTGAGATTTTGTTTAATAAAGTAAAGGATATATTAAAAATGCAGCTGTGTCAATACTTTTTAAAATACTTTTGAAATACTCAACATGATCCTTTATGCTGTTACTACACCCATCATTAGTGTATGTGGTGATACAAAATCACAATATTAATCCAGGATTATTCTATTTCTCTGCAAATAGTTCTTTATTTAAAGTGTTAGATTACAACAACTACAACATAAATACAAGCAATAATGTCAGTTTTTCCATTATGTAGATTTCTTCTATCCCAATCCATTGTCTATGACAAGGGGAGTCCACCTTTCCCCATTTCCTTGTAATAGTTTTCTTACTATCAACATTATCTTGATAGGATTCCTTACTCTTTTCTTTGATATTGATAAAATTACAACGGTACAGTGTCATGCTGCTCACAGACTATCATATCCCAGTATCATCTGTACAGTTTAGTACAGTTCTTCAAAACTGTAGTATTTTAGGGCAGTTCCAAGATATGCCTATATATGGATATGCATCCACATTCCCTCCAGCACGTCAAGTTTGTGCCCTTATACTTATTCTTCACTTTTGGTGTGATTTAAAAAAAAAAATTGTATCAAGTTTTTTTGTAAACTGTTTTTAGATCACAGGTGTGATGCAATTCCCCTCTAGTGTGCCCGTTCGTAGGTATGATTTTTGGCACATTGTGTATAAAGCTATACTGATAAAGTTTACATCTAATAGGATAACTGTGTTTCCACTGCTTTAATAACGAAGACAAATCAGGTTATACTGTACGACGACAGTCTTTTTATTGACGTAATGTATCACTTTGGGAGTTTTTATTGTCTTAGATTTTGAGGCGCTGTTTGATGTAATGAAGATAATATAAATCATGTGCACATAGGAACGACAGAAATCACACGTTTGAACGCCTGTACACGAAATGCGTGTTCAGCTAAAGAGCTCTCTAGATAAAGCTATGGAGGTACTCTGCCTTTCACTTAAAATTAATCAAATACACAATCCAATAACTCCAAAACACTCATGCAGACAAGTTGTGAGCAGCACCATATGCCACAGCAGCATGTTGATATTTGTTTCACTAATGCCAGACACTAAAGGCAGTTCGTTCATTTTAAGATACCTTGAATTTAGCAAATGGTGGTGGGTGGAGCGCCCCCAGATCTGCTGTCCTCCTCTAGCCGCCTGTCCGTAAGCATGTTTTGCATGTAGGGCAGTCTTCTTCGTCCAAGTTGCTGTCTGTCTTCTTATGGTAACCGAAGTAGATACTGCAACTGTACACGACTGAGATTTGACCGCCACTTTATCTCTGACCAGACAATTTTTTAAAAATCGCTTTTACCGCAGGAACGGTATGACGGAAAACTTTAGTGGTTTTGAAACTGTGACTTTTTTTTTTTTTTTTCACATCACAATATACCTTGAAACCGGTAACCCACCCATACCCTTACCTACCTACTCAGGACTATGTATTAATAATATAAGACATAAGAATTTGGATATTTAGATAATGTAATAAAATGTCTTCCATTTTTTTCTATAAAAACAGAATCCTCATAGTGATTATTCAATCCATAAATATTTTCAAACATGCAATTTGCTGCTTCCACCATAAGTATTGCATATCTTCTTTATCACATTCTGAAATCACATTTCCATTAAAATGAGCTGTAGGGATACATACACCAGCTGAATGCTCTGACCCATGGGACATCCAAAGATCCGATCCCCACTGTGACTTCCAAAAGTTGGGATCTTGTGAAAGCAAAACTCTGTGTTTTGTTGTTCTCAATAAAGAAATATGGCTTTACATTTTTAAATGATTTCTATTATCTCTTGCATTTAAAGAAATAATAGACATAAAATTTTGAAATAAGAATAAAAAACACGAGATAAACAAGAACAAGAAATAAACATGAATTATTAAAGTCTTCTTACACGAAAAAAGCAAGCATAAACTCGTAAGAAACTGACACAACCACCAAAATAAATTCAGTCATTTAAATCATTTAGTCTGTGTTTAATAGCAGGAAATGAAATCAAAATGTAGAGATGTGTATTTTGGAGAAAGTTCCAACCATTTGCAACAGCAAAACAGAAAGACATAATGGCAAAAAAAAAAAAAAAAAAAAAAAAAAAAAAAGACTTGGTTTTAGGGATTTGCAATTTAATCAGTTGGGAGGAGCAAATATTGTATTTTGAGGGGGATTTGCGCTGTAGTTACTGATTTAAATACGGAGGTGAAAGACCTAGTAAGGTTTTATAAATGAACAAGAGCAAATGGGTATGACGAAACTGCAATGAAGGCCAATTAACCTGCAACCAATTAACCACTTCAGATTGCCCAGGGCAATCATTCTGGAACTCCACAGGGAACTAGCCCCAGTGTCACAGAGGGAAAGTAGAAGGAGCCGTGCGTTGCCGGTTCAAGTTTTCATTACACTGGGATTCCTTGCAATTGTTCCATTTCAGCGGGATTTAGCTGACAAGTAGGGAATGTCACTGTCCCCCCTCAGCCATGAAATGCCAGCCGTATGGGACGGCCTCATCCGTATGTTCCTCACATAGTCCCCTACAATGCGACTGAACAGGCAGAAATTAATTAGCAATTTGCAGCAATGAGCCGATTTCCTGACAAGAGCTGTCGACTGCACTCATATAGTTATAATTGCATCGTTTGTAAATGAATGCGCGCTTGTAAATGGAAAGCATAGTGACCTTGTGTGCTGTGAAAGGCGCCTTTTGAATAAAATGCATTATCAGTAATAATGTTGGACATAAAAGACAACCCGGGGCTATTGCCATGGTTATTCAAACCATTTATACTAATTTGCATATATTTAGGAGCGGCCATCGAGCGGCTGCGCCAAATTCACCGCAAATCCAGATTCATCAAGGAAACATGCAGTGACATGTCTATGCACGCTTTCATACGTCTCTATTTTGTGCGCCACAAGTTTTACAATTCCTCCTTAATGCGAATTTTCAGTATGAAAGCTACACACACTAAAGAATTTTCTGCTTTTTTTAGACTGAGCTTTGTTGACTTTGCCTCTGAATCACTCTACAGAAACAATAAATATGGACTTAAAATTCAATACAAAACAATGACATAGAAGTATCTCAGCAAATTACAATATTATCAAGATGTTGATTTAATCAAGTTCCTCAGTTTGAAAAGCTCAAGCATATTCAATTGAATCTCTCTCGCTCGCTCACCTGAACGTACTTTATAAAAGGCATGCAAGTCTCGCTTCTATCCACACACATTTAATCCAGTCAATACAAACACATATACAGAGTTTGTTCATAGACATGAAAAATATCTCAAACCTAGTTGTATCACAATCAAGCTGAACTCAGGATATAATCATAAATTGAAAAAGTTATCCTTTTCAGAAAGCCAAGCAGGCTGCATAAATACATCTGTTCTGCTGCATTCCTCCATGCTGAGCAAGCATGTGTCGACAATGGAAAGGAAAAACTGTTTCAGCAGATGGAAGCTCCCAGCAGAACCCAGCATCAGTTTCTGAACAAGTCTGGTGAGAACCTAGTATATCAGATTTTGGTCTGGGCTTTAACTAGGCCGTTGCAGTACCTTGATTCCCTTTGGATGATCTTTCTGGATTTGCTGCTGTATTTGGGATCATTACACTGCTGATGATTCACTTTAGTCCAATGATGAGCTGACTTTATCTTGACTCAAGGATACTCTGGTATACAGAGTTCATGGTCAACTTGATGCAGTTTGAGTATTCACAGCTAAGCTATTTCCCCTCAATTGTAGGTTCTCATGCATTTGTTTAATTTTTCTTTTGCGCAAAATCTTTTACCACATAAATCACAACAGAAAGGTTTCTATCCTGTGTGGATTCTCATGTGTGCATTTAAATGTGATTTACTGACAAATCTTTGTCCACAAAGATCACAACAGAAAGGTTTGTGTCCTGTATGGATTCTCATGTGTGAATTTAAACTTGATTTATGGCCAAGTCTTTTTCCACAAATGTCACAACAGAAAGGTTTCTGTCCTGTGTGAATTCTCACATGCATAGTTAAATTTCATTTATGGCGAAATGTTTGTCCGCAAAGATCACAACAGAAAGACTTGTATCCTATGTGGGTTCTCATGTGTGAACTGAAACTTGATTTATGTTTAAATCTTTGTTCACAAAGATCACAACAGAAAGGTTTCGGTCCTATGTGAATTCTCATATGGCAGCTTAAATTGTATTTTTTAATAAATGTTTTACCACAGTGTTCACAGCTAAACTTCATTCCTGTCTGGACTTTCCTTCGTGAGTCCACATTCTTCTTCTCTGTCAAACATTTATCATCCGTAGTGTTTGAAGACCCTATTTCTGAATGTGTCATGGGTTTCTGAATAAAGTCATGGTAAACAAATTGTTCAGCAATTTCAGAAGAGCTAAAAGGATTGTTCACAATGTTTCCATCTGACTCAGTGGCTCTACTCTCCTTCCAGTCATTGTCCATGTCCTCAGTTTTCAATCCAGGGTCTGACTCTGAGACGGGATGCATTACATCATCGTCCTCTTCACCCTTCACAATGACCTTAATGTCTGAGGAAATGGAACCATCTCCATGATCTTCTACCTTGATGGATTCTCCTCTATTGTTTTCTTCTGGAAGATCTCTGCCTTTAATTTGGTTTTGATAAAGATGTGAGAGCAGAGGAGACTGTTCATCATCCTCACTCTTTATGGAAGCAGCAGTGACTGGAAACCTGAAGATATCAATCTCCTCTTTTCCATTGAGCTGCTCTCCCCCCAGATTGATGCAAACTTCCACCTCTTCCTCCTTTATCTGCTGGGGCTTTGGGTCACACAGGTCATCAACAGGTCTGTGGTCTTCAGGAGCTTCTTCTTTAACCATCAGCATCTGCTTAACACCTGTAGGAAACATGGAAACACAATGCAAATTAGAAACTATTTAGTTGATTGTAGTATTTAGTAGATTCTTTTTCTGAAGCCTGACATTTTTAAAATATCCTTTTAATTGATCTTATGCAATATTAAAATTTCCTGATGCTAATATCTGGAGGTTTATTATATGTAAGCCTTAATCATCAAAATTACAAGCAATAAAGGCTTGAAATATTTCAATCGTTTTGATCGTAACTTTTTTTTTTTTTTGTCCCCGTCTCTGGTTGGAGTCTGGGTCTGGGGTCAGTGGTAGGGGTTGCACCAACGGGTCGACTTTTAGAGGAGTCGATTCTTTGCTCTGCAATGATTTTTTTTATGCATTACGTCGACGAGTCACAATCACGTGACAAAACTAATCTTTCCAAGGAGATGAAAAATCAGGAACAAGGTAATGTTGCTCCACCGCAAGCCTCATTCGAACCCCGTCTCTGTAGACTTGATTGATTTGAATCATAATTTTCTTGTGTGACAATAGAAATGTATTCGTCAAATGAGATTTCTAACAATTTTTGCAAACTAATTCAGAATAGACAGAATTTTTAACAGGCATCGACGCAGCCACCTACAATTTAGAAACATCTGCGGTGCGCAACCAATTAATCACGCTAACAGTTAATCTATCGCACCGGTCGTTTTTAAGCAGAAACGAAACATTGAATGTTTTACGTCTGTTGGCTACATTTTAGTTTAAGAAAGTAATCCGTTAGCCACCTTAAAATGTTCACAAACTGTAGCTGAAATGAAAACATACTAACCTAATCTGTGAAGCAGAACCTTCGGGTTGAAATCAGCCTCCATGATGTTGTGCCGCAGTTTATTTTCTTTGTCCTTTGTTTCGGAAATTTCCTCCTCTGCTGCTGTCTCCACATCTCTATTGTTAGCTTCTTGTTCCCCCCCCAGACGGAGTAGTTAACTTTTTCAGGAATTACTCTTTTATTATTATTATTATTATTATTATTATTATTATTATTATTATTATTATTATTGGCCGTTGGCCAATACCTTTTTGGTGAGCATTACCGCCACCAACTGGTCAGGAATGCGGAACACCTCTATGTCCCATTGTGCCTGCATTTTCCTTTTTAATTTCACCTTATACTTTAAACCTCATCTTTACTGTATTTTGTATTCATAACTTCATTATTTTTTTCTTGTTGCACCATTTGGGAAATTGCCAGCAGTTCATTTCCATCTATACTGATAAGTGCAGGAATCTGTTTTTGAAAAACTATTTTTATTCCTTTTTTTTTCATTCTGGAAATTAAACGAATTATGTCAAAAACAATATCTCGTCTAGGATCCAAACATATACATCAAATATTTAACAGTGCTCTACCAGAATCAGAAAAAATCTAATATTTCATTATTTGTGCCTCCTACACCCAGCATAGACAATTGCTTGCGGGAGGCATCCTAACCAGATGCCCGAGCCACCTCAACTGGCTCCTCTCCACGTGGAGAAGCAGCGGCTCTACTCGGAGTCCCTCCTGGATGACCAAGCTTCTCACCCTATCTCTAAGGGAGAGCCCAGACACCCTGCGGTGGAAAGTTATTTCAGCCGCTTGTATTCATGATCTTGTTCTTTTGGTCACGACCCAAAGCTCATTACCACTGATGAGGGTAGGAACTTACATCGACTGGTAAATCGAGAGCTTTGCTTTTTGACTCAGCTTTCTCTTTACCACAACACACTGGTACAGCGCCTGCATCACTGCAGATGCAGCACCAATCAGTCTATCGATCTCACCATCATACTTTTTTCTGAAATGATAAATGCAATGACCAGCTTTTTATATAATAGTTTAGATGTATCTGTATATATCTTCACATGCTCTGAATATTCTTCTCCTATGATCGTATACCCCTTTTTTTATTTAGCCCTCTGCCTTTTATAACAAATAAGAATCAGGAGTTGACTGAGACTATAACCATGGTGGTATAATTAAAAATGGTACCGTTGGACCAGTCTTTATGGACCTTGTCATTTTATTTCCTAAAATTCAACCATAACTTCCTTGAAGAAGTTAAAGTATATTTTGTGCCATATGATTTTCACTATGTCCCTTTGTAAGCCAATTCTGCTTTGCAGGTCATGACTGCGCTGGGTTATTTATCTAGTTTAATTTAAAATATTCACACACTTTTGATCATTTCTGTCATTTTCTGTGTCATTCTTTTTGGTACTCTGTGTCTCCCTCCATAGCTCCAAATGGTGCTTAGCATACACACGTCAACACCGCAGGCGGAAACAAGAGTATTGTTGTGCAACACAAATAACCTTCTGGGCAGACAACAGTGCACTGAATAGTTTACCAATATTTATTACATTATATTTAACGAGGCTTCAAAGCAGAGACTTTTCCTCGAAGATTTTTACTAATGGAGGTATACGAATTATTTGAGGAATCGTTTTAGCCCTAAAAACTTTCAATGCTGTTCTGTCTCCCCCCGTTCTCTGCCTTATGTCTTGAAACACTTTTACATTTCTCAGCTTTTGTTCCAATTTATGTCTTCCATTTATGTATTTTATCAAACCAGATTCCTAAATTTGAATGAGTAATTTACACTCATACCTGTAAAAATTATACATTTTGTTTTTGTGACTGAAAATCCAAACCACAATAACGGAGCTTAAGCTTCTACTTATTGAAGTTCTTGCTGGGCTGTGCTGGACCAAGGTTCTGCTTCACAGATTAGGTTAGTATGTTTTCATTTCAGCTACAGCTTATGAACATTTTAAAGTGACTACCGAATCATCAAATGTAGCCAATAGACGTAAAACTACAAATGCTTCATTCTGTTGAAACGATCTGCGTCCGCCATATTGTGAGTGGTAAGTGGTGTTCTTGTGAGTGGTGTCCCCCCCCCACACCTCCATTTTTAACAAATGTACAACAGTGCAGAAGTATATTTAAGTACATATAATAAAGGGTCTGGTACAACCAGTAGCGTAGCCAAAAATGAACAGAGAATAGAAATATCCTTTATTGTCCCACAATGGGGAAAATTCTGCGCAACAGCAGCAAAGTGACAGGCAATCAAAGCAAGCAGATCCACACAAAAACAGCAAATGCAATGTATTAAAAAAAACAGATTAAAGAACAACATACTGTACAGTAAGGGAACTTTTTTTTACATAAATGTAATTTAGCAGTTGTAGTAATAAAAAAAAAAATTAGTGTGAACCGGTCCAAAGGAATATGCAAATTAGTGGGTTAATTTAAAAATATACAAAATTTGTATTTAAAAAGACAACAGACTATTTACAGTTATGCTGCATTCAGACTGAACGCGATTTGAGCGTCAGGGACGTCTGGTTTACATGCAAAGTCTATGTTGGATGCGCGTCTAAGGGCATCAAGAAGTCTTGCTGCACGTTTCGCGCATAAAGTGCGGCGTGTTTGGAAGCGTTTTCAGCGTTCGATGGGCGGCAGACGCTGGAGTTGGAAAATCTGAACTTTTGCTGCTGGACGCGGAGCGTCAACCAATCAGAGAGACTCTGTTATGTGACATAGTGGCGCATTTTCCGACTGGATGGAAGGACCAAGAGTCCATCTACTACCAGTTGAGCTATCACTGCAGAAATAGAAAGGGCCTTGCTTGGAGGAGGATTAGCGAGGAGTCGGGGTCTCGGGTCAAAACATTGTTACCACGGTAAATATTCCCCCCCCATTAGAGCAAGCCAAATCCATCCAGCACAACGTCGAGCCACTACTAGTTTCATGCTGAAGAATCAATGTATTTATTCAGAGGAAATGTGCAGGAGATGGTGGAAGAGTCAATGCGAAGCAGTCAAGTGTAGGGGCTGCTCTGCATCAAGAGTGATTCAAGCGTCTGACTTTGAAGTGCACAAGTGTCCAACTTGAGGCATTGGACGCGTTTTTGACGTGTGAAATGCTTTCGGCCTGAACGCAGCATAAGGATCTATAATAACACTCCTTTGTTCACTTAGGATGCAGCAGTTTGTCACTGAAGGCATGGGGTGGGAGGCATTGTCCAACAGTGATGTTATTTTAGCCAGAGTCCTTATGTCTCCTATCACCTGGACTGGGTTGAGGGGGCATCCTCAGACAGAGCTATACAATTGAAAGTAAGTTTATTTAAAAGTTCCACTTTTGCTTCAACAGATTTGTATCTATAAATATCAGACACCAATAAAAACAACTTCCAACAGAAGCAGTTTAGAATAAAGCTTCATGGATGAATAAAACATAGTAAACCTGTAACACAGGTGTTGCTCACTGGCATCATAAAAAATAATAAAAAAAACAAACAAACAGACACCACTGTGGCATTTCTTTGCTCAGGTTGCTCAAATATAGTCTATCATTTTTTCTAAAGAACTGCAAAAAAATATTTTACAAGCACAGACACAAAACAACTAGAGGTTCCTAAACCAGCATTGTAAGAATGTTATTACCATCACTATTTTACAGCAACACCCCCACAATCTGGTACAAAACTGTCTAACAAATAAACTAAAGCAAAATGGAAAAAAAATGTATGTATACCTTTACGGTTGAAATAATACATTCACAATACATCCTACAAGACAAGGCGAAGCCAGGCTCTAGAGTATTCTCATGAAGAAGTTTAATATTTTTTATTTATCACGCAGAGTTGTTTTGCCTTGTTTTTACTGAAAACGGACTGATCAAAGTGCATCTCCCAGCATTCATAGTACTTACCACTGACGTTACGGAGGTGAGTCTAGATACTTTATAATTTGCATTATGTATTTCAATGTTTCCTGCAGATGTTAAGCAGATACTGATGGTTAAAGAAGAAGCTCCTGAAGACCACAGACCTATATGACCCAAAGCCCCAGCAGATAAAGGAGGAAGAGGTGGAAGTCTGCATCAATCTGGGAGGAGAGCAGCTCAATGGGAAGGAGGAGATTGATGCCTTCAGGTTTCCAGTCACTGCTGATTCCATAAAGAGTGAGGATGATGAACAGTCTCCTCTGCTCTCACAGCTTTATCAAGACCAAATTAAAGGCAGAGATCTTCCAGAAGAAAACAATAGAGGAGAATCCATCAAGGTAGAAGATCATGGAGATGGTTCCATTTCCTCAGACATTAAGGTCATTGTGAAGGGTGAAGAGGACGATGATGTAATGCATCCCGTCTCAGAGTCAGACCCTGGATTGAAAACTGAGGACATGGACAATGACTGGAAGGAGAGTAGAGCCACTGAGTCAGATGGAAACATTGTGAACAATCCTTTTAGCTCTTCTGAAATTGCTGAACAATTTGTTTACCATGACTTTATTCAGAAACCCATGACACATTCAGAAATAGGGTCTTCAAACACTACGGATGATAAATGTTTGACAGAGAAGAAGAATGTGGACTCACGAAGGAAAGTCCAGACAGGAATGAAGTTTAGCTGTGAACACTGTGGTAAAACATTTGTGAAAAAACACATTTTAAACAGACATATGAGGATCCACATAGGACCGAAACCTTTTTGTTGTGATCCTTGTGGACAAGGATTTGGCCAGAAATCACATTTAAACAAACACATGAGAATCCATACAGGACTGAAACTTTTCTGTTGTATATTTGTGGACATAGATTTGTTGATAAATCCAATTGAGACAAACACATGACAATTCACACAGCACAGAAACCTTTCTTTTGTGATCTATGTGGACACAGGTGTACCCGAAAATCTAATTTGAAGACTCACATGAGAATTCACACTGGGCCTAAACCTTTTTGTTGTGATTTCTGCAGACAACAATATGGTGATAAATCAAGCTTAAACACACACATAAGAAGCTACACAGGTCAGAAACCTTACTGTTGTGATCTTTGTGGAGAAAGATTTGTCAATAAATCCCATTTAAACAGACACATGGCAAGCCACACTGGACAGAAACGTTTCTGTTGTGATTTATATGATAAAAGATTTGGCCAGAAATCGCATTTGAACACACATGAGAATACACACGAGAGGGGAAATAGCTAAGCTATGAATACTCAAACTGCATAGCTGCAGTTAGCTGTGAAATATTTGTGCATTATCATTAAAGGCAACAGTCTTCACTTGTTGGTTTCAGTATTTCGAGTGATTTTTCATTTTAATCCTAAATAATTTTATGTAAGTTACAGATTTGCTCAGTTGCAGATGGTAGTTTTTTGCCAGGCATGTTTTATTCATTGTATTTCATCTATTGTTCAAATTGAACTGTACAGGTGTGTCCTCAGTGGATGTAAATAGTTTTGTTTCAGATAAAGAATCAGAGCACCTCTGTCATTAAAGCTACAGAATGTAACTTTTATTTAAAAAAAACGGTGAGGTTGAATGATAGAACTAAGATCTTCCTCCTGTACCCTAGCAAAATCAGGAGACAGTCATTTCTGGATTCACAAATAAGTTGGATTAAACAAACAGCCATCTACAGCACTCGTGCAATTGGAGAAGGTATTTACTGCAGTCAATTGACCTGTGCACACAGCTGCCAAAAGAAACAAACCATGCTAGAACTGTCACCATGTGGAGAGGAAGGGGGGAAAAAGCCTCCTTTTATACCCAAAGCGCTCTTGCTGGCAGTTAACTGGATGCAACACAGGTGTGCGCAATCATTGACAGCAGGCTCAATTCATCTTGCTACATATTCAAGTAAAAGTACAGTTACTTTGATAAAAATTTTACTTAAATAAAAGTAAACTAACCTGTGTAAAATGTTACTCAAGTAAAAGTAAAAAGTACCTCATTAAAATTTTACTTTAAGTAAAAGTTACTTAGTTTGGACATACTGGTCTAACTGTTTTTAAGAAAAGTGTGTCATGATGATGACATTATGCAAAATTGAATTAATCACCACACAGCATCAACATTGTAATTGAAAATTTTGATGTACATGACTTTGCTCATACTATTTTGTGTCAAAATCATTATAGCCTTTTATGATTTGAGAAACCCATGCTGTTTTAATGATCACACAATGTGTTCCTCAGTCAAGGACAAGGAGAGGAGCTGTATGAGATAAGAACTGGTTGAGAACTGGATTGTACTGGCTGAAGTGAAACTCCTGCATCTTGTTCTCTTCCTCTTCAAAGTTGTTACCTCCATGGAATGTACTCCCTGATAACAAAAGTGTATAAATATGACTGATGTTGCTCTGCTTCACTGACTTGCTCAATGACAGAGTCTTCAAACGCCGTGTGCCTTTGAATAAAACTTATACAGACAAAGAAATATCTTTCTCTGATTTACTGAGTAGTTTTCTCTCCCTCTTTGATAAAGAAAAATCCACAACAACATGCAGTGCCAGCTGTTGGCTCTATCAGTTTTTACAAAGAATGTCTCTCCTTTCTGTCAATCTTTCTGCCATCTTCCATGCTGACACTCTCAGGCTTATTAAGGGTGTATTCACTCCAGGAAAGTCCTGTGGTCCAGACCAAACAAGCCTAATTAATTTTTTAAGATTTTGTGCTGTTTGCTTTTGCATTGTGCTTTTTTGCAAACTAACTATAATTTGTCAACAAAGCCATACGAGTGACGATCATTGCTCATACTGGAGAGAAATGATGAGAGTGAGACAGATCGTAGATCCGGGAAAACAAACTTTAGAACTTTATTTGGAGCATTTCAGCATTGGTTAATGTGTGCTGCAAGCTGTTCTGTGCCTTCTGTCCCCCAACATGTTGGCAGCAGTATTGCTAAGCAGAAAA
Source organism: Anableps anableps (assembly GCA_014839685.1). Classification (NCBI taxonomy): domain Eukaryota; kingdom Metazoa; phylum Chordata; class Actinopteri; order Cyprinodontiformes; family Anablepidae; genus Anableps; species Anableps anableps. The sequence continues at coordinate 15,134,163 of CM026065.1, read as the reverse complement.
CAGCAGATCAGGTACGATTTCAGTTCAATCAGTACATAGAGCAGTAGGATTAGCAACACTGAAGGGCTCATTTTTACTGCAATGCCCAGCAAAGGTGGCTTATGAAGCCCAAAAAGACGTACATTTTCTGCAGTTTGTTCGGATCAATGCCGGTCTGTATTCACACCAGAAGCAAACCACACCAGAGTTTGTTTGGAAGCAGACCCAAACCACCTCAAAAAGTGGGTCTCTATCTGGTTGATTGGTCTGCAACAATTCTAAAGCAGTGCAGAAAATCAACGGCTTCGTTCACAACTTCTCCTTCTGTTCGCTGATAGGCCCAGTTGAAATTCTACCAGAGAAATCCAGATCAATGGGAGAAAGCCAGACGGAGCACTGAATGTAAATGAGCATCGAGTGGAATTTCATAGGAAGACAATGGCCAGGCGAAGCTATTTCTAGTTTTAGGATTCTTTAAGAATACGGGGCTTGATGTTTATATCTAGGTTGAGGTTGCTTTAAGTAAAACCTAAACAAATGTGAGAGTCTAACGTTAGCAGGAGAAACTGCTTGTTGTCTTTTACCAAAGACAAAAGAGGAATCCTTCAATCCTTCAACTGCTAAAATTTGATGTGACTCCAATTTTGTTTTTGTTCTCAGTGTCTTCTTCAGAAGTTTTCATGTCATTTCCTTCAGTGGTCCTTGGTGCAGCCCCACCACAGGTGAGGGGGTGAACAGGTTTTTCGAAGGGTTTGTATCATTTGACACTGCAGTGTGAAAGCGAACTGAAACCAACTGAAAATATCACAAATGTTGCAGTTTTGGTCCCCAATCAAACCAAGTCTACCGGACTATCAGGTGAGAAAACAACTTAAGACTCTGGTCCACAGGCAGCAACTTCTGTCCTGTCAGAAAATAAGCAGAAAAGGTAGATTCAAGTTAGAAAAAAAAGGAAATCATTTCAAGCATAACATCTGGACATACTAGGTTAAATAATACAATCAAAAGTATGAATAAGCATGAATTTGATTTATTTATTTATTTTTTTTATTTTTATTTTTTTTTATTTTTTTATTATTTTTTTTTTACAAGAAGAAACATTTCAGCCTGTAATAGTTTGATAAATATTGGTAGGAGAGACAGATACTCAAATCTGAGTCACAGAGAAATTGGGTGCTGTTAGGTATTTAAAAACTATTACAGAGTAATACATGATGTAATACGTGATGTAATTTTCAAAGCTATATTTAGGTTTTTAAAACAACTGATATTTATATGAAAAAATAGGTGTAAAAGCTATTCCGATCCACACTCCCGTCCAGAAGATGGCGGTAATGTACCTTAAAGTTGTTTGGGCACCGTCATTACAAGAATGAAGAAGATGGACAACAAAATAAAGTGGGGTACAGGACTTGCTCCGTTTTAGGGCGAAGAAAGACACATTCTGGTGTGATCCGGAGAACATCCCGGGACATTTAAATGTTTTGCAATGTTTTATACATATTCTACATATTAGTTATATTGGTTAATGTATGTATTATGAATGAGTCTTTAGGCTTACTGATAACCAAATTGTACAATTTACCTTATGCAAAAGCAACTATTTTCTCACTTAAAACGATGTCCTGTTTGCAACCATTCCACATTTTATTACTAGTTCAAAAGTTTGGATGTTACACAATGCTTAAACTATTATTGTGTTAGTAGAAAAGGCAAGGAATGTGACCCGTAATTGCAAACCACGAAACAGATAACATTATTCATCAGACAGTGTGACTGTAAAACATTCGCCTCCAACGTGTTTAGATAAAGGTGTCAAAGTCGGTTTTTTTTTTTTTTTTTTGTTTTTTTTTTTTAACTTAATCTTCCATAAAACTCCACCGTTTCAGGGCATTCATAGATAAGTAACACGATAATATGAATATTTTTAATAGTTGCCTCTTCGGTCATATTTAAATTCGTTTTCTTATATGCAGGAGTTTGAGCGATGCGCGTTCCCGCGACAAGGCATGCAGTTCCCTGCAGGGATGCGTTTCTCGGCGTAACACCGTTGACATGAAAGCTGAGCTCTTTTAACTGTTAAAGAAACACATGGACGGGATCTGGACAGAGATTAGCTATCACGTCGGGGAAGAACTTTTTACAAGCATTTTGCGAGGGGGGGGCGTGGGGGTAAGACCAAACAGCCGTACTGTGAGTGGTGGATCTCGAGAACGACACATGTAGAGGAGTCTTCTCCCTCTGAGAAAGAACAAAGTAATGTAACTTTGCTTCGCTGAGTTTGGATGACAGCTGAGCTCCAGCTGCTCAATAACTATTAAAGGAACATCTGAAGAGAAGCTGACAGCAGAGACGTGGAGACAGCAGCTCAGACGGTGGCAGAGAGCAGCAGAGGAGGAGATATCTGAAGCAGCAATAAAAGAGGACAAAGAAAATAAGCTGCGACACATCATGGAGGGTGGTTTTAACCCCAAGGTTCTGCTGCACAGATTAGGTTTGTATGTTTTCATTTCAGCGACAGTTCAGGAACATCTTAAGGTGACTAATGGGTTATCTTCTTAAAGCTGAAATATAGACATTAGACGTAAAACAATAACTGCTCTACTGGGATCAAAAAATGGCCGTGGTATTTTTGGTCCAGGCGGCCCACGCTGATTATTTAGACGACATACACACGAAGGCACACCGCATACCAGAGGAGGGCTGTGTGTGACCGATCTGCTAAGTAATTCTGATAAAGCGCAAAATGACGTAGGGCTGGACGAGAAAATGATTTTGTCGAGTAATTGAGTTTTTGTTTTTTGAAGATTTAATTTTAAAAATCAGGATTTTTTTTTTTTTTTTTTTTTTTTCCCACCAATGCTCTCCTTGGGTTTCAATAGCTCAGAGTGATATCAGCATGACTGGGGCCACCATCCTGTTTGACAAGGGTGTTTTACACCTTCTGTTTATTTAGACTTTAAATTCAGGTCAACTCTACTACGGAATATTAGGGCCAGGCTACGATTTTTAATAAATATTTTTAATATTTTTTATTTCTAATTACGAGATTAAAGTCATATTATAAGAATAAAATCGTGTGACAGTATGGTCGAAATAATACGAGAATAAGGTTGTTATATTAGGAGAATAAAGTAATATTTTTTATGAGAACTCCAGCATGAAAAAAGAGGAATGTTGAGCATCTTGTGAAGTGATACTTTGGTATAAGTTTTACAGATAATACTTAATAGAAAAACTTAATCTTTTAGCACATTATCATGTAATTATTATCAATAACAGGACTTTGAAGCAATTGAGGAAACAGCTGTCTATTTCAAAGAAAGAACCACACGGACAGAACTGGTCACGTCAGATCCTGATAACTATCGAAGCTTTTTTTCTCATTAAAACAACTTTTTTTCTCTCTGAATTTTAAGATGTTTTTTTTTTTTTTTCAGGTAAAATTGCGTCTCAGTTCTGGTACTATTATGACTAGGTTCTCGTAATTAATCAAAAATTCTCGTAGCCTGGCCCTTATAGTCCATCGTAGAACTCACAGAAGGGGTGACTTAAGTGAAAGCCACTTTTTGAAAATATTTTCTGTCATTTGTAATTTATTTTTTAGAAAAGAAAGTGAAAAAAAAATCGATTAAAATTGGCTCTGGTATGAAAAAACTGGAGATTTTAGTTTTTAGCCGTATCGCCCAGCCCTACAATGACGTAGAAGTCGGATGAAATACAACATTACTGTTCAGACTGCAGGCGCTTTGAAAACAATCAGGTATATATTTGATTTAATATCACATATGAAAGTGGCACAACTCGATTTTTTTGGGGGGGTAGGGGGTGAAAAGATTAGAAGGAAAAGTGATTGCATTGGTGCCTAAACTAAGTTCAAGTAAGCCGACACTTGACACTCAGATATACGTGGTCAAGCTAGCACTCTCTTAAAGGGCAGTATTATGTAAAATCAACTTTTTTGAGCTTTACATCATGTTATAATGATATTTTCTCATCAAAAACATACCTGGAGTGTTGCCTTGATTCTTTCATGCATGTTTGAGAAATCCTTTAATCTCCCGTGGCAACCATTAAGCTGCGCAAAACGCCTGGGTGGACACAGCTCCACCTTCGAGACACAGCTCCTCCTCAGAGCTGCAGTTTCTAAGCTTCCAAGCTTCTGCCTCACAGAGCACCCCTCCCCAGCAACTTCCCCACTCAGCTCCTTCAGACTGGCCAGCAGCAATTAGCAAACATCTGGTGGAACTCTGCATCTGCTGAGCTCATTATACGAGTTACTTCTCAGTGAAATGCAGGTAAAAACGTTGTTAAAGGGTTAGCTGTGGTGATGACTTAGAGGAGCGATGTTGTGATGACTTCCTGAAGGCGGAGTGTTGGAAAAAGCAGGACCTTCTTAAAGAGATAGAGGCCCAATTTCTAGGCGTTAAATTATAAAGTCTGGTTTCTTTTACGTCATATTTGATATATACAGTATTTTTATAACAAAGGAAGGTAACATAGTTACTTGATTGTGCTATAAAATGGCACAATGTGCCTAGAAAATACATAATACTGCCCCTTTAAAGGTTAGCGTTGGGCGTACATTGTGCATTACAGTAATAGAGCAGTAGGAGTGTCCTTGTAGGCAAAAAAATGAAATGAAGAGAAAATGAGAAGCATAACTATCAAAACTATTTTATAATTTTAATGTCAATATCTCAGCCATCTAACATATTTCAGCCATCAATCAGATATGCTGCTGAGAAGACTGTTGGTTCCCCGCCTCTCTGGCTGCAGTCCACGCTTCCGATGCAGGGGGAACAGATCTTCACAGGGAAACACACAGACGTTATAAAACAAATATAAAAATCAGTCGCGCTTACAGGGCGTTTAATAAATTCACATTATACTGCTGCTCTGCCTTGTGGTATCTGAAGTTTATTTGGCTTAGATGTTTGGGTTCAAGGTTCTTTGCTGTTTCTGCATTCCAAATGTGTTGCTCATCTGCACATGCAAGCCCTCTTTCCACTGATCAGACCACTTTCGCCCCTGTAACAAGCATCAACAAATAATATTTTCTTACTGTCATTATTCAAGATTTAACATGATGTGGAAATATGCAGGGGTGAAAGTGAGCTGGTACGGTCCGGTACTGCGTACCACTAAAAGATGCTGCGCCGGTACACAGTACCTGGGAGAGCGGCTGCTTTAAAGCCGTCATTCAGAACCAGTCACGGCTGCACTTTGAGTCAGAATAGGTCTACTAGCAATAGGCAGTCTAAAACACAACTTAATCTGTTTATAAATAGCTTTTTTTTTTTTTTTTTTTTTTTTTTTTTTTTTTTTTTTTTTTTTTCTTCTTCATTCTGAATTGTTTCTGAACTGTCTGTGCTGTGCTGGACCCTCAATCCTCCAGCCTTGCTTCTGTCCCCTCCGCTTGGAGCTCGAAGCTTTTGTCAACATCCAGCCTTCAAGACGTTCACCGCTACGTTTAACGTCTGTCTGCTCGCTACAAGATGTCCCAATGAAAAGCAACAGAGAGAACCTAGTTGTGTTTTTTGTTATTTTGATCAATTAAAACAGCATAGCTCGGAAAAAAACTGCTTATGACCGGAGACATCGCTTATCTTACACGCGAGCGCATGGCATACCGCGTCTACTTCCAAAACAAGGTGGCTGCTGAGTAGATTGGTGCGTTTGATTTCATAGGCAGGGACATTTGACACAGGTGGTCCACAGAAAGAAAAATGCCGCTTGCACTGGGAGAGGATGAACAATAAATCGCTTATCATCTACAGACTTTAAATAAAAACTGGGAAAACACAGCAGTGTTCAGTGAATTTTTAATTAATCAAAACTTGATAACATTGCAAAGAACAATAACTAATTTGTTCAAAAGAAAAGATGGGGATAACGAAGATGAAAAGTTACTCCAGACGGCATATTACCTCAGAAATTTATCAGTGTTTCATACCTGCCAGGAGAGGTGTAAAGAATACAAAAATCATTTAGGCTACTCAAGTAAAAGTACAGGTATTTTGATAAAACTTGTTTTTAAATACCAGTAAAGTTACTGTGGCAATGCGAACTAGCTTTAGCATTAGTGGCAGGCTTTGATCTAGCTGTAGTGTAGCAGAGAGCAAGGGGGAGTGTGTGAGCGGCGCTGACACCAGGGTGATTGACAGCACCAAGACCCTCCTCCTGGCTCTGATTGGTTGTTTCTGACTGAGTGGTGTATTTCGGCAGTTAGTACTGGGAGCACTGGGAGAAGGCAAAGGAGCCTGATTTTTTTTCACAGATTATCTGTTTTATACGGTCATGACATAGTGATAATTTTAACAAACATATAAAAAACATATTTTTCATAAAAGTTACATACTACAACTTTAAGCTGGCTCAGAATGTGACTAGCATTACATCGCTTGTTTTAAGATCTACTGTCTGATTACTTAATCTGGTTCAATCCCAGTTTTCTAAGATAAAGAAAAAAAAATAATGAAGTGGTTTCAAAATGAACTGCTTCACCTGTTTGACAAGAAATACAGGAACATTACCATGACCAGCAGAAGATGGTCATGGTAATGTTTATCAATTATATCACTTATTTCTTGAATATTAAGGGGATCAAACGAAGAGATCACAGAGACATTACCCTGTATATAGTCTAATGGATCACCATGACGAGGAGAAAATATCTGAGCTACTTCATAACTGATACCAACAAAGAAATCATTCAACTTTTCAGCTATATCAAAAGAATTTTGAAAGATGATAAACCATTTGAGAATATAGAAGGTGACTGGTTTTCTTTTTTCTCTGTAACAGCTGATTCAGCACTTCACAGGTAGCTTTAATATCTTTGCAACACCACTAAAATATTTCTTCTTTTCAGTTCTAGTAAGGCAATTATATTTATTCCTGTAAGATTTATAAACACTAAGTAAGAGGGGTGGGATTTGTTATATATTTCTTGTATCGTTTATTCTTTTTTTCTCAAAAATTTCAGTAATTCGGGTGTAAACCAGGGCTTGTTGAAATTTTGCTTATATTTCCTGGCAATATTTCTAATTTGAAAATATTGATTAAAAATAGAACTTATTTTTTCAGAAAATTTTTGATAAGCCAATTCAGCATCTTTTATCTCATAAAGAGTGTTCAAGGAATTATTGGTCAGATTTCTTAGAAATTTAGTAATATTTGACTTATTCATGGAGAAAAATCTCCAACATTCACTTCCAGTTTGCTGTTAAAAAGATTAATATTTAAGTCACCTATTAAACAAAAGGTTTCAGTCGAGATACTTTCTAATATGCATTATGTTTCAATGTTTCCTGCAGATGTTAAGCAGATACTGATGGTTAAAGAAGAAGCCCCTAAAGACCACAGACTTGTTGCAGACCTGTGTGACCCAAAGCCCCAGCAGATAAAGGAGGAAGAGGTGGAAGTTTGCATCAATCTGGGAGAAGAGCAGCTCAATGGGAAAGAGGAGATTGACGCCTTCAGGTTTCCAGTCACTGCTGCTTCCATAAAGAGTGAGGATGATAAACATTCTCCTCTGCTCTCACAGCTTTATCAAAACCAAATTAAAGGCAGAGCTCTTCCAGAAGAAAACAACAGAGGAGAATCCATCAAGGTAGGAGATCATGGAGATGGTTTCATTTCCTCAGAGACTGAAGTCATTGTGAAGGATGAAGAGGACGATGATGTAAAGGACCCTGTCTCAGAGTCAGACTCTGGATTGAATACTAAGGACTTGGACAATGATTGGAAGGAGATCAGAGGTTCTGAGTCAGATGGGAACATTAACAAATCTTTTAGCTCCTCTGAGATTGCTGAACAATTTCTTCACCATTACTCTCTTCAGAAAGACATGACACATTCAGAAATAGGATCTTCAAGCTTGCTGGATAATAAGAACTGTTTTACAGAGAAGAAAACTTTGGGCTCACGAAGGAAAGTCCAGTCAGGAGTGAAGTTTAGCTGTGAAGACTGTAGTAACACAGTTACTAGAAAAAATACTTTAAACGGACATAAGATAATCCACGCAGAACAAAAACCTTTCTGTTGTGACCTTTGTGGACACAGATTTAGCCAAAAAGCTCATTTAAGCATGCACATGAGAATCCACACAGGAGATAAACCTTTCTGCTGTGATATTTGTGGACAAAGATTTCGTTATAAATCAAGTATAAACAGACATGTGATAATCCACACAGGACAAAAACCTTTTGGTTGTGATCTTTGTGGACAAAGATTTAGCCAAAAATCAAGTCTAAATACACATGTGAGAAACCACACTGGACAGAAACATTTCTGTTGTGATCTTTGTGGACACAGATTTAGCCAAAAAGGTAATTTAAGCATGCACATGAGAATCCACACAGGAGATAAACCTTTCTGCTGTGATATTTGTGGACAAAGATTTCGTTATAAATCAAGTATAAACAGACACATGATAATCCACACAGGACAAAAACCATTTGGTTGTGATCTTTGTGGACAAAGGTTTAGCCAAAAAGCAAGTCTAAATACACATGTGAAAAACCACACTGGACAGAAACATTTCTGTTGTGACCATTGTGGACGAAGATTTAGCCAAAAATCAAGTCTAAATACACACATGAGTATCCACACTGGACAGAAACCTTTTTGTTGTGATCTTTGTGGAAAAAGATTTGTCCAAAAATCAACCTTAAAAACACACATGAGCAGCCACACAGGACTGAAACCTTTTTGTTGTGATCGATGTGGACGTGGATTTATCCGGAAATTTAGTTTGAACACACATATGAGAATCCATACAGGACATAAACCTTTTTGTTGTGATCTGTGTGACAAAAAATTTGCCGATAAATCAGCTTTAAACAGACATAAGATAACCCATGCAGAACAAAAACCTTTCTGTTGTGATCTTTGTGGACACAGGTTTAACCAAAAAGCTAGTTTAAGCATGCACATGACAATCCACACAGAACAGAAACCTTTCTGTTGTGATCTTTGTGGAAAAAGATTTGTCCAAAAATCAACCTTAAAAACACACATGAGTAGCCACACAGGACTGAAACCTTTTTGTTGTGATCTATGTGGACAAAGATTTATCCATAAATCAACCTTAAAAACACACAAGAGTATCCACACAGGGCTGAAACCTTTTTGTTGTGATCTCTGTGGACGTGGATTTAGCCGTAAATCACATTTAAACTCACACATGACAATCCACAAAGGGCAGAAACCTTTCTGTTGTGATGTTTGTGGACGAAAATTTACCCAAAAATCAAATTTAAACACACACATGAGAATCCACACAGGACAGAAAACTTTCTGCTGTGATGTGTGTGGACAACGATTTGGTGAGAAATCATATTTAAGCAGACACACAAAAATTCATACAGGACAGAAACCTTTCTGTTGTGATTTATGTGGTAAAAGATTTCGTGAAAAAGGAACATTAAACAAACACATGAAAATCCACAGTAGATGAGAGGGGAAGTTAGCGTTGTCACAATACTAAATTACCTAAAACACTAGATACCATTTTCGACAACCATTTGCAACAACACTTTTTACTGCCTGAAGTTCACTGCAGGATTACGGGTATTGCACATTATTTAATCGATTACCGAATATCTAATTTTTATCATGCGGAAAATTCCCACAGATATGTACAGCAATATGTAATAATGTGGACGTTTACATCGGAACCATGAACTAAAAAGAAGAACACTTCCAGCACTCTCCCCTTCTCTCTCTAAAGTACAAGCTCCCTCTGCTGTCACAGTATATTTCTTGCTAACAAAACCAGCAGTTATCAGATTCAACACTTTTAACTTCAAGCTAATCAAAAAGTGGGCCGCTTGTTAAACATAAATTTAACTTTATATCAGCTGAAGGGGAACCAGCACTTGAGGAGGCACTGATGCCAGTGAAGTCAATAATGACTCTGTTACGACCCAATTCGATGAGCTGTAACAAAAAATAGGGAGACACTGAGTTAGAAAATAGTCAACCTCTTTATTGAGCACCAGAAAAAGTGGACAGGCAGCTCCATGGCTGCTGGCATAGCTGCAGCCAAATCAGGTGGAATGAGCAGGGCCTACACAAAGGAAGGAGCTGGGATGAGCCAGGCAGAAGTCGGACCAGAGCCGGACCAAGTACGAGCCAGCCAAGAGCCAGACTTCACACATGAGAGCACAGCTGCCTTTAAACCCAGGAGGTGCTGGGCCCTAGCGGACCCTAGGTGCTGTAACTTCCGGTGTGTTATTTAATTTTAACTTTGTAGTTTTAACTTTTTACATACAAAAGTCCTGAGCCGGAACCTTTGTATTTGCATGTTTTCAGTACGCCTATAAATCTGATGCACAGGCGACATACGCAAACAACAGCGATGGACAACAAAGCCGCTTCTCTTGGCCCACTGGGGTTAATTTTTGCTTCAAAAAACAATCTGATGGAACACTGGAAAAGACTGTTGTTGTGCAAAAAGAAGTTGGCCTATCACTGAAGTCATTCAGTCTAAAATTTCAATGCAAAACATGTTGCGGAACGCGCCAACGTCCCCAACGCTAATGTCAGCGTCCACAGTTCGTATTGCTAAAGAAGTATTGTTTTCAAATTAGTTCTATAAATGATCAGGGGTTCCAGAAACACTTGAAAGCTGAATGGGTATAGTAGCACTTTGCACCAATCTGATGGTTGAAGAACCTAAATAACAGATTAAAAACAATAAATATCATTTTTAAGCTCATACTCAGTTCAGTTATTTATATTGCATCAATTCACAACAAATATCTCAAGGCACTGTACAAAAAAAACTTTTCAATTCAATCATACACTCCAATTGATCCTAGTTATCAAACAGTACAGTAAGCTCAGTTTATTATTCAAATTAGTTTAAAAAGTTTCTATCTATGGAAACCCAGCAGATTGCATCGAGTCATTCACTCCTGGGCGAGCACGTAGCGACAGCAGTAGAGGGAGAACGATTGGTTTATGGTAGCATTATCACCGCCGATCCCCTTCTCCTGGAAGATACCACAGCCAAGCAGAAATCCAGACCAGGTTTAGCTTATATACAGAGAAAAGCAACTGAGAAAACAAAAGTGTAACAGTTGAAATAACATCAGAGGTAGAAGAGGAAAGTGAGGAAAAAGTGGCCAGTTTGTCCTCCAGCAGCATAAGCCTATAGCAGTATAACTACAGAAATGGCTCAGGATAGCCTAAGCCAGTCTAACTGTAATCTTTATCAAAAAGGAAAGTTTTAAGCCTAGTATTAAATGTAGACTATGGTTTTCGAATAAAATGTGATTAATTCATTACAGACCCTGCAATTAACTTGATTAAAAACCTCATTAACACTAGACAAAGAGTTAATCTCACAAGAAGTACCATTTCTTCCTTAAAATTTTTACATGCTTACAAATGCGTAGAGATGAGAGAACACCTAAAATGACATTAGAAAGGCAGAAAGAGACAACAAATTAGAGCTGCATATTAGACAATGACCCACAGTCCATCTCAAAACTAATAACCCCCCCTTGCCCCTATGTGAAGCATGGAAGGGAGGATTCCCCCCCGACCCCCAATTATAAAAAGTGAATTTCAGGCTCTGACATTTTTGATGGAGGCTTCTTTCCAGTTGGGAGCAAATAATTAACTAATTGCAATATAACTAAAATTTTAACTACTATAGTTAGGGCAAAACCATTAAGTATAGAATGATTTGGTCTTTATTTAAATGTGACTTTCCTGTTTAGATAAAGTAGAAAAGAATAGTATAAATGTTAATATCTTTTATACATCTTGATGAAATCTCAGACCAACAGAATACCATCATTAGGCTGTCCCATTCATGTACATGAAGCTTATATTTACACAAATAGCATTAGCTTGTGTCGTGTGGGATGGTTTCTGTTTCACTGTTGCAAATAAAGGAGCTTTACCAAACTTTTTAAGTTGCTCTTAAACAGCACTGTCATAGCTTGTAGCGTTACTGCAGCTGGCATACCACATACTTAAGCATCTCCTGGCCATCTCCCTCAAAGGGAAAGTACCTCTGAACTGTACTCACCATATTAGCAGATTTTAAAACTTACAACATCTCTTTGTTTTATTCAGGTTATTAGGGAGGGGAGGGGCTGAGTGACTCTTACTGTAGCACTACTGCCAGAAGAAGTGTGACAATTTGGAGAAATAAATGGATCCATGTATTAGTTTGACGCAAATGAGTATCTTTGCCAAATGCATTTTTCTAGTATAAATTATATTGTGATGTTGATTATTTTGACAACCCTAATCAAGATGCTATAATGGTCTAGTTAAAGACCGAATCAAAGCTTACTGGGATCTCCCTAGAGCTGTTCAGAAATTGAGGGCTTCAAACTTAAATGAAATTATTTAACGGGCCAGGATTATTTCATTTTGTATGCATTTCTGCTTTTAGTCATCTCAACCCCTGGTTAGTTACAGGCACATGTGGACTATTTATTTAAAACTATAGCAGCAGATCATGAATGCTCACACAAGGACTCGGGTCAGAAGAGAAAAGCGATGATCTCACAGCACGAACATGTTTTACACAGTACATGTGACTTGCCAACAAAATCACAGCTATGAGTTAGTCTGGATGATTACGTGGCCCAGTCCTGTCCCAATTAGATAATTATTGGCGCATTACCGAAGTATTAAGTTCCTTTAAAGCAAGGCTAAAAACCTGCCTGTTTTGAGTTGCCTTTGATTAGCAGTAAGTGCAACATTGATCAATATATTTGTATTTGCTTGATGATTTTGATGATGGAATTTGACAAAATGTAATGCTTATTGCTTGTTTCATAATTGGTTACTGTTTTATGTTTTTATGGTGTAAAGTACTTTGAACTGCCTTGTTCCTGAAATGTGCTATACAAATAAACTTGACTTTGACTTTGTGCAGTTGGGTGGACTTTATTAAACTAAAACTTTGTACTAATTGCTGTTATTTACTAAATTAGGCTTCATTGTGTTAAAACTAAGTTTTAATATTTTTTTTGTCATTGACTCAAGTGTTTCTATGTGATTGATTGTTGTATTAATATGTTTCTTGATATAAGATGGTTCCATTTGTCTTTTAAAATGCATTCAGTTCTACATTAACTGGCGCTATGTAGATAAACCAAAGAAAATTCAACTGAATGTAATGAGTTTTTCTAAGTGGAAAGATTTTAAAGCTACAGTATGGAACTTTGCACCGCTCCTCACCTAAACCAACCAATCAGAGCTAGGAGGAAGATCTTAGTGCTGTCAATCACTCGATTTTTTTTCACAGATTATCTATCTCATACTATTCTGTCACGACATAGTGACAGTTTCAAGAAAGATGTAGAAAAATATATTTTTTTTTAGAAAAGCTACATACTGTAGCTTTAATAGACTGCCATTTTCATGATACATAATTTTTTTAGATGTTTCTGTTGTCTTATTTTATGCTTTTTGTAACGAGGGTGTGTCCATTTTTATAATTTTCATTGCATGATTCACTGGTAAAGTCATAACAAAGCCAAGCCTAAAAATGCAGAACATTGTGTAATCCTGTTGTAAAACTAAAATAGCAAATGTCAAATGAAATCTATTTAAGTCAGCAGACATTAGAGATAAATTCACAATAGAGAAAAGTCTGAGGTTGGAGCTCAAACTTGGAACTGATGTCCCCTGAGATGATCCCCTTCTGATTTAGGGCGACAGTAGCTCAGCAGGTAGGGGTTTGTCCCGTAACTTGTGTGTTACTGGTTTTAACCCCTGCATTGTTTGTCTCAGTTGTCATTGTGTGATTTCTGGCTTGAGAACGAGGCAGCCTATCGGTCTGCCTCAACCTAACAACTCAAATTAATTATAATTACTATCAGCACCAATACCTTAATAGAATTACTAAATATAATTGTGTTATTAATTAAAAAGGATACATAATGAAAATGTTGACCTGGTGATGATGTAATGAGTGACATCAGTGATCCTGACAAGGAAATGCATCATATATAAAGGATACAAAACGTGTGTACATAACAGGATTTACCAAAATTAAAGTGGCAACCACATGATTTATGTATGAATAGGGAGTGGGAGTAAATAAATCCTTCTTCTTCCCACTCCTTTTTGAGCTAAATGTGTTTATTGTTTATGTATAAATACAGTATTGATATATAAAAAAAATGAACTGGATGACTTAGACAATGTCTTGTTGTACCATTTGTATATTTATTGTACATATTTGTGTATGTGTTTTTATATATATTTTCTTTGTTCCTTCTTTACCCAGTAAGGGATATAACATGCATTTTCTTCTTCTTTAATGGCAATAAAAATAAAGCAATAAAGAATAAAGTAATAAAGAAATAAAGCAATAAAAATAAACTACACTTTTGTTGATAGATAGACTACTGGCAATCACAGCTGAAGCTCTTAATCTCTTGACCAATTAGTAACAGTAAAGCAACTCGTAGAAACAAACAAGCAGCAGATGTGTTCATTGTTGCAGTCAAATCAAATGCAGTATAGAAGATGGAGTCACACTGGTACAAGCAGGGGTTGGGTGATGGAATGGGGAATGTCAACAATTCTGATAACACAAAATGTCTGCAGGCAAAGCAATGCGCCATAATTTCTACAAAGAACAAACACATCGGTTGGTCCAGCTGGAACATAAACTTCTGACACAGTGCCTTCCTTTTCTCTGTCATCAGCTTCCTCTGTAGGTCTTCTTTCTCTCTCTCTGACTGTAAATTTTCTCATCTTTACCTCAAACACGTTTTTCTTTAACATTACCAATTTTTTCACCTGTTCTTTCAATGGGGTTCTTCACATGTGACCCTCTCAGTTCCTCTGAAATTCTTCCTTCTTAGGTTCTCATCTTCTCTTCTTCCTTCTCCTCCCTCAATCTTTTGTCACTAAACAAGGTTTTTTCTTCACATTTAAATCCTTTTAACTGTCATCTGCAATTTGTAAGTATCAAGGCTACAAAAAGAATTGGAGTTTTATAAGAAGCCTATAACAATATGAAATCAGACATAATATAGCACATTCACACAAGGAATTATATTTAGACATCTTGTTCTCATTGTAGCCCATTTATTTTCCCAGTCTGACAATAAGTGTGTAACGTGGTTTAATTGTGCCACCCCATTGCTGTGATAGTCATCTTAGGTTCTCTGTGAACTTTCAACCCCTGAAACAACCCTAAATGTTTTTCTTTTTTTTTAGATTTTAACAATTCTGTTCTTGTGTTTATTGTAAGCAAAACTAACTACGGAAATATGCTAAAGTTCTTAAAATCACAAGTGAGTCATTGTTGGCAAGTAATTAATAGACATATTAAACGGCGACTGTCTGTCACCTTCAGCTGACATTTAATTAACTAGAAACTTAACTGGACTTTAACTTTGTGTGTTTAAATGCCACCTGACCTCAGCATGTACACTGGAGAATTGCTAAGAATATTGCCAGCTTTGCGGTGGATAGAGGAATTGAAACCAATAAGAGCACTTATATGTTCAGACTCAAGTTTGATATTAACCAGTATACAAAATAGTCTCTCAGATAGCAGATTAGACAATTATTACAATTACAATTATTGTAACAAATTCAGATGATGGGTGTTTCTGCTATGTTTTGATGGGTGCCTGCACATATAGGGTTAAAAGGAAATTAAGTTGTGGACAAGGTCGCAAAGGAGGCATCTCAAAAAATAGCTGCATTGACGTGATAGTTAACTTAAGAGAGAAATTAAGAATATTTCAAAAAATACTGAAGGGAAGGTTGCAAAAGCAATGGGAAGAAGAGAGGAAAGGAAGATAGTTTTATACAGTTCAATGGAAAATTGGAGAAATGAGGATTGCAGAAAGAAACAGGAAAGAGGAAGTCATTACTTGGACATACTGGATGAAATGAAACATTTTTCATGATAGGAAAACATATTTCAGGTAGCTGTAATATACTATGGACAAAGAATCAGTGGAACATCTGATGTGGTACCAACAGTATGAGGAAGGCAAAGTTATTGGTTGATAATCTGAAAGTTAAACTTGACTTAGTAGACATTTTACAAAAGAACTCGAGGAATGAATGTTATCAGTATTTATTTTAATATCTTACAATTACAGGACTAATAAAAAGAATATTGGTTTATCTTTTAAAGCAAATTGAATAAAATTGTCATTTTGACCCACACTACTCACCAATGGGTGGCGGTAACGCACACTAGAAAGTTGTTTGCCTGCTGCCAATAAACACAACAACAAGAAGAAACCCTTTAGCTCAGTGATTTGTCAGTTTACAATGTAACCATTCAGTGAGCAGACCAGATATTTTAACAGAAATTCAACAAACACTATGCAGAATAAATATGATGGGCCTTATGATCAACTTTTAACGGGTACCAGCTCATTATGGTGTTAATGGAATGAAATGGTCGATAAGCCTGCAGAGGAGGCCACTGGAAACTCGTTAATGGATTTAGTTATTAGCTTTAGTAAAACAGTAGTAAAAAAAATTAATAAAACAGAAAATGAAGGAAAAATGGCAAAAGCAATGGGAGAAAGAAAGAAAAGGACGTTGGTTCTCTAAAATCCAAAAGAAAACTGGAGAAATGAGAAGTACAGAGAGGAAGAGAGAAGAGACAATTATTTCTCGTTTCAGATTTAGGCACACTGGGTTAAACAGCTAAACAGCGCTGTTTTTATTTTAGGGAAGCATTGTAATGGTAAGTGATACTGTGGAGTTGATGAGACAATAGAATGTTACACAATTAAAATTACAAAGAAGGAAGACAATAGTTGATTTAAAATTTAAACAGAAATAATGTAAAACTGGATTTAATTGATTTATTTAGAAATAACTCGAAAAGTAAAAGTTATCCGATAATACTTCGTTATCTCAAATTAGCACAGTTGTAAAATAGAATATAATCCTTGTACCAGTAGGTGGCGGTAATGCACCAATTTCATTGTTGCCAACCGCCAATAAACATCCAAGAAGAAGAAGACGCTAACAACAGCAGCGGCAAAGATTTCTGAAACAACTCAAGAAAGAGGACAAAGAAAATAAGCTGCGACACATCATGGAGTCTGGTTTTAACCCCCAGGTTCTGCTGCACAGATTAGGTTCGTATGTTTTCATTTTAGCTACAGTTGAGGAACATTTTAAGGTGACTAATGAATTATCTTCTTGATGCTCAAATGTAGCCAATAGACGGTAAACATTAAACGCTTCGTTACTCGGTAGAAACGAGCCACGTCCGCCATATTGTTAATGATAAACTGGGCTTAGAAACCGTTACAAGTTGTTTTAGAAATGGGGATTAAAGAAGAGCTAAAACTTGCTTTCATTGTGAGCCTGTGATCCCGACCAGGGCTGTAGACTAAAGCTTGGTTCATGCTTGACGAATGTACATTCCGTGAGGATAATAGATGCATAGAATCAAGTCAACTTTTGCAGTGTTGTAGATGTATGATTTTGTGACCTTTTCTAATAATCTCTTTGCTGCTCTAATTAAATATATCTGCCCTACTTAGTTGCTTATCTGCCGCAACGCTCATTGCAACAGCTTACACAAACACAACTGCTGATACCACATAAAACGCAATACATAGTCAAGGACAAACTGATACAACAGGATGACTCCCTTTAGGAGGGTTAAGAGGGAGGCATAGATAAGAGCAGGACTCACGCTCCATTCTTGGCTCCTCTCGGTTCATCCTTAAGATAGGCTGCGGGGAGCCCGGTAACAAAGGTGAATGTCCCTCTGTATCTGTTCATTTGTATACTCTGTACACTGATTATTTTGGCATTAAATCTTGATTTTATACTTAACAATTTCTCATTATTTCACAAGGTAAATACTTTGCTGGTTTTAGTGGTTGGGTCTCGGAACTGGAGAGAAACGAACTCGGCGGTGCACGGAGGGGAAAAGAGGGTGAACCTCCATCAAACAGCTGCATTTATACTCTGTGCGGCTCGTCTATCTTCTGCTAGACTATAGGGCAGTGGTTTTCAACCCTTTTTTAGCCAGGCGTCCCACTATCGATTTTACAGGTCCCTTACTGCACCCCATCAAATAAGTTGTAGCCAACTTGACCTGATTATTATGGTTGTTGTGATTATTATTGTTGTTTCTATCATTGAAAAAATATTCTATAAAAAAGAACCCCTCTGAAAGACATATTTATTTGTTTACCAGGGAACAAAAAAGCCATGAGGATAAAAACTGTATTTACAGTTTAAAAAAAAAAAAAAAAAAAAATCAACGTTGACCTTAATTTAGGTAGGCCGAAAAACAGTCAACTAGAACTGCTAAAAATTTCAATTCAAACTTTAATGGCACTGATCGCAAATGACGTCACATTTTCTCATTAATATTCATAAGCGCACTAGTTGCCTGGATGTTCAAACAGAATCCAAACTTAGAATGGCATAATTTGAAATACGTACAACTTTGGAAGATGATGATGTCCCAGGGGCTTCATTTCAACATGGTTCAATACAGGAGCACAGCGTAGAACAACTTAAATGCTGGTTGAAATGTAGAGAGCTATGCAGTATGTGGAAAGAAGGTAGTGTTGGTAGAAAGCACTGGCTTGCACAAAGTTATCTCGGCCTACCTCGCAAAGGTCCTGCTTGGGAATAGGTGTGGGTAAAAAAATGGATTCATCAGTCCATTGCAGTTAATTTTATTTTCAATTCAATATCGATGCACAAAAGCCTGTGAATTAGATCTCTTGTCACACCATGGTAAGCAACACTTTTGTGAGCCTGTCGCACTGTCTCTATATCAGCCCGGTGTCACATATGAAACAGTTCGATGTGAAGTCTCCTTCTCTTGAGTTTACTTGCAGTTGGCAAACAACTATTGGTGGGCATTACATTGTACATATTGCATATTCATAACCTAAATCACCCGATCATACACAAAATCAGCTGTTCAAATGCACATATGTTTCCCCCAAAACACACTAAGCATTAACACCATGAAACAGGTCATGCATTAGTCCATACAAAAAAGTATCTCTGAAATAAAACCTTCTGTGATCTGACAACGTGACTTCAAAGTTTCTCAAGTTTGTTCTCATCGAGCCTGTCATCGAGCCTGCCATTCAAAAGTTTACATACATTTGTACAATACCTGGAATAATTGTCTTTTAAATGGTATGACTTGGGTCAAACATTTTGGGTTTCCTTCCACAAGCTTCAATAGTTTGCTGGAGTTCTGGCCCATTCCTTATGACAGAACTGGTGTTCCTCAGTCAGGCCGCCTCACTTTCACACGCTTTTTCAGATCTACCCACAACTTCTCTATAGGACTGAGATCAGGACTTTGTGATGGCCACGCCAAAACATTGATGTTGTTGTCTGTAATATTGCTGCCAGCGCTCCCTGTCATTCTTTCAATGCTTCCTTGGGGGCAGTACCACCCCCATAAAGAAACACCACAATAGGAGCAGTGTAGAGTGCCCATGGCAAGTGTATGACATTACTCAACATGTTTAGAAGTAAAAAACATAGTTGCTAGTAGCAACAGGCGACACCTGCAAGCTTGGTAATCTCTATGAGCTGAATCATGGATATCCGGTTTTGTGAACCGCTGCCAGGAGGAGCTCTTGCTCGTCTGCCATATTTTTCCACATGAAAACATGTAACTGTGTAGTTACAAAAAAATTCTGATGTGTGCAGGCATAGACATAATAAAGAGTTGACCCTGCACTGGCAGATCAGGTGCAGGAAATACGGCCGCCATCTTGGAAAGGTTGTACAACCGATTTGGTTTAACCAAAACAGCAGAAGATCCCTCAGCACTTTTGTTCAAATCAACGAGCTATTGACGTCAGGGCTCGGAGGAAACAAGTAAGATGAACATATTATTGTTTGTAATTTGTGAATAGAATATTGTTGTACTGTATTTATGTCCACCAGCGAAATCCCAGCTAATATTAGCTATAATGTTTGGTGTAACACTGATGTTCAGCCAGCTATGAAGTTTTACAGGGATTTTGTAAATCACAAAGTCTCAGTTATTCCCTAACATTGACTTAGATCTACTGACACAAGAATGCTACTGTAGAAATAAAACAATTACTGTTATAACATTAACAAGTAAAATTTACACAGGTGGCAAAGACTGTTGTTTACATGTAATTCTTTCACCCTATCAAAGGTAAGAAACCTCTGTTGCTGACAACAGAACATCTGACTGGAATAGTTTTCAAACAGGCTCACAATTTCAGCAGCTGTGGTTCATTATCAACGTACACGTATCAAAAGTTTTTTGTTGAAGTGAGGAAAATATGCAAGTATGATAAAGAAGAGTGACCTCCTTTGTACAATGTTTTTCAAATTCAAAAATACTTTAATTTCCCTTTGGGATCAATAAATTTTTAAATTAGAGTTTGTGTCGACACTCCCTAATCTCCCATTTGTGTTTTGAAGGTTTCCAAAAGAGAAAGATATGAGGAAGAGGAGAGAGGGATTCAGTTCAAGTGATTCATTCGTTCTGTGCAGTGATCATATTAAACAGGATGATGTCAAGAGGACAGGTCAGAGTGTCCGACTGAGAGATGGTGTCTTCCATCGATCTTCAGCTTTCTGGTTCACCTTGGTTCATGGTAGGTGTAACATCATAACTATTATCATTCATAAATTTACATATTTTATTATCAATCACAGGATGGGGTGAGATAACTTATCCTTCTGTACTTATGTGTACAGGTAGCTTTATACTGTAAAGTTCATATTCAGCATTTCCCCTACCATTATCCAAGGGGGGTACCCCCAACCCCCAGAAAAGATCACAGTATGTAGTAATTGTAATGTCATTAAGTTTGTTAACCAATCTAAATAACGGTAGATCACGTTGTGAGCTATTTCTGTCCCTACGTGGTCGCTCCTCCACTTTCAGCACTCATTTAAGCTAGGTTTATAGTTGACGCATTGAACTAGGCACGAGGATGCTTGCCCCGATGCAGTGGTCTCACGCGCAGTCAAGGTGCCTGGTTGCACACCTCCAAATTTTTGTATCTCAGAGCGGATCACGCGTTGCCATGTTTCACTCAAACTGGACTGTTTGGAAGCCTGTACCAGCATTTATATAATCCCTATTTTAGGGCTCATTTTCCGAGATTACTTCACCAACGTGCTTGTCAAGTTTCAAAGCCACACCGCTTGCTTGGCTTGCGCACGCTCAAAGTAAACTTTTTAAAGTGTGACTATAACTCAGCCTTTACTCTTCTGCGAGTAGCAGCAGGAGTAACTCCTGCTCCCGATAAATATGACAAAGGTTCAAGTATACAAAATAGCCCAAGTGCTTCATCTCCTGCCCCTGACACGCAGCAGAAATTTAGTCGTCACTGTATAAAAGGTTTGGACCTGGCTTAGCTGTCAGAGGGGAAATATAAAACTGAGGTTAGTAAAGAAGTACATACATGATAGTTAGAGAAAGCTACAGTAAATAAAGACTGAAAGATAGATAGATAAAATGAGATATAGAAATGAAGAGATATATAAATACAGTACATAGAAGATGAATAAAGATTATTTTTTTCCCCTTAATGTTCTGTCAAATATGTGTCACATTCAAAACATGTTCAGGTACTTCATTAACTTCTCTCGATAGATAGATAGATAATATTAATTTTTGTTGCATTGATTACAACAATCAATTGTTTTACAGAGTGATTTTGGTAATTTAAGGAACACTGGGATGCATCGATTTCAGTTTTCTGGCTGATCACCAATCTTTAAAAAGTCTGACCTGCTGATTTTATTTTGGCTGATATCAGTTAGTTTTTTGTGCTAAATATAGCAAAAACGCTTCTCAGTTTGCAACAGTGGGGTGACTTGTTAACCGTGCATGTGCAGACTGGACATGGTGGGCAGGTCTGTAAGTCAGCCCCCACCCCAAGACCAAGTCCCGAGGGGAAACACTGATATTTATTATGCTGCTTTGTTGTAGCTTGAAAAGTGCAGGACTACAGTAACCTCCGGAGGGGGTGAAGCTAGCCCGTGTGTGGCCTCTCAGGACCTGATACCCCAAGCCTTACCCTAATGATGTGACTATTTTTATTTTAAACGTGATATCATAATGGTCATGGCCAGATTAAAGTTTCACTTGTTTGCTGCCACTCATATTAAACACAGTCACAAACAAAACCATGCACACAAATAAAAACACGCAGTGCTGCTGCTATATGAAAGAATGTGGGCTATAGTGATGTATGTGAAAGTCATCCCACTGTAAAAGTTGAACAAGAAACCCATTTCTTAAAAACAGGGATACAAACTAATTATCTATTTGAACTGGTAGCTTTTTACCACTTTCTTTCTGACTGTGATCGGCACTCGAGAATTAGTGATTACTGTAAATTTACTTTTCTGCTTTGAAGCAACACCATTATGCTTTTATTATGGTGCCTCCTTGGGGTGTCTTGTTTTGCCATAAACAGAGTAATAAAACTTTTTTTTTTTGTTTGTTTTTTTGCAGGTACTTGTCTGTCAGATTTGTCATTAACATTGACATGTTGATGCTGATGATTAATGAACTGCTTAACAGCCAAGATCACTTGGAGCTCATATTTATTTCAATCACAGCTTCAGGTAGGGTTCATGTTCTTTTAATTACAATAGATTCTAAAAATATACTTAATGAATATCTTTGTATTGTAATGTCTTGTGAGTAATGCATGTATTGTGTGACTGTTTTCCATACAAGGTGGCTGGAATAACAATCCATCCACAAGCCAATTCCAGGCCCTCTTCCACCGTCAGTGTGGTCTCTCACCTAGTGGGACAGACAATGTGACAGCCCAAGATGACACTGTGTCTCTGTCTACTGTAGAGATGTCCTCTGCTGAAACTGCTGAAGAGCACCCATCTCCATTTGCCAACATTTCAGCTGTTCTGTGTGACTGCAGCCATCTACCCACTAAATTTGGTTGAAAATGCTCAAGGCCCGTATTTTTAAAGACACCTAAGACTTAAAGTTTTTAAGTCTTTAAATCTGTTTTTTATATATTTGTTAAATCTGTCACCATGTCGGGACAGTATGGTATGAGACAGCTAATCTGTGAAAAAAATCAAACTTCTCCACCTCCTCCCAGTGCCTTTTTTACTGTCTACAGAAATACACCGCTCCCGGTCAGAAACAACCAATCAGAGCTATGAGGAAAGTCTTAGCGCTGTCAGTCATGCTTATGTACGCACTGCAAAGTGGAGAAACAACTTACCAGTTGAGGAAAACTGTTTATCCACCGTCGTCGGTGGGCATGCTAACTAGCCTGAGCATTTATGGCAGGCTCAATTGCGGGGAACTCGCTGTAGCGTAGCAGAGAGCAAGGGGGAGGGTGTGAGCAGCGTATACCAGAGGGTGATTGACAGCCCTAAGACCCTCCCCCTGGCCCTGATTGGTTGGTTCTGACCAAGCAGTGTATTTCTACAGATGACAGTAGAACCACAAGGACATAGCAGAGGAGCTCGATTTTCTTTTTTTTTTAATTTTTTTTTTTACAGAGTATATGTCTCATACTGTATTGTGTTTTTTTGTTGTTTTTTTTTTTTTATTTTATAATGGTTACATACTGTAGCTTTTAGCAGGGAAGATTCCAAAAAGACCAACAGACAGGAGAGAGATTCTGCTTAAAATGAATAGAGCTGTGCCAACAGGAGGGACTGCTCCTTTGTCCTGTTTGGTTTTCATGTCCTTTTCTTCCCCATGTTAGTTTCTCCAGATAAAAACAGGTTAATATAAGCAGGCAATCACAGTGAATTGCTGTCAACTGAGGACCCACATTATTATCAAATAGACGACATAGTAAGATTACCAGCATGGTGAGAAGCAGTAATAAATCACAATAATGATGAGGATGTAAATAATGTGATCAGACATGTTGATGCTGTGTGGTAATTAATTCAGTTTGCAAGGTTTCATCATCATAACACACTGTTTTTAATCCAGTCCAAATTAAATAATGTTAATTTCTATCCACTAATTACTGGGTTTTTTTTTGTTTTGTTTTTTTTTTTTTTGTTTTGTTTTTTTTTTTTGTTGTTTTTTTTTTTTTGTGTCTTATTTTGTTTCATGTATCAACCAAGCACAGTCCCTAGAGGACAGCGTCACACCTAGCAACGAGGCCACCCACTCCTAATCAGTAAGATGGGAATTTCAAGTGATTCTTTGCTCAATTGCCCTCAGTTCCCATCTTACAGAAGCGGCAAAGCCCACACCGCTGCTGCCAGTAAATGATTTATTTATTTGAGACCAAACTCAAAATTTTTCCTTTTTGGTAAAAAGGGTAAATGGCCTGTACTTGTATAGCTTGTAGACCACTTATTTTTCCTTGCAGTTCTTAAGTAGTTTTTGTTTTCTTTTGTAATGCTTAGAACAACATGAAGGGTGTGTTATCTGTTTCCAGTCCACCTCTGTGATGTTGCTAAGGCAAAGTGAGGGCCAGTCTGGGATAGTGTACTTTAGGTATGTTGGTAGGTCTTCACATACTTTTTGGGTGTATTCACACCCGACATATTTGGTCCGCTTTAAACGAACCAGAGTTAGTTTCCCCTATTGGTCTAGATCTTTTGTGTAGGTGTGAAGTAGAGGGTGACACAATAGTGGACTTTCCCTCCTGTCCATCCCACTCCCGCAGAAAAAAAAGTCATGTCCCGTCCCAATCCCAGTAAGATTACTCCCACTCCCATCCCGCTCCCATGCAGAATAACTCCCAGCCTTGTACCACTCCTGTTTTCTTTCTTCGTTTAGTCTTTAGGCAGTACACAAAATTTAATTTAATCTTCTCCTCATTCTTTTTTTAGATTACTTTTTCTGCAGTTTTATTTCAGAAGATGTTTCAATGGGAATATTTCATCTGTGTTAATATAGAGTCACTTTATTCTAAACAAAAAAAACTTTCACAAAAGGGCACCAAACAAATAACATATGATCTGTGGTACCTGTAGGTTTTCTATGCAGCGTTAGCTATTAAGTGGTGTTTGAGCCCTCCATTGCTATTCTTTGAATTCTGGTGGAATGCAGCAACCGGAAGCACAGTGGGCTTCTGGGCCATGTAGTTCTTATGAGTTTTGTTACAGTGTAGGCTTATTGAAAGAAAACTACCAAATGGCAGGTCCTGTCCTGTGTCTTTTGTTGGTTCCTGCTCCCGTTATCCTGTACCGTCCCAGTCACATGATTAATAGAAAAGTTTACTCCCATCCTGTTGGAATCCCGACAAAATATCAGCCTCTAGTGTGAATACACTCAAACGAACCCTGGTGCGGACCAAGACCCATTTTTTGAGGTGGTCTCGGTCCGCTTCCAAACAAACTCTGGTGTGGTTTACTTCTGGCGTGAATACAAACTGACCTCGATACAAACCAACTACAAGAAATATACATTGTTTTGGACTTCACGAGCCACCGTTGCTAAGCATCATGGTAAAAATGAGCCCTTCAGTGTTGCTAGTGCTACTACTGGATGTACTGATTGTGCTGAAATCGTACCTGATCTGCTGTTTTCTGATGCAGCATGATGTGGGCCAGGGCACACAGAGCATCTTGTCTCATTCAGGTTGCAGCTCGTATTTGCCAACACCATTCCAAAATTAAAAGTATCCCTTCACAAAACCAGCGTTGTACGAGCTGCTCTTGACATTCAAAATGGTATTGCAATTTTAAGGACAGCATAAATGTGCACAAGAGAAATGCAGCACGCAGAACTTCCAAAGTTTGTTTTTCCAGGGTCTGTGCTCTCTCGCCCCTGTCATTTCTGTTGAATGGGCCTTGATCATCAAGTTGTATCACAGTGGTACAACAAGTTAGTCTTGAGCCCCGCAGTACATGAGCCTCTGCTGAGCATTGCTCTGTTCAAACTTATTTTGAATCTTCTACCTCTGTCTGGTTTACTAATCTGGTCCATTAGGGTTAACAGTTTTGACACTTAGATAAGTTGTATGGAGAGACAGATGGATGGTGTTCTCAGAATGTGTTGATCGCTACAGTACTGTACTCAGTGGTAGACAAACAGGACAGACTGAATAATGTCTGTGTATGATAGTAGCTCTTATGGAAGGTTGTACTTCTTGAGTTGCAACAGGAAGTTTAGTCTCTGCTGGGGTTTCTCCTGAACATTCTGTGTGAGGACCATCTCAGGTCCCGAGATGGGTGATTTCTAGGAACCTAAAGTGTTGGGCTGAGGATGGTGGGGGTGCTCTCCGGAAGTCCACCGCCATCTTCACAGACTTGAACGAGTTAAGCTCTAGGTGGTTCTGACCACACCAGTAGACCAACTGATCCACATCCCATCTGTATGCAGGCCCATCATTGTCTTGAATCAGACCAATGACAATGGTGTCATCAGTCCCCAGACCCAGGAGGAGGTCCCCTTCGTTCTGGGGTGGAGACAAGCAGACCACCCAAATCCCAGCAGTAGCAGAGCAGCCTATCGGCTCAGACCTAGCTGAACAACATTGGTCCAGACCCCAGACCTTGGCAATCCCAGACTCAGAGTCCATCCAGAGACGGAAGAAAGTACATACAATCCAAGCAATTGCAATATTTCAAGTCTTTTTTTTTTTTTTATTTGCTTGTAATTTTGATGACTTGTCAATTACAAATTAAAAAAAAAACTAAATGTTACTCTCAGAAAATGTGAATAATACATGAGATCTATTAAAACTGATATTTTAAACAAAAATGTCAGACTTCAGATAAATCAACTCAGTCCAGGCTTCTGTCTAAATACTTTATAATTTGCATTATGTATTTCAATGTTTCCTGCAGATGTTAAGCAGATACTGATGGTTAAAGAAGAAGCTCCTGAAGACCACAAACCTGTTGCAGACCTGTGTGACCCAAAGCCCCAGCAGATAAAGGAGGAAGAGGAGGAAGTTTGCATCAATCTGGGAGGAGAGCAGCTCAATGGGAAAGAGGAGATTGATGCCTTCAGGTTTCCAGTCACTGCTGCTTCCATAAAGATTGAGGAAGATGAACATTCTCCTCTGCTCTCACAGCTTTATCAAGACCAAATTAAAGGCAGAGATCTTCCAGAAGAAAACAACAGAGGAGAATCCATCAAGATAGAAGATCATGGAGATGGTTTAATTTCTGTAGCCACTAAAGATGATGAAGAGGACAATGATTTAAATTACTCAGTCTCTGAGCTTGAACACATGTCAGACTCTGGACTGAAAACTAATGACATGGACAATGACTGGAAGGAGAACAGAGACACTAAGTCAGATGGAAACATTAACAAATCTTTTAGCTCCTCTGGGTTTGCTGAACAATTTGTTTATCCTTGCTCTCTTCAGAAAGACATGACACATTCAGAAATAGGATCTTCAAGCTTGCTGGATAATGAGAAATGTTTTACAGAGAAGAAAACTTTGGACTCAAGAAGTAAAGTCCAGACAGGAATGAAGTTTAGCTGTGAAGACTGTGGTAAAACACTTAGTGGGAAATACAATTTCAGCATGCATAAGACCATCCACACGGGACAGAAACCTTTCTGTTGTGATATTTGCGGACGAAGATTTGGTGATAAATCAGGTTTAAAAAGACATAAGATAATCCACTCAGGAGATACACCCTTCTGTTGTGATATCTGTGGACGAAGATTTCGTTATAAATCAAGTATAAAGAAACACATGATAATCCATACAGGACAGAAACCTTTCGGTTGTGATCTTTGTGGACAAAGATTTAGCCAAAAATCAAGTTTAAATACACACCTGAGAAACCACACTGGACAGAAACATTTCTGTTGTGATCTTTGTGGACAAAGATTTAACCGTAAATCAAGTTTAAATACACACATGAGAACCCACACAGGACAGAAACCATTTTGTTGTCATCTTTGTGGACAAAGATTTAGCCAAAAATCAAGTCTAAATACACATGCAAGAATCCACACAGGACAGAAACCATTCTGTTGTGTTATCTGTGGGCGAAGATTTGGTGATAAATCAAGTTTAAACAGACATAAGAGAATCCACACAGGACAGCAACCTTTCTGCTGTGTTATCTGTGGGCGAAGATTTGGTAATAAATCAAGTTTAAACAGACACGTGAGAATCCACGCTGGAGGGGAAATGGATTAACTATAAACACTTAAACTTCACAGTTGTCGTTGGCTGTGAAATATTTGTGCGTTGTCATTAAAGGGAGCAGTCTTTGGTTTTAGCATTTTTCCTGTGGTTAATTTTGTATTTTACTCTTAAAACCATTTATATAACTTACTAATTTGTTTAGTTGTATAACTGGTAGTTTGCCATGCATGTTTTATTCACTGTATTTTATCTATTGTTCAGGTTGAGCTAAAGTACAGGTGTGTTCACATTGCATGTAACTATTTTTGTTTCAGATAGAGAATTAGGGTGCCTCCTTGTCATTGAGTTGAACATGATTTTCCCTGTATACCAGAGTATCCTTGAGTCAAGATAAAGTCAGCTAATCCTTGGACTAAAGTGAATCTTCAGCAATACAATGATCCCAAACACAACAGCAAATCAAGATATGTCATGCATCCTTACCTAAAAGGATAACTTTTTCAAATTACTTTTATAGCCTGAGTTCAGCTTGATTGTGATACTCGGTTTGAGATATTTTTCATGTGTATGAATTAAGTCTGTATATCTGTTTGATGTATTGATTTGATCAAATGTTTCTGGATAGAAACTTGAGTTGTTTGCCTTATAAAGTGCATTCAGGTGAATTTAGTTGTTAACTGGTGCTATATAAGTAAACCAAGTAAAAAGTTTAATTATGAGAACAAAGTTGAAATACCAGAATAAAGTCATTGCCAGAATAAAGTCGTAATATTACGAGAATAGTCATGAGAATAAGTTCATATTATGAAAATAGATTACCAGAATACAGTTGTAATACAAGAATAGTCATGAGAATAAGTTTGTATAATTATGAGAATAAGCCATATTACCATAATAAAGTTGTAATATGAGAACTACAACATGAAAAAGCAGTCTTGCAACTGCTTTAAAAAGAGTAATGTTGAGCATCCTGTTAAGTTATACTTTGGTATTGGTTTTTACAAATAAGTAAATACTCTTAACACATAGGCATCAATATTAGTCTTCAATTCTCAGATTATTAGTAGCAGGACTTTGAAACGATTGTGCATTTCATAGAAAGAACCACACAGATTTGGAGGAGATTGCTTCTTTTGTGGAAGAGGAGCTTTCTGACTGGTCAACTGCAAGTTTACAGCTGGTTACATCTGTACCATTCAAAGGGGTTTGTTTCACAGGAAATAATGACAATGGTCAAGATTTTGTATCCAGATGGAGGGAAACGCTGGCAAACACAACATCTCCAACACAATAGCAGGGGGCCCAATGCACCTGAGTGTCTGTGCAGCCTTAAAAAGTTTTACATTTATCTAAAACTAAAGCCTTTGTCTTAAAAACTTCATTTGACCTTAAATACATTAATCACAGGTCTTAAACTTTATCATGGCTGGATTGTTTAATTTCACATATATACACCCCTAAAAAGTTTAAGACCAGTTAAAAAAAAAAAAAAAATGCAGTTCATGTTTTGCACTGTTTGACCTTAAGGTTCTAAATAGAGCTTCAAAATGCAGAAAAAAATGGGAATGAGACTTTTAAAAAGAAAAAAAAGCAGCAATTTATTGAAAACCATTAAAACTGAACTAGGCCATTCATTAGCTGATCAGAAGTTGGCTAGTGCCAGCTGCAGTCCCATAACCAGACAGCATCTGTGAGAGGTTTTAAGAACAGAAACAGCTTCAGAGGCCTTGTCTCTTTCAATGGCACAAAATTGCTCATTTGGAGTTTGTACAAGAGCACCAAACATAGGACATTGAAAGGTGGAAGAAAGTTTTATTCTGTGGTGGTGGGGGGGGGACGGGGGGGGATTTAACCTCGATGGTCATGATGGCTTCCAACATTGACATAAGGAGAAGTTTTCTAGACACCACAGTGGAGGGGGCACCTTCATGATCTGGAGGGCTTTAGCCCTTTCAGTGGAGCTTTAGGTTGTCCAGAGGTATCAAACAGCAGCTGGCTATGTGGAGATGTTGCAGGGGGCATCCCTCATGACTGAAGGCCATTGTCTGTGTGGTAATGACCGGGTTCTTCAACAGGGCACCTGATGACACCTTTCTTTGAGAGTATTCAAGTAAGACTAGAATACTTTATCAAGTCAATCAATGGTATTGGCATAATTTGAATGCTGTATTGTAACACCTGTATCAGGCATTGATAGCTTTATGCATACCTATTGTGGACCAGTTGAGTCAAAGTTCAGGGCTTAGTCCCATCCCGCTCTTTGTCACAATCATGTTTTGAGGCAGCTTTCTGTCCCACATGCAGAAACACATAACAAAAAGTCTGAAATTTACAGAGTGAAAAAAAAAAGTTCAGGAACACAGGTAGGACTGGAAATCAGGTTCTGCAGAGAGGCAAAATTGATTTCTTGTTTGTGAAGAGGCTTTATCATAGAGGGGAGTTGGGAGCCTGGAGAGTGAGCCAGATTGGGGGGAGGGGGCAGAGAACAGGCAGGCAGCAAGGTCAAGAGCTTGACTTGGAGCAAACATGGAGGTCCTTGAACCAATCCCTTAGAGCAGGTAAGTCTGAGATGTGGTTTCCAAAGATTCTCAAAGGTATAACCTAATCTAGAAAAAGGCAAACAAACATGAATCCAGACAAATTCCTTCATGAACAAAAATACAAAACGTTGACACGTGATCATGGCAACCACAAAGCTTGAGTATACCAACCACATGGGACCATCAAGGAAAGAACAAGTGCGCCTCCGCTCCTTATATCTCCAGCCAGCTGATTAGGTAAATCACCCGCAGGTGTGCCAACCTGCCCAGCTCTCCACTGAAGATCCTAAAAGGGGAAGAAGACTCACAGGAACAGAAAACCAGGAACCTAACACACAGTTATAGTCTGCAGTGTCACATAAAAACATGGGAGAGGTCTTTGATATTAGACACAAGTTTTTTGTGTCTCTCTTGCACCTGGAACATGTCACGATCGAAGCTCTCTTCCTTAAGAGCAATCCCTCCCCAATGCCTAAATTAGAATGTGCATTAAAAACTATTGGCAGCCCTTTCAGAAATAATAAAATAATCAGCGCCAAGCACATTAGAAATATATTTTATGCTTTTTAATGGAATCTGTTTATTCAACAACGCACCAGTGGTTTAACCACGTCCATTTATAAAACATCTGAACAGTTCAGTGAACATTTCAGTGGCTGGTAAAAATACATACATCATGCAGACACAATCAACGGTTAATGTTAATGTGTTACATTTGTTAGGATATAAAGGTTGGAAGATTATGGCTTCATTTCATGCTTCCAGGCCTCTCATGTTCCAGGTTTGGAGAGTGATTTCAAAAAGTTTACAAACTTTACATTTTGAGCACAATTGCATTGTCCCAGAGTGTTTCTGTACATTCAGGTTTTGTCTCTAATGCAGATTGTGTGCAAACAGAAAAACATTCTAATCTTTTCCATGCATTAAAATATAGAAACCATAGCTGCTTCTCGATTATATAGTGGAGGTATTTACAGGTTACACGTTGAAATCATCCTTCTCATACATTAGAACAAAACTTTTGTTCGGTAGTCCTAATTTACCTATATAATGTTCACATTTGAGACAAAATTTGGCTCATTCTGCTCAGTCTCTTCAGTGTAGTTTTCTAGAAGGTGGCTCTGGAGTGGATCCCTCAAGTTATCGTTCCAGGAACAGAAACATCACCACAACTGAGGTGAGGAACTGTTTAATGACAGCAGAGCCTGAAACAGGTAGGGCATTTCTGATCTTCCATTCATCAGCATTCAGATGACATTGTCAAACAAGTGCATGGAGTGCATGATGTTTTCATCCTAGATTGGATTGAAGCAGAGAAGAGACCAAATTTGAATCATTTTACTAGGTGACTTTGCTGTCCAGTGTCCAAAAGGGCTTAAACTTCCAACCTTTTGGCATGTCTCCAAGAATTCCTCAATGGTGACCACTCCATCTTTATTCTTGTCCATTTTCTGGGAGAACATGAGGCACAGACAAAAATGGTTCAAAGAGGAAATCTGAGATGCTAAACAGTCTGATCATATCAACTTAAAACAAAAACATAATTTTTTTTCCCATTTTTGCAATATAATTCTAAAATATGTACTCTAGACATGCATTGAGGTGTAAATTTATTTTACCACTTCTATAACAGGAAAACACCTTTAACTTCAATGTCCCTTTTTGTAATAAAAAATAAAAATCAATAAAATAAATGCACCATTAACCACTGGACTACTGTATATAGTTTAAACATGCCCTTAATCAAGTTATGGTTCGACTAAACACTTCATGGCAAACAAGGTACATTGAGGGGTCATTCACCATAAAATGTTAACTATGTAAATATATTTCACCACGTCAAAACATTTGCTTAGCATTCTTTCTTTAATTTGAAATGAATTTCTTACCAGAATAGGCAACCTGGATAGAAATAAATGTTTTGGTTATTTTCCTGATAATTGTGGTTCATATGTGTATTTCCATCCTCAAAAATGAAAATTTCCTCACCGATTTTGAGTGATATTCCTACCACAAATAGCTCTAAACTACAATATGGGAGAATAAATACCTAAAGAAATGTAGAAGAAGAACAGCTCCACAAGCTGGAATATGGTTTTTGTGTTTGTTTCATTTAGTAGTGTTGATACTCCTGAATAGCACTGGATTGAAAAGGATTGCTGCCTTTGGGCGTCAGTCATCAACCAGACGTCAGCGATGTGCGTTGCCCTTAAATGGCAGAATTGTTAGAGCTTAAATCAGGGGTTTTTTTTGTTTTGTGTTGTTTTTTGACAGATCCACTTTTGAAACAAATGTCAACAATTTTAGCAATTTTAGAAGCTTAATGTTAACCTGCTCTCCTGTGGGAACACTGTTTTCAACATTTCTTGTGGTTTGGATGTGAAGTTGAGAAATTTGGAGGTCATTCTCTTTATTCATGTGGTTCATAAATAATCAGAAATGTCATCATCAACATTAATATGATTAGCTTACTTTTAACTTACTATTCTGACTTTGCTCACCATATTTGTCTTTTGCGTATACTTAATCTGTCAGACTCCCCCAGGGCAGCTGTGGCTACAGTGATACTTATCACCATCAATGTGTGAGTGAATAGGTGAATGACTGAATGCAATGTGGACCGTTTTGGAGTCCTCTGACCTGATAAAGAGCTATACAAGTACAGACCGTTTACCATTTATTTATTATCTGTTGTTTTCATTTGTTTGATATTTAAACGTATTATTTTTCACTCACTTATTAAATGATTCCGGTGAATGTCAATGTATATTTTTGAGCCAGCATGGATTATAGTAAAAAAAAAAAAAAAAAAAAAAAAAAAAAGCAAAGGGTTAAAATCTGACAACCTACAAACATGTTTTAAAAACCAAATAAATTGCATTTTTTAAAAATAATTCCTCGCTAGAAAAGAAACATTTTGCATACTTATGAATTTAAAAGCCACAAATTAAGACATTTATGCGAATTATGAGTATAAACTTTTGACTAGACTCGTACAATATACTGAAAAACGGTCGTCGTTACAGTATCAGTGTGTGCAATATCTCATTTGCCAAGGGCTGCTTGTGCTTAATATTAGGTAAGATAAGTCATTTGAAGTTTTAGACTATAAACACTCTTTATATTGCTAATATATTTAACTAGTAGAATGGACTGGCCCTTTATGCTCCCACCTGATGTGTATTAGCAGTTCTGAGGATAAACAAGGCTGGGACATTGCTTAAGGCAAAAAAAAAAAAAGAAAATTGGTAGGAAAATGTGGGTTAATCATGATAAAGTCGGCATCGCAATTTTCACCAACCGTATCTTAATATTTTCCTGATTTTGTGCAGCTCTTATGTCCAAAGATCTTCTAAAAATAAAAGAGTGGGGTAATTAGAAATAAAACAAAGCCAAATGAACGATCACTGAATGTGGATTGTCAGTGATTTGACAAATTTTACGGTTTGATCTCAGTTTGGATGTTAGGAAATCTATGAGAACAGCAGCAGCTTCACAGTAAATCCAGATAAAAAATAACAGCCATTTTGAATCACTTTCTTCTTAATGACAGAGATGTTTAAGTATATACTGTTTAGGCCAGTTTCACTGTTTCTTTATGTAACTGTGGGTTTAATCATTTCAAGTTTTACCTGGAAGAAGCTGTCAACATGTTCCTTTGGAGCGCTGTCCCTCATGCTGGGGTATGTATGCTTCCCCATCATGTTATAGATAGAGTGCATTATATCTGTCATCTCCTGAACCAAAAGAAGAAAGGAAGCAATGTTGAAACAGATTAAGGCATCTTAGGAGTGAGGAGTTCAAGTACCTCTCTGGTGATGCAGCCGTCCTTGTTCAGGTCATACAAATTGAAAGCCCAGTTGAGTTTGTCGGTCATGGATCCTCTTAAAATGATGGATAGACTTATTGCAAAGTCCTAAAGCACAGGCAAAAAAATAAGCTTGAATCAGATCAGGGCAAAAAGTTGAAAAGCTTTAGGGCTATTATACTAAAACAGTTTCAGAAGTAATGAAACTGATTAAAGATTTTATGCAAAACTGCCCTTAAAACCTTTTATTATTATTCAAGAGTCTTAGGACAGAGAAAAGTATGAGAGGGAAGAGAAATGTCTCACTTCAAAGCTAACCAGTCCATTGTTGTGGGTGTCAAAGGCTTCAAACAGGAAATGTGCGTACATACTTGAATCTAGGAAAAAAGAGAAACAATCAATCTAATTTTCTTCACGGTACCAATATGACATCCCAAGCTTTCTGCAAAAGACACTTTTATGTTGAGTTCCTAGTCAAGAGGATATTTCAAATTTAACAGCAAATGTAAATATTTCATTTGTTTAGATTGATGAAATACTGTAATTCTTTTAATATGTTCTTTATTAATTATACTCATAAATCTCAAGCACACTCAGCCCTCAGATGTGAACTTTAACCTAAAGAACACCCCCTTTTAGGTCACTACATGGCCTTGTGGGATCTTCAATGCAGTTAAAGCAAACTCTTATGCTGTAGGGGTGGGGAAAAGTTATATATAATTTATACTATGTTTTGATGCCTCGATATGTATACATAGACGATTCTGACTAAATTAACAAAAGTCAAAACTTGACTGTCTTTATGTCAGTGTTTGACCTGATATTGCCACAGAAATGGATATCACTGTTATAGAGCATATTCTGGTGTTTAGAGAGTAGCGTGCTGTGTGCTCCAAATGAGAGTAATGACAATGAATGAGCTGTGGGAGAACACTGCAGAGGAACGGCAGATGAAGAAGTGGGAATTACATTTAGCTACAGATGAAGTGGGAGATCTTTTCACTTTTTATTTACTAGTGAATAAGGTCAGCTGTTTGTTAGTTTGATAGCCATGTTTTTTCAGAGCTGGTGGTAAAGATTGTTTTTCATTTGTTTTTACGTAAAATTTGTTATTTGCCTGAGTTAACTGATTTGTTTTCGTGTTTGCCAAGTAACATCCTTATTTGCTTTATAATTGTAAAATTTCCTTTTGAATCATGATCAAATCAATCAAATCAATCATGAACCGTCTAAAAGTTCCCACACATAATGTCCATACAGGTGGGGGCGCTGAGGAATCTATGACTGCTAGGTCTTTGTTATACAGTTTGGTATCTGAATGTGAAAAAGCACGTATGAAAGTTTCTCTTTCCCTACACACAACACAAAGGGCTCTTAACATACTGAAGACAGAGAGTTAAGGGTAGAATAAAAACACTGATGAAGGAAAGAGACACTGGCTGACCTCCCTGTGGGAAGAAGTGGGAGTAGATACTTTTAAACGTATCCTCGTTCACAACACCACTGGGGCACTCCTGCAGATATCAGGAAAATACAAGTCAGCAGGACCTCACACCAGTCTGCTCACACACATACAGCATATAACAGATCCGTAGCTGCAGCTGTGCAGCACTAACAGTAACACAGTCTCAATGTTAAAATGAATGCAAGAGAGTTGATCATTTCCAGCAGTCTTCAAACTGACATTTTTGAATCCCCGGTAAAGAACCTGCAGCTCCTTTTTACTGAATTTAGTCTGCTGAACAAGACTGTCAAGCCCTTCAGGTCTGTAACACACTGTGGACAGCTCCCCCTCATCAGTTATACTTCCTGTTTAGAGAAACAGAAAAACAATGACATGTTACCAACAGAGATCTACACTGCAGCATTTTATCTAAGAGGGTGAAAATGTGATAATTTTATGACAATTTCAGTATGTTTGTCTAATAACACTTGCTTTGAGTGATTGAAGGGCTGGAGCTGGAGTGATAGCAGGGCAGCAGTTTGAGGAAACGTTGCTTAATTGTCTTTTTGTTGGGTTTGGTAAGAGGGTTACCTGAAAACAGCAAAGCAAAGCATATGCAGGAAAAATAAATCATGGTGACTATATTAAAAAAAATAAAAATTAAAAAAATAAAAAAAAAACACAATCCAAACTTTTTTTAAACGTGCAACTCTTTGGATTTAGGTTATACAGTCAAAAGATGTAGAGTAATATTTACACATGAACTTTATTTAGAAGAAAATTCCAAACAAAGAATAAAATACACATCACGCTAAGCTAATATTATGTATTATATTATACATATTAAACTTTTGGTATCCTTGTTACCCCAAACAAATCTGCCATTGTTATGGACACTGTTCCCTCTGGTATCCTGACCTTATTAAGGAGTGAGGGAAGCCAGCCTGCATTCCACCTTTTGACCCCCTTGGTTCGACCAGTGGGCTATATATGCTTTCCTGTCAAGTCTATAAATAATAATCGCAACATCAGGTCATTGTTTCAGACAGATATAGCCACCACCCCATATGTTGTTCATTGCTGGTCGGGTATTGTAAATGGTCTGAAGTGGGACAATGTATAGAACTTGCCTTATAGATACCTGCTTACATCAAAGGAAGAAGTGTCAATTAAAATAATTCATAGATATAACCCTGCCCACCAATACTTGTTGAAATTTAAGAAAGATTCATGTGTGAACTGTTCTCTATTTGAGGCTGGACCTAAAACTGTGATACACTTGTTCTGGCACTGTCACACTCTTGTCACTGTCTGAGAAGTATATGTCAAAAAGAAGATTGACTCTGACTTCTGTTTAAGTTGGAGCAACGTACTGTTTGGAGTCCATAATATCAAAAGCAAAAATAACTTTATATCATTACACTAATAATACTCTTAGGGAAATACCACATACATAAATCTTAAGTTAGTCATATTCCCTCTTTTCTGGCGTTTCAAAAAGAGTCTGAACAGCACAAACATCTCTGGCTCTAATAACAGGAAAGCTATAAAACGCTTGATATTTGCACCTTATTTAATGTATTTACCTGAACAATCCCCCTGACTTCTGTTCATTTGTTTAAATGTATAGTAATATCTCTCTGGTATTCACCAGATTTCTTTCAATAAAGTTTTAAGGAAAAAAAACGTGGT
This sequence comes from Anableps anableps, assembly GCA_014839685.1. NCBI lineage: Eukaryota > Metazoa > Chordata > Actinopteri > Cyprinodontiformes > Anablepidae > Anableps > Anableps anableps. Next base: position 15,096,669 of record CM026065.1, on the reverse strand, counting down.
AGGACACTCTGGCTCACACTCCAGCACAGTAGATGGCGATAATGCATCTTAGCGTTGGATACTACCCGCCGAAAAAAAAAAAAAAAAAATCCAAGAAGAAGAAGATAAACGTGGTAGGATTTGAGAACGGTTCCTGAATGTAGAAGGAAACTTCTCCCTCTGAGAAAGAACAAAGTAATGTAACTTTGCTTCGCTGAGTTTGGATGACAGCTGAGCTCCAGCTGCTCAATAACTATTAAAGGAACATCTGAAGAGAAGCTGACAGCAGAGACGTGGAGACAGCAGCTCAGACGGTGGCAGAGAGCAGCAGAGGAGGAGATATCTGAAGCAGCAATAAAAGAGGACAAAGAAAATAAGCTGCGACACATCATGGAGGGTGGTTTTAACCCCAAGGTTTTGCTGCACAGATTAGGTTTGTATGTTTTCATTTCAGCTACAGTTCAGGAACATCTTAAGGTGACTAATGGGTTAAGATCAAATATAGCCAATAGACTTCAGACATTAAATGCTTTGTTACTCGGTAGAAACGATCCGTGTCCGTTAGTGGTAAGTTAAACTTGGAAACCGATTTTGCCTAGAAATGGGGGTTTCTGTGTTAAGGATGAGCTAATAACTTTAATTAGGCTGTTTTTGTATTTTGAAAGATGTTATCGAAATAAGTTATTGCTCGTTTGTGATAAGACAACGACAATGATATGAGGATCCCTTTGCGCCAAAAATATGTTTGTGTCTATGTAAAGTGTGTATGTAAGGTGCATATGTATAGGCATAGGAACCGGGGAGAGGACGCGTTCCCCCAGCAGACGAGTTCATTGTTATTGTTTACGTTGGCCATTCGCGCGCATGCGCTTTAGCTGTGTGGCAAAAGAACTTCTGGTTGGCGTTTTCTTTATAGGGTTTTACTGTTGCTTCTTAACTGAACCGTTCATTTTAGTGGCGAGTATGAGTTCATACTCTCCATATGTGTTGCATTTAGTTGCATTTTAATAAGTTAAAATCAAAAACAATCCAGCATATCCAGGTTTCATTTCATTCATCTAAACACATGTAAAACTTTAAATTATTCAAGAACTATGGACACCGTGAAAGCTCAAACAGCGTGTTTCAATGAGGTTGTCGCACTTTTTTGCAACTGTGCGCTCAACAGATAAACTGATACATGTTCATTTATGAATATTTTGATAGATAGATACTGCACACAGCCCATCCTGAAGGCTCTAAATCACCCATCAGATACCATTTCCCCTGTGATAAGCTGGGTGATATAGAGCTTTAAGAGGCATTTCCCCAATTTAACACAGATAAACAGCATTACATAGGAGTAGCATTACGAGCAGCATTACTGAGGCTTACATTGGTTTTTTTTAAGGCTTTTTCTGCTCTTCCGAAGAACCAGTTCAGCATCTAGCAATAGACACTGAACTGGTTCTAATGTACACATTGCTAGTGTCAGTGCCAGAAACAGCAAAAAAGCATTAATACCAAGATCAAGGCCTGAGTATCAACGAGAATGTGCTGTCTACTGCCTCCTTCTCTACTACCTGCTATGTGCGGGATAATAAACTGGAATGTAAATTTAAGCAAGTACTGTTGATTAATATTTGTTTATTGAGTTCATCTAAAGTTGATTGATAAGATCAGTCAACTTTAGATTAATTGATAAGCTGCCATTTTCTTAAAAACCGGAGTTTTCTCTTGTATCAAAAAGGTTGACCATCTTTCCATAAAATGAAGGGCAAAGCTTTTTTTTATATGATGAATAAAAGAGGCACATCATTATATTTTAACAATTCTGTGTATCAGCTGTGTGAAATACTGACTTAATTAACAGAATATTGTGGTGTTCTCAGAAATGGATTTCCTTTACATGTAATTGATCGTGGTGCACCGCCACGGTAAAATAAAAGTCATCACACCTTTTACTATATGTTAAAATGATGTAAAGCATATATATATATATATATATATATATATATATATATATATATATATATATATAGACTAAATTTGCACACCCATACTAATCATAATCAGAGTTTAAAATGAATCTAAATATCATGAAACGTTTATTTTGGTTTGAAAAACCAACACCACCATCTCCTGCCTGGCTGTGATGATGGCTATGGTGTGTTGCACTCAGTGTTGCCCAGTCTGCTGCTTATAAGCGACTTTGGGCTTATAATGTGAAAACAGCCATTACTGAACATGTCTGTAAAGGTGTACAATTAAATGCCATTGTAATCATTAAGATAAAAGACGTGTCGAATCTGTACAGCAGCCATCTGAGGTGTGGAGCTGCTGGAGGAGCACTGTGCACCTGGAGGCTGAGGGGCTTTCTGTCAGTGACAAAAAAATAGTGCCCATGTAAAAATAGATTTATTAAAAACCTGAGAATTAAGATCTCATTTAGTTTTCCAGACAACAGTGGAACATATACAAAAACACATTTTCATAATACAGTGCCTTGCAAAAATTCCTAAAGTGTTTTTTTGTTTGTTTGTTTGTTTGTTTTATGGACTGTTGTTATCATTAAACCATTTTCATCATCATTGATCTCCACTGTTTCGTTGTATACAATACATTAGCAGATAAATAGTGGATGTTTGGCTATTTACTTTCAGTTATAGCTACTTTTTTTTTTTTTTTTTTTTACAATAAATATATACATTTATACTGCTTACTGTTTTACACAATGTGATGGGTTCCCAGTTGGGCTTTTTTAGGGCTTGGCTTCATAGACCTGGTTGCTTGTTTCTGTTGCAAGATCTGGCAACATTGGTCAGGAGTAAAAGAAAACTAGAGGCAACAGTCCAAAGTAGAAGGAGAGAAAAGGCAAAAGAAAGGTACCCAGGTAAAGTTAAGTTGAATGCATTTTTAGTTCAAGCCTGTGAAAACGACCCTAATGGTAACATATGTTGCATTTAAACGACAGTAACATAGTTAATTAATATAGTTTGGCCTTCATGCGTAATGTTTCAGATACATTTTGAACAGCACAACATATCTTAATGTCAGGTAATTTTTCTGTTGAGACTCATTTCTGGTTGCATTTTCAAATGAGTATATTTAAATATTTTCAGAAGAAGAGGAAGGGACCTGAGGATGATGTTGAGGTAAAGTTATATGGAGATGCTCAATTCTTTATTGTAACAGGTTCCCTCAAGTTTGGGTTTTAGGGTTGAGCTAAAAGATGCAGGTCCTTTAGGAACAGTACTGAGACAGTCCTTGTCAAAGTGTTCAATGACATCCACATTGTTGAGGTAGAAAAATTATAATTCAACAGTAGCCCCGGATGCTTGTACAGGAGTATGAACACTTTTCTAAGTGCCAGTTTATAAGAACAGGAATACGTGGAAAAGCAGCTGTGACTCATTGATTTAGATAAATATAACCAGCTGGATCAGACTGGACAGGACTACAGCAGGTAACTGGCCATCTTATCTGCCTCTCCCCCTATACAAGCACACAGAAAGAAGATGACTCCTTACGTATTGTTCTTAACAGTGCCTAGACAATGTATATTGATAATTAAGTGCATCAATGGAATATCTATTTATGCCCCCACCATGAATGTCATACCATGCTATGTATCAGAGATGTATCTATTTAGGGCAGGAAATAACTGTGAAATTAACACACTTAAATGCTGTCTTGTTTGACATCATTTTAAGAGCTATATCAGAATTCTAGATTATTGCCTTTTCCAGCTTGGGACTGGCCCTTGCGTGACCTGTACCACCTGCCCAGATGTTCCTAGTAAATGTTTGGAGAAGAATCCACTGACTCCTTAGTTGGAAAAGAACACACAAAAGGTTTTAAAACTTTAACAACATAAATACAGACTGTGGAAGAACCACAGTGTTGGTTCTGTTGGACCACAGTGCAGCATTTGACATCGTTGACCATGATATATTATCAAAGCGACTGCAGAGCTGGGTACAGTACTTAACTGATTCAAATCCTACTTAAGGAAGAGAGATTTCTTTGTGTCAGTAGGTAACCTCTCATCTGAGTGGACAGAAGTCACGTGGGAAACCCCAAGGTTCAATCCTGGGCCCCCTCCTATTTATTATCTACATGCTCCCACTATCTCAGATTATAAGTAAAAAGATTGGTTACCATAACTACATGGATGATACACAGCTCTACATTACAATGTCACCAGGTGACTATGAACCCATCCAAGCACTGAACAGATGCTTAGAACAAATCAATGTGTGGATGTGCCAAAACGTTCTCCAGCTGAATAGAAACAAAACTGAAGTTATTTTTGGACCTAACGAGGAACAATCTAGAGTCAGCACGCAGCTTCAGTTATTACAACTACAAACTAGTGAACAGGCCTGAAATCTGGGTGTGGTGATGGACTCAGACCTGAACCCTCAGAAATACATAAAGACAGTTACAAAGTCAGCCTTCTATCACCTGAAGAACATTTCCAGGATTAAAGGACTAATGTCCCAACAAGATCTAGAGTAGTGGTTCCCAACCCTGGTCCTCAAGTACCCTTGCCCTGCATGTTTTAAGTGTCTCCTTGCTTCCAAACACCTGACTTAAATGGATGGGTGATTAACAGGCTTCTGCAGCACTTGATGGCTACAGAGGAGGTCATGCAATCATTTGAATCAGGTGTGCTGGAACAGAGACACATCTAAAACATGCAGGGCAAGGTACTTGAGGACCAGGGTTGGGAACCACTGAGCTAGAGAAACTCATCCATGCGTTTATCTTTAGTTGAATTCATTACTGCAGCAATGTCTTCACAGGTCTGCCTAAAAAGTCAATCAAACAGCTGCAGCTGATCGAGAATGCTGTTGCTCACGTTCTCACTAAATCCAAGAAGATAGAGCATATCACCCCAGTTCTAAAGTCCTTACACTGGTTCCTTGTAGCTCAAAGAATAGACTTTAAAATGTTTGTTAGTTTATAAATCACTGAGTGGCTTGGCACCACAATACATTAAAGATCTGTTGTCATGCCAGACCACTCGGATCTTCTGGTTCCAGTCTACTCTGCATCCCCAGAACCAAATTTGAAAAGCAGTATTTAGTTTTTATGCTCAATAAATCTGAAACAAACTTCCAGAAAACTGTCAAAACACTGAGTTCCTTTAAATTAAGGCTAAAAATCCACCTGTTTCAAGTCACGTTTGCTTAATAACTGGAATGTTCAATATATTTGATGTGTATTTGATGATGATTATTCTTGATGATTTTGAAGATGGCATTGAACAATTGGTAATGTTAATTGCTTGTTTCATAATTGGTTTCTGTATTGTGTTTTTATCATCTAAAGCACTTTGAATTGCCTCGTGGCTGAAATGTGCTATATAAATAGATTTGACTCGCAGAAGTCTGCCCACCACTGTATTGAACAATAGATGAAGGCGTAAACTCGTGTAACACAGTAGTGAGGATTACTGAATAAATTAAGCCCATAGGCCAATAGATTCGGCGATAGGAGCATTGTGGTATGTTTGAATGAGACACGGAGGCAGTAATGTGAACTTCAAGAACACACTGGCTTTCGTGAACTGAATCATAAAATTGACACACAGTTCTACAATCCTTATACAATTATGAAAAGAAAAATACAAAAATTAAATACTTAAAGTACCAATAATGCATGGCAAAGTGCTAGTTCTCAGTCTCAAATTGTTTTTGGGTGCACCCTCTTTACCTGAATTCTAAACTACTGTAGGAAAAACAGATTACTCAAATTTAGTTGCAATTCAAGACCAAACTCAAACATGATTCCCATGAGGAGAATTTCCTACACAACAGCTTGTTATACTGTCCCAAATGAAAAAACTTGTCCGAATGGTACAGTCCAAAAATTCCCAGGATGAAGGAATAAGAATGAGAAAATGTCAGTCAGTGGTCTTACGCCTAACCAGCTGTGTGTGAAAGTGTTGGTGATACAGGCCTACCACATCGCAGGGTGCAGCAGAATTCATCAAATGGGAAAGGACAGAATCCAAGTCTCTCTAAGTCCAGGTGGGAAGGCTCACCATTTAATTTACCAGAGAAATCCACTTCAGGGACAATACAGCATAAGGTTAAAAAACCTGACCTATCAACAGACAGGACCAGAAGAATGATACAATTTTAATTAAGCTGTTCTAGCTATAATCCACAATTTAGTTTTCTGCAGACATAATTTTTGACATCAGTTTGTCATCAAATTACTCAAATTTGCAAGAACAAAAAATTTCTATAAAACAGCAATGCATTAATTTTGTGTATTATCAATTCACTTCTTGTAAATGGCCAAATAATAATTTTTCCAAAGACAATATGAAAACATTACCTTTTACCCAAAATCTCAGCAAAGGTTTGCATTTGAACAGTTAAACAAAACCTAACTGAAAAGCATCAAATATGCTAACCGATCTCAATGCGACACGATGGAGACAACAGTATGGTGGCTCTCAGTCAGAACATGTGGGGCAATAGATAACGTAACAAGGCATGTTTTTATGGTTTAGTCTCAGTAATATGAAATTTTACTGTGAGTACAGTAAATGTATATTTTAAGTATTACCTTACAGTTGAAAGCAGAACGAGATCAGCTTTCAGTAAAAAACAGCAAATAACAATGGTAAGCGAGGTAGTTCCAATAGTACTTCTTAAAGTCAACAAAAAACTGAAACTCAGGTCCGTTTACTCACTTCACCTACTTGTAGCTCAGAAAACAGCTGATAAATGGTGAAACAATCAGCAGGACGATTTGTTGCAAGTTTTGTATCCAATACTTTTTTCTGTCTTGAACTACACAGACTCATGTCACTAACCTCATGTCGACACGTAACTACACACAGCACTGCTGCAAACACGAGAAGAAGGGTAGGACATATGACACTCTGCATTCCGATTGGTTGAAACACCCTGGAATGTAAGTAATCTGATTGGTTCGCCATGCTATCCAGGTTTCCTAACTTCTGTTTTCTTAAAGAGACACCATCATTTTATCCGGGTTACAGTCGCACACTGGCATTCTCAAACAGCAGGCTGTGCACAAGTAGTAGAATAAACACAGACAGCTTCTCTTCAAAATATGAGAATCTATTAACAAAATCAACTTGCTGAATTGGATATTAACAACCTTTTGGAAAATTAACTAGACATCACAGTGATGGATTGAATTTAGGGTTTGGACTCCCTCGACATTAGTTTAAAATGTTAATGGGCTCACATGATGGCTGCTTAAAATGGATATACACCAACAATTTGACAACAGGTGGCAGGCATGATAATGTCAATTAGCGACTCAGCTTGCCAACAAACTAGTGCTGCAGCACTATTTTACAGGTCCCTTTTAAGTCCAACATGTACATTTAAGTACCATACTTAAATGTACCAAATGGTACTTTGTGGTGCTCATAAACACATGAACGGCGGTTTGCTAAAGCTGACAAAAGAAATGACTTGTGTTGTAAAAACAGCAGAATCAATAATTAGTGCCTTAGTTTGAGCATTAGCAGAGCATTTAGTTTTACAATTAGCAGCTGAAATAAAGGATACGACTTAACAGGCTTTTAAGGACAATGTGAACCAATTTTATGCAGTTTAGTGAGAGGAAAGGAAACAGAGGAAGCTCACATTGCAGGGAATGACTTTTTTTTTTTTTACCAGTCGTTAACCTTACAAAACAAATGTTTATACCCAAGGCTCAGGGTCCTGTTTACACTCAAGCATTTTAGCTTCAGACAATGCACAAACATACAATCAAAAGAACAATATTTAAATAGTTACATCCTAAACCAATTTTCTCTGCACTTACTGGAACCATTCCTAGGAACAGAAAGATTTCTGGTGGTCATTGAGTTGCTGTTCCAATGTACAACGGGGCATGGTGGCAGCAGTAGCTGGGTAAAGTGAAAAGGCATTGCGGTGGTCGCTCCCAGTTTAGTGGTCGGGAAAGCGGTCTACTCAACTTGGGAGTTATGGATCATCTTCTGTCAGGATAGTGGAGGGAAAACAACTTCGCAGACATCATCAGAGCTCAGATAAAGTCAGGTTCAGGCTTTATTTACAGTTGCTGGATACATGAATGGCAAACTGATACATTTTGGTTCCATAGTTTCTTTAATGGGCATACCCCAGAGTTTTGACAAACCATGATGTCATGTGATCATGGTTTGAGACTCCTTCCTGGGAGTTGTGAATAAAAATGGGTAATGAAGTGCATTCTGGGACTCAGTCCAGGCTGCAGTCTAAATACATCCTAATTTGCAACATGTTTCCTGCAGATGTTAAGCAGATGCTGATGGTTAAAGAAGAAGCTCCTGAAGACCACAAACCTGTTGCAGACCTGCATGACCCAAAGTCCCAGCAGATAAAGGAGGAAGAGGAGGAAGTCTGCATCAATCTGGGAGGAGAGCAGCTCAATGGGAAAGAGGAGATTGATGCCTTCAGGTTTCCAGTCACTGCTGCTTCCATAAAGATTGAGGAAGGTGAACAGTCTCCTCTGCTCTCACAGCTTTATCAAGACCAAATTAAAGGCAGAGATCTTCCAGAAGAAAACAACAGAGGAGAATCCATCAAGATAGAAGATCATGGAGATGGTTTAATTTCTGTAGCCACTAAAGATGATGAAGAGGACAATGATTTAAATTACTCAGTCTCTGAGCTGAAACGCTTGTCAGACTCTGGACTGAAAACTAAGGATATGGACAATGAGTGGAAGTCAGATGGAAACATTGGTAACAAACCTTTTAACTCATTTGAGATTGATGTTCACCGTTGCTCTCTTCAGAAAGACATGACACATTCAAAAATAGGATCCTCAAGCTCACTGGATAATGAGAAATGTTTTATAGTGAAGAAAAATCTGGACTCACCAACGAAAGTCCAGACAGGAGTGAAGTTTAGCTGTGAAGACTGTAGTAAAACATTTATTAAAAAAAATAATTTAGACACACATAAGAGAACCCACACAGTACATAAATATTTCTGTTGTGACCTTTGTGGACAAAGGTTTAGCCATAAAGTAAATTTAAATGCACACATAAGAATCCACACAGGACAGAAACCTTTCTGTTGTGATATTTGCGGACAAAGATTTGGTCGTAAAGCAGATTTAAACAGACACATGAGAAGCCATACAGGACAGAAACCTTTCTGTTGTGATCTTTGTGGACAAAGATTTGGTCGTAAATCAGATTTAAACAGGCACATGAAAATCCACTCAGAACACAAACCTTTGTGCTGTGATCATTGTGGACAAAGATTTATTCATAAATCAAATTTAAATACACACATGAGAATCCACACGGGACAGAAACCTTTTTGTTGTGTTATTTGTGGACAAAGATTTAGCCAGAAAGGGAATTTGAAGTCACACATGAGAATCCACACAGGACAGAAACCTTTCTGTTGTGATATTTGTGGACAAAGATTTAGCCAGAAATCAAACGTAAACATACACATGAGAATCCACACAGGACAGAAACCTTTCTGTTGTGATATGTGTGGACAAAGATTTGGCCAAAAAGTAAATTTAAACAGACACATAAAAATCCACCCTGGAAGAGAAATAGCTTAGCTGTGAATACTCAAGTGTCCCGGCTGCGGTTAGTTATGAAATATTTGCGCATTTTCATTAAAGGCTACCGTCTTCACTCATTGGTTTCAGCATTTCTCTCGGTTAATTTTTTTTGTGTGTGTCTGCGTTCAGTCCCATGCTGGTCACAGCAGATGAGTGTTCATACAGACCTGGGTTGTGCTGGAAGTTTCCCCCTGTTGAGACGGTTTCTAAGTAAAGCGTTAGTTTCTCAGGATAAAGTTGTCTTTTGCGTTATGAAATGGTGTTTTGAATACATACCAAGTTTGTCAGTTTGTCTAAACTAATTCTTAAATTAATTTAGCACTAACTGGCCAGAAAAACAAAACCTTTCAATACAATCCTTGGGCTTTAAACATACATATTTATACTGAACTATGATATTACTATAGATCATTCTATGAGTTATTTTGTGTTTTATTCATTACATATCTCTGAGGGCTGTTTCACAAAAGTAGGATTCAAAAATCCACAACAAGACACAAAAGCCAGGCTTGATGTATCATGATCAGTTCATCCCGGTTTTATCCATTTCACGAGGGCCAAACTGGGTACGTAATTCAGGTATATGCACATCCACAGCTTTCTTCAAAAGACCATGAGTTTGATCACAGATTCACTGATGCTGCAGTGGACAAATTGGGCACACCATTGTAAAGTACGTGTGTTTGGAGACATTTATGTAAATAACCCTAAATACATTTCTTTATTTGCTTGGATCCCTTTTTGGCACTTATCGCCTTTATTTAGTTTTGAATATGATTAAATTCCTGTTTGAGCTTTGATTCTTTTATTTCAAAGGTACATCTTCCTGTTTAACTGTTGGAAGCTTAACGGCAACCAAAACACAAGTAGTAATGGAGCTTATAAAATGTATCTTACTAGCAGCCCCCTTGATAGAGGCACAACATATGTTTATGATGTAAATAAGTACTTGTTTTAAATATTGTGTGACATAAACTGTGCATTTGTTTACTTATATGCCAAAACTAAAGTTATTTTAACTTGTAAACACTATTTTCAGTTAAGAGGGTTTATTGCCAGTAAAATAAAAATTCATGTTATAACTTATATGGCCTGATTTGATTAAAACACCTTTTCTTTGTCAGCCATTTCTTGAATCCCCTCAACACATGCAATAGTCTATTAAAGGCCTTTTTGTCAAACTTAGAACAGTAGCGGTCTTCAGAAACACAGTCAAACAGTAACAATGTCCATATGAATAATTATAAAATTGATAATGGTATATTCTAACATCATAATGTTAAAATAATAGTAGTATTGACTGAAAACCAAAATGAAAGGGATATTTTAATGCAGGCTGATCAAAAAAGACCAAAATGGACAGATAAGAAAACAGAATCACAGACAAATGCATTAGTTTCTGATGGGCATGACCGCTGACTGAACAGGAAAGGCATCAGGATTAACTAACCCTGGTCTGGAGCAGGGTAGCTGGACAGGATAAATCGCCATGGTAACTAAGGTGCTGCTGCTTTTGTGAAACCGAGTCCAGCCTTAATTGAGCCAGGATATCCATAAAAATCCCGGCTTAATCCGCTATCCTGGTTTTGTGAAACAGCCCTCTGGTGTTGCTGTGTGAAGAATCCACAGCATATTTTGGTGAAAATGAATCTGAATTAGTTTAAACTAATGAACACACTGCAAATTCCTCATGAAATAAATCTGGTTTTTCAACATTCACAATTCATACTGAACTGACATTTTATAATTTTATTGGCTCTATTTTTATATTTTTCCTGTTTTTACTTTAGTAGTTTTAGAGTGATACTAGCATAGTGAGTTTGTTGATTAAAATATTTTAACTGTAAAGTTTAATTTGTTTTGTTAATAAACTTCTATATCTGAAAGACTTCTGTGTTCCTTCTGTACGTGTAGTATATTGCTGTTCAAATGTCGCCAGTACTGCACTTATGCATTCATGTATTACTTTAAAACCTTGGCCTTATCAGGCAGCTATTTATAAATAACTGAGACTGAACTATTTGGCTATCTCGATCAAGTGGTGCCACGACTTGGTAATTTTGATCTAAATTATAAGTTTTATTAAGAATTGCCTTAAATAATTATTCCACTAATTCATACCCAAAACTTGACTCCTACCAGAACAACATCGCCACATATTTGCTGGGGAGTGTGGAAGGAGAATGGGGTGGTAGCCGTCCACATGATCCTGCCAGCTGGTCTTTTCATGTGAAGGACTCGTTCTGAACTGACCTATTGCTCCCCTGCTGTAGATCTTTTCCCATTATGACTGGGATGGTTTTGGTGTGAATTTAACAGAGACTACAAGAGATGGTCTATGGAGTCATCAGTTATAACGTGCTGATTGGTAAATTTTGATTATTCTGGAAAAAATTCCAAACAAGTTTTTGTCACCCAGTCGAGGCCAGCGGGTGAGCACATTACTACTGGTGTCCCAGAGGGGTCAGGCCGACCCCGCATGCGCTTTTATCCCCTCCCACCCGTCAAGCTGCCACCACCCACACAGCTTTCGACGGGCGGTTGAAAGGACCCCAAGTTCATCCTACGTGCGCTTTTACCACATGTGGTGTCCTACCTTTCTCACGAGTACATTTGTCAAGTTTATTGGTGTCGTACATACAAGTAGTATCTCGTGTCAAAGTGGAACAACACCATGTGCACTTTTCCGAGGCTTGTGTGTTTTTTCATTCTTTTTTTTTTCTGTCTTTCTTTGTGGTTTTGGTAACTTCCGGGCAGACGGGATACCCTATCGCAACCCTGTCGTTTGACCTTGGCATCTGCCCAAGCACCGAGCTGACACTACTAGAGAGTGCATTGGACTTGTCGTTATAGACACTATCCTAGTTGCTATTGTATTTGTATAGCACTCAGCAGTTTTATTATTTTACAGTTGTATCTATTTCTTATGATTTTTCCCATTCTGATTCTTGTACATCCCTTTGGTCAACATTAGTTGTTGTTAAATGCACTATTCCAATAAATTTGTTTTTGAGTTTGATTGAGGAGCTGGGAGCTTGAAGTGACAGCACAGAGTTGGTGCGGTCCACATTAGGGGAGGTCTGAAATCATAATAGAAGTTTGTTCTACACTTATTTTAATCCTACATCACTTCATCTGTTTTTCATGTGCATTCTGCTCTGTCTTCTCAAACCCCCAGTTGGTCGTGGCAAATGGCCACTTGCACTGATCCAGGTTCTGATGGAGGTTTCTTCCTGTTAAAGGAAAGTTTTTTTCTCTCCACTGTTGCTACATGCATGCTCGGTATGAGGGATTGCTGTAAAGTCAACAACACAACGCAAGCGATTGTCCACGGTCGCTACATTCTCGTCCAGAAGGAGCGAATGCTGCAAGTCAGTGACTCGATGCAATCTGCTGGTTTCCTTAGAAACTTTTTGAACTACTTTGAATAATTAATTGAGCTCACTGTACTGTTTGATAACTAGGATCAATTGGAACGTATGCAGGATTGAATTGAAATGATTTTTTTGTAAAGTGCCTTGAGATGACATCTGTTATGAATTGGCGCAAGATAAGTAAACTGAATTGAAATTTAATTGAATTATTTTGAATTTACTGTGTAACTGGCACCATGGCTGTCACAGTAGAATAGTATTTGTGGTTTCAAAGCTTTTATTTTGCTGTAGAAGCATTAGTCCTTTTTTTCTATGAAAACAGCTCCATAAAAAGCAGCTTTCTATGACATACTTTGATTTCAGTGTCACTGTGATATGTGACGAGAGGCATAAAAACGATGCCTTGACAAATATCTACTGGATCTATAATAAATCAACACAAAGAAAAGGTTTTTGGCAGCCTTACTTCAGGACAGCTGATAAATATTGTATACGAACCTTTCTAAAAGAGCTGGATTTTAGTTTTAACTAGAATAGGTTTAATCCCTCAGGCTTCCCTTGTTTAAAAAACGGTTTGTTTATATTTCCTGAATGCCCACTACAGCCTCACACCTGTTCACTGTTTGGTTAACCTGGATGTATCACCCTGCCTGTGATAAGCAATATCTTCAAAGACTAAAGTAGTTTTGCAGAGATCCTAAAATCATGATGGAAACAGCACTAAAACTGGCTTCTTGGTTATTTTTATATGCTACTTCAGCTTGTTTCACTATATTTGGGAGTTGTCAGAAGAAGGACAGAGTGGCTACATAAATCTGCGTGTGATCTCCACAGAAGACACAAAAAGCAGCAAAAACACACACAAAGATAAGAAATGCACTGATCTCAGCCTACAAAGGCTCCCACTGACGGGTATAACTTCAGCCTCCTGATGAGCCTTTTTCCCCAGAAAAATATTTCTGTATATCTGATTTGAGTACAGACACAAACTACAGCTTAAGGTGTACACTTGACTGGACTGTTTCAACCTGGTGGCAAATTATAAATATTTAATTTAGGAAAATTAATACCCAGAATGTTCAAAGCAGGTCAAACTATGAATCTTAGGCGTAAATTCAAACTGGAAGACTCTTCCCAGCTTCACCTGCATCATCCAGTCGCTGCGTGACGCGCCTCAGCTGCAGCCCATCAGCTTTGGACCACACCTCGTCGTAGCCAATCATCGTTCAAGTCTCTGCTTATAAAGGTCTCCATCCATGGCTCCATCTGCTCCCAGTTGAGCTATAACCCACTTCCGCCCCTTCTCCACCCTCATTCTCTCACGGCTCCATCAGGCTTCCTTCAGCCTCCACTCCACCACCAGTATCCGGACCCCGGGGGGGGGGGGGGGAGACGTCTCTAAACCTCTAAAAGTTCATCCATGTTTAGTGCAATTTACAGCATATACGTCTTCTGCCGGGGTCCGAGCACCAAAAAACCTTTATTCATTCATGTCAATAAAAATTTTTAATTGCGGGGAAGTGTTAACATGTGCCACACAATAAAATCTGAGCAACTTTTCAAACACCTTGAATTTTTTCACATTTTGTCAAGTTACAACCACAGACATTGCGGTAAATTATTGGGGTTTTTTGTGAAAGACCAACACGAAGCAGTGTGTAACTGGTAGGAGCAAGGAAATTGACTCAAGGTTTTCTAAATCTTTTAACAAATAAAAATCTAAAGAATCTGTGGACCAAATACCTATTACACATACACTCCACAAATCTGGCCTTTATTAAATGCTAAGATGAAGAACACTGGTGACGAAAAGCCACAAGAAAGTTGTATTTGCAGTGTATCATGAGACATCCAGGAGACACAACAAACGTGAAAGTGGGTACTCTGGTCAGATGAGACCAAAACTGGCTGATGCTTTTCTTCAGCAGTAAAAGGAAATTTGATTACCGTTGATATAATTGCAGCAATCAAGTAATTCCTCAAAGTTTTGACTCATGAACGTATGTGACAAATTTCTGATTTTATTTTGAAACCATGTGCCATTTTTATTCTGGTGTGTATTTATGTCCTGCTTTATGGTGGTTTGTCACATAAAACCCAAACAAAATTCTATAAAGTTCGTGGCTGTGAAGTGACAAAAATCTGCAAAAGGTTAAAGGATGTGGAAACATTTGAAAGACACTGCACTGTTTACACTGCTGATGTTAAAGATGAAACAACTGCATTAAAAAAAAATCCTTCCTCGAAGCATTCAGTGCAGCTCAAAGAAGTCCTTTACTCTCACATGTTCATGATACTGACGGACAGATGGACTGTACATAAACAGAATGTAGATCCAAATTCGTCATAGTTGAGCCACTAAGCGATGGACACGTCTGTTTTTGTCAAGTAGAATACAGCTGAATTTTTTCATTCCCTCAATGAGGAGAAAATACAGATATAATGCACACGACAAGTAATAAATAGTGATTTTATCTTGAGCAATTAAAGCTGATGTCTTATTTTATGTTTTCCTCCCATCCTTCCTCCTCTACTGGTTGCACCTCTTGGCCATTGCTCTGTTACTTATTGGCTGTTTTGCTCTTCAGGCTCCAGCTGGAAGCATAAAAGAGCATCAAAGATGAAACCCTTCCAGCTGTTTTTGTTTGTAAAACTGATGGAGAGCTCACTCCTGTGCATGATGCAGCTCTTTAAAACATGTCCTGATGTTGGCTGTGTCATTCAGTAAGAGTAACTTAACCAAAAAGCTGTTAATAAATCCAGGCCAGCAAACAGCATTAAATAAACTCCTGGTGTTGTTGATGATGATGATGATGAGTAACTTTACCTGTGAGTGGATCGAAGGATCTGTCAAGCTCTCTGGAGTCAGAGAGACTCTGATCCTGACTCCTGGATTTCATCCTTTTCTCTTATTTCTCACCAAACCACCGCGCTGGAGCTGCAGGGACTGAGCTTCGCTTCATTCACGTCTTTTTTCCCGCTGACATGTCACTGCTGTCCAAACATCAGTCTGTGCGCGCTGCTCTCAAAGGATCAACAGTCCACGCAGAGCTCGCTGCCTTCCCTTCTTCCGTTTTCCAAACTGGAACCTCCTTTCTTCCTGCGAGCCTGCACTCTCATCCGAGGTTTGGATGGATTCTGGAGAGATTTTAGACTAAAGTGTTACTTTGCTGATAGTTAGAGCACAAGAACTGAAACCGCGATGAGTCTGTCCATCTGGTGCGCTCACATTTGTTCAGACAGACGAGGGGAGGGGAGGGGAGGGGAGTGGGCGCACGGCGTCACAGATAAGTGGAGCGATGAAACGGGAGAGGAGGAGAGATGGAGATCTGCGCTTCGCTGGGAAACGCTTCTGTTATGGATCAGGACCTGAGCCGCTGGAAAAACGACAGAGCCCTGCATAATAATTCATTCAACTTGAACATTCCCTAATTTCTTCACATTAGAGACACAAATTGCAATATTTTTATTGGATTTTTACGTGACAAACAAAGCAGAATTTAATTGTGAGGTGGAAGGAAAAGCTTTTTAATCAAATTTAATCAAAATTGTTCTATTTTACCTGTTACCTATGGGGTAGTTGTCCTACTGGAAGACCTTTTGGATCCATCTGGGTCTATAACTTTCTGCAGCCTGTAACACATTTTCTTTCAGCATCCCCACAGCCTGATGCTGCTACCACCAAGTATTACCTTGAGGATGGTGGATTCAGGATGATAAGGAGTGTTAGTTTTTTCTACACACAGGGTACTGCTTGTTGGCCAAAACATTCAATCCTGACAAGAGCCCTTTGTCCCAAATTACTATGTCCCTTACATAGCTTGTGGCAAACTAAGTGGGGTTTGTTATGACTTTTCTTGCCACTCTACCATGAACTATTCTCCCACCTGAGCTGTGGATCTATGTCGCTCCTCCTTAATTATCATGTGCCTCTCCCCTGCTTCTCTGATTAATGTTCACCTTGATGAATGCTCACAAATTACCACCATCCGTGGAACATTGGTTTTGTTTGTTACTTCTGGTTTCCTGTATTTAGTTCATTCATGAGTTTGACATTCCTATCGTTTACTTGAATTCTGTTTTGTGATTGTTTAATCATCTTTTTGTTTCTCAGTGATAATTCTGTTAATTTGTCTTCCAGTCCACATACCCTTGGTTCCTCAATTATGCTCTGATTCAGCTGCAGTGCATTCTGTTGATTCTACCTGAGCCTGGCCCCAGTAATCATCTCCCTAGAATTTAAGCCTCTCCGTTTCAGTCACTCCTTTCCAGATCTTCCTGTCAGGTCTCGGTCATTGCTGAGACAGTTTTAAATTGCAAGTTATGATTTCTCCTTTGTTTTGTTTCTTTTTCTGATGATTTTTAAAATTTCTTTCAATAAATATCCTCAAACCTGAAATTACCATCCTCCTGCTTGTACTGGGTTCCTCCATCACTGCGAAACATGACACTAATGTTCTCTAGCCAGCCTCTAAGGTCTCAACTGAACAGCTCTAGTTCTAATGAGATTTAATTACTCACAAGTGGACTCTGTAGATAACTTCTAAACTAGATTTTATTTATCTATATTAGAGTAAGGAGGGTTAAAAGACGGGGTATTATGTAAAATTGACTTTTTTCAGCTTTGAATCATGTTATAATGTTATTCCCTCATCAAAAACATACCTGGAGTGTTGCCTTGATTTTTTTCATGCATGTTTTAGAAATGCTTTAATCTCCCCTGGCAGCCATTTGGGGTGCCTAAATGCTTGCTCTCACCAAACGCCATCTTTTCCATGCAGCTCCTCCTATGAGCTGCAGTCTCCAAGCCAAGCTTCCGCCTCACAGAGCACCCCTCCCCCGCGACTCCCCCACTCAGCTTCTTCAAACTAGCGCCAGCAGCAATAAGCAAACACCTGGTGGAACTACTCATCTGCTGAGCTTATTATACGAACTACTTTGCAGTCCAACGCTCCAAAGAACGGTTGTAAACAGCTTAATGGAGAAACATTGTTGTGATGACCCACTGAAGGCAGTGTGTCAGAAAGAGTAGGAGCTTCTTAAAGAGACAGAGGCCAATTTCAAGGCATCAAATTGAGAAGTCAAATTTCTTTTAGGTCATATTTGATATATACAGCATTTTTATAACAACTGAAAGTAACATAGTCACTTGATTGTGTTATAAAATTGGACTATGTGCCTGGAAAATACATAATACTGCCCCTTTAGATACAAACGCTGGCCACACTTTTCAGATCTTTCTTAGTAAAAAAATGTTGAAATCCAAGTACTTTACAATTGCGCAAAATCCCAATAAAATTCCAATGAAATCAAATAGTTTGTCATTTAAATCTGAAAACAATAACACATTTTTGGCATATAAATACTTTTGTAAGGCACTGCATACTGAGTCTTTGAGGTGGCTGAGCTGAGACAAAGTGAAGCTCCTGTGGTAATAAGAGCAAAATGATTTTTAAAAATCATGACCCTGAACTTATGAAACTCACACTGGTTCATGTAATAAATAATAAAAAATTACCAGCTTTTTGTTTAATAATAGCCTGTTGTTAATCCTCTTATGTGATTACTGTGAGCTTCTGAAAGGCTCTGGCTTATTTCTTTACCTGATAATATATTTTGCAATCACCAACATGTTCCTGCTTTTTCAGATGATTATTGTTGCAGACAGAAACGTATCAGTCCGTTAAATTCACTGAAAACTTTGAAAAGAAAATCCTCCCAAAGAAAGCTGGATGAAGTGGAAGCGCATATCTGGGAAAGCTCATACACTGGCAGCTTCCTTGTTTCCAGAACCACCTTTGTCCCGTTAAATATAAACCTTTTGTGTTGATCAGAGGATCACCAGTAAAGAGTACTTTTGATTTGGAAAGTGTCAATAATGGCTGCCACATAAAAAAGTGCGGTAAAAGCTGCAGGTATGAACTACTTATTAGCATTTCTGATGGTTTTTGTCTCACTAATACAGAGGCACACAGAGAACTGTACAACCTCTATTTGTGAACATGTTTTTTTTCGTGTTTGAATCAATACAATGGAGAGAAACCCGTTGTTGAAATGGATGGCTAACAGCAGTTAGCACCACCATAATTAGCTCCCACTGGTTTTTCTTATATAATCATGCTGAGTTCAATTTGTCTCCGAAGTTGGAGCTCAGATCCGGGAACTGGTTGCATTAAACCAGTGCAATCTGCTAACCGAGGTGATGTTCAAGTTTGTTAGCAGAAGATTTATCAGGAATATCATAATTATTCATACCCCTCAATGTTTTATGTTCACAGTAAAACTTTAATTTTATCAACATGCTTCTTCTGACTGGAAGTAATATTAACCACGGCCCAGCCGGTCTCGACTTGAATGGAGAATCTGTAGAGGAAGCTAAAGATTAGGGTCATGGCAAGAGGCCTTCCGATGTCAAAAGAGCTTGTTGCAACAGATGAATTGTAAAAAAAAATATCAAATCAACACATGAAAAAAGCTGGTCAGCAATTATAGGAAGGTTTTGTTTGCTGTTATGCCAGTAATGATTTTTCTATTGATTATTGAAAATGGGATAAATCATTTTTAAACTTGGATTTTTTTTTTTTCAAAATAAAAGGACTCCTTTATATTGTTTTATTACCTTTATCACGATAATGCCTCATGATATTAATTACCTGTTTTCCTAATGAATTTCAGATCACTCACCTCACTGTAACAAAACCTACCAAAGGGTATAAATAAAGTTGATTGATTGATTGATTAATAACTTGGATCTTCAGGTCTTTGTTTCATGATGGTTTTCAATAAGATTAATCACAACATTTCACCGATACACCAAATGGTAAAATAGATTTGCAATTTTACAGTCAAATAATCAGGCTCTGTTTACAAGTGTTGCTGTGTTTTATGCTTGAGCATTAAACACGAGGCTGCTCAGAGACCTTGAACTTCCCAAGTCAGATCTGACTTCAGGAAACTTCTTTTAGCATCACTAACTGTGATTCGGAAATCCTAAATCTGGAAAGCAAACAGCGCCAGAACCAGCAGAAGGTTTGACATTAATTTTCTGATCTGATTTCCAGCTTCTAAGACAAATCTAACGCAGCATGAGTATGAGGGACAAAAAAACAACATAAAACAGATGCAAAAAAAAAGGAGCAAGCTCCTGGAGGCTGTTTAGGATGCCAATCACTCCCATAAATATGGTCATGTAATAAAATCAAACCTTTTTGGGTTCAAATTTGCACAGTACTGTCCAGGTTACTTGGAAACACACAAAAATGTGGAAATTGAAAGACTTTTCAAGGTTGAGGAAAGAGGAGACGCCTTTCTTAGAAAATGGGAGTAATGGACTTCCTATCTTCAAGGACGTTCCCAAGGAAGGACAACTGATGGACAAAAGTGATTACAAATGGTCACATGGACTGAAGAGCACCAAGTATTGTTTACTGTTTGGAATTGTTAAAAATTAAACTGTGAAATAAAAAAGCATTTAAAAAAAAAACATGCAAATGGTGATTTCCTGCAAATAAAACCACACAAATATAAGGAAATGTTTATTTTCTAAAATACTGCTTCAGAGAATCCCATTTCCTACTCCTGGAAAAGCGAACTATCCGTCAAATAAAATCACGAAACCTCAGAAAAAGAGAAATCCTTTTTCCAGGAAAAAAAAAAAAAAAAACTAAAACTAAAGCTTATTGGGGATGAACAGAGGGCTTTTTTTTAAAGTCAGGCAGGCGAGTGAGGGATTATTACGTCCTCTATCGGAAGACCGATGAAGGAGAGAGAAATAATCCACGAGCTGCAGGAGAAAGACCGGGGACAAAGGAGAAACGTGGAGAAAGGAAGGACAGAAAAATGAGGCCCTGTGAGATATAAAGAATCAAAAAGAGGGGAGGCAGAAGCAAAGCTGTTGCAGAGAGGAGGGCAGAAGGTGAACAGAAATTGAGGAAGACAGCAGAGAGGTAATGCATTATGTGCCTTGGGACTGGTAAATCGAGCAGTACTGATGGTGTTCATCTCTTGCGGGGGTTTACAGAGAAGTTTAGTACAACTGGAAAGTGGGGCTGACAGATAACCAATAACAAGCTCTGACTGATGCACAAAGTTGCACACGGAGGG
This sequence comes from Anableps anableps, assembly GCA_014839685.1. Taxonomy (NCBI): domain Eukaryota; kingdom Metazoa; phylum Chordata; class Actinopteri; order Cyprinodontiformes; family Anablepidae; genus Anableps; species Anableps anableps. Next base: position 15,075,643 of record CM026065.1, on the reverse strand, counting down.
TTGTAACATTCACACTGAAAAATAATCCTCTGACAGATGAATTGACTCTGACTCTTCATCTGAGCTACAGTAAACGCCATAAACCACTTTAAAAGGAGCTAAGTTTGTGTTTTCCAGGCTGCAACCCAGGAAGGAAAAATATAAAAGCGTGACGGGGATGTTTAGAGGAGACAAAGGAAGCTATCTTCCCTAGATGAATATTTGATGAGGAGGCTGATATGCTCCAATGAAACATCATAAATACGCAGCAGCATTAATGTGGAGTCACAGTAACACGCTCAGGCGTGGCTCTGTCTGCCGTCATCAGCACAAACACGTGAACTTAGAGCGCTCTCACTCTTACGTCAGGGAAGGATTATCTACAAAACAGCAGAACTCATCAGTTCAATTTATTGGAAATTATTCATGTCAAGCAGTTCAGGGTTCAGAAAGAAAATGTCAGTAATAACTAAAAAAAAACTTTTAACAAAGTTAACCAACTTTCTGTGTCACAGAAATACAGATAAAACCAGAGATTTGTATATGTCATTTTTTTTCCCTCGATGACACTAAATGAGACTAAACATTTTTCTATTGTTCCAGTTGAGATTCCCATAATTATTTCTATTTGCTTAATGCCAGAATAATGACAGCTATTGTTTAGATAATCTCCTTTAGCTGTCTTGCAATTAAGAAGATTGAACCCAACAAAAAGTATAAATCCTAGAAAAGTATGAAGTATGTACTGTGATGGACTGGCGACCTGTCCAGTGTCTACCTTGCCTCTTTCCCAAAGACCACTGGACACCTGCTCCCCCCATGACCCTGCAGATGGATGGATGGATGTAAAGTTTTGACTTAGAGAAGCACTGTTCAGTCAGTCATCTGAAAATGGACAGAGTTAAGCACCACTGCAAATACTACCTACCAGTAAATGGCCATCCACCTGAACTGACAGGCCTGGCAGGAGACAGGATTAAAAGGAGAAGCAGACAAGAGACCCCTTGGTGACTCTGCAGAGATACACAGCTCACGTGTGTTGTTTCAATCTATTTTAATTCTCTCCCAGTGAAGACTTTTTTTTTTGTTCATTTAAATGTATTTCTGGAATCTCTGACGGAGATGAAAACCTTTAATTGTCAGCTTTCTAACGGACAATTCATAGTTTTGGGTCAAAACCGACTTGTATCTGTTTATTATTTCATCCATGTTGAAGAAAAACACCATTTTCATAAGAAGAAAAGAAATCCTCAAAGCATGATACCAGCAGCACATTTTGCTGAGGGTATGGTGGTCATTTGTGATCTGCAGTGTTGTTTGGTGCTGAACAAACCTTGAAACTCTGGCTAAAAGTCCAACTTTGTTTTTATCAGACTGCAACAGATCCTCCCACAAGGTCCTGGGAGAGCTCAGCCACGTTCTGATGTCTTCTTTCTTGCTCCCTACTGTTAAGTAGACAGAGAATACAGCAGATTATTGTCCCATGTAGAACGCAACCACTAGCAAGCAGCAGTAGCTCTTCTTGCATGAATGGCACCCTGGGTGAACCACTCCTTCTCCCACCCCCATCTGGGACAGATGGGCATAAAGTAAACCCCCTATTTTCAGCAGCATGTCCCCACTGACTGCACATGCAAAATTAATAAACAATAGAAAACGTTTGCACCATGTAACTGACAGGAGAGTTGTATCTTTTCAATCTGAAGCTTGTGCACCCCACTTTCTAATACTGCCCTGGGCAAACACCCATAAGGTCCATATCACAAACTGCCACCATTTAGTTGACTGTGGATTGATGGGTAGTTATCCTGAAATTGCTCCTGTTCAAGGCCTGGACAGGTTGTCTACTGATCTGCATACTGGGTGACTCCGGTGTAAAGATCTTTGAGTGGTCAGTAGGATTAGAATGGTGCTAATATAATACATTTTATATATATATATATATATATATATATATATATATATATATATATATAAAATCTCAGTTTATTTACCAAAATTATCTGCTGCTCCCTCAGCGTCGCTGTCAGCCTCCTGGTTTCTGTCTTGTGTTTTCATCAGATTTTGTTTTGTACCCTTCCTTCCCCAGACACCTTTATAGATCATTTACATCCTTTGTGATCTTTCTGCAAAGTACAGCTTTAGTTTAACAATGCAATCGACCAAAAGCAAAGAAAATCCTTCAGCGACAGTGCCATTTTATTTTAGTTTGATGTTTTGCACAGTTACGCAACAAGGCTTTTCTTCCCTAACAGATTATTGCTTTATACCAAATAAAGGTCACATGTGAGATATTTTATCATAGTCTCATTTACTATCTCACAAAACTGGCATTTTCTCAAGCATGCATACTTTTGAGATTCACTATATCTACTGCCGGTAAAATGTTTGTTCACCCCTTCAAACATTTAAAGGTTTTTATCAACCATTTTTATACTGTAAGCAGATTAAATGACAAGTAGTTCAATTGGAAAAAAGACCTTCATGTGTCTCTTCTTCTGGGTTGAGTTTTATAAAAACTGCTGCCTCTAAGCAGATGTGATAAACCAGCTTTACATCCTGCACCAAACACAAAAACCCTCAATATGTTCATGAGAATAAAACACTGCATCTGAATGAATAAAGCACTTTTTCACAAGGTTGACAAAAACACGATTCTGTATGAGAGCTTGAAGCGGAGTGTGCAGCCATCCCCAGACACACTCAGTTCACCTGAAGACAAGCCTCACATTTCATATTTGCTAAACAGGAAACTCAAGAAAAACAAACGGCACAAGACAAAAACATTTATTTTCAGGGACCGTATTCATCAAAAGAAAACACTTCTTCCACTGCTGAAGTGTGTGGGGATGTTAAGTCTCGCCACTGAAGCTCTGCAGGGTTGGCCTGAGCGCACGTAAGATGAGATCTGTTGAAAAGCTATGAAAGAAGCTTGATGTGGTTTAACATATCCATCAGCTGAAAAAAAAAAAAAAAAAAAAAAAAAAATCAAGTAGGAAAAGAATTTTTATTTAAAAAAAACAAAACAAAACAAAAACAAAAACATAAATACACCTACAGGAGTTAGAGATGACAGACAGACCGTACACTGGATAAAATTGCATAATTAATATCAGCTTTAAAGTAAAAATAATCACCTCAGAGAGTTTTATATCACTTTTCAAGGTTGTTTTCCACTATAAACAGTCTTAATTAGTGCTAAAACGCACACGGGTGTGTGTACACTTCAACACTTCCAGGTTAGTTTGTTAATATAAAGAGAAATGACTGTAACAGCAGGGATTTCTCATTAGCTGTAGTCAGTGTTTAATCACTTCACGGCATCTTCAACTTAATCACCATATTGTTCTACGCTTTATCAGAAACAAAAGTAGAAAATACTTCTGAGAACCAGAGATTTGTTTCTTTTTACATTCACTCAACAAGGATCCAGGTTTCAAAAGCAAAATCTAAAAATCAAGAAGAGTCACCAAAGTCAAAACGGCTCAGGACCACCATCACCTCAACTTAGGAAACACATAAAGCCTAAAATGTTCTGCAGTAAATCATGAACTGGAATTATTTGAACACCAGAAGAAATACTTTTTGTTCCACTGTCGGTAAAAAGTCCAGCCAGTCCAGCTGATTGCGTTCACACACGTCTAGGACCAGAGAGGAGGAGAGTCTGGACAGGGTTCGGACTGTTGAGTCCAGGTCAGTCGGTGCGGCGCCCGTCTCTGCGGGACGGGTTTCCATCGCTCAGTTCACGGACGAAGGTTGGGAAATGGAAAAACCGTCGAGGACTTGTCTGTTCTGGGTGGGGTGTGTGTGTGTGTGTGTGTGTGTGTGTGTGTGTGTGTATGGGTCCACATGCACGTGAAGGCGAACCTGAAGGCTCAGGAGATGGTGGAGAACTCTTTGAGCAGCACATCCTGACTCAGCGTGTTCAGAGAGACGTTCTTCCTCACGTTCAGACTGATGGAGCGCACCTGCACACAGACATTCGTTTCCACAGAGAGAAAACACACTCCCACGGAGCTGAGAACGAACACACGGCTCAGTCTTCCATTAGGGACACTAGCTGCATTTCCATTAACCTTGAAATTGCGCAATTTGAAATAAACAAAAATAAATTTGCTTAATGAAAACACGCCGTTTTTGAAAAAAAAAAAAAAAAAAAGATCTTTTTTCGAGAAAAAGTGTTGGCGCTAGGATAAGCTGGTTTTTCGGCCGCATCAAAACAGGTTTATTTCACAAAACTGCAATGGAAACACTTTTTTCGCATCAAGTCACGTGATCAACAACTGGCACAAACCACAAAGACGACGACAACAGGAAGTAGTTGGAGGATCATGGCGCGGCATGTTTTTAATAACTTATTGCGTGAACAAACTTACTCGTGTGATTTTCATTTCATTTCTTATTTAATGGAAACACAGCTATTGTGAAAATCGACAGAAATTTGCGCACCTTTGTATTGGAAACGCAGCTACTGTAAAAGTCAAAGACTGTCAGGCTGTGGACAGATGGAGTGATGAATGAAAGGATGGACAGACGAACCAGCAGATATATGGATGATTAGAAAGACAGATGGGTGGAAAGATTAATAAATGAGGATGGACAGAAAAACTGAGGGATAAAGGAGTGGATGATTGGACGGATCTAACGCTTGATCTATCGTTCACCAAACGAATGAAGAGCGAATGGATGGATGAGTTTACACTCTGAAAATAAAAATACACAGGACGAGGAGAGACGAATCCATGAACCATCGAGTCTCTCACCAGCTCCTTGAAGAAAGCCGCTTCTTTTGGCTGCTCTGAATATCTCTCAAACTGGTCCAGACCGTCCTGCAGTTTCAGGGTCAGTGTGTCATAATTGGAGCGAACCACCTCCAAAACCTGAACAGGTCAAAACAAGAGGAAGACGGCTCATGAAAACAAACAGCTACAGTACATGATCGAAGCAAGTTACCGTGTCTGAGGTAAATTATTGATGAGTTTTTAAATACTTTACTGCATTATTTTATTCATGAGGGATCATGTGGAGAGATGCAATGCTGCTGGTACGGACCCCCACCAGGCTACGAGCTGTCGTTAACACACAGCATTCCTGCCCAGATTAATCTCTCTGCCCTTCATTTGCATTTAATATTTTCTGTTAATCCTCGGTTTTTAACCTAAAGGGGTTTTTTTCAGTCGAAACCTACGTCAGGATCATGAACAGGAGGATACAGGGCCAGGCAACAAGGCAATTCAAAATGCTTTACATGGGGAGAACATAAATCGTAAGAAAAACATATTGCCGTAGAATAAAGGAAAGTAGTGAAAAACTGGAAAACAGATTCCAAAGCAAAACGGCATTTATTGTTAGATGTTACCCAACCAAACCCTAAATCTGAGGTTTTGGAGTTTTTGGACCTTCTGCTGGTTCAGGCCGATAGCGGCTCATACTGAGCAAGTTCCCCAGAAGGTTTCATCCTGGTAAAAGGAAGTTTTTCCTCGCCACTCTCACCACATGCTGGTTCAGGATGAGGAGGCGACTGAAGTGAGAAGATTTGATGCAATCTGCTGGTTTCCATCAGGAGGCTTCTTTTTACCATTTGGCATTTTAGGATCAGAACCTGAATACACTGGATTAAAATGGACTGTATGGGTTGAATTGTCCTTGGATAAAAATCTAATTCATTTGGACTAAATTAGATTCTGATGTGGCTGGATTAAAAATTAGACCCGTCGGGCTTGTAAAGTACTTGAAAATAGAAAGTGAAGTTAATGTGACTATAACCCTAAAATAATTTCAGACGTCTGTCTTTAACAAGCAAGCTAACGTTTGTCCATAGATTTGTCCCAGACAGCTTCCTATACCGCGTTCAGTTACTCTAGAAGACATGAGATGATATGAAGGAGCTAAAAAGGTTAAGTGCCACAGAAAGTTACTTAAAATTTACATTACGTTTTCTCAAAACTACTGTATTTTTTTTTTTTGTTGCTCTTATTGTTTTTTTCTGTCAGACGTAGAGATGAAGACAGCAAAAACCTGTGGAGTGCTGCTTATGCAGCGCAGCTATTCACGAAGAGGTAGAAACAGAGCAGCTAGGCGAGGCTCCAAATTGGCCTCTGTCTCTTTAAGAAGCTCCTGCTCTTTCTGAGACTCTGCCTTCAGCATGCCTTCTTACCAGCATTGCACCTGAAATGTAGTTAGTATGATGAGCTCAGCAGATGTGCAGTTCCACCAGGTGTTTCCTAATTGCTGCTGCCGCTCGTCTGGTGGAGCTGAGTGGGGAGGAAGCTCAGCTTGGAGGCTGCAGCTCCGAGGAGGAGCTTTGTGGAAAAGGCAGCCTACCAAGCGTTTAGGGATCCCTGAATGGTTGTCATGGGAGATTAAAGGATTTCTCAAACAAGCATCAAAGAATCAAAGCAACACTCCAGGTATGTTTTTGATGAGGGAATAACATTATAACATGATGTAAAGCTAAAAAAAAAAAAAAAGTCAATTTTACATAATACTGCCCCTTTAAATCTTTTTTATGCAGATGACAGTTATATTTCTGACCTTCTGAATATAATTTTTTAGCTTTTTATTTCACAGTTTAAACAATGTTTTGGTGTCTGTATAAAGGAGTCGTGGGTTTATTTGTTTATTTAAGGATCCCCATTCGTCTCTACATTAGTAGAGATTATTCTTCCTGGGGTCCACACCACAAACATTACAATTAAATCTTCCTTTTTCAAACATTACAAAAAGACTCATAAATTACTATGCTCTGTTCATAAATTATTGAATCAAAAACATCTAAAACACTTCGGATTCAATGTAGTCATTCATTTTACTCAAGGGGGCCTTAAGAGGTAAGGTTTTGACGAGAATAGGTGGCTCATCACTTAAATAATATATTTTGTTGGTTCATTTTTTTTTATGTACTTGCATAAATTATTTATTCAAAGAGACGCCAGACAAACACATACAAGTTGGATGTTCAAAGTCCCTTCTGTTTGTTCCCATGTTTTGCCCTAGTGGGCTCAGAACTCCAGAACTGGATAATCCAGGATAGCTTTTTAACTTCAGTATAGTCGGATTCATGTGCTCACATACCCCAGCATGATTTGACGCTCAACATGTCTGAAATTACCATTTCAAGCGGCGCAAGGATTGCAGCTGTTTTAGCTTTGCTACATCAATCCCTCCTGTCCGTTGTGAAAGACGCAGACCTCTTTCATAACTTTATTAAACCTGGCATAGTGTGAAAAATACACAGGAGGAAGCATGAGCTGTGCTTCGACACTCTCTCCAGTGAAACGCCACAAAATACACTTTGCAGTTTAAAAAAAACCCACCTGCTTTAACAGATGTAAACCTAACAATGTTAACAAGTCGTCTTTGTCTGTTTATTTAATTTAAAAGCTAATTAACATTTTTAAAATTTACTGTGAGTGAATTTATGGTTCCTGTTCGACTTCCTTCAAATACATCAGCGGCTCTGCTCGGGAAAGAAACGACTACTGTTTTTCTTTCAGCCTTTGGAAGTAAAATGTTAAAATATTCATGCCCACACATCTCGTTCCCTTTTCTGCCTGCTCTTTTGTCACATCTCACTGCCTCACTTCTACACGTGTAAAGTGTAAAGCAAAGTTTGACCTCTAACCATAACTAACCGGAAAAACTGAAGAAAAGAAAGGAAAATTGAAAACTAAGCAGAAAAAAAACTAGTCACCAGGTTTTCTTTCTGTTTAGATGAATGAATAAATAACAACTGACAGAAAACACAGTGAAGTCGTGTGATCTTGTGTGATGTGAATTCAGTGTTGCCCCGTGTTTGTGTGTGTGAGCGTAGAGTCGTGTTTTAACGCTCCGTGCTTCCAGGGGCCATCCATCTTCTAGAGTCATGAAGGGCTGAAGACACTCCAGGCAGCCGGAGCGCCAGCCGCTGGTTTACGTCTGTCAGTGTTTGCGTAAGGACGTTATGTCAGAGGACTAGAAATTCAAGGTTTGTTTCATTTGAGTAAAAAACAAAAGCTGAGGGACAGAACAGGACAGAAAGAGTATAGCTTGAGGAGAGGACGAGCGTTTTTGCTTTCATCTCTGTTCAGCTCGTCTCTGCACGCAGAAGCGCCTCCAGCTGCATTTAGAGTCTCTGTAAAGGCTTCTTCAGGTTAACGCCACTGGGTTTGGACTATTTTGGTCAGTAAAACGTACAGCTGGTTATTTTTTGTTTTCTTCTAGCGTTTGTTTACAAATGTAACATGTTTCAAATGGACTTTACTTCTTTACTTTCATCACATTATTAACAAAAAACAGGCAGAAAGTCGGCATTTGTTTCATTCTGAGGAAGAATAAAATATCCGAGAAAGCTTTCTGGATACTGCAGCTCTTAGCAGCAGATGAGAACTGCAAAAGCAGTAATGATAAGAACTGGGGAAGCCCAGATATTTGACATTAATACTGCTGTGATGGCCGAAGACCAATATTTACCAGTATAACATTTATATATCCCTATCCTTTCGACATGGTGTAAAAACGACCACACCACCTACATCGTTTTTCTGCTTCAGCGAAAAATACCCCCGCGATCACACGACCAAACAAACACCGCATGGCCAACGAGCCCCCTTTCCCCGATATCGGACCTACACTGATATGTTAAAAATGACTAACGTCGGCAGGTACCGATGTTGATGCCGATATATCACGCATCTCGAACAGAAACAGCGAAGAGCGCTATATTTCAGAAAACACGTTTTGTTCCCCGCGCGGGCTGATATTGGCAAGTCGAAAGACACAAAAATGTCACTTTTTTTTACTTAAAACAATCCCCCAAACACAACAAGTTTGTCTTATTAATAGAAAGGCATAACATTTCCTATATATTGTTTAGGTTATTTGTCCTTTTTATTAGTCCAGAATAATTTTGAGTCTGTTCCCAGTAACAGCAATGAAATATTGGTGTCTCTTCAACAACGCAAGCTGTCGCCATGGGAGCAACAAGTCTGCTTATGAATATAAAAATAAAAACAAATACTGGATACTTGTGGTGGCATTTAGCAGAAAATGGAAATAAAAGCAATAATAAAGAAAGATTAACACTTTGTGTTACACCTCAACTTGTGCTTGAATTATGGTTGGGGGCCACATTAAATCCTTCTGAGGGCCACACTTGATATCACAGAAAACAACAAGAAAAGAGAAACTAGAACATAGAGACAGAAAATATTGATGGGTTGTTAAAGTACATTGTGGAACTCCAATAAATATTATCCGTCGGTAGGAGGCGTTAAGGTTTGATCAGAGGTCACGATCCGTCATGTTTCACAAGAGTCAGCCGGCCCAAATGGGGATCAGAACCACCAACACATGTTAAAACTAAGACACAAATCAAAAATAAAACATTTATAAACCTCTAAATAATATGCTTACTTTTCTGTTTTATTAGAAATGATCTCCAACTGTGGTACAACTACCACTGGCAATACTTGGATTGCTATTAGTGTTACTAAGAATAAAGCTTGGTATCAACCATTTACAATGTAAACACAAAGCTACGTTACTGTGATACAGAGCTAATAAGCCACTGCCAAAAAATGGTAAATGGCCTGCACTTGTATAGCGCTTTATCTAGCCGAGAGGACTAGAAAGCACTTTACACTACAATCAGTTATTCATCCATTCACACATTGATGATGGTAAGCTACATTGTTCCCACAGCTGACAGAAGCGAGACTTCCATACAGTCGGTGGCACCGGCCCCTCTGACCGCCACCAGCAGCCAAGGTGGGTGAGGTCTTTTGCCCAAGGACAAAACAACAAGAGATGGACGGAGTAGAGTTTGGGGACAAACTCCTACCTCCTGAGCCACCGTCGTCCCCAAAGATTCTTGTTGCTGAAGCAAAAAGGATCTTTGTTTTTAATACAAGAACTACTCCACACAGAAAAACAGCAGCGTACATTTTGAGAAATCCTAGTTTAAAATGAAGCAGACAGTAGTAAACCAAGCAAGAGAGCTAGTAGCTAATATGTACCTTGGAGGACAAATAAGGCACAATAGGCACAAAGTTGTACAAACGTAAATAAACTACATATAGAATGTTTGGATTTTCATGCTGCTTTGTCTCATATTCAAGCCAGATCAACATCCTTAATTCTTAGGAGGAATAAACTGATGAGCAATGGTTAAGTGCATGGGAGTGACATGGAAGGAGGTCGTAAGAAATGCTTTTAGAAATCTTTATTCCTCTCATTGTGTTGCATGTTCTGCCTTAATGCTGGATTTGTGGTTTCTTCACTGTTATTTGTTAATTTATTTGTTACTTTTCACATTTTGCACCTTAAGGCCCTTCCTGAACTAGGTATTTTTCTTTTTTTTTTTTTTTTTTATCTGACCATGCTTTTACATGTGCAGACAGGAACATTGTGTAGCTTGGTTGGCTTAAAGGATAAAACTGGGATCAATTTTCCTTCATGACTCCATTTAAAATTATGCACCAGTGTCCAATATTGTTCAGTAAAACCTGCGTGCTGACAAAAGGGTCAGCATAAAAAAAAAAAAAAAAAAAAAAAAAAAAAAAAAAAGCTTAGTCAGGAGGTTTGGACAGGGCTTTAACCTTCTTGGCCCCTCATTGAGTTTCTAAATTCATCTGCAGAACAGCATGCTGTAAGTAGCTGTCAAAAGCATAGCTAGGGATGTGTTGGGTTTGAGGTTTTAATCAATATTTCATTTGTTTTTCCTGGTTTTTACAGTTAATATTACATAAACCCCTGAAAAAATGTATTATGTTTAATGCTATTGAGTGTTTCTTCATGTCTTCAGATAAAATCCTTTAATCAAATAGTAAGCATATGTTAAATATATTCAGAAAATATATTACATGATATTGGGCCACTACTATTTATCATAGAGACAGAGACTTAAAGCTGTGGTATAGAATAGGGTTCAGTATATAATGATATAATCTTGCATATAATAAAGAGTTGCGATGATAAGATGACATCAATGTTAACATGCAGACCCCAGAAGAGCAGAAGTGGTTCTGCTCTTAGCACTCATGGATGTAATTTCTGATCAGTCTCTAGGTTATTGTTGAATCATGAACTCTGACCTTAACTGAGACGGGCGAGACTGCAGTCCTTCAGACGTTGCTCTGGGTTCTTTTTCTGACCTCCTGGGTGAGTTTCTGATGCACTCTTGAGCAATACAATTAATAAATTGTTTTTGCAACACCTCAAAAATTAACTTGTGAAAAAAAAAAAAAAAAAAAAGTTTCCTAAGTTCTGATAAGTTATGTATATTTATCTGATTAGAGGGAAGGAATGTGATGTGGAGAAACGAAAACCTTTGCGAGCTCAAACCCAAGACAACTTCTGCTGTTTTTCATTGTTGTAAATAAATCTAGCAGATAAAAGCACAGAGGTAATTAGAGCGCATAATGACCAAATCCATTACTCTCCTATCAGGTGGTAATAAAAACAGTCTCCAGGCAGCTTTTTCCATCTTACGCATAAATGATAAAAAGTCTGAAATCAGACCCAAATAAAGCCCGGCCTCTCTTTACTCACACTTTTCCAACAGTAATTTAGAAACACATTAGTGTTTGAAAAGTTGTTCTGCTGCGTCTTTTTAATTACTTTTTCCTCCCTTTTAGTGCATCTAAAAATCAGACGGATGATGTGAAATGTAGCCATTTACAAGAGGTGAGGGAAGAGAAAACATCAGTTTTCAACAAATTTAAATCAGATTTTTATATTTGCCTTAGAAGCACAGTAAGAAATGGCCTCTACTCAGTAAGCATGTGTGATAGATGTCTCATCATCATAAACAGAGTTTGAACCATGTATTTCTGGCACAACTGTAGCTAATTCTGGATTAATCGCCTGTATTTCTCAATAAAATGTGTTTTTAGTTCATTTAATCTCGTAGACTTCAGATCAGTTAGTTGGATTGCAGGCGTGTCGAAACCCAAATAATCCCAGGATCTGGTGCAGCTAATTTGTATTCAGAGCCAGAAGAGTTGAAGTGTTTTTGTTTACCTGTTCCTCTGACAGCTGGGAGATGTGGTTCACTGCAGCGTACGACTCAATCTTGGGATTAAAATGGTTGATGATGGCACTGAAAGAAAAACAAAAAAAAAAAGAGCCTTGCTGAAATGTTGCAGAGAGAATATGTTAAATGTCCCTTTGAGGAGAACTCACTGCCTTTGTGTCTTCAGTCCATGTTCTGAGCAGTGGGAGAAAAGGTGGGAGGAAGACTGACTTATTGCAGTATGGAGATGATCAGGCTTTTATCAGTGGACAAAGATTGTTTTCTTTGAGGTGTGACCTGCTGATCCCAACTTTCCTTTCAAAGACTTTAATACATCTAAAATACTTTGAGTAAACAATGTAATAATGGAGCAAAACATTTCAAAATACATCATCATATGTATTGAAGAATATTTCCCTAACATTTATTCACAAACATTAAAAAGGGGAGTTTCAGGAGAGTGATGCACCGAATGAATGGGAGGAATGCTGATATATTATATATGACTGCTTAAATCACTGATTAGAGCTAATTAAGGGAAAACTGCATCACTACAGCAGAACCAAACTTCATATAGGAAATGGTCGACAGCAGGGAAGCCAATAATCGGCTGGTGTGGAAACCTTTTTTTAGAGCCAGGTAAATCTGCTTCAGATCAAACCGAACAGAAATCTCACTGGAATCCATCATATCAGACTACCGAAGGTACGACTTTATCACTTCATCTAAAGAGGACTGCAGTAATCAACCTCCCAAAATGTTTACATAAGAGGATAAACTAAATTACAAAGAACTCAATCCATCAGAGACCCTAGAGAATCTGCTGTAAACAGCAAACGTGTCCATCTGCCAGCTTTTTCCATCCTAACAAGTCCTTTAGATGCTGTGAACATTAAGTCCAGGACTGTTCAAGCAGCTACAGCAGCTTAAAACAACACCACCCATCTAATATTAATGTGGCTGGACTTTCTACAAGTGACTGAATGCTGAAAAGCATCAAAGATAATAGAGTGTCAAAACCTTTAGCTTATGTCAACAGTACACTGCCAAGAACAAGGGGAGAGATACGAACAGCAGAGTGTTCAGATAAAAGCCCACTGAGCCAACCTCCCTCCATGAACACCTCTTCTGTTTACCTCTGTTTTTAGGTGCTTTGCATCACAACAGGAGAGAAAAGAGGAAACGCTGTGAGGAGGCGAGAGGACCTCTCAAGGTCCAACATACACATATCAGGAAGTTAGACTACTTCACGATTGCTGGCAGCCCTTGTAAAGATGTTTAAAAAGCCTAAAAATAAATAAATTTTTTAGCACAGTAGCATAATTTAACAAAAACTATTTTGAAAACAAAGATCAACTTCTAATTTGAGAACATTTACAATGCTGTGAGTATTTGTCCCCTTACAGCTGTCTTTTTTCTTGTTTTCGTTCCTACTGAGCCTGGCCAGATCTAAGGTCAGATGATTAAAAAGATCACCACCTCTCCATAACAGCGATTTATTTATCGATTCATGTACACATCTCTACCTGGAGTGTCAATAAAGGTGGAGGACGCTGGAATTACTCATACCAGATCCGATTTCTGATTTTAATCAGTTTTTTCCCTCACTTTCTTTTCCAAAAAAGAAATTACAAATGAAAAAATATTTTCCAGCAGTGGCTTTTATTTCGATCAGCCCTTCTGTGAGTTCTACGACGAGGTATCAGGGCCAGGCTACAAGAATTCTTGTTTATGAGAATATAGTCATAATATTAGCAAAATAAAGATGCTATTTGACCAGAAGAACATCTTAAAATTAGGAGAAAAGTTGTTTTGAACACAGCTTGGATAATTTTTTTTTTTTAAATTATTTTTGATGTTGGAGTTCTCATAAAATTACAATTTCATTCTTCTCATATCACGACTTTACTCTGGTAATATCAAGACTTTCTTCTCTTATTACTACGACTGTTATCTTGAAACATTATGACTTTATTTTGGTAAATAAAAAAATCGCAGTCCTAATACTCCGCTGTAGAGTTGACCTGAATTCAAATTCCAAATAAACAGAAGCTGTAAAACACGCTTTTCAAACAAGATGGCATCACTCTATGGAAACACAAAGTGTGCATTGGTAAAAAAAAAAAAAAAAAAATCCACATTTTCCAAAAATTAAGTCTTCAAAAACCAAAAATTTGCCCTACTCACTCCCATCATTCATTACAGTGTGCATGTCTCTCTGAGCCTGAGCGAGCCAACAGAGAATTTCAAATGTAAATCCAGAGACATTGCTCTCCAGCATTAGCTTTCAGTCTGAAGAATAAACTGCTTAATAGCTCAAATACAAGTTGATTCAATAAGCATAGCTGGGAGATTAAACGACTTATCCTGCACTAGTCTGGAGTGCATAATATATCAAATATATTAGAATGACAAAACTGGAGAGATTTTTCAGTCACTGTAATTCTTCTGTGAGCACAAAGAGACGACAGAGGAGAGAACTGATGAAAGTAAAATTGAATCAGTTCCTTCATTTTGGTTCATTTCATCGTCTAACTGAACTGTTTATAGCCTCCTCTGTTTTCATTCTTTTATTTTTTTAAAATATTCTTTTCAGGTTCTGAGTCGAAGCGTTTAAATCAACTCCTCCCACTGCCGGTTCGGGCAGGAGCACCGCTCCACCAGCAGACAGTCTGTGGGTGAGTTTAAAGTAAAAAGATTTGGTGTCTTGAGGCCCCAAACCAAGGCTACATCAGATGATGTCATTCTCTGAAAAAGCAAAAGTATTCATCCCCCTTCAACTTCTTCCCATTTGTCACGTTACAAGCTCAAACTCCATGTATTTAATTTAGATTTACAGTAACAGACCATCTCAAACTAGAGCATAGATCTAAGTGGAAGGAAACAGACGTAGGGTTTGTCGCTACCACCTCAGCACATCTAGAGACTGAAATTCTTGCCAAGTTTTCTTTACAAGTTGAGTCAGCTTGGATGGAGAGCCTCAGTACACATCTTTTTTCCTGCCAGAATCTAAATTAGGCTTATTTCTGGACTTTCTAAGACATGAGCTAAAACCTTACATTGAAGTTCTTAGTTTATGTTTGAGTGTGTGTGTGTTGTCCTGCTGAAATGTGAAATCTTTTGCAGGTTTACTTCCAGGGCTGCACCATATTTACCTTCATCGGTCTTCCCTTCAACTCTGACCAGCTTCCCTGTCCCTGCTGAAGAAAAGCATCCCTAAAGCTTGATGCTGTCCTGTGGGAACGTTGTGTTCAGGGTGATGCGTAGTGTTTACTTTCTGCCATTCAGCATTTTGCATGAAGCCCCGAAAGTTAAATATTGCTCTCATCTGACCAGACCTCCTTCCTCCACATGCTTGCTGTATCCCCTCTATATGGCTGATGGCAAACTGTTATGATGCCAATGAAGTAGTTTGTGTTTGCAATGAGACAAAATGTAGAAATGTGAATGGGGTGTGAATACTTTTGCAATGAACTTTAAGTGTTTAGTATGATGGAGGACCCTAAAGCTCTAATCTTCAGGGAGAACATTTTAAAGTGTGAGGAGTTCTTTTTTTTTTTTTTTTCTCGTTCTCCAACTCATCCCTGCTTTACACTTCACTCATTCAAGCGAGCGAGTGTCCTTACCGAATGTTGACGAGGCCGTGCGTGACTTTGCTGGCTGCCTCCTTCCACTGGCCTGTGTTGGTGGATACTCTCAAAACTGGAGGGAAGAGAATGACAGAAAGAAACATGATCCAAGAGCTTTCTCTCTTTCACGTTACCCTGTAAATCAACCCATAATTCACATCCCACATTTGTAGAAGGAGACACTGAGCGGGCCTTGTTCATGAGCCTGGTTCCAGTGCTGAACTGGTGCTAGAGCTTATATAGCAACAGTTCTTTATGTCTCCACTGCCCCAAACCCAGGCTCCAAAAAACTGGCGGCGTCATGGGGAAGAGCAGCCAAACACATTGTGAGCGCCACACTTAAAACTTTGGAGTTTAGTTTCAGTTTTGGACTGTCAAATTGTTCTCAAAGTTGTGTTTGACTCTAGTTTTCCAGAAATCCAGATATTAAAAAAAAAAGCTCTTTAGGATTTTTGTTTCTCTTTGTTGTTTAAAACCTTTTTAATACATTTAGTTGGTGATATTAGGGCATCTGTTTGCAGCAATACTGGAATAAATGACATGTAGTTCAACTGGCTTCATGCATTAAGATCCTTTACAAACACAGAATAAAACAGGGTGAGGATCAACAGTTAACTGGATGAGACGCTTATAAGGGCATGGCTCTGATTTGCCTCTCAGGTTCTTTTACAGAACCAGTTCAGAACTGGCTCCAGCACCAGTCCTTGTTGAGCGCTGGAAAAGCCCTGTGAATCTTCTCCGCTCTATGGTTAATGGAAAGGTTTTCAAGCGTACCCATACAGTAGAGGTTGTCAAAGACCTGGTGCATTCGGACAATTTCGTAATACAGCTCGTCGTAGCTGTTGGATGTGGGCAGGAATGTGTCTCCATAGGTTATGAACATGTTGAACAAGTTTACCACCTAGAAAACGAGACAGAGAAAGTTTCAGGGAAATCACACATGAAACATATCAAAGATGCTAAATTAGGATTTATAAGAGAAACTAAACTTGTACTAAAACAGATTTAAAAACAACCATCTTGTTCTTCAGATGACACCATAACAGTGGTGGGCACACTTCTGCTAATGCACTAACAGCGGAGCTAGTTTACTTTGCAACCGTTTGGTGCGCTTAGCTTCCCCTAAATTAATTATTCTAACTAAATCCTAAAGCACTAATTTATTTGGCTGTTTTGTAAATTTTCAGTTGAATAAATTTTGACGTCTGTGTTGAAGTTTTGGTTATCGACTGTTGCCAATTCTTCAAATAATTCTCTTTATCACTCTTTTTTCCCAAATAACTTTATTTGAAACAACAAGCATACAGGAACAAAATAAAACACAGACAGAAGAGAACAAGCTATAAGCATAAATACATTATCTAAGGGCATTATAGAACATGTAAATTATAATGTCAAAAATAAACTGATGCTCAAGGGTTGTAGTCTTTCAAGGGCAGATATAGCTTGAATTGAAGTTAGCGCTTTACCATTAGCTTCCGTAAAAGACCGCGTTGGCGTAGTGCTTTAAAGTTAGTGCAACTAATGATTATTATTAGTGCTTTGGGATTAGTGCAGCCAACGTTTTTGTTAGCGGTGCCCACCACTGCAGGTCCCCAAACTGCACACTTCAACAGTAACACAGCAGCACTAACTGGTCCATAAATCTCCCACCTCCACTTTTTATGTCAGCATTTCTCACCAGCAAGGCCAGGTGAAAGATGTTGTGCTTGGCCAGTAGTGTGGTTTCATTTGACAGCAGGAACTTCAGCAGGTTGATGAGAGCTGCATACAGAGAAAGACTTGCTAGTATTAAAGAAATAATGAGGATTATTGTCTCCCAGCAGAGGCAGATAGCAGCACCCTCTCAGTAGGCATCTTCATTAAGGAAGATAATGAACCTCTGGGGTGTGAGGGGGGGAGGGGGATCCTTTCAACGCCAAATCAAGGATGTCTGCAACCTTTTACTGAGGAAAACAAAACCCATCGTGGAAACTAAAATGAGCGTCTGCTCCGAACAAACGGCAACATAAGCTGACACAACAACACACCGAAGGAAGATAAAAGCATCCGGTGTTTTAATTCGGCTATTTTTCGTCTCCAGGTTTATTTTCTGTTAAGCCTTTATCACCAACAAGAGGGGTGAGCCTGTGTTATTCAGGGAATTAATGTGATTATTGGTCTGATTAGAGAAATCTGTATTCCAGTAAGATGTGATGAAGCCATTGCAAGCTGAAATGTTAGCCTATTGTGTGTTGACCCAGCTAAAAGTGAGGCCTCCAGGATGGATGGATCTCTCTTTAGAGAGTCATTATCCAACCTCAATGATGCAATACATCTTCAAAACAACAATCGCATTGCGTTAGGAAGAAAATGGGCTTATTCCGCCAAAATAGAACCGAATTACTCCAACTTCACAGGCAGCATAATAAATATAATCATGTGGTTTGTCCAATCACTAAAGTCTCAAAACTATTACAAAGTTGTGGTTCAGTACAGTGTTTGTGTGTAATAATCAGCTGGAAGGCAATATGACAATACTTCTTTCAAATCACTTTAAAAAAAAAAAAAAAGTTGTAGATGTACAGTTTCAAATTTTTGCAAGACTTGTTTGTAAGAATTGATCCATTCAAAAATACAATATGATACACTCAGAGAAATCAGGTGGGGAATTTACAGCTTGATCAGTCTCACTGCTGACCAGCCTGTCAGAATCTCAAAAATCCAATTTTTTTTCTGATCAGTTAATGCACCGCAGCACAGTGCTAAGAGATGACAACACTGTTCAGTGTGGAAGCTGCTACTAAAGGAAGAAGAATCATTGTTGCATAAAGTTCACATGTTGGAGCTTATCAGCATCAAAGTACTGGTCCACATTACAGTTAGACGCAACTTTATTTCGACAAAACAAAAACAAATAAACAAAAAACAAACACACCTAAAGGTACGTGAGGTAACTTTACCTGACCAAAGCTCTCTCCAGGTGTAGTGTAATCTGATTCTGCATTTCTTCTGGTAACATAGCAGTTTGTGAATGATTTGCACACAGCGCCTTCAAAAGAAAATAATCATTTAAAACTTATTGTTGAGAAAACTGAATAATAGACAAATCACAACAATGTCCTTGTTGTTTAATGTATGCTTACAAGTACAGATCCATGGGGAAATCCTTCATCATATGAGTGACAATAAACTCCACCATAAGATCTACATGCAGGGATACAGAAACAGAAAAATCAGCACTATTAGACAGAAATAACATAGTTTAACCTTAAAAGTAATATTTTTAAGAGTTTATTCTAGGTAGAAATTTAGAAATCAGAAAGGAGGCTATGATTGAATAATGTTTGGAGTAAACAGTTTGGTTACCTAGAACGGCACAAACCAGCGGACGTGAAGGGATGTTTTTACCCGGCGCTTTCTTCCGGTGTCTCATTGGCTTAAAAACAACAAAACAAACAAAATTAAATCATTTTAAATGCTTTGTGTTTTCAGATTCACTCGCTCTAACACCAAACCTATACAGCAGCACTGAAAAGTTGATTTTAAAACTTAACGTCATATATATATAACATTATATAAAAATGACAAACAATCAGAAGCACCATCATTAGTTGCACACCACAAACTTACCATCCTATGTAGGCTGACTCTGAAGTTTATATTGTCATCATGAAGAAAGGCATCAGCATACTGGTCCTGTGACAAAACCAAACGAAACCAAAAGCATTCAGACTGTTGGAGAATATGGACAGATGTAAACGTTACAGCAGAGGGGAAGCTCTCACCTCAGCGATGCACGTGAGGATAATCAGGCACAGTCTGGCACTGTTGAGTCGATGCTCATCTGTAAATATACAAACAGCTCTTACCAAACAAGAAGATACAAACGATTCTGAGACAACTTTGATTCAGGGACTCCTGGCGTGTCTCAAGCCTATCCGTCTAACAGATCCTTTGACTCTCCTACGGAGCATTCTGAGGGTCTTTAAAGAGAATCAGAGCAGGAAGTTTACTAATCTGTGAAACAAAGTTGTAAAAGCTGCTAATAAGCACTGACTGGGAATATATCCTGACGAGTGAATTACATTTACAAATGACCTCTGGCAACACTGGAAATGCAAGGAGAAATAAACCTATTTGATTCGATTACAGGCAAATGGTAAATATTCTCATGACAGAAGGGATATTTTTGCAAAATAAGCGCACCAAATGTTAAATATAGCTGTTTCTTGGTTTTATTACTGTACTGTGTGTTTGAAGATGTTGTTGTCTTCAGCAAATTCAAAAGGAAAGCTGCCTAGTTAGTTAACTTTTGACCAGATGTTTGCGCTTCTCAGGACAACCTGGTTTGTCTGCTTCATGTTAACTGTTTGCAGACCGATAGATGGAAGAAACTGTTTTACTCTACTTCATTTTGCAAGACAGGTACTGTATGCTATGCCATTGATGTAGTAATTGATGCAAAAGGAGCCCCAACCAAGCTTTGAGTGAACAGAAATGAACATAACTTTCAGAAGTCTGACATTTTGGTCAAAAATTTTTCCCCCCTTTTTCAATTGATCTTATGTAACATTCTAATAGCTGAAAGACTGAATTTTGGGTTTGCATTATCTGTAAGGCATAATCAGCATATTACAATAAATAAAGGATTGAAATATTTCACTCTGTTATGAGTTTATATAGTATATAAGTTTCATCTTTTGAAATAAGTGACAAAATATATTGATGTTATTCAGGATATTTTGAGCTTTACCTGTAAGGCGTGGGGGCTATAGACTTAAGAATTTTACTGCAATATTATGTAGTACTATTGTGATAACGATAATAATTATTTTTTAAATTTCTATTTATTACTTCTTTTTTTTTAGGTAACTGTACGGCTGTGACTGCATGGCACAGCATTCATAGCACCACAAACACTAATGCTGTTCTTGAAAAACATACCCATTTGAGGCGGGTTTCTTCAGGACGTCACTTACTTAAAGAAGTGATATTTACGTCACTAAAATGCCCACAGTAACTGCATTTAATTATATTTTCAAATTTACCGATATTTACTGATCTTCTTGTGGAACTGTGGAGAAAATAGTTAAAATAAAATTTACAATAATACTGTCAGTTTTGTTTTTTATTTAACATCATTAATTGAAATTTATCGAGACAATGATAAATCAAAATTCTTATCATAAGAAATTTTTTATTTATTTATATTTATTATAAATGATAATACGATAAATGCCCACCCCCAGTACGTTATTATGTACATTATTAGTCCAAAAATTACTATTACTACTGCTGCTAATATTATTTACAGCAGGTAAACAGAAGGGAAACGCATAATGTGACTTATCTTGTAATAACACTTTGTTGCATCTTTTTACCACATTTGACCAAAACTGTGACAACAGTAATGACTGATATAAATTTGCATACAATATCTTTTATTCAATGCATTACATCTCTGAACTCAGTTGAAATTTTCTCCTTTCTCTCTTGCAGGTTAGAAGCTACACAGGGCTCACTCTGTTTTAAATACAAACATCATTGTTTCCTTGTTTACACTGACCTGCTCGTCCTCAATAATCTAGTCTACAACACCTGATGTAAGCCACTCTTGGCTCTCAACCAGTCAGCGGAGTTAATCCTTCTGAAGCACTGATCGTCTTTGACAAAAGGAGATTCAAACAACATAGCATAAAACGACTTAACACTTTTTTATCTTTTGTGTGAATCTACATATCTTCATGCTGCTGTTACACCAGAATTTCCCCACTGTGGGACAATAAAGACTATTTCTATTTCTATTCTAGGACTGGATCCAAGATGGGTTCTAACTCTGAACCAGAACAGGAAGTGCATCACACTAAAAGGCTTATTATCCGCCTCAAACAAGAGAATGAAGAATGATTTGAGACAAAGAAAAAAAGAATGATGCCAGGCTTTCTGTTTACCTTTAGTATCCTGCATTACAATTGAGGCATACTTGAGGAAGGTAATGAGAAGGTTGCTGGTCTGCAGGTTGGGATCCAAGGGCAGTTCCGGGCTGTTCATCACTGCACAATAAGCATACAAATTAAACTTCAACTTAACGTAAATACGCTAAAAAGGAAAATTGGGCAGCCAATTGCAAGGATGTTTTTCTGGAAAAAAAGAACTAAACTCAAAATGTTTTTCTTGTTTATCTGCAGCTGTATTACATCACTGGGTCCAGGCATGAACCTGCTGTTCCCTTTTCCCAACCAAACACTCATTCTTAGCCTATTGCACATCCAGAAGTAGGAATAAAAAAGTACGAGCTTTCTTTGGACACGTGATTACAAACACGTGTGTGTGTGTGTGTGTGTGTGTGTGTGTGTGTGTGTGTGTGTGTGGCTGAGTCTGGTCTCTGTAGAAGCTTCCATGAAATGTCATGTGAGCTACCTACGTATGGCACACAACTGTGTTGGAAGCTGAATGTAAATATTTTATACAGAGAAAAGCTCTCTGGTAAGCAGTAATGGAGGAAGACCCGGGCAGAGAAAGGAGCAGCTTTTAACAGTAAGAGGACGTGTGCATTGGAAATGACCTGCGTTTGAACAAGTTAGCTACAAGACACGGCTTCAACAAAGCCTGTGGTGACAGCCATACAATCTTTTCTGAAAAAATGAATCACATTATGTAATGATCTGGTATTTACTTCATGATTTCTGTTACATATTTAATCTCTTTGTGTTTATTATGAAGGCATTTCACTTCGATGGTGTGAAAGGTCTTAGGTGTTCTTAGCATGGCTGTGACAGGTAAGAGTCAAGCCAGCAACTCTTCAAAATGTAATAAAAAGGTTAAATAGAAGTGAAGAAACAGGCGCTTTTGCACTTTAAATCGGCTAACTTTATCAGTCTGGCTCCAGTTTTCAAGACAAACAATGGCGATGATGAAAACTAAACATGAAGCACAAAAGTGATCAAAAATGGTTCAAATGATCCTTCCTACAGCCCTTGGAGGATGTTCAAAGGCTGAATATTTAATTAAGAAAGAACATGTGAAACAAACCAACTTTGTTTCAAAGTGGTTAAAAAGCCTGGCTTTGTAAAAACACACTAAAATACATTTACATTGTTACTGTTTACCCCAGTTCATGTAGGAAAAACTGCATTTTATTTTTTTTAAATAAACACACCAACGAATCTAAATATGGAAATGAATGTGCAGTCAAAAGCAAGCCTGAATTATTGGCAAGTAACATGATTCCAGCAAAAAAAACAAAAAAACAAAAAGGGTTGAAAATAGCAAATAGAAGAATCAAACTCCTTAAGCAGTTATTTAAACAGTTTAAAGACGCAGCTACGTCCCAATCAGACAGATCAAATAAAAACAGAAATGCTAATAAAAACCTCACTGATTTCATCTGTCTTTTTAAGGAAAACAAAGAAAAAAACACTTAAAGCTGCAGTATGTAATTTTTATAAAATGTTTTTTTTTTTTTTTTTTTTACATATTTGTTAAAACTGTCACTATGTCCTGCCAAAATAATATAAGACAAAAAAATCTGTGAAAAAAATTGAGGTCCTCGGTCTCCTCCTTGTGGTCGTACTGCCATCTGCAGAAACACACTGTTCCCAGTCAGGAACAACCAATCAGAGCCAGGAGGAGCGTCTTAGCGCTGTCAATCACACTTAGGTACGCTCTTATGCAGTTTTACGAAAGAAGAAAAACGTTTTAAAATCAATTTGGGGAACTGTTCACCAATTTATGCAAGTAAAAAACACGTTAAATCCAATGGTTCAAGCTCTTCAAACAGAAACATTGTCACAACCCTTGTGTGCATAAAAGTGAGAAGCTTACCATCTAAGGAGGGTGGCGTCGTGCCGAGTGGTGTGGTTGGTGTTGTTGGAGTGGGAGTGGTGGGTGTGACTGCGATGTCAATCTCAGGATGGCTCTGTTAAGAGACCAGAAACACAAAGATTCTCTAATGTGGGAGGCAGGAATGGTTACATGTGCCTAATAATGTTAAAGCCAGATTAAAAGCGCTGGAGACAGAAGCCTGATGCGTTACTGTGAGGAATAAGGAGTTCAAAACCTTAAAAATGATTTATTATTCATGTCCTTCATCTGCTTATTTGGCATGCCCTTAACACCCACCCATCAATGGGATTAAAAAAGGTAAAAAGAATAAATCATTTCTTTGTAAACAGGAACCTTGTAAAATTCATTAAGCCTCAACCCATTCAGAGCAGTACACAGCATTGCATGATCAAACAGTAGAGTATTCTGGAAAAACTCTCCATGAAAACCATGCACCACCAAAGAAACTACAAAAACAAATAAAGAAAATTATAACCTTTAGGTATTGTTGAAAACAATGGATTCTGTACATAAGTTTATCAACATTTAAATTACGAACATGTACTTGTTTATGTGAGTCTAGGTCAAGGTGAAACTGATGTTGCACCTAAACTCAGGTACAAGAACAGATGTCAACTCAATTTTTATTTAGGAGTCTAAGATGAAAAACACTGTGCTGGGTGTCTTTTGTTTTTTTTTAATAAAAGGAAGCGGTAAAACAAATAAAAACAAAAAAATACTTCACCTAATCCTAATGCAATGGAATCATTTAAAGGGTCCATAAGCAAAACTGATTTAAGGATAAATTAACCAGATAATCCCTAAATTACCTCTTACGCCTCTCCTTTAAGCAGTAAAGCAGATACAAAAAGTTAAAATACATTTTACTTTTTTAAAAATGGCCGAAATAGTAAGCATCCATGTGGAAAAAAACTTCATGTTATCTTACCTGTGCCAGTACTGTGATGAAGTTTCTGTTCAGGTGGACCGCCTCATAAAGTGCCAGCAGAATTGCCTCATTTGTCCTGAAAGTTGAATAGGGAAATGTTTCAAGGTGAACATATTTAATTATAAAAAAAGAGAGTTTTTCTTTTCAGGTTATCTTGGCGAAAACAGCAGTTAAAGCTCCCTGCAGGTCAAAAGAACTGGCGTCGCCTTGAATCAGATCACCACACTGACACAACCGAGGCAGGAGACCAGATATCTACCAGTCACAGCAGCTTCATTATAAGCGATAACAGCTTCAATAGTTGAAAATAATGTTGCATTGTGACATAATTTATATGTTTTGTTTTGTTTTAAATAAAACTAGTGACCAGTATTTCACAAAAAATACTGGTTGTTTTTTTTTTGTTTTGTTTTTTGTTTTTTTCAGAAAAACAACCACCAGAGAGAGCTAGGCACTGTGATTCCGGGGGCAGATGAGATATTAAACACAGCAAACGGTTTTGTACGTCAGCTTGACTTCAAGTGAGGGTATTTTTCCAAAGAGTTTTAGCGATAAATAATTTGAAAAGGGCTCAAATACAAATATAATTAGAATTAAACAGTATATTTAACACTTTAAATTATTGGTTGTGTAAGTACCACGAAGAGTCCCAATGAAAAGTACAAACTGACACATGTCAGTGCAAAATG
The DNA here is from genome assembly GCA_014839685.1 of Anableps anableps. Taxonomy (NCBI): domain Eukaryota; kingdom Metazoa; phylum Chordata; class Actinopteri; order Cyprinodontiformes; family Anablepidae; genus Anableps; species Anableps anableps. Next base: position 15,050,599 of record CM026065.1, on the reverse strand, counting down.
CCTCAGGGAAAATGGCGTCTCTCCATGAAAAAGTCATATACAAGGAGAAGTTTGTGATGAATTTTACTTAATAATCACTAATCGGTTTGCTTTAAATTACATGAACAAAAAAATGTATTTAACTTTGGTGTCAATAAAATCATTACTGTCAACATGGGTCAAAGGGCTTTTGTCACATAGCAGTAGCAATAAGATTCACAATAAGAACAAAAGAGGACATGTTGGCCTCATCCTGGGTATAAACACTGAACTTACTGTACAGAGAGTTTCTCATCAACATCTGCTATAAACATGCTGCCCACCTGTGGAGAAAAAGATGATGACGTCAGCATAAAAAAAATGTCTATTTTAAAACTATGAGATGAAAGTGGAACCTACCATACTAGTGAGGGTTGAGAAGAACCCACCCTGGTTCTCTTCCTCTTTATCTTTGTACTGTCTAAAATGTAAAAAAAAAAACAAAAACAAAAAAAACAAAAAAAAAAAACAACCAATACAAAATAGGAAATTATACAACTATAAACAAAAAGGAGAGAGCCACATCACATCTGAAACGGAGATCAATGTTTACAATCAAACACACATTCACAGAAAATACTCTACCGCTTCCAATATGTTATCTACAGGCTGTTCAATTTAAACACAGAGTAATAGGCTCTATATAGGCATCATCCATCACTCTGATATGTCTATCTTTGCATGCAGATGGACCAAACCTTCTTAACAAACAGCATTTTAATTTCCACCCCCCCACCATCTAAAAAAAACATTACAGACCATCAAAGCAAACTGCCAGATATAAATAACTAAAAAGGCCTTGTATTGTTTTTGTCCTTCGTCAGAGCAGAAATAGAAACACTGATGACACCAGCAGCCTCAGCGCGCGCACACACACACACACACACACACACACACACACACACACACAATTATTCTGAAATAATTGTAATACCAGTTCTGACAAATGTGAAGAAATGTAAAGATCTCACCTGTTATATTCGGTCAGAGCTTGATGAAGGACCACACCCATCCCCTGGGAATAACATAAAATGAGCCGTCCAGTGATTACATATTTAACAATCTACCTGATGAAAAGGGCACCGGCTGCACCAGATCTGCTCCTCAGTATCATGCTTTAATGAAGAGACCGTAAGCAACAGCATACTTACATCGAGTGTCGGCTCATCATCCACAATGGACAGTTTCACAATGTATGGATTCACAGACTAAAGAAAGAAAAACAATCAGTGAAAAACACAGACATAACATTTAAGCTGTTTTCACAACGTTTCTTATCCCTGCATGTTTGTTGGAGTATCAAGAACAGCAGACCTGAAGAAACAAGGGGATATTTGTGAAATATCATCATTAATAAAGTTGTATCCTGTATAAGAAGTATGTGTATTGTATGGCATTTACACTGCTTTTGCATTGGGATGGACGGTGTAAGATTCACAATGTGCTATGGTGTAAAGATATGGTACCATGCAGAGGATAGTGTATCGTCATAAGTGCACAGTGTAGCATGAGATTATGTATCAGTACTATAGGGTCACTGCTACAACATTTTTGCAGCACTTGAATAAATTCAATGGTATAGGGGTAAGCTTTATAGAGTTCTAACATTATTAACATAATGCCAATTTAAAACCATTGGATGGGACGCTAGGAGTCTGTTAAAGACCTGACAGCAGGGTGTATATTTGTTTTCCTTTTTAAAATTACTTGTGATATAGCTTAATAACAGTAACAAATTCAATTCAAAAAAACTTTATCTTTAATTTGACTGTAGCCTGTTGATGTATGACAGTCTCATGACTGTTATAACACGCTAACAGCTAAATATTTGGGCAGCAGAGACAATATTCCACAGTAGCATGTCCTGGATGAGCTCTGCTAATCCACCTCATTTGCTTTTGCTGATCCACTTTAAATCTCTCCCTGGCTACAGAAAGATTGTATCTGTTATATTGTGCTTTTATTAACGTCTCCTCAGTTCAGTTTAGATATTCCATGTGCTGGAGTAATATTAATCACAGGTCACTGTTTGGTCTTAGATAAGCAGAGTAGAGGAGCTGAAAATCATAGCATGCATTGAATGAGCATTTACATATTTAATACAAAACATTTAATGACAAAGAAAGAATAATTAAAGAATAATTTTCTTGCAGGATCTTTAGAAACACAGAGTTGGCTCAATTTTTATTATTAATTTTAAATTAAAAAGAAATTCTAATGCTTTTATGGTCCATATTTATAATTTTCCATTAAACCTCTATTTATTTTATCTAATTTTTTAATTAGGCTTTTATCAGCATTGTTCTTGTTCTGTATATTGAACATTAAACCAGCAAATGCAAAGTTCAATTTGATCAAAATCTCACAATATGTTTGGTTTTAGAACTGTTTTCCTGCAGAACTAACATTAATAAAAAAATAAATAAAAATAAAAAACACTACAGCAAACGTATCAACATTATACTCGCCTCATATTTTCTGTAGTTGACCAGAAGCGCCAGAAGAACCACAGAATCATACCCATGCTGCCCTCTACTGGACGGATCAGACAGAATCTGAGCAGTGAGGTAGAAATTAAAGCATCACTTAATCAAATCAAGAGCATGAACTGTTTTAATAACATATATCAAAAATCACAATAAGAAAAAACATTTACTTGTAGAATTGCTTCAAAAATGCTGTTGATCATCACATATTCCAGAATGGTGTTCTGGCTTATATTATCCGTTACCTGGAAACATAAGTTTTCCACAATTATGTGCCATACTTCAACAGCATGAGAAGCATGTATTTAAGCACATTACACCATAATTTATGCGTTTTTACATTCTATCCATTCTTCTCACCGTCACTAAACACAGTAACAACTTCAGGCAAAGGCTTTTGAGGCTCTCTGAGCTGTCTCCACAAAGAAGGCTGTCCAATCTCTCCATCAGGTCCTGAAGGAGACACAAACTACCTGAATAAACTCAAACATAATAGCTTTGATCAGTCTAAGCTTTTTTATAAGCAGGTCCTTTACTTATTGCACAGATAGATTCCTTTTTTAAAGGGTGATTTATCACACACCTTCATCCTCTGCTCAGCCTTGTCAAAGCCCATGAGCATGTTAATAATGTCGAAGCCGGATGCAGACTTGTTCTTCTGATGAACCCCTCGGAATAGTGCACAGAGTGTCTGGCAAGATAAGTAGAGATAAGAGTAATGCTGAACAATGTGAAAACCTTCCTGAATATATACACTGGAATTGTTTTAACATGGAAATGATACTATAACTGGATTAAGTTAGTTTTATCCTTTGAAGTTACATTTTTATACCGGTGGGTGTTCTAGAAATAGGTTTCTTTCACATTTTACAGCACATTTTATATCTTTTGTTGTACTTATGCTTTCACTTCATAATGCAAGAGTTCTTATATTTAAATAAAAACAGCAATTTATCTACTTCCAAATCAACATTCAGATTTGATGATGGCAAACATCCCTGCAGATGCAAGCAATGGGAAACCCCCCCCCCACTATGCATCCGTTACCTGCAGGGCGTTGACTACTTTGATCTGGTGCTCCTCTCCAAGAGCCTGGACGCAGTGGTGAAACAGGGAGTTGATGTTGTCTTGGATACGTTGCACTTCCTCTCCATTTACACTCTCCAGTTTGGACTCCAGGTACTCCAAGTTCACCTGAAACCAAAGAATGTAGCAAACTGGGGTAAAAAGAGTTTCAAAAGTCCTTAAGACTTAATTGGGTGACAAATTTCCCAACAACGTCCTTTAAAAATAACAAGCTGGTAAATCTATTACAAATACAGTAAAACAGAGCAGTTGGACAAACTATGCAAATGTTGCCACCTGGCAGATTGAGACACAGTCGTACTGCAGCCCAATCTGCTCTGTGTCAGATTTGAGTGAATCAGCACTTCCTCTTTTAGCTTAAACACAGTAAAAGATTTTTGCAAACACTGCCTTTGTCTATGATTCATTGCAGCTGCTTTTGACAGCAGTTTTCTCTGCAAACTACTTTTTTCAGTCCACATCAGTCCTACCGACGCTAATGCTAACCAGGCTAGATGACAGCTTTCCAATCATGTCTGCGCATATTTCCACTGGAGTACGTTTTCTGTACCTTCATGAGAAACAGCTCATCCCAGAAGCGAGGGTTATTTTTGGCTGGGTCTTCTTTCTAAATCAGCATGGAAAGGACACTGTTGTCAGTACTTGAACATTCACTCCTTTCTGAAAACATTCACCACTGCTTTCCGCCCGCTGAAACACTCACAGCAAAAATCTCGTCGTACATCAGAACCACCTTCTCTTTCAAAGGTTTTTTGGACGATGACGTCCTCCTCAGCAGCCCTGCTTTCTTCTCTACTTGAGACATGACTAAGTCTGCAAAGAGAGAGGAAACGGAGTTAAACAACATGCAAAATCAGGAGGCATACACAAACAAGCCATCATTAACAAATGCTTATTATTATCAATATTATTAAAGTGTGCTAAAATAACTATTTTTTAATAGCAAAAACTGTTCTTCAGGCAGCAGGGTAGAGGCTGTTAATTATTTTGGATCTCTGTATCTTGACACTGTGACTATGTGACTATGCTACCAATCCCAGTGGATGAACAATCGAGTGGCTGGAAACAATCACCATTTACATTCCACACTCGTTTCCTCATTGTTTTACTGGCCTCGCCCACAGAATCTGGGATATGGATGACCAAAGGCATGAAAAAAAAAAAAGACATTTCTTTCATAATTCAAAGTAATAGCATCATAACAGAGGATTACTGACAAAAGGTGCAAAAAAACTTAAACATTGTTTCTCCCACAAATAAGGTCTATGTAAATGTGCAATGTTTTGTTATTTTAATGGATTACACAAGATATTAACGCCATAGACCGTTTAAATCGCCTTACATGTTTGTCATAATATTCCTGAGAAACACTAAGCTTAACCTGAGCTATCTGAAAATAATCTCCATTTCAGAAGATAAATACTTTTTCAGTAGCGTCCATCCTGTCTAATACGGAGCCAAGTATGCTTCACTGTAACTCCACACTGATTTAAACCTACATGTGCGACCTGAAATATTACCTCCGATCTGCCTGAAAATCTGTAAGTCCTGACATGTTTGTGAGTATTACTAATTTTTCAACCGTAGGTACGTTTGATAGAGGAGGAGCTGCGTACTGATCAGGTAAACCGATGGGCACAGCTCTGACCATATGGGGCAATCTGCATACGTCACAACGTTTACATGGGTGGTATTGCTCAAAATATTATGTTGATGAATCCAAGTCCCATAATAAAATTACATTGGAAGAATTTTATCAGATAATTATCATTTTAAAAATGGAGTCTTGATGATCTAAATAATACATCTGATTTAGGTTTTCAGAAAAGGTACCTAAAATAATACAGAGGACTCATTAATAATTACAGGGGGTTTTTTAGAAGCTGCAGTGCTACTTAATGAATTAATTGTTTTAGGAGTCTATTTTCTAAAATAATAAATACCAAAATGTATTTCAGACATTAAACAAATGACTACACAATATTAACTGGAATTAATGTAAGATAAACAATGCAACATTCAGCAACAGGTAAATCAGCTCTCATTGGTTACATTTAAAAAACTGATTTTCCCAATTGTCTCACTTAACTTATTATGATAAATAAACTGCCAGTAATAACGAGTAATTTAACTCAAGGTTGTAGTAAAGCACAACACCAGCCTTTTCAGAACTTCATTGCCAAACAAAGTTAATATTTTACTGACTTTTAATAATTTATAAACACAACTGCACTCTCTAAATAGCTGCATTGACTGAGCTATGGCTGACAGAAAAGTCAGAGACTGCACACAGAGATGTTTTGATTAGATATCAGCTGAAACTAGCTGCTATTGATGAAATAAATATTGATCAGACCTAGTTGGAATCAGCTGATAGCTATCTTGTCTTGCGTTAGCTACATGAGCCAGTTCTACTGAACTAGTTCATCTTCTTTAAACTACAAAATGCGAAATCAGAGCCATCAGATACTTTCATCCCGCAGAAAACGTTCCACTATGCAAGCCTGTTAAATTGCCAAATATAAACTCAATCGGGCCTTTACACATACATATTTCGCAGCTTTAGCTAATGTTAAGCTAGCTGATGCCTATCTTATTTATGTTAGCTACCACTGATTTAACGTTTACGAGATATGTGTCAAACGCCTGAGTGATTACTAGATAAATGTCCGTGTTTTATTGTTTACATGTGTGAATTTTCATGAACGTACCTCAGTCAAACAGTCCAAATGCCTGTGGTAATGGAGTTCATGAATTCTTGTGGCAGCAGTTAGCTGTTAGCGCCCTGTTAGCATCCTAATACTCTCCAGGGTCTTAATGTCCGACAGGTTTATGAAAGTTTTCCCATTTTAAATTCTATGTAACATAAAGTTTTCTTTTAAATAAAAAAACATATTCTTTCCAGGACTCTTTATCACAAACAGGCGACCTTTGAACATTTAAAACTACTGAAAAACTGAGATAAGGAATCATTCAGACATGCACACCAAACAAAGTGGAAAAGTGCACACACAGTGAGATATAATGCAAGATTATTTTTGCTCAGTTCAAGATTTCTCTTTTTATTATAAAGCAGAGACACGTCATACATTACTTTCCCACAATATGCATGAGTATCGCATTTGAATGGGGAATTTCAAGCTCAGTCAGACTAATTATATACATTCAGTAAATTAAAATATGAATGCTGGTGAAACTCAGTTGTCAGATTAACAGTATCTTTTGAAAATAACATTTAGATAGGTATTAAACATAGTTTTCATTAAGCCCACATTTCTGTATTAAATTTGTTTTTTATTGGTCTGATGTAATATTCCAATCTTAAATGCAGTGTTTCTATTAGCTGTAAGCAGAAAACTATCAAAATTAATAGAAATATCAGCTTGAAAACGGTCTGTGTGAGGTGAGTTACTTAAATAAATTACTTTTTCATTAATATTCAAATTTATTGAATATGACTACCATTCAAAGTTTGTATATTCTTATGAGGACTGCCAGCATGTAGATTACTTTTAATGTTCTTGCTTCACTGTAGGTCTGTCTGTTTTCTGTTGCAGAAGTTGGATTTTAGGCAACAAATTAGGTCAAATCTGCAGTGGTCAACCCAATAGAAAAGATGTGTAAAAAATAAAAATAAAAAAAAAAAAAACAGACTAGGGGCACTGGGTGGCTCAGTTGGTAGAGTGTTTACACCATGCACAGAGGCTATAGTCCTTGATGCAGTTGTCCTGAGTTCAGTTCCTGGTCTTGGGCCATTTGCTGCATGTCTTTCCCTTCTCCTTCTCTCTACTCCCTGTTTCTTGTCTATTCACTGTAAAATAAAGGCCACAAGAGCCTAAAAACCCTAAGGTTAAATTAGTATTTTCTTGTGGTAGTATTATCTCAAATTTATCAGAGTTAGGGGCAGTTCCTAGTTAATAATTGAAGACTTTCTGTTTTCAGAGTGTAAAAGAGATGATACAAAGACTAATTTCTTTTAAGCCAGAAGGTCTGGATGATGACCCATGTTTATCCTGCCACCACACACATTGAGCAGGAGGGTTGGTGAAAAAAAAAAAAAAAACAACATAACATCTCAGTGCACTCTTAGAGAACTGCAGCAGAGAGTGTAATCCTGGTGTCTCCATACCAGCCATGAGATATCATTTACCAACCCATTGTTTGGCAGGGATACTAGGAAAAAAAACTTTTTTTCTGTATCATCTCAAACAAGAACAAGCAGGGTTTGTTAAACTTTACCTGGGTTTTAACTGAAACAGGAAGATGAAACCTAGCTTGAGGTTTTCAGCAACAGCCAACCCTGAAGGTTTAGTGTGAAACAAATGATGAATATGTGGAAAAATACCTTATGTCCACCTTTATGTACAGAGGAAGATAGGTTAAGCTGTGTGCCTGTTTCTTTTCTAAAAGCTCTGGGAAGATTGTTAGAGCACAAAGTATCTGAAATTCCTAGAAATGGCAAAATATTTTACAGCAAAATTCAGTGGCTTCTACCAGTGAAGTAACAATGGCTTATCATTGGCTCTTTCAAAAGAATAACAATAGAACAGTTATGGCTTAATCAACAAGTCTCTCAATAAACAAATATGTCTTTTAAATCCTATAGAAAATTTGTGAGGTGAGTAGAGAGCATAAAAGAGGACCCAGGATGATGTGAAGACGGTGGTAAATCAGAGTGAAAAACAATCTTTATAAAGTTGAAAAAACTTAGCAATAATAAAACTCCAGTTATCTGCAAAATAATAGTAGGAAACATGGGGCTCAATTTGCTGCAAAGATAAATAACCTGCCCCCTGATATTAACACCAGTTAATTATTAAAGGAACAGCTGATGTATCTTTGTTGTTGTGCAGGTTTTTCATCACAGGGTGAAGATGTAATCACCATGACAAACCTACTGTGATAATGATTCCCAGAACCTAAACACGTTCACTTACTCTTCATCAGCTCAATTAGAGGCGTTTGTCACTCTTTGTTCCAAAATCAATGATCGCCTCCTCTGTTTTATTGATGCTGACCAGCAGTTTATTCTCTGTGCACTCTGCAAGATTGTTGACTTCCTCTTCCTGTGAAACCTTATCATTGTTTTGCCGGGCAATCAATAACTGTGGTGTCATCTTTAAAGGACCCTAGTGTCCCCTCAATGTCTGGCTATGCAGTTTTCTGGGAAAAAAGTACTTAACACTTGGTAAAGGAAAACTATTTTTGATATAGGTGGTATGTTCAGGTTCTCCAGAGAACAGAGCAAGACAAGAAGCTGTTCCCATCATCACATCATTGTTACAGCATTTCTCTCTGCTGGTGATCTTGTATCCATTTAGGTGGAGATCAGAGCTGATCAGAGAAACCTTTAACAAAGTGGAGCTGCTGTTAGGAATGGTTGATGTGAGTTCCTTTTCTGTGTTTTGTTTATTTTGTCCTTCAGTGGTGGACTGGTAGTTCTGGTTTGGGGTTTGCCCTTCCTTCTTTGTGGACTGCTCTGATTGGTCTCCTTTTTGTTCATTTGAACAGTCTCGTTGGTTCAGTTTGATTAGTAATTTTAAACAGCTTCTGTTGTCTTCATATTGAGGAGCTGGCTGTAACATCATCCATCCATTTTTTCGAGGTAGGGTTGTGGGGATAACAGATCCAGAAGGGAAACTGAAAGATTCTCCCCCCCCTGTTGGTGCTCTTTAGCTTATTGTGGGAATCCAAGGAATTTAAGGGCGTAAAGGATTTGTAGTCCTTCCAGCCAGTTCTGTCTACCTGAAGGTATCTTCGTGGTGAGATGTACTCTCCAGAAGGGAGGAGCCCATGAGTAGTAAATGTACATTTTTCTACTCCTCCTCCAACCAATCAAAATGCAGGACATGATCTGAACTTCTGGGGTGGCATAAAAATGCAGTGTAGTTCTGCACAAAGCAGATAACCTCGTCTCCCCATTCTCAGCAGCAAGCAGAGGGTGCCAACTCTTCATCAACAGTACAGTCATAAAAGCCAAAGGAAACTTTTTCAGGCCCTTGACAATTTTTACTTGTCATGTCTGTTGCCCTCTTTCTGATGGCACCCTGGGCAACTGTCCATATGGCCCATACCAAAAGTTACCACTGCCCCGGGGGCATCTTGATCAGAAGCCTGAACTACATCAGCTGGCTTTACCCTGAGACCCATGGACAACAGAGCTCCTCACTCCATATCTAAGGCTGTTTGGCCTCCTACAGTCTGGGTTACATACAGGTCTTTCTGTAATGATCCATGACTCATGAACGTAAACATGTCTAATTAATCTAGATCAGTGTAGATTAATCTTTGCTCCACTTGTAACACATACATAGTCTAAAAACAAGAAGAAACTATCTGAAGATAATATGACAACCTCTCTTTTCTTTCATCTGCTGCTTGTGTCTTCTCTTGTTGGAAGACTGAAGGAGGCCTTGATTGACGGGTACAGCCAGCAGAGTGCTGAAGGTCTCAGCTGTGCAACTTGAAGCCTCTGGTAACTGGTTTGACAGGCTTTGACACCCAGCATTGGTACAAAGGGGCAGAGTTTTGTTAAAAAAGGAAGAGGATTGTGTTGTGATTGTATATGAAATAGGGAAGGACTGTCCCCTCTGATCCTGCACACCTACATTATACTTGGATCAGGGTTCATATTCATTCATGCTTGGAAAAATTCACTATATTTTCCATAAAATTTCTGAGTGCAGTGAAAATTAGCTTTTTTGTTGCACTTGTGCTGTTTTAGATTATCAGATACATTTTAATTTGTAAAGACAAAAAAAATCAGTTTTCAAAAAAGGATTTTATTTACTAAAGGAGAAAAATGGTCCAACCAACCTGGTCTAATGTGAATAAAGCAACTGGCCCCTAAAGCTAGTAACTGCTTGTGCCACCCTCAGTAGCAAGAGGCAAAATCCACTTCACCTGTCCACTGAAATAAAAAAATAAAATAAAAATAAAAAAATCCACAGAGCTCCACAATGCCCTCCAATTTTATTGCCACATCTGCTAAGGAAGTATACAAACGCCTTAAAATAAATCTCAAAATCTTGATGACCCTAACATGCCACTATCTGCTAGTTTTCCATCATCCATCTCACTTTGGTAAGAAAAACTTTGCTCCTGTTTCAGTCTTGTGATAGTTCCAGCTGTTTTAAAACATACTGCTGATATGGGTAAGTTTCTCACTTATTTAAAAAAAAAAAACAAACAAAACAAAACAAAAAAAAAACTACTTTACCTGAATCTCATGTTCACTTCTCTTTCCTGTTTTGAAGAGTAGCAATGAGAAATGAGCTGCTCTCCTGCACCATTATTTTTTTATTTTATTTTTTTTTTTACAAGGGAACAGGAATCATAAATTACTAATTAAAAGATAATCAGATGAAATTTTAAAAACAGATAAAACAACAAGATGATCTTTATAATTCAAGTTCCAAATCTTGTGGAAGGTGCTTTATTATGGTGTTATGGGCCCAGCATCCTTCAGATGAACTGCATTATTTACAAAAATCCACCATCCACACCAGTTTTAAAGTGAAAATGTATCTTTTTATTGGTACCATACATTAATTAAGGGCAGAAACTAAGCAAATCAAAAAAAATATATATATATCAAACAAAGATTTCTCTACAGGGTTTGGAGAAGGTACAAGTCACCATTCAAAGTCAATCATAAATGCAGATGGAATCAACTCAAAAAAAAAAAAAAAAAAAAAAAAAAAAAAAAAAAAAAAAAAAATGTACAAACCAATAACAGAGCTGTTCTCTATTGGACTTTACAGACTCAGCACTGTTACCAAAATATGCAGACTGTACTTAATGTTAAGATGGTTAGCGACACTGCTAATTATAAACAAGACTGTACAAATAAGAGAATTTTAACATAAAACTCATTTAAAAAAAAACAAAAAAAAAAAACAAAAAAAAAAACAAAAAACAAGATTGTTTCTTAGCCAGTGATGAAACAGGAAGGTTACAGGGAAACTAAAAGCTGTTGAGCACATTCACTTTGACATCAAGATGAGATACAGAAAATTGTCAGGGATGCTGCGATTAATCAAAATACAAGCGCGAACTTTTAAAAATAAATAGAAAAAAAAAAAAAAAAAAAAAACTAAGTAAAATCATCTTTCCATGGTGCCATTGTACCCCCAGGGGTTTGTAATTTAATTTACACAAGTTTTATTTAAAAAAAAAAAAAAAAAAAAAAAAAAAAAAAAAAAAAAAAAAAAAAGAGGAAGGAGGAAAGACAGCAGGGGGGAAAAGGGAAGAGGTTCATGAGTGTTTTTTCTCCTTTTTCCTATTTTTGTTTCTTTACATTAGATCGGGATGGCTTTAGGTAAATCTAAGTAAGAATACATTTTATTACAGTCAGACAGAACTTTGCTACTACCTTAAATATACAAGCACAAATACACAAAAAATCCCCAAAAAAACCAAAAAGACAAAATAAAAACATCCACACTAAATTATTTCTCTTTTATAAACAAAAGATTAAAAAAAAAACAAAAACAAAAAAAAAAACACAATATATTTTTGAGGGGGGAGGAGGATAAAAGTCCTGCGTTGCTCCTTGGTCTGTAGCTTTTCAGTATTGGTAGAAAATAAAAAAGTAATTGAAATGAAGGCATTTAATACAAATTAAAAAAAAAAAAACATTCTAGGGAAATATATATACTGTATAAAAACTCTTAAAATGTGTAGCTGTGTGTGTGTGTGTGTGTGTTGTAAATGCTTTCCATTTGAAAGACTGCAATCACTGTAGTCTAATCAGAGATGGTTGGGGCACTGGGGGCACTCGAAATCCTTCACTCATGATCTTTATTATGTGTGTATGCATGGGTGTGACTATACATGTGTGTTATTGCCCTAGTGCCTCAAAATAGCCTTCATACTAGTATGTTAGTTTTAAAAACCGATGCTCAGTTCTGACCCGTCTGCTTCAGCAAAGCCACAGATCAACGTCACGCTTCAGATTTTCTCTTCACACAAATTTCACAGACACACACACACATACACACTTGCGCTCACACACGTAGTCTTAAACATTAGAGTGGCTTATGCATCAGCAGAGCAGACCACAATCGAGAGCCGTGTTTAGATGACGGGTGGACGAGTAGTCCCCAAGCGACTCGCCACCGCCGTGAAGCCCCGCTGCCACCGGCCCGTCCACCCCACCGTGTGAGCGTTTGCTTCCGATAGGTTAGTGTACTTGGTTCTTTTGTGGAATAAATTCCTGCTACTTCTCAGTCGTGTCAACCCAATCCCCATCCAAAAATGAAAATGAGCAACAGCAGATGGGGCGTTTTGTGTAAAAGTTGAGGAGGAGAGAAACAGTGGTGGGACACGGTGCCTAAACATTTCTCTGGCTCAGTCAGAGGACAGGCTGAGCTCCTTCAGGCTACCTGTGGGTGAATCTGAGCGCTACAGCTGTGTTTGGTTTGCAAATCAGACTATGGACCAATTTGGCTGCAGTCATGGCTATAGAGGTAGGGTGGGGGCTGACAGAGGGGTCTGTATAGAGGTTATGGGGCCCCCGGGCTCTACTGGGATGCCTGCGAGGTGGGGTTGTCGCTCTTGCTCTCCTGGCTGGAAGGGGCCTTGTTGTTCCAGGGCGAGTTGGAGCCCAGCGCCGGAGAGTTGTTGAAGCTGTCCTCGTCGTCGATGCCGTTGGCCGCGTCGAACTGCGTGTTCTCCAGCCTCGTGATCAGACGCTCGTCCTCGTCACCGAACTCCCCACCCATCAAGGTGGGCTCTCCCACCACCATCACGTCCTACAGTCACAACACAAGGCTTTGTTAGCAAGGAGATGTATTTTTGTTGTTGTTGTCGAAGTTTTCTTTTGAAATTACTTGTGTCACAAGTACCTTATTAAACAGCTTTACGATATTTTATAGAATCTAGTTTTTAAAACCTACACCAAGATATTCACAGCTGCATCATAAATGATGATGAAAATCAGGTTCACTGAAAATCAGGTTCATTGTCGAAATCCAAAATTGTTCAGGTGTTTGCAAAAGCAAATGATATAACAATAGTCTGGATAGTTAAAGTTATTAAAATGATTTTAACTTAATTCAGCATGAAATCCTACTTTCATTGACTATTGCAGTCTCTAATTTATTCGTAACACCTGATGAAATCAACCGAGAGCTTTATTAGGTGCATCAGGTGAGCTTGAGATTGAAACATCTAATACCTGCATTTGTTGACATCAGGCTGTTAGAAATATGACTAAATCAAGACAGAAAGTTCAGAGAAGAAATCATTGCCTAACAAGGCAAAGGCACTGAATGTTCCCAGAGATACAGTGGAAATAGGTCACAAGTGTAAAGGAACAGTGACTACGCCACCTGGTGGAAGAAAGAGGGAGCTAAAGAGCTGAATAATTCTGACTGCAGCAGACACCGAAGTGTTATTTTGGGTTTAAATTGGAGAAACCATTTGAAATATTAGGCTGTGCCATTTAAATTGTTCTAGCTTGATTTGCTTATTTCAAACAGCCACTAATTTTTTTTAAACCAATAAAGCTAATTTTCAGAAGTGATTATATACATTTAGGTTTAACTATGAATATAAAATAAAATGTTGATACACTGTCTGCCTGGGCTTAGACTCGTAAGAAGTTCTGTTATTCAGATTGAAAGTATAAAACCAAACTAAATTCAAAGTGTTATTTGTATTTTTGTTTTTTAAAAGAGCTGCACAAATGATCAAACGGCAATTACATTTGGTAGGCTATTATATTTCAAGTGCCAAAATCTTAGGCTTTGCATCCTCATAATACATTTGGAGAATTGAATGGGCTTTCCTGGCTCGATGCAGACGCATATAGATTTTACTGTTTGAGATGTCAGATCTCACAATGAGAGATGAGAACGTTGTGATGATGAGGCAAATAACGAGTAGAGGAAATAGGGCTTAAGTGCAAATCAATATCACCACTGCAGTATTTCACAATGATATTGTGCAGACCTGGTCTATTTTTTTTAATCAAACTCCTCTCCAAAAGAATACATGTTTTTAAAATCTGTAGTGACCAATCTCTGGCACTAGGTGGCAACGATGAACTTACCGGAACTTGGCTGGACAGAGGGAAGCCGCTCCCAGGGCTCTTCTTTTTGTTGTTGTTGTTATTGTTGGCACCGCCTCCTCCACTGATGGTGCTGCCGCCTGACATCTTACGCTTCCGCCTCTTGTTAGGGGCCTGTCTTGATGGCTCAGCTGTTGAGTCAGGAGAGAAAGCGACTGTTACACACATGTCATGTGATCACGTGTTCATGAATCTTTACGGTCCGTCCGAATTACCAGGCGGTGCCACCATCCTCTGCCATTTCTGGAAGAGGCAGGTCTTGAGGCAGTCTCTGGGGCTGAGACTGTATGTCTTGTGTCTGGACATGAGCTCCTGCATGGGCTCCAGAATAACACACAGCTGCAGGAGGGAACAGAACAAAAGACCAACAGGTTAACTGTGGGTGAAGTAAAGTTTCTAAGCAGACATGTTCATAGTAAAACAAAAAGTTTAAACTGTAATATTATTATTGATTCTTACAATAAATCCATAATCAGATCCACATTTGGAAACAATCCAATTTTCCACAGGGATTCCAGCAATAAAGCTGTACTATACAAAGTGAAACTGTGAAAAGGCACAAGTTTTAAAACTCAATTCATCTTATATAATTTACTTAAAAAGCAAACAAAAAATTGTTTTGTATCGGCTAAATTACTTATTTCAACAAGGACTTGATTCCCATTTAATTATGAAATCGCTTATAAAGTGCCAGAATGACCAAAACATTAAATAACATGAAGCCCTCATTATATATTCAAAATAACTTTATATTCAGAAAATTTAAAATATTAAAAGTCTGAATCAGGTAAGAAACAAAAACAGATCTCACTTCATTCATGAGCGCAACGCTGAAGGAATCAGTTCCTATTAGACATTTTAAATAAGATCTTAAAGGGTTTGAGATTTCCATGCAACAACAACAACAAAAAAAAGATCTGTATTTATTAAGAGCTTGCATTATTTATGATTTTGTCTGATTTACTTATTTTGTCTGTTATTCATTAAGATACCGACACGAGCTATACATTTTAATAGGCTTGAAATGTGTGGAAGCAGGAAGTCGATGAAGTCTGGTCATTAATCGGCAGGCACAGCGTTAAATTAGACATGAGGCCCAGATTCCAGTCTAAAGGTTTCCTCAAACATTTATCTGCAGCAGAAAAAATTAGCAACCTCATAACGAGAATCTGAGACTCATGCATCACATTCTGCTTCTTTTCTGGCCCATTAAACCTATAGAAGTGGTTATTTTTGTTGAAAAGCTCAGAAAAAAACTAATTTTAAAAAAATCTATGCGTAGACTAAAGATATTGTATTATTATAGTCAAAGTCATCTCACTTTGTAGACTAGTCACAGCAGCTTCTATATGTCCAAAAGTCCCTGCCAGGGCTCTTACCTACATCAACCTCAAGCAGCACATCGTATTCAACTTCACAGGCTTCTAATGACAAAGTCCTTTTCCTTATCAACAAATCTCTTAATCACGCTGCTCCTCAGAGTCTTTCTGATCTTTTTCACCCCTACGCTCTGTCCCACAACTTCAGACCCACTGATACCGACGTGTCCTCCACTTCAGTGTCACTCACTCTTTAGAAAGCGCTTCATGATGCCATGTGCAGCACATCCTCTTTAATACCAATTCAGACCCTTTTCTTTAGTGTTTTAGTTATTCTAACCATTTCCCTCTATATAAAGCTCCTCTCGTACTAATAGGACTTGCATTAATAATCTAACTACTGCAATATAATAATGTTTTCAAAGCCGACATGTAACTCTTCAATTAAGATTTATAGCATTTAGTCATATACCGATAAATCTTCCATAATAAAAAAAGCAAACATTACCTACATAAATAGAAAACTGCTGTTTAATTGTTAAAGCTATTATGGAATTGCTTTCTTAAGGATTTTTCCATGACCTACTGGTTGATTTGTTATTAGTAAATCCACAGTGAAAATATTTTTAAAACCACAACAAAAGAGCTGCTGAATGGCTGCATTTCTGCTGCTGCAGCCTCTGCTCACTGACAGCTGGAGCAGGACCCACACACAGATGCAGTGACCCAAGTTAAGACACAGATGGAGCTTTCTCAGTTCTTCCCAAACAAAAAGCTGCAAGGTAAGCACCAAGACAGCCTCACAAAGAGGCATCCAGCAGGAGTTCTTCATAACATAGCAAACCTTAAGAAAACTACACTCAAAGACTTCATACTTCACTTTGTGTACAGCGACTCTGCAACTGCTGAAACTTATAAACTCAGAATAACTCGTTGGTGAAGTCAGAACCACTGATCATAAATTTACAAAACCAATTAAACTGAGCTTTGCATCGTCATTAAACCAGTACATCTCGATAGAATCAGGATTGCTTAATAAACCTACCTCCATTTCAAATCAAGAACTTAAGAAATATGCTCAGTCTGAAGTCACAAACAAACTCAAGCAGCAAAAAACAAACACTGGTTATTGAAAGAGTGAACATCCTGTATTATTTGGTGAAAAAGAACGCCCCCTGTGAGCTGTATGGTGTCTTTTATGAGATGACACATCAAGGCAAACAGAGGCAAACACAGATACCATGTCATCTTGTTACTTTGTGCTATCTGGGACAAAGCTGGTGCAAAATTTTGAAGTTCTTTCTTTTTTAGAGTGCATCCAGAAAACACATGATTTTAGCATCAACTTGCTGACACTTCCATCTATAAAAGTCAGCTTTGTGGTGCAGATCTGATGGGGGGGTGGGAGGGGTGGAGTGCACACTGGCTCCTCTTACCCGGAGGTAGTTGAGGGTGGAGTTTGACAGGCCACATCTTGTTATGTTTTTGGACAGCTGGTCCAGCATCTGTGGGTCTTGGGCCTGGAAAGTGATGAGAAGACGAGATAAAAATATGGCTTTAAACGATGCGCTCGACGTGCATCATCTGTGTCCACGGTGCCGCCCGGTCCCTCACTTACGTGCATGGCCAGTATACTGCGGGGGATGAGTTCACGGTGCTGTCTGATGCTGAAGTGCCACGTTTTTATCCGCATCATGTCGTCAAACATGAACTCCAGGTACAAGCGGCCCTCTACACACACCTGCAGGGGGTTCAGAGGGCTGATTCAGCCTGCAGGCCGTGAAGGAGGAAACATCTCCAAAGATGGATACAGGCCTGACAAACGTTACCAACATACCTGTGTGAACATGGGCTTTCCGTTTTGAGTGACCATAGTGCACTGATCACAGTCAAGGGAAACGAAGTTATTGTGGAAGGATTCCTTGGGATGTTTCAGCACATAGTAGAGCTCCGTGGCCCCGCCCTCAAATATACTCCGGAAGTACCTTGGAATTAACGTCCGACCAATCGCTGGAGGGGAGGAGAAAAGCACAGATGTGAACATCATTCTGGACTCATCTGTTGACTGGAAAACAACGAAAACTAATGTTTGAAGGTCCAATATGAGGCAGTCGGTTAAATGATGCTGTTACGCAACAGTTTAATGCTCTAATACAATTCATTGACAAAGAGCAGAAATGGCTCTTACGGTGTCTCTTCATATAAACTGTATTAAACAAGCAGAGCTTTAATAAACTGGAAGGTTCACATCCAACTTTGGACTTAAACTCTACGATCGACAGCAGGGGTGTCTAAAGATCGGCCAGTAAGGGCATTTCTCTGCAGCTCTCGATCACGATTCCGGAACAGCAGAAATTTGGTCCACCAACACAGCGACAAAGTTTAAAAAAAAAAAAAAAAAAAAAAAAAAAAAAAAAAAAAAAAAAAAAAAAAAAAAAAAAATTTATATATATATATATATATATATATATATATATATATATATATATATATATATATATATATATAAATATTTATTTATTTTTTTTTTTTTTATGGTGATATTTACACTAATGAGAGGTCTTTCAAAAAAGATGCAGACAAATTAAAAATTCTTCGTAAAGTGAAAAAGGATATATAAGCACAAATCTTGTGTCTTTCTTATTCAAGGCTTCGCCTCTATGTAGATGTCACTTGTTATTCAAAAGCTGCCACAGCTATTGGTTGAACTTGGCTGAGAGTAATAATAGAAAAAAAAACAAAAAAAAAAAACAATAGACCAAGAAAATGTAACAACCACCAGCCCAAAAAGGTTAAAACATTTTATGTTGCTTTTTTTCCCCCTGACAAAAATTTGACAACTTTTGTTTGTTTCATTGAGACATTGTGTAGGTTATTGCTCAGCAGGTAAGAATTTAAAATTTTAGAATATTGTGCAAGTTAAATAGAAATAAATTTGTGGCTCTTGAGCACTTTAGACTGGATTTTGGCTCATTTAGCAAAAAGTTTGGACACCTTTTTTTTTTTTATTTTTTTTTTTTAACAGTAACAAAAGACGGCATCATACTTTGGAGATGAAAGGCAATGCAGGGCTCACTTCAGCTGAAAAATCAGAAACCCGCAAGGAAAGCAAAAATCAATTCAATGAGTTGTGTTTTTTTCATAATTTTACACAGACGTGGTTGATCCTGGATCAAGGTTATAGGTTTTTCCTTAGTTGCCTTAGTTATTTCCTTTGAAGAAGTAAAAGTTGAAAGGAAGGAAATCAGGGTTCAATGAGGACTTGGGGTGAAACTTTATTTTAGAAATTCAGCACCAACAACAACAAAAAAACAAAAAACAAAAAAACAAAAACAAAAACAAAAAAAACCAGGATTACTGATGGCACTTTGCCTTTAAAGAAAGACCTGAAGACCGAGACGAATGTCTAGGTATAGAAAATGGATTTCACTCACAGAGTTTCCTTTTTGTTGTTGTTGGCGTAGTCTCATTTATTGTGGACTCATTTCCAACCCAAAACAGACTGAATGAAGTAAATCAGGTAAGAAAACATTGGAGATCTCTAGGCGTTGCATTATTTGCTATGGCAACACGAAAAGACAACGCTCACAGACCTGCTGGTCGGTGACATGTTATAGATAAACCTCTGCTCAACACGACTGTTTGAAATGCTTACATTATCTCTTCAGCATGCATGAGGCCGACCCACGAGGACAGGAATTTAGCACCACGGTGTTAGATGTTCCACAGAACCAATGGCTGGTTTGGTGTGTTTGGCCTCTAAAGCTGTGTTCACACTGTTTGATCTCAATTTGAAAGCATTAAAAGAAAATCTTTGAATTTTGTAATCCGTGACCTCACGGTTAGTCGGTCCAACAGGGCCGCCAGCAACTGACTCGGCCTGAGACAGATGCGAGTATCCAGGTCAAGCAAGGTTTTAAGTTGGCTTTAAAACCACTGAATTGACACTGCTGGTCAGCTGGCTGAAAACAAGGCCACAACACTTTTCCCTCACAAGAAAGAGTAATTTGGCTGTTTGGAAAAAATTTGCAAAAAACAAAAACAGAAAGTCATGATCCGAAAACTAAGTACCACCCATTTCTCTTTAGAGTATTTATTTGAACAAAGCCATTCGCTCCGTGTTGGCCACGCTTCCAAATATTGAGCAATTAAAAACTGAGCAAGAGAAATGTTTAAGACATTTTATTGCTGGAAAAGATGTCAAACATCTTGTCATCCCCACGGGGTTATTTGCAGTGCACGCAATTTCTGGTAAGCTTCATTGAGCTGGCGCATTTCATACGTCAAACATTAGCGATTGGGTAAAATCAGATCCAATCGTTTAAAATTTCAACAGAGTCCATGCCTCCAGCAAGCAGTCGTTTCTCAATAACCGAGGATCCAGACCCTCTGTATGAAGCAAAGTGTAGAACAAGAGGCTGGTTTTTACCAGGCTAATGTTTTCATAATTTTATACAGAGATGGTTGATTCTGTCATGGAAACAGGTTGCTACATTTTTATCATAACATTTTTTGTGTTGATACACTGATATGACAAAATTCAAGTTACATTATTGCAAGAATCTCACAGTGGCTCATGCCTAGTATTGGATAAAGGTCAAATATCAAGAAAAAATATGAAAAAAGTGTCAATTTTCTCACAAAGAAATGTACAATATGATTTCTACTGTGACAAACGTCTTATTGTCTTTGTATTACCCAGCTATGAACATTTCCCAGACCCCCCTCCTCCTCTAATAACAAGTGTGTCAACAACAGCCAGCAGCTGCATTCACTGTTGAGCCTATATCTGCTGCAGTTATTAGAAGTCACACAGTTCTGCATTTTACTTTCCACATTGTAGCAGAACAGAGATTAATGCTCTCACACAGGGTGGCATGTACGAGTTCTTTATCATTTTTATGATTACATAGACCATCATGAATATATAAAGGAATCGGTAGTTATAGTAGATAACTAAAAGTTGTCACTGAACAATGTAAAGGGTTGACAATAGGGGCTCATTAGCAGACTGAAACTTGAGTAATGTTCAGTTCTTACTGTAACGTTTGGGACCATCTTCCAGACAGAAAGTAATGGTCAACATGGCATCATCTTCAAAGAATTCTGTAGTAAAAGCATCCCACCACAGGTTGTCGCACTCCTAAGGGACAATAAGAAGAAAACAACACACAATTACCACAGCTGTTTTTGTGTCCATTTCCAGGTCTGTGTTTGTGCATCCAGTTGGACACAAACCTCTGTCCAGTTCTGTAGCCGCTTGTTGAGCTCAAATATTCTGTAGTCTGTTTGGTTACCATATGGTGTGTGCCTCCTGAGATACAGAAGGAAAAACAAGATCAATAAGAAAGCAATGATGAAAACGAAGCACTTGTACACCTTAAAGAAAAAAAGAAAGCACCCTCAGCATTGAAGTTAGATAAAAACATTCAACCGTTTCCTTGACTAAATCATCATTTAAAGGAAATAAGAAAACAGCTGCTATAAACACATTAACACTAGATGAAGGGAACAGGAAACAGTGCTGACTTACCCTATTCCTGGTTCCATGTATGAGGGCGGATACATTGGAGTAGGACTGGAAAACATGAGAAAAGAAGATTATTTCATTCAATTTTCGTATTAGTTTGCCTTCTTCTAAATGCTGGTTCATCTTCACAAGAAAGGACATGAGCAAAGAGGGTGTAACCAACAACACTTCTCAAATACCTTTAACCTGTGTTTCATTCAAGAAGCATATTAAGCAAAGAATGGATTTCTACACATTATGTCCTCAAATTTTACTGTGACAACCTCGCCATTTTCAGAAAAAAATGTTTTTCCTCATCCAGCAGAAAAACTGCTTTCACTTTAGCCACTTAATTTTTCACCAAATGGGGAAAAAAAACAACTTGTTCTTTGCTTAGCCATTTACTTAAACAACATCTTCTATACTCATTTTTTACAGTTTTATGGCATCTGTAATAACAATTGCTACAATGCCCCAAACAGATTAAAGTTTAGAAGCTTATTCTGTCAAATGAGACAGTTACAATTTTGAAAGTTCTTAGGGATATTTGATCAAAAACACAACAAATTGTGCAAATACTTTTGAAGCTGCATCTAGATGTTTAAAAGTCTAACCAGGAATTGGTTTATTTGAACTTTTTAAACAGCATAATTCAAAACTAGCCTATCTAATCACTTGCTTTTTAAATCATCAAGAAAAACAGGCATTATATTCCACAGTTTGATAAATTTAGACTACTTTTTGATCACCAGCTAATCTGCAGTCTGACTTAAAACATTGCTCCAGGTGCTGAGTGATCAGCCCACTCGCTGAACGGCGAGAGGTGCACCAAGAAGTCAGCTAGAGTCCAGAATAAGAAGATTATACACCTGACCCACCTTTCTATATCCTACTAAATAAATGTTAACACAGGCCAGAGCTTTACAAAAAATGGTGATGAAAAAGGTCACAAAATCTGAAATCAGTGCATCTCCAGCTACCACAGTTTAATGCACATCAGACAAGCATAATGCTCTATGGGTAAATCCCTGTTGCACTCTCTTTGTAAATACAGTGTGGTTCACAAAGCTACAAACAGCAGCAGTCGATGTGTGAAACGTATGACTGAAACACAGAAAGGCACGAAACTCACCCCACGTCTCTGTCCAGCATGGTGCCGGGGTGGAAAGGGGGGAAAGTGCTACCGTTGGGGGGCTCCTTGGGGGAGTACAGCTTGAATGACTTGGAGGAACAGCCTGGATGATATGAAGACACACAAGAGAAGAAAAATAGAAATATCTGTAACGCTTACAATATAAAGGGCACTAGACAGACTACAGCGAAGAATACATAAAACAGTATGTCCTATGCTCAGAGACAAAGCTAAATTATTGCACAAGTCTTTGGTGCAACAATGTCTTCAGTACAAGCTGATTAATGGGCTCATCTGGTGTAATAGCACAGACGCGGACGTCAGCCCGATGCCGCAGCTACGTGTCGTTTTTTGTGACACAAAGACTCGACAGTGAAGAAGCATGCTCCTCCTTGCACATAAACTAATCCTCTGCCTTGCCACCATCTAATCTCCATGAAAACACCAATAAATATAAAAATACCAACAGACCATATGTCCTCGACAAGCACACTCATAAAACAGACTGATGTCTCTCCCCGACACAAACAGTTCCCATCCCTTTTTCACAATAACTGCCCGGCTCTGTCATAAAGACCATCCAGGCATGGCGGCGTAGGTGTCATGACCCCACCGTCACCATGGTGAGGCCCCTCCTCCTTAATGTGCCTCTGTCTTGTTGCTGCATATTGAAAGGACACGCATCAATCAATCGGCCAACTTTCCAATCAATCAGTTCTGATCGGTGGGCTAAGAACTCCAACCATCTACAATCAAAATGCATCAACCAACAGGTGATGAACTTTTTAATCTACTAGAACAGTCCAAATTATGTTTTTCCTTTTCATCATGTTATAGTACTTGGAAGAAAAATGAAAACCTTAAAAAAAAAAAATTAAACCACTGTACACTGCTGCATGCCTTATGGAAATAACCAACAGCAATAACAATATTCACTCAGTTAAAAATGTACATCTAAAGTATAGATAAATATAAAGATACCAGAAATAAAAAAAACTGTAAAGAATGAGCATAAATCCGAGATGCCTTTCCACAACAGTGCAAATTTCAGGTTTTTGTTTGAGGTCTTTTCTGTTGATTAGGGTTTTAATCAATACATTTTATTCAGCACAAAGGCCATAACCCCTTCAAAAGAGAAAGATGTGCAGGAAGTTGTTTCATGAATATAGCCGTTTTAATTTCAACAGAAAAATCTAGAAAACATAGGATCATCTGTATTAATGTCTCAAAGCAAATATCCCTAACCTTCATCTTTTTTTTTTTTATAAAATGAAAAAAGTGCATCAAAGGACATGTTGCTAGTTGATGTGTTTGTAGGCCAAACAGGATGAATTTCTTAGATTTGAAGAGCTTGAAGAATGGAGGAAAAACTGCAGTATTCTAGTATTCGATCTGCCAAGCACCAATTAGATCTAATTATGGGAAAACTGACTGACTGATCTCTGGGTGATTTGTAGTAGAAATAAGTGTAAAAAAAAAAACAAAAAAAAAAAAAAACAAAAAAAAAACCCCACATTATTTTAAGTTAGCAGTTAAACTCTCAAGAGTTAGCAAGAAAGCACTGTTTAGAAGGACATGTATTAGTTTTCCCCTAAACTATTCATTCAGGTTTATGTCAATTAAAGATAAAAACACCCACTAATCTAAAACAGGAGGAATGGCAGGTGTATTGCAGACAGGAGAGAGCCTATGGGAAAAGTTAGAAACCTAAAGGTAAACAAATAGGCCTTTTAAAACAGGTTTCCCCATCTTCAGCTAGGAAGAAAAGCTATAAAACACCCATTCATCTAAAGCTCTGTCTGCTCTTGAACAAGCAGTTTGGATTGCAACACTATGCTATAGGCTGGATGCACCACCAGATAAATAAATAAATAAATAATCAATGGTTATGTGTCCATTAGTTGTTGAAAGCTCCATTAGCTCCTCTCCTCTCCTGTTAGCGGTTAATGACAGTCAGTCACAATCGCATCAGCTGGACTCCACTTCCTCCACTGGGAATCGTGCCCCTCTCTCTTTTACAAGCAAACAACACATTACATACGGTTTATATACATACTGTACATGTTTTTTTTTTATACAAACTATGGTGTCAAACTTCAAACTAAAGCCTATCCCAAAGAGGTGTGGAAGCCGTAGGCAGTTCGGATTTCACTGCACTGATCTCCTGTCACAAGAAAAACTACTAACACTCCTCACTTTTTATTTTACTTAAGATTGGTGTCGTCACAGACGGTCACTATGTATCTATTAGCGTTATTTAGGATAAACCAAGCAAACTACCTACCCAGGTCAAATGATTTTATAGTTCTCCCCATCAGTTTAACACTTTATATATCTGCAATGCATGTTTCAACTTTACGCTGCTGAAACATTTTACTGTAAAGTTACAAGAATTGGCTACAAAGGCAATTAGAAAGGCAGCCATCGCATAATGTTAGCACTTAGCAACCAGCTACGGTACAACTCCTACATGCCAGAAAACTGCGAATATCTGCAACAAAACATTAAACCTGTATTATTTTTGTACCCAGTGAAATGTTAGTATAAACACCAAGTTATAGAAGAGAAATAACCCTGACATCTTTCACAACTAAAACACTGTCTCGCAGGCCTTTGACGGGCAGGCTAGTATTAGCCGTTAGCAGATAGCTTTTTGGCTAACGCCTTGACGTTATATTCCTTCTCTCGGGCAAATCCCGTATTAAATGTCGATAAATTACCACCGCGAGTGCTCATTAACAATATTTAATTGCATGAGGAGCCGCGTTTTATAGTAGGAAAAATGTGTTTAGGCGCAAAAGTGACCTTTTACCTGCAAAGAAGTCCAATCAGAAAATTGATGTTTACAGATCCGTGATGATAGACCGTGTGTACGCTCCGTGCGTAAAAACGGATAGGCCCGCAGGACGCAACGTACTCACACAACAATACGTCCTTTCCCAACAGGATCAATAAAAAATCTCTTCAAACCGAGAGACAACAGCGGAATAAGGCCGAAATTGCGGGGGTGGGTAGTTTTATATTTTGTCCCGCATGAGGCCTTGTCCGTGGACTGGAGCCTGCTGTGGGTTTACATACGGACCCCGATGAGCCCTTTGTTCACGGGAGGACATGAACAATAGCTGTAGGCCCTCCTCCTTTCCGTCTGCAATGCATTTGCTCCTCTCTTCTCTGCCCAGCACAGTCAGCCACCCTCTCCCCCTTTTTTTCTTCTTCTTCTTTTTCTTCTCCTCCTCCTCCTCCTCCACCGCCACCTCCCCCCTTTAATGCACAACTGCACATAAAGGTTGTCTGGTAAGCATTTTTCCCCTTCCTCCTCCCTGCATCCCATCTCTTCCTCCTAACTGACACAGATGAGAATTGGCCTAATGCAGCTGACTGGAAATTTGCGTGGAAACAAAGATCATGTTGACTGCAAAGTGGTTTTCATGTTTGCCTAATTAGTGCACATCAGCTTGCTCCTAACAGCCGAACTGGGACAGCTGGAAAGCTCTGGCCATACACAGTGGGCTCATTCAGTGTGATGCAAACACTGCTGATGCAGCAACATGATGAGTCTGAGGAAGATTAAGATTGTCTAAACTTTCACAGAAGGTATGAGACGGAAGCAGTTTGAATTAATTGTGTTTTAAAGTTTGTGCACTGAACCGTCTCCAAGGTGGACAAGCCAGATCCATCAACACTGGAAGTTTTCTCTCTTCCAGTTTCTCCTCAGTTTCCAGACACACACACACATTAATGAGCACACACATGCAAAGACGCTAAGCCAAAAGGAGAATCCCACAGGCTTCTAAATCGGCTTAAATCGCCTCAATTTATAATCAGATATTCAGATCACAGCCAGCGAGATCCCACCCATATGGCCAAAGTTGAGATATAAAAAGAACAAGTAGGGTTAGGGTAAAGCCAACAATTTTCTACATTTTTATGCACCTTAACTTTTACAGATGCAATACTGCACAAACGTATTGGACCACCTTTAATTTCTGTATCTATTAATAGAAAAGTGGGAAACAGGCTCTGAGATCAATGGGGGAAAAGGATATATAGAAGAAAATACATAGCATATTGAAAGAGCTTCCATTCATTCATCCATTGTCTCCTGCTCATTGAGATCAGGTCGCAGGAGTGATGACCCAGGAAGGAAGCCTAGATATCCCTCTCCTCAGCAACACTCTCCAACTCATTCTGGGGAATCCCCAGGCTTTCCCTGATCAGAAGGATATAAAGTTCCTACAGTGAGCTCTGGGTCTGCCCTGGGGTCTCCTTCAAGTGGGACGCATCCAGAAAACTTCCAAAGGCAGACGCCCAGATAGCATCCTGATCAGATGTCTGGACCACCTCTACTGACTTATTTTGATGAATTTGCCCCTGGATGACGGAGCTCCCTACCCGGCTATCAGGAGGATATGGTTTCTGTCCTCCTGTACGCAGGACAGAAGTGCACATATTAACACTGTCAGGAGAAGAGGATGTTCAGTAATTCGGTCAGTCATGCACACTCTCATTTTTGCTACCTTCTTAGCACATGGTGAGAGCAGCACTCACCAGGCAGAAAGAGCTGCAAGCTAGATTCTGAAATCACCTTAATTTTTATAAGCATATGCATGGTTGAATTTAAAGACAGAAGGAATAATAGTTATGAAATATTTTGCACACTTAAAAAAAAAAAAAAAAAAAAAAAAAAAAAAAACAGTAAAAAGAAACAAATATGTGGTCAAACTTTGTATTTAGTGTTTTATATAGTAGGAATACATTTCTGCTGTTGATTTTTCTGCTACCAGTTGTTGAATAGCTGCAGCAGCATTTGCCGTTTAAAATTAGAACTGCAGTGAATGGTATATAATTGAAAGGCACAACCCTAAGGCTGAGCCCAGCCACGCTACAGAGTAAGCTCATCCCTGCTGCTTCTCATTCTTTCGGTCATGAACCATTTTAGGACTGGTAATTCAACAGCTTTGCCCTTTGCCTTAGCTCTCCCTTCACCACTACAGAACAGAGCGTTGCAGTGTTACAATAGATGAGGTCCCAATCCATTTATCCATTCCCTGCTTCATCCTATATCACTCGTGAACAACGCTCTAAGATACTTGAACACCTCCTCTTGAGGCAAGATGTAGCAGCCCACCTTTTTTGCCTGTTAAGAACTATGGACGCCGATTTAGAGGAACTGACTCTCATTCCACCCTCTTCTCTGTTAGTTGAGAACTGAAGGTCATGGCCTGAAGAAGCCAACAGTACCATATCTTGTGCAAAAAACAAAGATGAGAACCTGTGGTTTGCAAACCAAACATCCTCCTCTCCATGACCGCATTTTAAAGGGACAGTATTATGTGTTTTCCAGCCACATACAATCATTTTATAGCACAATCAAGTAACTATGTTACTTTCCGTTGTTGCAAAAATGCTGTATATATCAAATATGACCTAAAAGAAATTTGACTTCATAATTTAACGCCTGGAAATTGGGCCTCTGTCTCTTTAAGAAAGTCTTGGTCTTTCTGAAACTCTGCCCCCAGGAAGTCATCACAACAGCTAACCCTTTAACAATGTTTTTACCAGCGTTGCACTGAGAAGTAGCTCGTATAATGAGCTAAATAGGTGCGCTGTTCCATTGGGTGTTTGCTAATTGCTGCTGGTTAGTCTGAAGGGGCTGAGTGGGGAAGTCACAGGGCAGGGTTGCTCTGTGAGGCAGAAGCTTGGAAGCTTAGAAACTGCAGCTCTGAGGAGGAGCTGAGTCTCACAGGTGGCACTAGGTCCATCCCGGCGTTTTGCACAGCTGAATGGTTGCCAAGGGAGATTAAAGGATTTCTCAAACATGCATGAAAGAATCAAAGCAACACTCCAAGTATGTTTTTGATTAGAGAATAACATTATAACATGATGTAAAGCTCAAAAAAGTTGATTTTACATATACTGCCCCTTTAAGATCCTGTCAGTGAATGCTCCAAACAGGACCAGTGACAAGGGGAAGCCCTTATGGAGTTGAACCCACACAGAAAACAAGCTCAACTTTGTGCAGACACAGCTCCTGCTTTGGTTACACAAGAAGCTGACGACCTTCAGAAATCATTTTCTAAAAATCTTAAAAGTCATTATATAGTATGCGCACATTTTATTTATTTATTTATTTTTACACAGCTAGCTCTTTTCCTACTTCCTTATGTTTTGGCCGAGCTTTGCTATTTTTCCGGTCAGTGTGATCTACATTGCGTCAAAAATGTTTAGCTCTTGCTTCAATCAAGCCAGATGTTCAGTTTAGTTTACCTTGCAAGTTGGGAGTCAAATCTAGGAATAACACCAACCATGTTCATGTTTTGCAAGTCAGAAAACAAGTGGGAGTTTGCAAATTGTTGTTTTAGCCTTTGGCCCTTTCAGACTTTACTGAAAAAGATTGTATAGCTTTAAGATTAGCAACTGATTTAATGAGATACGAGCTGTCAGTGGTGAAAATAAACAGCCTATTACTGCAGCTGTTGCTGTTTTGTATATATAGGATTTTGAGGTTGGAGTTGGTGAGAGCTTTCTGGCTTAAGGGAGCTTTCTTCTTAATTTTTCTGACTTGATGTTTGTTTTTTTTTTTTTGCTATCAATGTATTCTTTGATTACTTTAGAAAATTTTTTGGATCACTGTGATAAGACGTTTTAAGATAACATGCAGGATAAATAATCAAACAGTTCTTTCTGCGTTTATGATTCTTATAAAATAAACGACACTTGTTGGAACGCAGGCCTTACACCATGACACAGCCTCCACCTTGTTATACAGACTGCTCACTGTGATTTGAATAAAGCATGTCACATTCAGATTCTTCAGCTCATACGACATGGTTGCGAAAGGTTTTTCATGTAATTATTTTGTAATTAGGTCACCATCTTTCTGAGACTCTTTCTGATGAGGTTCTGACAAATAACTGATGCATCAGTTTCCAGGTCAGGTGTCACATTTTTGTTGCAGCATTTTCCTTTCGGTTTCCTATCAACATAATTATTAGATATTGGTGTAAGGGGCTCCAATGGAGCTTCGGTCCTGTCACTCAGCATTTTGACCTTGACTTAATTACTTTTGTAAAGATTCTTAACAGCATAATATAGACTTAAGCCGAGAACCATAATATAAACTTAACAGTTGCTTGAGAATCATCAAAACTACAATTAATGTCCGTCTGCTGTTTCATCTTTGAAATTCTTTTGAAATGCAAACAAAAAAAGAACTACATATTAAATTATGTAAGAAAAAAAAAAGCACGAAAGTTATAAAACGAACTCAAACAAAAGAAAACAACTTTAAAAGACTGTAAAAACTCCTAGAGAGCCACAGTTTATAACTGTATTACAAGAATGATTTTATACTTACAGCTTAAAAATGATTAATTAATTTCATGTTGGAAAAGATAACGTTCCTTTCATCCACTAATGGACTTTCCTCTTTAGCTGAACACTGAAAGAAGCTCCTGCAGCCAAAGCGTGGATCTGATTTAAACAACTCAAGTATGCTGGGAATGAGGAAAAGAATCCTGATTGTTTTAACCATTAACTGATTCAATTAAATTCGGTTTATTTATAATACGCCAATTCACAACACAATAAAATAAAACAAAATCAGAGACAGATTCCAAGTCAAGTACATCCATTCCAACTGA
This sequence comes from Anableps anableps, assembly GCA_014839685.1. Taxonomy (NCBI): domain Eukaryota; kingdom Metazoa; phylum Chordata; class Actinopteri; order Cyprinodontiformes; family Anablepidae; genus Anableps; species Anableps anableps. The sequence continues at coordinate 15,020,332 of CM026065.1, read as the reverse complement.
TCCTTTCAAACAATACAGTCAAGATCAGCTTATTATTCAAACTTGTAAAAAGTTTTCTCTCTAAAGAAGCCCAGTAGATTGCATCGAGTCACTGACTTGCAGCAATCACCTCTTGTGAATGAGCATGTAGCGACCATGGACTGTTGCTTGCATTGTGTCGTTAAATTTGTAACAATCACTCATACTGAGCATGCAATTAAATCTCAGTGGAGAGCAGCTCTGTGGTCTGACTTTTACCACTTGTGTTGTCCAACTGAGTAAGCATGGTTATAAATAATGCTGAATAATCACTATCAGAAGATGACACATTCAGGATAACCACTGGTCTAAGTGACTGATGCAGCAATGGCTTATCGTTGCCTAAGTCTTTTTCTTTAAAAAATGTGGTTCATCAATAAACAAATAAAAATGTATTTGTTCAGATCATGCATTATTATTATTATTATTACTGGTTTAACTCATCCTTATAATTTTACTTTCCAGATCTTTTTTTCAGTTCTGTTTTAGTTCAGTTTGCTTTAAGGAGTTGTGAGAGAAGATTCTAACAGTTAAGCTTTGACAGCGATGAGAGGTATGCTTTCTTCATAAAATAATAAATTAAAGTAGCCAAACATGGTTTTTTATGATCACAACAATGCTGTTTCTTTTCATAACCACATTTTTTGATTTCATAATAATAGAATGAGTAAATAGGACCACATTCACAGATCTTTACTCAAAACGCAGACGTCAGCGCACCCATTTATTGGATTTGCATAAATACATCAAGCACAGTGCAAGAAACAGAAAACAATTGACCCCCAACACCATATGTCTTTCTTTTAATACAGCAAAAGTGAAAGACCCTTTTTATTTTGGATCTAGTTGTCGGATTTATGAGACCCCTTTTCCAAAAAATCTGACTACTGAGTATGTTTCATTAAAATTTACCATGTTTATTGTTAATTGGCTCATTTTTTTGGCACACAAGTACCTTCAACACGAAGATTTGGCCCATGTGGCAAAAAGTTTTGACACTGGCAGAAAAAACAGTTTTTAAATTTAAATTTTAAAAATAACTCCTTTGACATTTTTCTTATACTGCTCATTTTCAATAATAATAAAAAAAAAAGATTCCATGATTATAATTTCTGTAGTGAGGATGTGTACATTCTCTGCGTCAAAAAAAAACAAACAAACAAAAAAAAACCTAATGTTAGAGAACACCTGCAAAGGAAAAAAAAATTGCTTGTGTTTTTAAGAGAAAAATATTGTTTTAATTATTAGTCAAAACTGAATTTTACGCATTTAGGAAAAGGCAAATATTCCCAGACTCCTAAATTTTTTATTACACTGACTTTTTGTTTTTACCCAGAATAGCAAGTGCATATTAAAAATCAAACCATTAATTAAACATTTAAAAACAATATGATGTGGCCGTGCGCGTGTGTACATTTTACTTTGTTTTGTTAAAATAATTGTTTCTGAGAAATATTATGAAACCCTGTTCCAATACAGAAAAGCAAATGTTCGTTTTTACATTCCTAAACTTAAGAACAGGTCTTGCTTGATCTGAACACATTATAAAGGTTTATCTCTGCAGATTCTTGTGTATCAAAATGAATGTACAATAAATTGCAGGGTTACTCATTTATAGAGGATAATCTGCTTGAAGCCTCGTCTCTCACCCGACCAGCAGCAGAAGAAGCTCAAACTGACTTTATGTATGTTGCTCTGACCAAAGTAAGCCTGTTTCATGAGCACTTCACAGCTCACAAGCCTCCTGTCAGTCCTTTGGCAGCATCTTTGTGTGTCTTAGCACCAGGGGAGCTGTAGTCAATAGTAGCTCAGAGTGTCTGTTGCGGGTGACTTATGTGGATTTGCCTATCTTACATTCACTGGCCCCTGTCACCATGGAAACTCGAGCAGTCTACACTGACACAACCGGAGAGCAGCTAAGAAACCCATGGAAATGGACACACAAGAGTTAATCCTGTGTGAGTCTGTGTGTGTGTGTGTGTCCAAGCTCTCCCATTGAAATGGTACATGACGGGGTTAATCCCCACTGTGTGTGGACGTGTGTGCAGCGGAGTGATGGAGAGGAGGTGGGGGTGGGAGGTGTGCCGGGATAAGGCTTGAAGGGCTTACACACACCGTCTCTTTCGCTCTCAGGCATAGAGTTGGCCTTATCTTCAGCCAGCACCCCAAGCAGCGAGGCACGCACACACACACACACACACACTGATGCCTAACCTTCATTTCACCAGCTATGCCTCCAGCTGCACAGTCACACCTAAAGCCATAAATCCATGTCTGTGAAGTGATTAAAGCTGGCACAAGTTGGTGCTGAATAACTAGGAATAATCAAATAACCGTGCTGGAATGGGCTAAACTTTTTTCTCTACTGCTCTGGTTAATAAGACAAACTAAAGTTAAATACATCTGATGTTTTTCAGGTGTTTTGTTCACAAATGAGGAACAAGAAGGACTGAGAGAGTAAAAGTCAGCTAAAAAGAAAAAAACCTTACCTCCTTCGGACTCAAGCTGCTCTGACATCGCCATTTTGTCACCTACAAATGCACTTTCACAGCTATACCCAGATCTGACTCAGACACTGTTTTCATGCCTCTCCCACTCTCTGATATCTCCCATGTCCAGACTGTCAGGCTCAGGGGCACATCGAGGGAAGGGGCGGGGGGGGGGGGGAGGCTATAGTGTTTATGTGCATGTGCCACTGGGTGTTAATGTGTGTGTACGTGCATGTAGCCACATGCACATGTGCAAATGTGTGCAGCATGCCACTTCCACTTACTCGTCAACAGGAAACTGAGCGCCACATGCATCTGCCCAAGTTCTGATAACAACCGTCCTCGTCACCCTCCCCTCAGCTGGGATCTAAGGACGGTCTCATGTTGGTTCTGACTGCAGGAGAAGTCCTGATTAATCTGATCCAAGCTGACTTCTGTTAAATGCTGTTTTTTCCGTTTCTTTCTCCCCAAAACAGAAATGGAAACAGAGTCGCTCCTGCACTAACAGGACATTTCTTTCCTCGAGTGTAGCAACCCCTTTAAACACGTCCCCGGCCCAGATTATCCCGCTGCTCCACATGAGCGATATCTTCTCTGGTAATCTTCTTTTACTGGTTGGTGTGTATCAGAAGTTAAACATTTGGCAGCTTAAGTTCTTCACTTTTACTAAGTAAGACGAAGAAACAGAGAAGCTCAAGTAGAAACTTTCTATTAAAATCCAAAGTAAATAAAATTATTGCAGCAATGTCGTGATGAGTCTAATTACCTATTATTCGACTCCCGTTGAGCTACTTTTATTACACATTTAAAGAAGCAAAAAGCAAAAAGATTCTGAATATTTCTCAGATTATTTTTTTTTTACCCTCAGTCAAATTTTTTACATGTAATAAAGGATTATTTTATTAATAATGACACTAAGATCAGTTTCATTTTAATTAAATTAAGTAAAAATAAAAATTTTTAAAAAACACAAAACCAAAACTTCCAGAGCACTGGTCTGAGAGAAAATAGAGAGGGAATTTTATGAGTAAAAAATTCCTTGTCCAAGATATTATCAGCGATAATTAAATGTTTAACTTTTATTCAAGAGTTACAGTTCTTTCAGGAGTTTAAAGAAAGTACAAACTTTACGGTCCGAAATCAAGCTAGTGGTTTTCCTATAGAACCGACTTGGACTTTGGTTCATATGACTGCCACAGTGCTGTCTTTCAGCTCAGCTGATGGGGAGATCTCTTCAGGATCTGTTCTAAAGCCAGATCAGACCTTTTTTTCCTGACCTGCTGAAAGGAGACGGAAGTACCTGATGATTCCAGTGTTTGGACTCATTGTTCTTTATAGTCTAGTTTCCACCTGTTTATGTATTTTTATCCAAATCTGGAGCTCAAGTGAATATGACTTGCTGAAGCAGCTCTTTTCCTCCATCCTTAATCAGGTGGCTCATTTCCACATCCACCACGAGGTGGAGAATGATTCAATCAGTGGCCTCAAACAAAAGACTCTTTACGGCAAGCCACACTGGGACAATGAATTCAAAAACATCACAACGAAGCACTGGAGGCTGGAGGCTCACCATGTCATCAATAAAGCTCTTATGTTTCTGCTTCTGGTTCAGTCTGTTGTATAGCTTGGTGATTTTTCACTATGAATTTGGAACAGAGAGCAACATGAAGAAAAAAAAAAATGCTCTCAAAGACATACCCAGAGCAACATGAGCAACAAGGTGAGGAGGAAAAACAAAACTCCACATGAACTTCACTCAAACATCAGATAAAAGTAAAAAACCGTTTGAAGCAAACAAGAAACCTGTTTCGCAACTGAATCTTAAAAGGGTGAACAGGCCTCAGTTCCACCTCGGGCGCCGGCAGCATCTGGGGACGGAGCTGTCACGAGAACTAGATCAACCAATCAGAGAGAAGCCATACTGTGATTAGTAGGCAGTGAGAACAATTAAATGTAGTTAAATATCAATTTCAAGCTCGAAACTGAGACCCTGTAATGTAATTATCAAAGTGATGATACTTTGAAAAATGTAGAAAGATACGTTGAGATGCATTCATAGGCTTTCAGAAAACACTCATTGAATATGATACTTAAAGATCATGGAAATATTGATATTTTGAAGCCTTAGGATGCCTTTGGTGTTGGATAAAAGGTTGCTGTGGCTAAATCTTAAAGTTCAGCAAGATCATTTTTAAGAGTCATGGTGAGAACAGCGAAAGTGAGTGAAAGGTTAGATCGGGTGTTCTAGAATAAATGGCAGAAATATGTTATAGGCTAATGTACAGATATTTCTGCAGTGCTGTTGTTTCTGTGGTATTACTCCTGTTAATGTCTGGCTGCTCTGTTCCATTAGCGTTAATGCGTTGAACCAATAAGTCGACTCTCTTTACTCCATAATGAGCCTGAGTGAGCCGTGTAATTATATTTATTCAAAAAACCCAAAGGAAATAAAAGGAAAAATGTTTCCAAAAAAAACCAAACGCATCATGATGTAAAGAGAACTGGTAATTAGTTCTAGTAAATCACAAAATCTCAAAATATAGCAAGTTAACTCTAAAACTTTCAAAACCCTTCAAAATCAAATGAAGGTTTTTACAATCAAGGATTTCTTTCAATATGAGGTTCAGAATCATTCTAAAAATCCAGAAATTTATTCATGCATTATTTATGTTAGCCTTATTTAAGGTTTCCACAAACTTTTCACTTTAAAACCTTTCCAGATTAAAATTTTTAGATTTGAATATTTGAGACCAAAACCTTCACATAGTTAGGGTTTATTGTCTGTATGGTTTAGAAACCATGAACCGAACCAACACAGTGAAGAGGCTGACAGTGGTAAAGAACTATTTCACTCCTTAATTTTTTGACATCTAGATAAGTCTATATCAGCTCTTTGTCAAAACTGATGAAATTTAGAAATTTAAAATGTGGATTAGATTATTCCACATTAAATATGAATGCCTGAAAGCACATTTTCTTTTATTGTTGTTTCTAAAACATAAAAATACATTTTGCTGTGCATCTAAACTTACAGTTTAAAATCCTGATTTAAGAGGGTTCAGAGGTCAAAAAAGCTGAGATTTTTTTGTGCTTTTTCAAAGAAATGGAAAAAAGGAATGTCAACTACTTATAAATCCATGTACAAAGCCCTTTCATTTTCAGACTTTTATCTCTTTAAATGGAACAAAAAACCTAAATGTTTTTAATGCCCAATTTAGTGTTCAACCAGAAGTTTATCCAGATTTTTAAAAATCCAAACTTTTCAAGAAAGTGACGAACCTTGTGTTGTTATTCAAGTTAATAAATGCGACTTAAAGTTCAGAGCTTTAATTTGAAGATGTTTTTACATCTGCAGTAAACTCTGTTAAATCTGATGCACTAAAGTTACATGGATCAGCCTGGGCGGTTAATGGTATCAAGATATACTGAGGTTTTAAAAACTGCTCCAACAGCATTAATGGTCAAGTCCCGATAGATGCCAAAAAAGTGCTGGAAGGAGCTATTTAGATAGATCAATTAACCCTACATGCATATTTTTAGACTGTTGGAGAAACCTGGAGTGGGCTTACCCCGAGAGAACCCGCCGACTAGGAGAATCTGTAAACCGAAGCAGAAAGAGGTTGGGATTTGAACCCGGGACTTTGCAAGTCTGCAAGGTGTGCTAAAAATTGCACCACTGTGCCGCTTGCTGCTGATATCATCATTGCAATATTTGACAGTAATACTGGCAGCGCATCTTTTGTTTCCAACCTGCTCCACCGAGATCTTGATGCCTTGTTTACAAGATCTCGTCTTCTGTCTGTAAGAAGAAATCAAACGCTTCTTACAAGCTTTAAGCATGTTTCTGCCGCTATTTGTCACTATTCTCTTATGTCTACATCGATTATTGTGAGAAGAACAAATTATTTTCAACTTGCCATTTTTGTCACAATATAGATAGAAAAACAAATGCATTTTTTTAATGATACATCTTTGACATTTGTGTTATTATCTCCTGGAATATCTCCCTGTCACTTCCTGTTAGAAACAAACCTCTTACCTCTTGAATGAAAATAACTTATAAACATAAATCTGTTGGGGGGAATCATTTGGGGCTTAACTGTAGCAGTATTTATGACAAAAATTATTCACATATTTGTCGACTAATGAAAATGTGTGGAATAGTGGGATGAGTTTGATAAATAGCCAGTGAGACCGAATCTTCTCCAGTGGTACGATGTGAATGAAAATTCAGCAGGAAAAAGTTTTCCTGCTGAAAAAGTGTTCATATTTCATAAATACAATTACTGTTCAGCTTGAACAGCAAATGTATTTACAACATAGCACATATGCATTTTTTCCAATTTGGTAACGTTTGTTTTTTAAATTCTAAACGCTAAGAGTGTGGATTTGTGCATAGTTTAAGCTTAATGAAGCTCATTTGTTTCACTCAAACGCAACTGAAACAGATTGTCTCTGGGTGGCAGGCGGGATCCTTGGCAGCACATCCTCAGGAGGAAAAACTCCATCTGACCTCCAACCTCATGTTGTCCTTTGACAGCAGCGCCCTCTTGTGGCCGCAGTGAGTCGGCGTGTCTTGTTTTCATCCTGCCCCACAGTTTATTATTTCCCCACTCACCGGGTGAATTCCCTGTCCAGGGTTTTCTTTGGCAGGCCAACATAGAGGCTCTGCAGCGGGGGAAGTTCAGCATCAAGTGCGTCACATGTTACAACAGGCCGCACCACTGAGGGGGTGTGGGGGCTAAATTAGAACAAGGGTCAGCTGTGAGCCGGTGTGGCATTAAAGTGTTTTATCTCTGCGCTAATGAATAATAATGATTAAAGAGAAAAAGTGCAGCAGGAAGCTGGTGATCAGGATTACTTCCCATCATCTCAGCCTCTTTCCAAGCAGCCTGCATTTGTGTGACAGATGTGAGCGTGGCGTCAGCTGACAGCTGTGTGAGTGGAGATGACAGTGCCCTGATGCTGCCTTCTCTGTTCTCTGGGAGCCATTTTGTCTGTCTCTGATCTCAGAGTCAGGTCTGCTCTCTCTCCCTGCCCCCCTCCACCCATTACCACCCCCCCTTCAGCCAATCACGTCAGCGCTCAGCCTTGCAGAAAACATAGAAACACAGTCTGATCTCTTCCTCACTCCCCGTCTCACCCACTCCTCCCGCGCTCCAACAGTGCTCATCTCCCACTTGTCTCTTCCGCTCGCTGCCTTTCTCTCCCTCTCCGTCACCTTTCCTCCCCCTCCCTCCCTCCTCTTCCTCTCTTAATCCACATCTTTTCCTCGGTGTCTGCTCCCTCCTGCTCTCCTCCCCTCTGTCACACCCTCTTCCTCCTCCTCCTCCTCCTCCTCCTCTTCAGGCTCTCTTGTTGTGCAACCCGTTTTTAAACAGCTCAGCCTTTGTGCGTTTTTGTCTGTTGCCATTTCAGCCAGAGCTGCAGTCTTTACTCATTTTCCTCCAATCAGGGACACCATGTGACTCTCTGCATGAGAGGGCACAGTCTCTTCCCTCCTCCCTTCATTCTTTCTCTCCCCCCCATCCTCCCTCCTCCCCCCAATCCAGCCAGTCAGCCATCCAGCCAACATACGCTAGCAATCAGGGAAGTCAAAGGAGAAAGAAAGAGGGAGCAAGGAAAGATGGAGGTAGATCCACACTGCAGAGGACAAGGTGGGCTGTGCTGTTAAGGTCTGGGGGGGGGGGGTGTCCTAGAAGGTCAACGGAGACTCAGATTGACCCCAGAGTACAAAACATCTGCAGCAACATGGAGCTGACTGTACAATCACACTATTCACAAGAGTTATTCCCACACACTCTCGCCTCTGTTTATGTCACCCACATGTTGGAGCACATGCTGCGTGTGCACACACACACACACACATACATGCAAGCCCCTCTGAGCCCACACAAGAAGGGGGAGGATCCTTCTGTGTCGAACACTGCTCAGGAATGTAAACAAGAGGGGGAACAAGAGCGACTGAGGACGGGTTTTATCATTTTGTATGCATTGTTCCTTGTCATATTCCTCTAGAACAGCCTTTCTCCTGCAGAGCCTTGTAAAAGCATTTAAACCTATTCAATTTTTTTCACATTTTGTCACATTAAACCACAAACTTCAGTGGATTTTATTAGGATTTTGTTCTGTAAACCTACACAAAAGTAGAGTATGATTGTCAAACAGAAGGAAATGGATACATAGTTTGGCCTCGTTATACAAATAAAGATCTGAAAAGTGGGGTGGGCTTCTGTAATCAGACCACTTTACTCTGACGCCCCCACATAGAATCCAATGTAAGCAATAGCCCTCAGAAGCCACCTAATTGGTAAACAGACTCCAACTGTGTAGCTTAAACTCAGTATGTGTTCTGTGAAGGCCTCAGAGGTTTGTTCGAGGACATAATGCACAAACGGCACCATGAAGACCAAGAAACACAGCAGAGAAGTCTGGGAGAAAGCTGCGGAGAAGTTTAAAGCAGGGTTAATTTATAACTGCAAACTTACCAAGACATGGCCATCGAAATCAGAGAAGCAGCCAAGAGGCCCATAGAGCCACAACTTAGGTGGAAGAATTTCTTGACAGGACAAGTGCTTATTGTGCAAAAATATGGCCTTTATGGAAGAAGGAAAACATTGTTGAACAAAGTTCTATTTTTAGTTTGTCACAATGTAGTAGGTTACACAGCAAGCATTTGAAAGAAGCTTATCTGGTCAGACGAGACCAAAACTAAACTCTTTGGTTGTCATACAAGACGTGCAGTGGGGAGCAGAAAAGTAAAGGTTCACCCATAGTTCATCCGAAGCGTCGAAATCGGCCCTCGTTGACTCAGTAGTGTGATGGAAATTGCGTCCTCCTCCCCTTCTCAACACCAGACCCGGGTCGAACTATTGCGCACAGAGCTCTGTGCGATGTGTCGTGTGATTGGTCAGAAGTTTGTGGACGTGTTTTATGTAGAAACGCGCTCGGACAACAATGTTAATATTTCACTTCGACTAGTCCACTTCCACTATCTGGTTCTGCAGCAGACATGAATGCTTTTGAGGAGCGTTTATCAGACACGGTGAGGAATTACATACATTTGAACGATTCTTCACAAAATGCCTACAAAGATTGTTAAATGGCTAAAAACTCCTGAATGGAAATGGTGTGGCGCTCTTTCCGTGACTGTTTCCCTGTATACTTTAAGGGAGTGATGTGTACTGAATTGGGAGGGGTGTCCCCCAGGTGGTCTGCGCGAATACAAACATCCCACAACCACATGACCACACTTCAACTGTTTGGCTTCAGATGAAGTATGGAAGAGCCTTAACACTGAACACATTAAAATACATGGTGGTGGCAGCATTATTCAGTGGGCATGCTTTTCTTCAGGTGGAACAGGGAAGCTAGGCAGTTGATGGAAGATGGATGAAGCTAACTACAGGGGCTATCCTGGAAGAAAACCTTGTAGAAGCTACAAAAGACCTGAGACTGAAGTAAAAGTCCAACTTCCAGCAGGACAATGACCCTAAATTTACAGCCAGAGCTATAATGGGATGGTTTGGATTAAAACATATTTATGTGTTGAAATGGCCTAATCAAAGTCCAGACATAAATCTAACTAATGACTGATGTTCACAGATGCTCTTCTAATATGACTGAGCTTGAACTATTATGCAAAGAAAAATGGCCCAAAACTTTAGTCTCGAGATGTGTAAAGCAGGTAGAAACAAACCACAAAAGAATTTCAGCTGGAAATGCAGCAAAAATTGGTTCTACTTAGTACTGAATCAAATGCACAGCAATCTTCAGAGTTTTATGTCGCATGTGCAGTTTTTTTCCCTCTCCCAAATTATGCCTTTGTTTGTGTTGTTCTATCACATTAATCCCATTAAAATGCTTTGAAGTTTGTAGTTGTAGAGAGACCAGGTATTGAAAAGGTTGCATAAGTACTTTTGGAAAGCACTGTACCACTGTGATTTCTTTTCGATGTTATAAAGGCACAGATGGAGCACCGACGTGGCTGTAAATGCGCAAATTCAACCACCACCTCTGTTGGGTCAAGCCTGGGGTTCATCTGGAGTTGACATGAATGAATGGAGATGATTGTTCCGTATTTGGAGGTCGTGTTTACATTGGTTTTCAGTTACCTCAGTGTGTGAGAGTGAGTGAGTGCAGGTGAGGTTTTATAAATCCAAACACCTTGTTTCCCAGCATGTCATTCCTGAAATAAAACCCTACTCTTGTTTTCCAAATTAAAGTTCTTTCATGTATTTGTGTTTGAAAAAAAGCTCCTTTTCTTTCTGAAACTGAAACATGAACCTGGAGAAAAAGCAAAGGAAAGAAGCTGGAGCAACAAAACAAAAGGGGAACACCAGACCGAACAATCTGAGTGCGAGAACGAGTGCAGTCATATGTCGTTTTTGGAAATTTCCATGACCACGTTGATTAAGTATGCAATCTGACCGCAAGATAGCCGAGGAGGCTCAGTTCTAAACAAACGCTCCTGCCTCTGCTGCGCAGGCTCGTTTAACGGCTGAGGTGGCAGCGTTTGCCTTCGTAGCACGGGGCGCTGCACACAGATTGAAAACACGCGTCTGCACGAAGGCTGCTGTGTGTATGCAGCCAGACTGATGCAAGGTATATTTCCCCCTGTGCAGCAGCTGTGCATGTGTGCATCTATGGAGAATGCATCCTTGTCTGTTTTGATCACAATGTCAACACTTTCCTGCATCACCCAGCTTTAACATCAGCACCAGCAGCACGAAAAGAAGAATCTGGCACTGCTTCTCGGTTCGCTCCCTCTTAACTTTCCATTTTGAAATAATCCCACAGCTAAAGAGTTTCCAGAACCTCAAGAACATGGAACCGGTTAGAGTTACGTCTTTCTAAAGTCGGGAAACGTGATCCCAGATGAGCGGTTGGATAAATTCCCTCATCCACAAGCCCGGCTGTTTGAGGTTTGACCGCTGCGGCTGCTGTGGTCCTGGATGGAGGGGAAAAGAGAGGAGGCCACCTCCACACAACTTCTATCATGCTTTACTTTCTCCTCTCCTGCTGCTAAATATTACACCGTACTGCAGAAATGAAGGCACATCTGTCATGATTATGAATAGATTTTCAGCGTCAGGATTATATTTCAACATCCTGCACTTCCTATCAGGGGTGCTACATAAATCGCTGTAACACTTAATAATAGACTGCCTCCGGCTCAGCAGCGGTAGGGTTTATTTCTAGACCTCAATTCTTCTTGTTTCTGTTCTCCTCAGACTGATTAAAGTTAATGCAATGAGAAGGATCATCTGTTTGCTGTCACCCAAACACAACTTTTGCTCTTCGGAAGTCATACTTCTATCAGTGTGGTGAGATGTGATGGATATAGGTTCCTCTCAGCTCCCCGTGGCAGCACTGGGTAGACTACAGATTTGTCCTCTTATTATTCGGGTATATAGAATCAACTGATGGTTCTCACGAAGGCAGAGACAAGAGCGATGTGGCTCTGCTATGAGTAATTGTGATATGTGGGTGAATAGTTGTGCTTTATGAAATTTAAAGTGGAGGACAACAACCTATTAAAGTGTTACACTGTATTTATACAAGTTTAACTTTTTCACCTCTTCTTACATTACAAACACAAAGTGAAATGTGCCTTACTAGGAGTTTCTGTGATGGAGCAACACAAAGGAGTGCATAATTGTGAATTCACTCTGGTTTCCCTAAATAAAATCCAGCATAAATAACAGCCTATGTAAAGCTGTGGAGAGGTTTAAAGAAGGGTCAGGTTCTGAAAACAACATCCGTAAGCTTTGAACATCTCATAGAGCTCTGCTCAGGGGAAGAATATGACAAAACTGCGAGCCTATCAAGAGAGGGATGCCCACCGAAACTGACTGGCCGGGCAAGGAGAGCGTTATTCGGAGAAGCAGCCAAGAGGCCAATGGTAACACTGGAGGAGCTGCGGACTCCACTGGAGGAGGAGCTTCCACCTGAGTCACAGCTCAGGTGGAAGAATCAGTTGACAGAGAAACTATTACACGTTCACTCCACAGATCTGGACTTTATGGAAGGTGTCAAGAAGAACGGCATAGTCGGGGAAAAAAAAAGAGTCTTGTTTAAAGTTTTCCACAAGCTATGTAGGGGATACAAACATTGGAAGAAGGTGCTCTGGTCAGATAAGACCAAAACTGAACTTTCTGACCCACATGCAAAACTTTATGAATGATTGAAAAGTAACGTATTGGGGTAATGTGAAAAATGGTTGTAGCAGCATCATGCTGTGGGAAGGCTTTTTTTTTTTTTTTTTCATGAGGGACAGGGAAGCTGGTCTAATTGGATGGGAAAATGGGCGGAGCTAAAACCATGACAATCAGAGAAAAACTGCAAAAGCCTTGAGACCGCGGTGGAGGTTCACCTTCCAGCAGGACAACGACCCAAAACATACAGCCAGAGCTACATACACATAGAAGGGTTTGGATTAGAGTCCAAAATTAAATCCAACTGAGAATTTGTGGGACGATTTGAAAATTGATGCTCACAGATGCTCTCCATCCAATCTGACTGACACTGCGCAAAGAAACGCAAAGAATACATTTGTAAAAATCTCAGTGTCTGGTTGTGCAAAGCTGATGGAGACATACTGTAAATGCAATTAAACGTGGTTCTCCAAATTACTGACCTCAAGATTTTTTTATTTGTAAAACAATTTGAAAAGCATGAATCATTTTCCTGATATGGCGTATCACATAAAGTACCAGTAAAATACTCTGAAGTGTGTGGCTGTAAAAGCACAAAATGTGGAGAAACCCAAGGGGTGCCAGCGCCTTTGGGAGTCATAGCAAATCTATCATCATTATAGATGCTAAAGCTCATTAGATACAAACAAATGTAGCAGAGCTTCACGTGTTTCACGCTTTCTCTAATTCAATCTGCTTTTCCGACCACATCCTGCTCATCAGCCTCTTCATGGATCCTAAACGACAAACTCCCATGTGAGCTGTGAGACATCAAACATTCATTAATAGCTCCTCGGTGGGGGCGGGGGGGAAGGTGCAACAATCAATCATGCACGCCTCTGATCTGTGCCACTGAGCTTTGCCCTGCAAATGTCACACTTTGATCTTTCTCTTCTTCCACAAACCGAAGGAGAAAGAGTGGCAACTTCACCTGCAGAAGCAACAAGAACCGTAACAAGTAGAGAAGTTGCATTTGTGATTCCATAGCAACAGCAACTTCATGCTCAGATGTGGGCAGGCCAACAAAGATCTCCATCTCGTTTCATTTTCATTTTCTCACACTGAAACTAGACAACATGTTTCTCCATCTATTCTAGTTTTTACCCCTCAGCCATCACAGAGGTCAACCTCCCATGAGTCTTTGCAAGCAGGACCCCAGGGCCCCCAAGGGGCACCCTTTTTCTTATTTTTCATTTTTTGCCCGCCACAGTAGCTGCGCTCGCCAACCAAAACACACAACAACAAGCAGAGAAAGTCAGCGACAGGCAGCAGCACCAGCAGCAGTGTACTCACCGGGACACGCGCAGCCGCCCACGGACATCTTCTCACATGTCTGGTGTGAATCCGATCAGAATGATGGTGGTGGCTTCTGTTATCCCTTTCCTCTCCTTTCCTCTTCCTCGCCAGCCAGCCACTGAGGCTGCTCACATAAGCGTCTGTTATCCCCACGTTTCACACACACACAAACACACACCAACGGGGAGCACAGAGAGAAGAGGTGGGGAGGGAGAGAGAGAGAGAGAGAGAGAGAGAGAGAGGGAAAAAGACGAGGGTTGGGAAAGAGCAAACAGACACTCGCACAAAAGGATCAGATTCTCCCACAGTTGTAGCTGTAAACGGTGCAGCTGCACAGCCGCCTGTCTGTGAGAGTGTGAGAGAGAGAGAGTGTGTTAGTGTGTCTGGGAGTGAGGCGAATTTTGCTCCTGCCTCTGCTCTGCCCTCACCCTCATCAGCCCTGCAAATTACAACTCAGGTGGGAGGAGAGAGACAGAGAGAGAGAGAGAGAGAGGCTAAGAGTGTGTGTGTGTGTGTGTGTGTGTGTGTGTGTGTGTGTGTGTGTGTGTGTGTGTGTGTGTGTGTGTCACAGAGAGCGAGGGAGGACGAAGAAAGAGAGTGGACTGTCAAAGTGACCCGAAGGCTGATTTCAGAGAGCAACAACCTTTTCTTTACCTGTAAAATATGTAGAGAATGTTATTCAGCACACACACACTTCTAGAGGTGCACGGATGACACAGTCCTCAGGAAATCTGTCTTTATGTACGTGTGAGAGAGCGAGTGTGTGTCCTGCAGCGCAGCCGTCCGAGTGGCTTGTTACCATCCAGCAAAGGTCTGCTACACAGCGGGGGAGGCAGGGGGAGCAAACAGAGGGAGGGAGGGAAGGAGGGGGAGGCGGGTGGCATCTGACGTGCCTCCTCTCTCCTCCTCACCCCTCCGCTCCTCTCGCTCCGTTAGTCTTCCCGTCTGCAGTGTGTCACACAGTGTTGCGCTCTGACTTCACTCATCTCACCGTCTCCTCAGCCATTTATCTCTGCTGCCCTCCCACCTCCCTCCCTCCCTGACTCCCCCACCCCTCCCTTATTACTCTTTCTTCCGCTCCACCTTTCCCTCCTACTGTCTCCATCTCCCGTCTAATTTTTCCTCCATCACCATCTCGTTTGTCCCTCCCTGTTCAAATGCTTGAGTTTGCTCATATGAGAAAGAGAGAGCTGGCGCAATTTAAGGATGTGTTTGGTGTTACACCGAGGCCTTTTTATTGTTCAAAATATTTCATAAAAATGATTCGGTTGTTTTTGGGGGGGTTTTTTTTGCTCACTTTAGGAGAGATTTAAATGCCTTGACTTGAAACCCCCTCCTGCATGCTTGTTTGGTGTGGTGCTATCCTTTTTCTGTGAAATCCAAACAAACAGTGCCTTGCAGATGTCTCCGTGCCCCTCAAACTTTTTTCACATTCTGTCAACTTTCAACCACAAACTTCAGTGTGTCTCATGAAAAGGTTCGATTTTGGTGTATTTGATCAACGAGATTTAACTCCAGGGTATTATAATACATGCCAGTGTTTTCATCTAATCCATTGCTTTATATTTCTGGCTTTATGTTCAGGTTTTCCTGTTGGAAGGGGAACCTCCACCTCAGTCTTGAGTCTTTTGCAGCCTCCAACAGTTTTTTTCCCCCCCAGTATCGTCCCATCAACTCTGATAAGTTCGCCTGTCCCTGCTGAAGCAAAGTATTCCCATAGCATAATGCTGCCATCACCATGTGTCACTGTGGGGATGGTGTGTTCAGGGTGATCTGCAGTGTTAGTTTTCTGCCACACATGGCATTTTGCATGTAGGCTAGAGAGTTCAGTTTTGATGTCATCTGGCCAGAGCACCTGGACGTCTAATGGCTTTCTTCCTGCCGCTCTTCCATAAACACCAAGACTCAGTCTTGAAACGTTGACAGATTATTGCACCTGAGCTGTCGATCTCTGCAGCTCCTCCAGGGTTACCATGGACTTCTTGGCTGCTTCTCTGATCAATTCACTTCAATTTGAAAATACTTTATTGATCCAAAAGGGAAAATAAATGTAGTTGTAACGTATTTAATTAAAAGAGTTATTATAGATGATGATGGCTGTGGGCAGGAAAGATCTCCTGTAGCGGTCCGTACTACAACCAATTTGAAGAAACCTCTGACTGAAGACACTGTTTTTCTATGACAGTCTCAAGAAGAGGATGCTCCAGGTTGTCCATAATTTTCTTGATTTTATGTAAATAAAATGCTCTCATTGCCTGGCCTGTCAGTTTTGGCAGATGGCCATGTCGTGGTAGGTTTTCAGCTGTGTCACTCTCTTTCTTTCTGTTTTCTAAGGATGAACTGAACAGAGCTCTGTGTAATGCTTCAAGCTCAGGATCTTGTTTTATAACCTAACTCTGCTTTAAACTTCTCCACAACTTGCTCCCTGACCTGATCTCTGCTGTGTTCCTTCATCTTCATGATGCTGTTTGTTCACTTATGTCCTCTAAGAAACCTCTGAGGCCTTCACAGAACAGCTGGTTTTATACTGAGGTTAAGTTACACACAGGTGGACTCTATTTAGTAACGTAAGTAGGTGACTTCTGAAGTCAGTTGGCTGCACTTGATTTTATTTCGTGTTTTCATAGTAAAGAGGGTTTTCTTTTCAGGTTTTTATTTGTGAAAGGTCTATCATTTTCATGTAACTTCAGAATTATTAATTACTTTATGTTTGAACATCGCAAAAGCTCTCCAAAAAATATGTAAAATTTTTGTGGCTTTGACATAAAAAGCTGTGCAAAAGTTTAGCATGTCTCCATTTATGGCTGATACAGGACCTTTGAATGGTCTAATCTGAAAACCCCGAGAGTGTTGATGGTTTCAGACGTCATCAAAATACCTGATATTCTGAAAGACTTTTGGAGAAGTAAGAAAAAATTTAGTTCATACTTCCCATTCAAGTATTCAGGATCAAAAGTCCTGCAATAAAACAAAAAGCCAATTATTCTAATACAGAAACACAAGAACAAGGTGAGCATCATGTTCTCTTTTAACATTAAACAAGAAACACAAATTTGCATTAATCTCCTCCTCCAGAAAATTTTCCTTCCCCTTTTTTATATAAAAAAGAAAATCTTTGTCACCCCCTCCTTTTCTTCCTCACCCTTTGTCTCATTAAGCACTATCTCATTTTGAGGAGGAGAGTGTTAAGCCAATCACAGAGAGGAAGAAGGAGCGGAGGAAGGAAGGAGGGAGATGGAAAGACGGTGAGGTTGCAGGAGGAAGAGGGCAAAGGAAGATGGAGAGAGGTGAAAGAAAATGAAGAGAGAGAGAGAGATAGAGAGAGAGAGGGCCATGGGTGGATGGAAAGAACGATGGAAGGAAAGAGGGAGAAAGAGAGAATAAATAGCTCTGGCGCACTCGTCCCCATTACCCCGGGAGGGCACTGTCACCATGGCAATGTGGCAGAAAAAGGATAGCACAAGCATGATGAGCTTCAACTCACACTCACATTTTTTTTTTATACATGAAAGCTGTGGTTCACACATACATGTGCCTACATTAGCAGTTTCATAGAAGCAACTTCATACTTTCAGATTAATGTGTGCACACACGGCAAGCTGTCTAACACCTTACCATAATTATTGATTTACACACACAAACACTCTCACACTCATGTCTTAATAGTCAGTCATCAAAAAAAATCAAAGCCTGTAAACACAGACAAAATGACTGAATCAAGGAAGAAGCTTTCTGTTTACAAGCTAGCGTTAGCTACATAGCACAGATAGCTGCTAAAGGAAGTTTGATACATAACAATTTTAGACTCACATTAATTATTATTTTACAGGTCATGGGTATGTTTATACTTTGTATATTGATTCTTTCCATGTGGCGACCATTAAGGGAGATAACGAGTGAGTGTATTCAGCAATTTTCAGTATTACAGCTGCTGTGGATGTTGCTTTAGCCTTAGCCCATAATAGCAAGCATGAAAAAAAAAAAAAAAAAAACAAAACAAAACATCTTCTGGCCTTGGATATATGCTCCCAGTGGTGATAGGTAGAAAAAACTTGAGAGTTCAGGGTATTTTAACATTTTCGTCCCTCCTCCCCACTTGTTTTCAGAACCTGTCTGATAACGTGAAGCATCTTTAAAATATCTTTTAAAAGCCTCAGTCAAAAATAAATTTACTGTCAGATTGACATCCATCAGCCTAGAAAGGATAATAAAGCAATTTCTCAGACTTTGTGACCACAGCGAATCAGACTGCGATCTATTATCCACAAATGGAGAAAACATGGTGAACAGTAGTGAACCTTCCCAGGAGTGGCAGGCCTGCCAAAATTACCTCAAGGGCACATCAACAACTCACCAGGAGGTCACAAAAAAAAGTAGGGGTGTCAACGTTAACGCGATTAACCTGAAAAGTTTAACGTACATATCTGCATAATGTAGATAAATCGCATCACCTACTTTGACTTGAAAGCCTCTCTCCTGTGGAGGGTTACTTAGTTCAAAGGCGGGCTTTAGCGCTGTCAAATCACTGTGGCGCCGTTCGTCCCCCTTTGCTCTCTGCTACGCTGCGGCTAGCAGAGGCTAGGCTAGTTAGCATGGCCACTGATGATGACGGATAAACGGTTTCCCTGTAATGGTGATTTGTTTCTCCACCATTAGCACATTTATTAGCGAGTAAATGAAGTTGATTGACAGCACTAAAACCTTCCTCCTGGCTCTGATTGGTTGGTTTTGGTCGGAAGCGGTGCATTTCTTCAGACAGCAATAGTAGCTCAGGGAGGAAGTGGAGGAGATCGATCTTTTCACAGATTATCTGTCTCATAACATACTGTCACAACATGGTGACAATTTTAACAAATATGTAAAAAAACATATTTTTGTAAAAGTTACATACTGCAGCTTTAACATGTCTGAATTACATTTGAAACAAAATGACTTCTTTTAAACCTTCCTGGATATGAAAACCTGGAAAACTGAAATATTTGGTTTGACACAATAAAACATTTTCTTAAACATTTTTTAAACATTCATTTTTACATTTCAAGCTTACAAAGTTAAGCATAATGATTAAAAGTAATTAATCTGATTAAGAATTTTAATCGATTGACAGCACTAAAAAAAGGGGGAAAATGGAATCAGTGGGAGATTCCACGTTTGGTCATCTCATCCATCTCACACTTGCTGATCTATCTCCAAGTCTTTAGTTAAACTATTCTGTGAACTAATGAGATAAAGTGAAGTTTTTAAAAGGTTTTTTTTTTGTGTGTGTGTGTGTAAAACTAACTCAACATTTCAGAAATAGAACGTCACAGTCAAAAATGGTGGTGGCAGAGTGGTGGTTTGGGGCTGCTTTGTTTTTCAGGAATGAGACAACTTGCCATGATAAAAAGAACCTTGGCCTAGTCAGATTTTGAACCTAAATCTGACTGAGAGGCTGTGGCATGACTACATAGGCCATTCAGGTTCACATAGCATCCAAATCTGACATAACTTAAACAATTCTGCAAAGAAGAGCGGGACAAAATTTCTCCACGGAGATTTAAAAGACTCACTCCCAGTCATCATAAATGCTTGATGGCTGTTGTTGTCCATCAACAACAGCCATCAAGTTTTTTTTTTTTATAAATTCATATCATTTTCTTTTATAAGTATTAATCGTAGGACTGGTGAGGAACCCTGGATTTGACCTCCATATCACCAGGAATAACTTTCTTCCCTGCTCACTTGTCAGCTGCTGCCTTCTGAGTCCACTCAGGAGTCCTTGTTACCAACCGCTGAGGAGAGCTTCTTGCTCTCCAGCGCTTAGCTGCTATCAGATGTTTGGTGCGCAGCAGGTGTCTTAGAACAATGCAGCCAAGATCAAACCTAAAAAACAGTAGGTAACAGACTGAAACACTATGTTGAGTTCAGACACTTGTTTCCATGCTGTTTCGAAATTTACTTGATTACTTTAATTTCTCTAACATTTAAAACATTGATTCTGTGGTGGTTAAATCAACTTGACATCCATATAAAAGACGTGGTCACAATTCAGTTTACAACATTCGGCAGTGCTCATTGTCTCAGTTTTAGCCTGTTTATGACAGTTTGAGACAAACAATTTATCCCAGATAATTCATATCCCTGGCAGATTTAATCTTTTAATTTTACTTACATGGTACGTCTGACTGGAAGTAATACTGTATTAACATTTTGGAGCCATCCAGTCATGGTCGTGAGTTATATCTGATAGAGAATCTGTGGAAGGAGCTAAAGATTAGAGTGATGCTACGAAGGCCTTCCAACCTCGAAGACTTTGACCTCATCACTGAAGAAAAATCATCAAAATACCAGTGGAAACATCCATAATGCTGGTCAACAATTATAATAAAGGTTTGGTTGCTGTAAAGCCATTAAATGTTGTTTTCATAGATTATTGAGAGGGGGATAAATATATTTTCTACATGCCATATTCTAATGAGATTAATAGAAAAATATAAAACATCCATTTATTGTCTATGCCCAAATATTCTTACAGGGTTGCGGGTCCCAGTTCTCCAGCAGGTTTAGTACCTGACAAGAGGTCGCTTGTCAATCACAGGGCAACACAGACACACAGGACAAACAACCATCCACACGTGCACACACACACACACACACACACACACACACACACACACACACACACACACACTCACCCAGGGTAAACATACAGAGAGCAATTAACCTAACAGTCAAGCATTTGGGCTGTGGGAGGAAGCCAGAGTACCCAGCGATAACCCACACATGCACAAGGAGAGCATACAGGCTCCAGCCAGAAAGACCCCAAACTGGGATTTGAACCCAAGACTTTCATACTGCACCATCATGCAGAAAAATATAAAGCAAAACAAAAAACGTTTTAAGATACCTATTGGTTTAATGAAAAATTATTTTAAATCTAAATCTTCCAGGGGAATGAATAATTTCTTTGGGTCAAATATAAGTAAAATGTTCCTTTACAGAGTAAAATAAGCCCACTGATGTTAAACAATGCCTGCCTCATGTTTTGTTTTTGCAGTAAAGTTATAGTGCCTATAAAACGTAATCACTCCCTTGGATGTTTTACCTGTTTTTTGCTTTTACATATCAGTCATGATCAACAACACTTGACTTTTTGACAAAAACAAACAAACAAACAAAAAAAAAAAATCAAAAAACAACAACAAAAAAAGCATAAATTTTCTGATGATGGATTTTCTAATCCATCATCAGAAAATTGAAGGAATATGGCACTTTACTCCATTGTTCCTTTCAAAACTGTTCCAGTTCTGTCAGGTTGTGTGTGGATCAGCTGTGAACAGCTCTTTTCAAGTCCTGCCCCAATTTCTCTATTGGATTGATGTCTGGGCTTTGACTGGGCCACTTCAGAACATCCACCTTGTTGTTTTCAAAACATTTCTGTGGAGATTTATCTGGATGGATGCATTAATTTCACCCTCTACCTTTACAAGCCTTTCAGGACCCACTGCCAAGAAGCATCCCCATGCCATGATTCTGCCATCACCATGCTTCACAGTAGGGATGGTGTATTTGTGGTCAGTGCAGTGTTTGTTGTCTGGTTAACATCGTGTCTTGTCTGATGATCAAAAAGACCAAAGAACTTTCTACCACTTGACCATAGAGTCTTCCACATGCCTTTTGGCAAAGTAGTCGAGCCTTGATATGAGTTTTCTTCAACGGTGGCTTTCTCATTGCTACTCTCCTATAAAGCTTTGACTGGTGAAGAACCTGGGGAACAGGTGTTCTATGCAGAGTCACTTTAAAGGTGTGAATATTCATGCAATTACATATTTTATATTAAAGATTTTTATTTAATTGTCAGTATTTTGTAGAAATAGGTTTTCACTTTGACATTCAAGTTTTTTGGGGGGGTTTTAAGCAAATTCTTTTGTCTAAAAAGCCAAATTTATTGAGCATGATTGATTTGTAAAAGCAATAAAAAGGGTGAAACATCCAAGGGGGTGAACACTTTTTATAGGTACTGTATCTGGAAAAAGGTGTTTGGAAGGCAAATGTGGTGGTTAATTAGAAATACTGTGAGCATCCGGCCTGAGGGCAGATCCCAGACTGACAGAGGCTCTTCACAGCCAGTCTGTTAACTCCTGTGTTCAGGCTGAATCTGCATCCTGTTCCTCTCAGCTACATTATTGATGTCGGTTTCTGTTACCACGCTGAGTGGCTGAGTGTGTGTGTGTGTGTGCAGGAGCGTCTACACACCTGTAAGTCACTGCCTCCTACCAATTCATCTCTCAACCCAGGTATCGAGTGATTTTTCTCTCTGTTCACTTTCCTTCCCTCTGCACCCCTTCATGACTCCCAACCTCAGAGCCTTCCCAGACAAAAGATGGTGGCCAGGGCTCAGTACATCTAAATATATGGGGAATTAATTGTACAGCACCTCCAGCTCCCACTAGAGATGGGGAATTCTTTGGTTAAAGTAGCGTTTTGTATTTTGCTAAACATTTCTATATGAAGTGAAATGTTTTTGACTTCCTTCATTGGTTTTTAGTTTATTAAGAAATTTAACTGTACCATGTTGTTTCCTTTAGTTAGTTATTGTATTGCATTTGTTTGCAGTTGATTTGTTAAGTTCATGTCTTTTTTTTTTTTTTTTTTCTTTTACCGGAGTTCAGTTTTGTTTCTTTGACCTCTTTCATGAGCTCAACATAATTTTTTTTGTCAATATTACTTTTGGGTTAAATAATAATAATAATAATAATAATAATAATAATAATATAAACATTTTTTCTAATGATTCCTGTGACGACTCCTAATTTTCAACACAGTCCGTCACACATTGCTATAAGAGAGTGGTTTAGATCAAAGCACATTCATGTGCTAAAATGGTCCAATCAAAGTACAGATCTACAGACCCTTTCAATAAATTAGAATATTATTGAAAAGTCAGTTTATTTCAGTAACTCCATCACTCAGTGAAAGTCCTCATATAGATCAGTTAGACAAAGTTTGATGTTTTAGCACCTTTGTTCCTCTTAATCGTGATGATTTTCTGCTAATAGCTAATGAAAACACAACATTTAAAATTAGAGTGTTACAACAGACCAATAAAAAACTGTTTTGAAAAACAGAAATGTGGGCTTAAGGAAACCACGAGAGGAAATGGGCTGGTGGGAATTACAGAATGATCTGCCCAAGAGCTGACTAACGGAGAGATATTTAGGGAGGTGATTACTGAACAAAGAGCTGATAGTTGGTTAGAAGCTGAGTGAGCTGTGGTGTAAGGCGAGTTTATGAAGCTGAACTGAGAAAATTAAAGAAAATTGCTGATACATTAAATGGCGAACATGGGAGGAGAATCTAAATTCATATAAAATACCAAAATAAAGCAAAATATAAAACCAAAGTTTCAAAGATCACGACTGTATTGTTTTCCTCCTACCAATTGTGTGTCACTTTCTTTTGGTCTATTTCATAAAAAGCCAAATAAAAACCATAAAGTTTCTATTTGTAATGTGATAAAATATTAAAACTGACTTTTTTGTTCTTCTAATTTTCAATTTATTTTGAAACCATGTATTAGTTCATGCATCTGTCCACATTTACTAATATTTGCTAATTTACTATTTACTAATAAGATGACTTCTGAGGGCTGCTGGTTGCACTGTATTTTAATTGGGTGTATCAGAGTAAAGGTGGTTAAATAAAAAATTATGTGACACTTTTCTGATTTTTGTGCACAAGAATGTTCCAGATGTTTAAAAATATGTATCATTTTCCTTCCACTTCACTATTACACAATATGTTGCGTTGATGTATCCCATTAAATCAAGATGATGTTTTGTGGTTGTAACATGACAAAATGTCCCTGTCCTCCTCCTCTTGGTTCTCTCTCAGGCTGTCACTTCTCGCTAACAGATGTCCTCTGAGTCTTCTGGGAGGGCATTCCTCCTTTTTGCCACGAAAGAAGACAGCTCACTTGAAGTAAAAAAAAAAAAAAAATCAAACATCATCAAAGGCAACTCACTTAGCTGACTTGAAGTAGTAAGCCCCT
The DNA here is from genome assembly GCA_014839685.1 of Anableps anableps. Lineage (NCBI taxonomy): Eukaryota > Metazoa > Chordata > Actinopteri > Cyprinodontiformes > Anablepidae > Anableps > Anableps anableps. The sequence continues at coordinate 14,996,303 of CM026065.1, read as the reverse complement.
TGAGTTGTGGGTTTATTTCCCCTGGTGTAGAGTTAAAGATCAGAGTGCTTTTGCCTTTTTTTTATTAAACACACTGCTCCCACAATATTAGAAAGGTCACATAAGTGCACACACAAAACATTGCATGACTGAGCAGCCAAGATGACTAGAAGCCATGTAAAATATAAAAACCCTCACAAATGCACCCAAGTGTGAGTGAGACTGAGAGAGGAAAACATAAAGCTCACTCCTCGGAGCTCAAAGGTTCTTTAAAAATTCAGACGTGCCAAAAGAGCGCCGTAGGAGTCCTTCCATGGGTCAAGAGTGAGAAAAAGGGATGAGCCACACTGGAGAGAGGAGAGGAATGATTTAGCTTTGTTTTAAGCTTCCTCCTCCCTCACCACAGACCAAGATGGCACTCTGCTTTCTGGAGCTTAATGGCACTGAGTGGGTGAATTTTTACATTTCCTGTGGAAAAACTGTGGAAAAAAATGGGACAGTGACTGCAGAGTCAGTTAAATGCATTTGTGCATGTGGGGGGCCATGTACTGACATGGTGGTTGAGTGCTGGATGCTGCAGTAAGGTAACCTACTTACACCGATTCCCCCCACCCCCCGGTTCATATACACACTCAGATGCTCACTCATGCCCATGCTCCCTCCTGAACACACAGCACCTCACCCGCTGGAGGATGTTTTGGCCCCGTTTCAGACAGTAATGTGCTCCAAAAGGCAGGAGGTGGTTTGTGGGATGAAGACTGATGTGAGATCTGAGTAGAAGAAAACTCACACAGACTAACACATCATAGAGTGAGAATGCTAGAACACCCCGAAACTCTATGGAACAAAAATAAAGAGACACGTTTTAACCTTTTAAAATATGAACCTGTGGCCATATTTGCTTTCCTTCTAGTCTAATGCAACCATTGACCCCAACATGGCTTTTACCAAAAAATGTCAACTTAGCGTATGCTCAAAACAACAGGTTAGATACAATCACAGTTCTCAGCAGGAGCAGGAAAAAAAAAAATCACCAGCTGACACAAACGGTGTGAACATTTGTTTATTGTAAAAACTGATCTTTATCAGGTGGAGCTGTGTAAGGTTAGGAGGGAGTATCAATCACAGTTTCACAATGGTAAGTCATTCACAACTTTGTGGACAACGGAAAACATGCCACAACCCAATCACTGTTGTACATTGCTGCCATCTAGTGGTCAAAGAGCATCATGAGGTTTCACAAGTTTGGTGAATTCAATTCAATTCAATTCAGTTCAGTTATACGACCAATTCAGAACAGTCTCTTTAGAAGGCACTTTAGAAAACAAACGGATCATGTTTATATTCTGTTTTTACAGAAGACAAGACTGAATTAGTGCACATATGCATCGTTTTGATCTTGGCAGTCTGTTAAGTATTCATCAGAGCAACAGCTGGGGGAAGAAACTGTCTCTGTGGTGGCTGTATGTTATACACTGTGTGGACAATTATTCGACGAGTGTTTTGATCATATCATCATGTTAGGCTTATTTGGTAACTCCAAGCTGGATAAACTTGAATGCCTAATAAATTTATGCACGGGAGGTGACCTGTATCTGTGTAATAACAGAGGGTGTGGCCTATAAGGAGGTCAACACCCATATCAGAGGTCTGCAACCTGCAGCTCTGGAGCCACAGCTGGCGCTTTGGACCTTCCACAGTGTCTCTTAAAAACTTGACTAAAACAGCTGAAGTTTTAAAAATAGATATAATAACGAATGCAGGTTTTAGTTATTTTTCAGTTTTGTCATGAAAAAATTACATTTAATTTTCACAACAGAATGACACTGGAAGTACAAGTAATTTTAATTTAGATCTATTTTTCTTGTTATTATGCTGGAAACTATGTGCAAATATCAGCATCCCATAAAAGAAAATGTAACCATCATCTTTTTGAAAACGTTTTATGATTTTATTTATATTAAAACCTAAAATAGGGATAAAATGGTTGCTCTTTAAAAATTACAACTAATTTCCTATAGTTTATATTTATCAAAAATTATATGTCTTTTTTCAAAAGGTCAGGTAGTATTTGTGGCTGTCAACCTGTTTTATTTAGCTGGAATGAAGGCAAAAATGGCTCTTTGGGTTGTAAAGGTTGCAGACACCTGCCCAATATGAAGGAGTGCATAATTATTCGGTAGCTTCTTTTCTTTCGGCAAAATGGGTCACAAAAAGAGATCTAACTGACTCTGAAAAATCAAAAATTACCAAAAATCTCTCAGAGGGATGCAGAACTCTTGAAATTGTTAAGATACTCAGGCATGATCACAGAACCACCAAACGCTTTGTTGCAAAAAGTCAACAGTGTCGCAAGGAACGTGTTGAGAAAAAAAGACAAATTAACTGCCAAGGGTTAGAGAAGAATCAAGGGTGAAGCTACCAGGAACACATTATCTTCCAGTTCTGTCTTATTCCACAACTGAAACCTACCAGGAGTACCTAGAAGTACAAGATGTTCAGACCTCACAGATATGACCAACGTAAGGAAGGATGAAACCAGACTACCACTGAACACGACACCTAAGATGAAGTGTCTAGACTGGGCCAAGAAATATCTGAAGACAGATTTTTAAAAGGTTTTATGGACTGATGAAATTAGAGTGACTCTTATGGAGATGGATGGGTCTATGGGTGGATCAGTAACGGACACAGAGCTCCACTTCAAGTTACATGCCAGCAAGGTGAAGGTGAGGTACTGGTATAGACTGGTATTATGAAAGATGAGCTGGATGGACCTTTTTGGGCTGAAGATGGGCTAAAAATCAACTCCCAAACTCCCAGTTTTTAGAAGACACTTTCTTAAAGCAGAACAGGAAGAAGTCAGCATCTTTCAGCAAAAACTGATTTTTATGCAGGGCAATGCTCCATCACATGCGTCCAAGTACTCCTCTGGGTGGCTCACCAGTGAAGGAGTTAAAGATGACAAAGGTATGACATGGCCCCCTTCCTCACTTGACCTGAACCCAATGAAGACTTGTGGGAAGTTCTTAAATTGGAGATTTACAGAGAAGGAGAACAGTCCACCTATCTGAACACAAGATCCAGAAACTGACAGACTCCATGAAGGGAATGCTGATCATTGCTGAAAAGAAGGGGGCCAAACTTGGTCACTGATTTGTTTTTGTTTTAATGTCATAAATGTTTATTGGAAAGCTTTTTTTTTAAGTTTCTTGTTTATAATTCTCACTTAAATGGATAAAATAAAAAGTAAGATGGGAAAATGTGTTTTTCATTAAGTTGAGTAATAATTCTGCTTAATAACAGTTGCCCAGTAATTGTATAATAATTCTCCTAAGAAATCCAAAACCTCACTTTTAATTTCTTAAACATTCATGTCTGAGTTTTATTAACATTTTGGATTAACAGAGAGCATCTGGTGATTAATAAAAATAATTTTAAAAAATAAACATTTGCCAAATAACTGTGGATACAGTGTACGTACATAAGTTATATACATATACCTTGACATATAAGGGGTCAGTATCTAAGCTTTCCTTCCAGATAAGCTTTGAAACTTTGCAAAGATTTCTGAGAAGGGTGATGACATTTTCTTATTTATGAAGTGTGGCGGGTAATCCATTCAAATCTAGGTGATTTCAAGGGGATTCCAAGGATCAGGATTCCAAGCCTGAACGGATGTACAGTCCTGGAAAAAAATCGTGAAAGAGCTGTGTCCAGAAGGCATCCTGATCAGATGCTCAAACCACCTCTGCTTACTCCTCTAGATGTGGAGACGTAGCAGTTCTAGTCCAAGCACAGGATGATGGAGACCGTTGCCCCTACTCTAAGGCAGAACCCAGTCTCCTTTCTGAGTAAACTCATTTCAGCTGCTTGCATTTGGGGTCAAATATTTTAGTCAGAAACAGTTGTGACCCTGGGGACTGCAAAATGAATCTCCAATGACTTCATAAGCAATTCCAGGCATACTCCCACTAAATCTAAAATTCAGCAATTGGTCACAGTCTCCTTTCCAATACCAGTAAACTTTCCCTGAGAGACCTGATCCATCGATGGTAGGAACACCATCCTCTGGTCCTCTTAAACTGACCCTCCACAGGTGTTGTCCAAGTCCTCCATTCAACATTGTATAGTGGATCATTATTGTATCTCACTGTAGTACTTGCACTTTTATAGACAATAAATAATGAGCATCTGCATAACGTCACAATTACACAAGTAGCAAAAAAAGATAAGACAGGACAATATATAAATAATGGGTCATGTATTTAGATAAATATTTAGATAAACATTTTTTTGTAATAAATGTATTGTATTAAAGGGAAATGTGTCGTGACCCACTTCTGACACCAGAGGCCACTTTTGGTCGACAATTAAAATTAAAAAAAAAAAAACAGGCAAAACCATACAGTCAGATTTTAAAAACTACTTTAAATAAATCATTGCATTATTTTATAGCAACATGATAACTTATTCATCCTTAACTGTGATGTGTTTTGGTTGTTTTTAATTACCTCTTTAATGATCAGATGTTCAGTCTTTGGTCAGAGAGAAAATGTGTTTCTACTTTAGCAGATGCAGTGCGGAAGAAGCCTGACAGCCGACCCAGAGTCAGACTCTGATCTGCCGCCTCGCTCTTCACAGTGAACGCGGTGGTTACAATCTGATCCGAGATCAGCCCTGGCTGCTCGCTTCCCGCCAGTTGACCACGTGTCTCCGTCCGGCCTGCCAGCGGACCATGTGGCGGAGCAACATGGCGGCGCGGAGGAGGGGGGAAGAGAGCGGTTTAACTACCGGCAACAGCGAATTTCCGTCCCGCAACACCCTTAATGAGGTACCCGTTCCCCTACCTAAGATAACCCGGCATCAAATTAATCGTGCAGAGGCGGTGTTTGTCGCTGTCGTGAGGCTTTTCCCGCCTGTCCACGAGGCCACATGCGCGCATGGCGACACGTGGCTGTAGTACTACCGAGGTAGAGATCAGGAAGATGGCTTAGGTTGAACAATTAAACCTGTCTTTGACACCTTATTAGCAGCTTCTTTAAGTGTGCTGACATTTATTTAGCGCCGTGACATCCTTATATTTGTGACTGAGTGCGTATTTAAACCGGCAGAGACGCGTGTACAGCCGGAGGACAGAATGTTCCTCAGTAAAGGCTGAACTCTTCTCTGGAGCTTGAGTTATGCTTTTTAAATGCCTTTCCGGTTTACTTCGGCCTTGACGGTCCATAAACTCCACAGAGAGGATGTGCAAGTTTTTCTACTAAAATAAGCATTTTAAGGGAACTTCAACCCTACTTCTATTTAAAAGTTTAAACAGTTTTCAGAGAGCGTGATGAAATGTCCTTTATCTTGTTTAGTATGTAGCTACAGTTTTACTGAGCTCTCGACAGAAGAGGTGGACAGATCGATCCAAAATATCGATATCAAGTTGGAATCAGTATTGGATCCATACTCTAGTGCTAATGTTTAGTTTCGGATTCAATCTCGAAATTTTATTTTTGTAATGTAGTTTCTCAACTCTACCCTCAAAAAAAAAGATTTTGTTTTGATTTCCTCTCAAATTATATATTTTTTGCACATTGTTTCTTTAGAAAAAATGCACACAAATCATGTTATTAATGCATTTTGCAGGCACCTGTCGACTTTGTCCAAATTTTGTCCCGAGTTTTGAACAAAAATAATTCAAACGAAAAATCACAAAAACACCCAAAGGTCAGATGTCTAATGATATATCAAACTTAAAAAGTATTGTTACCGGTATCTGCAGTATGGGCCCTGCATTAACTTGGTATCAGATCGATACTAAAATATGCAGTATCGGACACCTCTAAAAGCCCTTACATTGAGCTCCTTCTTTTGCAGCTGATTTTTAAATGAGTTTTAATTCCTCCTCCTCTTCCTCTTCATCAGTGGGGACCTCTCTACCATTATGAACATATAGATTCGAAAATATACTATTGAACAGAAGCCTTCAGTACTTAACTCTAACAGATTACTGTAACACAAATTTATGACTGTACAGTTTAAAAAAATTTTTTTTAATTAAATTGGTAATTTGTAAATATCCTTTTCTCGGTCATTTCACTGCAGGTTTAGTTGCTGATAAAGACTTTACTCGTTAACTTGTCTCTTCCTAATCAAACATGTTAGCCAATAGCTGTAATGGAAGCCACATCAGGGCTTTTGTGTTTGTTTCATATGAAAACTTCCTGAGAAGAGGCAGTTTTTACTGACGCCTGAGGGAAAGGAGTGTGTTGTTGGCAGGTTGTGTAATTGTGGAGCTGTTTTGTCCTTTGTGTGCCTGCAGTTGCTCCTGAGCAGAAGTCATGGGGAAGATGTGGACCAGTCCATTTTGGCCATCTTTGAAGACTCAACTGTTTCATCGGAGGTCAGAGTTGAAGCTCATTGATGAAAACGTGTCACAAGTATTTGACCTTCTGCTAATTTTGTGAATTTTCACAGTTATAAAAAAAAAACACTTTTTTTTTTTTTTTCCCAGTTTAATTTTTTGAGACAAGCTCTCCCACTAAATCTAGACAAAGCTAATTGCATAAAGGCTGATTAATATGTCACTGAGAGAAACGAGTGTTTGATTCCCCATCATGGTTAGGAAGTAGAATCTGGTGGAACTTTTGCAGATACAAAGCACAGCGATAAAATGTTTCTTTCAGCTGATCAGCAGCTTTGCTCACACCTCAGCAGGGATTTTGACCCTCTTCTCTTTACAGAACCGCTCTAACGGTCCATGTCGATATTGTGACCCAGAATGCTTTTCCCTCAGAACTTAATTCCATGGATGTTTTTTATGATGGACTGCAGGAAATCAGGAAAACAATTCAGTTCTAATACTGTTATAATGATATTACAATCAGCTCAGATGTTTGTGACTTCATCAGATGAAAAATTACACTAGCCTGAAGAATTTGCATTTATGGTACTTAATGCTTATTATCCTACCAAATAGTGCACCCAAGCAGTCTTTTGGAATTGCGCCTTCCCACCATGCTGCTTGTTAACGGCCTTTTCTTCTATCGCCGCCTCTTTCAGATCTTCTATGTTGCAGGAAGCAGAATTATTTTTAACCTTTTATCTCAACTGCTTTTTCCTTGATTTTCAGCTGATTTTCTGCCCCTCTACAATAAAACTAAACTCCTGTAAATTTATCAAAATCAACAGCTGATCAAATAACAATTTCCCTCCATGTAGATAAAGCAGCATGTTTAGAGGTTGCGCAATGGGTCCGTTTTGCTCCCATCGCGCTGACATGATTAGATGGATAAATCAGGGTGTTGCTTTTCTTTTTCAGAGCAATAACAGTGCAGAGGAAGCAAGTGAGAGCCTGCTGTGTGCCCTGACTGAGATGCTGGATGGAGTGGGGCAGGATGAGGATGATGGGCTTTTCTCACCCTTTGACGTCCTGCCAAACACTGAGCTCCTGCACCAAGCAGAGCACACAGATGAGCCCCTCCTTCAGGTGGGGAGAAACCAAATCACAGTGGGAGTCATCACGGGCATCAATGTCATGTTCAGTTTGAGCTTTTGATGATTGATGCTGACACAGCAAACAACTTCAATGAATTATTGGAGTGTATTAAATACAACTCTTCCTCTCGAAGTTATGTTTTAGTATTTAAAGTAAAATATTTAAGAATTTAATTGTTCTGAGGCAACAATAGAAAACAGCTATAATTGCTCTGGATGTTTCACAGAATTTAAAGTTGTTTTCTGACTCTAAAGTGATTATAGATCAGTTTCACAGGGTCACCGCCGTGAAATCACGAGTTTTTGCTGTAGAACGTGAGGTTTTAGTAGAGAACATGAAGTCTGAGTTGACTAAGTCACTCTCAAGTTTTTACATCGACATCTTTCTGTGGACTTTGTAGTGACTTTATATAGGTCATAAAGCGTTACCGCTGTGACAGCATGATGAGCCAGAGGTTTATGCCGAAAATCAGCCGAACGAGACTTTACTCGACTCTCCTGCAGCAGGTGGAAGCAGCTGCTTATTGTCTGTAGACGTCATAGACATAAACAGCACTGTTCCACAGCAATGCTCTCAGGAAAGGGCCGGGGTAAAATAGGAAGTTCTGAGAGGAAAACATTTCGAGTCATGTAATCAAAACCCTCCTCAGCTGAAATGCTGAACGTGTGCCAAGAAAGCCACCATTTTCAGCCAAGCGGTTCTGTTTCTGATAAGAAGAGGGGTCTAACATTCTGCCAGAATTATGCCAGGACCTTGTTGATGGCTATAGACTGGGTGTTGTTTCTTTGTAGTTTTTCACTAGTCCTAGAAAGCATTTTCAACCCACAACTTCTGTCTTTCTTCTCTCCAGGAACCCTCACCTTCTTTCAGACTTCGACCAAGACCCAAACCACCAAACAAAACCTTAAGAACCCGTTCAGACGGAGAGCAGAAGGTAGAGAGGAATGGTCGCTCCCAGATGTTAAAGAAACAAAGCCAGAGGTTGTTCTGTTCCAAAACCAGGAGAGCAGAGGTTTTCACCTCAACGTCCCTCGTCAGTTTGGTGAAGCTCATGCATCCCTATTGCTTGAAGCTGCATGTGGAGAAGGAGGACGATCCGAGGAAAAACGACTCCCTGTTCTCTCAGGAAGAGGTGTGGAGGTATGAACGGCCCTCCGAACACAGCGACGAAGAGATAAACGTGGTGTCTGATGATGAGGCACCTTTGAAAGGGAAAAAGGAGGAGGAGGTGGGTGAGAAAAGAGGGAGCGACCCACTCCTGAAGAGTGTACTGCTGAATGGAAAGACTTCCAGAGAGAAGAAGAGGGTGAGCTTTGGTCCTGTTCACGTGGCATCGTTTGATGAATCGGAGGAAGACGATACTCAGGAGAAAATCCGAAACACAAGTGGAAACGTGAACACTCTTGAAGAGCCACCAGGTTCAGGACCTCAACCTTCAGCATTGCCCTCGCAAAGAAGTGAGGGAGTCGCTCAGGAAGAGCCAGAGAAGAAGAAGAAGAAAGGCGAGACAAAAACTAAATCGCTGAGCCTGCAAGAGTACAGGCAGCTTCGGCTGAATAGAAGACCCCCGGTGGAGAAACATAGGAACTACACCACCAAGTGGCCGTCTGTGTCTGAGCTGCCCAAAGAGCTGACCCCCATCCTCCCCCTCTGTAGAGCAAACACATCATCTGAGTTCAGCACTTTGATCCAGCATGCTTCTGATTTGAAGGAGGCTCAACTACACAACCGTCTACATCACAGCAGGTTAAAGAGCTCCAAGCCTGAACCCAGAATGTCCCCTACCAGTCCGCTGCCTGAGCACACAGCCGCTCCCAGCGTCACTAAACCAGGGATCAGGAAAAGTCCAGTAAAGAAGCCAAAGCTCCTCAGTAGCGATCCTCCGAACCCAGTCCTCGTTCCCTTGCCAGTTCCTCAGACCCTCTCAGAGTCTGGAAGCCTGCACAGCAACAAGCACTTACTGCAAACCCAAAATGAATCCTCAGCTGCACTTTATGTGAGATCTTCAGAAGCAAACCTCAATGCCTCCCCTCCAAACAAGGAGTGTAAGGCCTTGGCCACCCCGCTGCATCAGGAAATAAAGGCTAGGCTGACTGAGGCGCCTCCACATGATCTCCCCGAAACTCCTCAGGAAGGCAGCCTGAGCCGAGCAGAAGCTGGGAGGTGTCCCTCCTTCACACCAGCCCTCTATCAGCCTCCGCCTCCCACAGAGGTTCTCATGATGCCAAAGGAGGAGTTTACAGACGCTGAGGAACCAGAACCGCCTCAGGCCGACTGCAGAGAGAACAGTGCCGCTGTTGAATCAGGTAAAGCTTCTAGAGGAGGCAACACTTTCATCTGAGACATGGAAAAAACCAGGAGTAGGATGAGTTTCTCGATTGATTTAATTCAAGCATAAGATTTTGTTTTAGAGACTGCTAATAGGTTTGTTCGGTTTGTTCTTCTGTCAGGCATCGAAGCCGCTGACCTGACCAGCCTTCTGGAGCAGTTTGAGGAAACACAAGGTGAGCTAATAACGGAACGACTTCATGAGAAATCTATTCATACTCACAGCTGCACGATTTCAGGAAAACTGCGACACTATCGCTGAAAATCGCAATAACGATATATATTATGAATAAACCTTACATTCTAGACACATTGTTTGTTTTATTTTTTATTGTTTGTACCAAAAACACAGTTTAGCCACCACTAACAAGGGGTAGTTGGTGTCCATTCAGCTGGTCAATTATAGCAATGCAGAGCATGAATGGATCACACATGAAATATTAAAGGGGCAGTATTATGTAAGATGACTTTTTTTGAGCTTTACATCATGTTATAATGTTATTCCCTCATCAAAAACATACCTGGAGTGTTGCCTTGATTCTTTCATGCATGTTTGAGAAATCCTTTAACCTCCAGTGGCAGCCATTCAGCTGCGCAAAACGCTTCGGTGGGGACAGACGCGCAGCTCCTCCTCAGAGCTTCTCTACTCAGCTCCTTCAGACTAACCAGCAACAATTAGCAAACACCTGGTGGAACTGCGCATCTGCTGAGCTCATTATGCTGGCTACTTCTTAGTGAAATGCTGATAAAAACTTTAAAGGGTTAATAGAGGAGTGGCGTTATGACTTCCTGTAGGCTGAGTTTCAGAAAGAGCAAGACTTTCTTAAAGAGACAGAGGCCCAGCTTCAAGGCGTTAAATTATGAAGTCAAATGTCTTTTAGGTCATATTTGATAAATACAGCAATTTTTGTTACAAGTGAAGGTAACAGTTGCTGATTGTGCGATAAAATGATTCTAGGTGCCTGGAAAACACATAACACTGCCCCTTTAAAATCCTACCAAATGTCGCATCCAATCAGTCCTTTGGGATTTGATATATTGTGCAGCCTTGTAGAACTGTTTCACATTTTGCCAGGTTGCAACTACAAACTTCCATGTTTTTTATGTGATAAACCAACACAAGGTGGTTATGTTCAGCATAGCTCAAGCTCAGTCAGACTCGAAGCTTTCAGGTCTTGCCACCAATTCTCAATTGGATTTAAGTCGGAACTTTGACTGGGCCACTCTAAATCCTGCCAAAGTCAAGCTTGTGACCAGAGATTTCCTAGAATTCATGCAGGGTTAAAACGTTTAGTTGAAGATAATCAGCACAGTGTGCACAAATAAATATTTACAGGTTTAGAAGATAAGGGGTTTTTACTTTTCTTTAGGAGTTTAACCCTCGTGTCAAATGTAAAAGTGACTTTTTATGGCCTTTTCCTGTAAGGGAGCTGCCGAGCGTTGTCCTGCCTGGAGATTCTTCCACCTGAGCTGTAGCTCCTCCAGAGTTAGCCTTGGGGCTCATGGCTGCTCCTCACAGAGCTTGGGACATTGTTTTTCTAACCAAACCCTGCTAGAAATCCCCCACAACTTTACCAGTTCAATGACTTCTGAAGGCATTTTGTTGCACCGTATTTTATTTTGGCGTGTCAGAGTACAGGCGCATAAATACAAATGCACACCACAGTTCAGATTTTGATTTGATTAAATATTTTAAAAAGCATATTTAATTTTCCCTCCATTTCACAGTCATTCACCACCTTGTGTTTGTCAGTTAAAACTTGGAAAAAATAGACTGAACCTTGTGGCTTTAACGGGAAAAAAATGGGGAAAGGTTCATTGAACGGCATAATTGTTGATTTAGTGTTTTAAAGTGATGTGACATGTCATGTTTTATGTCAAAAGGTGAAATTTGAGGATGTCTGTTGGTTCTGATGATGCAAAACCGTCTTCTCACTTGTCGATCCTCGTTTTTCTTCTTTTACTTTCAGCTATCGACGATAGCATTTGTAATAATGAGCCCAAACCAGTTCATGCTGCTTCATCCTCATCCATTGAAGCAAACTGTGGTGTGGGCCTGGACAGACCTGAGCCTGCAGGATCACAGGAGACCTCTAAATCACCACTGAAGCCCACCGGGGAACCCCTGATACCTCTGAGCCCTGAAGAGAGTCTGAAGGACGTCCAAACGTTGGACGTCCCCGAGCCTCTCCACACTGAGGTGGTTCTGAGCACCCAGAAGAACCAGCCCACCAGGTGTAGAACGCTTTCTTTGAAGCTCATTCAGATTATCGAGCCACGCCCCCTTCCATCCAGGAAGGTCCGGACGAGCCATTCGGAGCCGCCTGCCGCTCAAAGCTCTGCTCGGATTTATTCATATTTATGCTCCGATCATGACTACTGTGGTTCTGGTGATCGTTGCCCTCCACAAGCCAAGCAGCTGTCTGAAGCCACCACAGAACCGGAGCGGATGACCCAGGAGTCGGGAGCTGCAGGGGAAGGTACCGATCGTAGTTCAGAGAACCAGGCCTCTGTGCTGCTGCATCGATCGGATCCAACCAGGACGGGCTCAGAGACCGACACAAGCACAGATGAAGCTCTGCGGTTTTCACCCAGAGCCGCCATAGAGGGACGAGGTAGAGATGACAGCAGGGCAGCCCTGTGCAGTCTCCCTACACCTCCACCCACTCCTCCTGTAAGAGGCAGGAGCAAGAGGAGGTACCGAAGAAGATCTCCTCGCTCAGACTCCAGCTCCAGCTCCTCGTCCTGCTCCTGCTCTCCAAAAAGACCCAGGTGCTCCTCATCTCTTGTCCTCCTCAGGTTTGATCCTCACTTTAACCGTGGCGGCGTTCTCTAACCTCACGTTGTTCCTCACAGGATCCGTCGCCGGCGTTCAGAGAGCAGCTCCTGCTGCTCCTCTCCTTCCTCCTGCGCCTCCCCTCCCCAGCACTACCGCACGTCCTGTTCAAGGTCCAGATCCCGATCCTGGTCTCGGTCCAGATCCCGATCACCGTCTCCACAAATATACCACAGGTACTGGAGAGATGTGTCCACGTGAGTTACTGTTGTTGATGAGTTTTCTTCACACAGTGTTGTGTAAAAGTCTTGGGTCATCCTCAAAGCAGCCAGACTTGATGTAAAAACTGCTCAGCATCTTATTTCAGTCATCTCCAAGGTTACCTCTAAACGTTTTGACCCAGCCACCCATTCACCAACACATGCATATTGCATATCCTCATAATGGGGAGAAGCTCATCTAAATGACTGAAACAACATTCTCTATCCCAACAACACCCAGCTCCAACACTAAGCAACATGTAAAAGTTGGATTGAATGTGCAAACTTTCAAAGGGATATTCACATCACAAAGTGCATTTTTCAGGTGGAAATGTTTTTTTTTATTATCAATTTTTCATCAGGCAAGTTTACATGGACATAAGTAATTGTAATAAACGACCAACTGGAATAAAGATATGTCAAAAGAGCTCCAATCAGAGTAAGGTAAGGGTATCCCGATCCGATATTGATATCGGTCCAATATTAACGAGTATCAGAATATATGGGCATGCATCCAAAATCTCCAATATGAGCGCACTGATAGAGCCGTTCTGCTCCAGCATTTCTATCCTGCAGCGCTTGTATCCGCACGCAGACCCACTGGTTCATAAATGGGTCAGTTCTTCTCATACCCTGTTGTTGTTGAATATTGTTTTCTGTTTGAGTGATATCACCGGATCAAACCTTTTCTAACAATCCACACTGCAAAATAAGTAATAAAAGTATGTATAATTCGTGTTGATATCGTATATCATGCATGTATCGTATAGCAATATCGGTATCGTATCGGAAGAGAAAAACTTGTATCGGGACTCCCCTAAATCAGAATATTTGGAGTGGTTTATGCCGATTGATAATCTGAGCAGCGGGCAGCGAACGCTTGTTCTGATCATGTTATGATTGTGGCAAACTGAACTGTGCTGTCGGAGGAGCAAACCTGATCTGTCGGCCTCTCATCCTGTGACGCAGGAAGACCAGCAGCATGTGTTGCTTAGCCTGTAGCTTAACTGGGGAGAACAGTGACGTCTGAACCGTTATTAGAACCTGCAGTGGTCCATTCTGGGTGCTGAGAAGGAGCACACTGCAAGTATTTGTTTTTACGTTCAGTACAGACAGAAGTACAATTTTTTTTTTTTTTTTTTTTGAAAGGGAAATTTTACACGTCTATTCTGCACAAGTCAGTGCGTCTATTCTGCATAAAGGCTGGTGCATGTTAACCCCCGTCATGATCAGATTAATTAGTTTTGTGCCCATATAAACGATACATTCAGATTATTTAATCCAAATACATTTCAATCCGATCAAGGAATTTTGCGCATGTAAACATAGCTACTGCCATGTTCATTGACTTAGTGTTGATTTTTAGACCTCCAGAGTATTCCCTGGAGTGTTAACTTTGTTTTGATACCAGAAAAATACAAACGAACTTTGTGTTTCCTGAGACATATTAAATTCATTTTGGGCATGTCATTTTAAAACTCAAGAAGAGGCCTTGGGTTTAGGGGCTAAAATCTGTGGATTATTACAAACCTTTTCTGAATTAAGGCTGGTTGACATTCAGTTTCACAGATTAACCGCTATGAATTTGACATGTTTAATGTATTTAGATTGTTGATAGTAATCCTGATTGGAGCTCATTTTTTCCTGCCTCCTCATGTTGGAGGTCTGGATCTGTGCATCTTATTTAAAATCCACTCTCCATTTCCATACAGTTTAAAGTGACAGTCCATGGCTTTTACAACATAACGACTACACAACAATCTAACATTAACACTGTTTTGGTCTGATTTCATTGCAATTATTCACGTTCTGGACTTGGTTGTTGTGGTGGACGGAGATCAGTGTCCCCAGATCGCAGCAGCTCTCCTGCAGGAGGAGGAGCTGCTCAGCGTCAGCGGACGTTCTTCAGACCCTCAGTCGAAATGCACATAAAACAGTCGAAGCAGATACAAACGTTCCAGGAAGTTGAGTTCAAGATGAACTCATAGTGGAAATGTTTTCTAAATAAGTAAAAAAAAAAAAAAAAAAAAAAGCAACCAGAGCCAAAGAAAGGCCTTCAGAAAGCCTGAAGACAACTAGTTAAGACCACTTTGAAAGGTTACAAGGAAGCATGGCTGCTTTAAAGTAATGTATAAAACCTTTACACAGTACTGGACGTATGTTGCAAAACCCTGCAGATCACAATAAGCTACGTCTTCCTTTTAAGAGGTGTTGTGTTCTCCTTTCCCTGCAGGAGCAGGGAGTCCAGGAGGCGCAGCAGGGAGCAGGAGATGAGGATTCAGAAACTTAAAGCCATAGTGGGTACACTTTCCTCCATTTTAAGGCCTCACTCGGTTGTGTTTTCATTCAGCTGGCTGTAAGCGTGTTTATTTATCTGACCCAGGACGAGCGCAGGGTGGTGTACGTCGGCCGGATCCGCAGAACGATGACGCACGACGAGCTGAGAGAGCGCTTCTCTCAGTTCGGAGAGGTCGAGTGCGTGTCGCTTCACTTCAGAGACGGCGGGTAAGATCTCAGTTACCCTTTCATTTCTTTCACCTGTTAACACGGCAGTAATACGAAGCACCGTCTGTCCCCACAGCGACCACTACGGCTTTGTGACGTTCTACAGCACCGAGGACGCGTTTGCGGCCATCGATAACGGCGGGAAGCTGAGAAAGCCCGACGAGCTGCCGTTCGACCTCTGCTTCGGTGGTCGGAGGCAGTTTTGTAATTCCGACTACGCTGATCTGGGTGAGAAACATTCCACACCGTCCTGGAAGAGCCCCCGTGTTCAGCGACATTTCAGTGATGTCTTTTCCTTTAGCTTCATTCCCAACATTAACAATAAATTTAAAATAGGGGGAATAACAGGACAGATTTTTAGCTTCCCACAAAACACGTCCAAATGTTGCATCTTGAAAGATTTCAGATCAGAGCGTAGCTTCGCACACATTTTTTAACCCTTTTTGATTCAAAAACCTTTTACAGATTTTGGATTTAAAACCAGCATTGCGGTTTCAAAAGGCTGTATTTTCAGCTTCTTTGATTATCTTTAAATTCACCTGATCAGTTTAAGGATTTTGATGGTCATTGTAAATGAATCTAATTTAAAATGACTTCATTCTCCAGACGCTAACAGAGAAGCAGACCCGCCGCCCCCCAGGAGCAGGTTTGAAGACCTGGACTTTGATTCGCTGCTGAAGCAGGCTCAGAGAGGACTGAAAAGGTAGCAGAGCTGAGCGGAAAACCAGGATGAAGAACATCCAAAGGGGTTTTCTGGACCCCGGAGCATCATGCTCACAATAATGTAGCAAAGTCTCTGTTTTTTAAAATTCTTTGGGTGTTTTCAGGTTTGAATGGATAAGCTGAACACGTTTGCATTTATTGATTTGTACATGACAATACAGCACTTGCAGCACTGAGTGTACAGTTTTTGAGGTGTAATGTTGAAAAGCATCATTATGTAGCACTCTGACACTGAATATGTTTTATTGCATGTTGGTTACATTCCAAAACATAGTTACATGTTTAAAGTTTTCTATGTCAAAATAAAGATGGTTTATTGTTTCTAAAGTGGGTTTTTATTTCAACTTCCTGCAGGCATTTTTATGTTTTTCCCTGAAACATCCCTGCTTTACTCCCTTTTGTTTACCTCTGAACTCAGATGTAGGAATTTACTTTTTGCTTTTAGCCTTTTTCAAGGATGGAGAAAGAAAACTGAAAATGGGAACATATTAAAGTTTGACCTAAACCATTAAACTGTAGCTCTGGCTCTACATTTACCGTCATCCAGCTCCAACCCAGGCTCAACTATCTTCAGCCTCTATATGGTTTTCTTCCAGGATTGCCTTGCATTTATTCCCACCCACCTTCCCATCAACCCTGATCAGATTCCCTGTCCCTCCTGAAGAAAAGGGTCCCCACAGCATGATGCTACCACCACATGGTACTAAATGGCTTGTGCAGCCTTGCAAACGGTGCTTCTTTTGGTGTTCCTTCAGCAATATCTCTTCTGGACACTCGTCCATAAAGGCCAAACTACTGAGCCGCATTAGTAATAGTGCTGTAAACAGATTCACCCACCTGAATTGTGACTGCAGCTGCAGTTTAGGTGAACGATCCATGTTATGTTTACAGCTGTGCCATATTTATTATCAGATGATGGCTTGATCAGATCTCTGACAGGTGTCCATAGCTTGAGATGTGCTTTCATTACCTAATCTGGCATTATATGAACTAATTATGAGACTTGATCATGCAACTAGTTAAACTAGATTAAATGTAGGGGCTCTAGAGTAAAGAGGGGGATACAAATTCGTTATTCATTTATGTTGTCAGCAGAGGTGGGTTGTAACTACTTAAATTTACTGTTTACAATTTGTTTTAAAGTAACTAGGTCTGGTTACTTTATTACTTTTACTTGTATACTGGTAATATTTTGAAGTAATGCTACTGTTTTGCTGCAGGAGGAGCTTTTACACTTCGTAAAATAGATGGCATCATGAGGAAGCAACATTATGAGAAAATGCTGACAAATTAAATCATCTTTTATCAGTTCTTTGGTACTTGACTAACCAATTTTTTTTTATTTATTTATTTTTTTTTAACCAAATACTTTTTTACTTCTACTTGTGTAAAACTATATTGAAGTATTGTTCGTCGTACCTGAGTACAATGTTTGGCTACTCTACTCACTTCTGGTTGTCAAGCGTTAATGGCAAAATTAAAACTCCCCCCGCCTGCCAACGCATTCCCCTTCTTCCTTTTAGAGGAAACTCCTCCCACTCTCGTTTCGTCATCACTAACGGCCGACTCACCTGACGGCTGACTGTGAAGGAGCGCATCTTCTGTCTCCTGAAGACGCGCACCTGCTGCTATTAGTAACCGGAAGGAAGAGCGGAGGAAAGTTCATTGTTTACGGGTTCAGACTTTAGAGTGAGAAGCTGCACAGCGGCCTTACAGCTGGGTAAACCAGGTCGGTCTACTCATGCTGCGATAAGACGGTGTCATAAAACCAGTGAATAAAGCAAAGGTTAGGGTGCAGAGCCATGCCATTTATGTCCTAGGCTCCGTCTGAACAAGAGGCGAGGACGCTATGTATTTCACTGAGGACATGTCCACACCTGGCAGGGACGAGAGACCCTTTATCAGTGGGGTGGTGGAAGGTGAGAGAATTAATCAAACCTCATACATATCAGACTCCTCGGATGGATTTGTCGGACTAATAAATCAACTCGACCCCCCTCTAGTCCAGCTGTCATTTATAATGGGTTGGTATTGCTTGTTTGTGGCTATAATGTGGCTTAAAACTTGAAATTTGCTGGATGCAGGGTTTTATGGGCGACCATGGACAATGGAGCAGAGAACAGAGCTCTTTAAAAGGTGAGCGTACTAAAACACCAGCTGCTGGGGGGCAGACTTTCCACACTGAGGGATAAATGATGGACTGTTCTATAGTGAATTTGAAAACTGCATCTTGATTTTGTGCCACTGAGGCAGTAATGTGTACCTCACCATGTCTACAGAGCAAACTGCCTAACTGAGTCACACAATGTTTGTTTTTCCCAGGGAGCAGAAGTGGGGTCTGAACACATACCTGTACGCTCCCAAGGATGACTACAAACACAGGATGTATTGGAGAGACTTATACTCTCCTGAGGAGGCAGGTGAGTCTCATCCATCTATTGTCTATACCCACTTACTATTGTAGGGGTGGGGAGGGGGGGCCTAGTGCCCATCTACAAGAGGTGGGGTACACCCTGGATAGAAACACACAGGACAAACAACCATACACTCACTCATAACTAAGTTTAGAGAGACTAATCAACTTAACACTCATGTTGTTGGACTGTGGGAGGAAGCTGGAGTACCTGGAGAGAACCCACACATGCAGGGGAGAACATGCAGAAAAAAATAAAAAATCATCTGTTTGTCTTTAAGAAGTGGTATAAAAAACAATTTAAGCCCCTTTACACAAGAATTTGTTTTGATTTTTATGGCTGTAGAATTGCAAAAACCCAAAAGAAAACAAAACAAAACAAAAAATTAATTTCAATGAACTTTCAGTGTCAGATGGTTATTCAGTATTGTGAGGTGTTTTGACTGTTTCAAAGGCGAAGCGAAATATCAACTGATAAGATGGTATTACAAGTAATGAGCTAGATTTGCCCCTATTTTTGGTTAAAAACCCATCTGTGTGGGCCTTTATATTAAAGCGTTTGTAAGAATTAAAAATTATGTATATTTTGTCTGTTGCTAAGACAAATAGCCTTTCTAGGACAAATTGTGCTGCTTTTTATAAAACTAATATATTTGTATAAACAGTTTTGGGAAGTCATGTAAATATTGCATCACAAAATGCAAAAGATGTCACATTATTTCGAAAGCAAATTTAAATTCACACAGTTTTGAAATAAAGCATCGTATGCATATATTAGTAAAAGTGATTTAAAATGAAAACTAATTTAAAAGTATGGATAGAAATGCTCAAGATAATTATAAAGCCTTAGCTTCCAGAAGCCCCCCAGCTCCCTTTTGAAATCCTACTTAGTAAAACTAATTGCTTGTTTGACCAGAAGCCTCCCTACGCATGCGTGGGTTTTCTCCCGGTAGCTCGGCTTCCTTCCACAGACCAAAAACATGGCTGTTAGGTTAATTGGACTTTTTAAGTTTTAAATCTCACCAAGTGCAACGAACAGGTTGAGCAGAACCCTCCAAAAATAAGTAAGAGAACGGCAGCAACACCTGACATAAAGGCCCCTTTTGTCCTACCATTGCAAACGTAAATGTGTGGCATTTATTTAACACCAGTTGGACTTGAAGTGGAAATTGGTGCTTTGGTCAGATGGGGCTAAGATTGAGTTTTTTTGACAGTAAATACTCCAGGTGGGCTGTTGCCTAAAGGCTTAACTTTGATTTTCAAGAATGAGGATGTGAAATGATAACGAGGGTAACGATCTAAAATGCATGGCCACGTTAAGAGAGAAATGATTTACCAGACTCAGAAATCAGCTTTCTTCTAAGGGTCAGCTGCAGGCCTAAATCAAAGTCCCACTCTGAGTGCTCATTATCTCTGCAGAGACTGTGTTTTAACGCTAAGCTTGGTGGAGCTCTGCATGTTATCAGTCAGGTTACAGACTAAAGTTTGATGTTTAACCCACTGAACGCATCGTCTATCTCAGGTTAATCCTTCAGGTTTTACTACCTCATTATTCTTTGTCTCTCCTTCAAAAAACGCTTCTTCTGTCCGACCTTGTTGCCCGAGCTCATCTGCGCTGAAAACTGTCAAGACAAATCCGTGAATTTACCTCCATCTTTTACCTTTCTCCCAGAACAACTGGTGGCCCTGATTTCAGCAGCTGAAAAGAATCAGGTTGAGTTCATCTATGCAATCTCTCCTGGTCTGGACATCACCTTCTCCAACCCCAGAGAGGTTGCTGCCCTGAAGAGGAAGCTGGATCAGGTAGGACTCTGAAAGTCGAGGTGAAGGGTGGAGCAGGCTGGATTAAACCACTGACTGTATCTAGCTTTATGGTTCCCTGACGATTTAGTTTATGGGTGGGTATAAAACTTCGAGCTGTTAAACCTGAAACGTTTGAGTTAGAGTGTCTAAACTTCCTCGCACCTCATCGTTTTTGTCATATTGCAGCCACATACTTGAGTGTGTTTTATTGGAATCTTATGTGATGGAGCAACACAAAGTAGAGCTTAATTGGGAATTGGAAGGAAAAAAAATAAGCACTTTGTTTATTGTTTATAAAGATCCTCATTAGCTGCAGTCCAGCTATAGCTATTCTTACTGGGGCCCAACAGAATTATGCAATTATGTTTACGTAAAAGGAAAAACAAACATGAGCTCCTGCAAACCACAGCTCAGGTGGGAGAATTTGGCAATACAGTTGACTTGCGCTCTACAAACCTAGCTTTTTGAAAGAGTGACAAGACGAAAGCTGACAGAGGCCCTCTTTAGCCATCCAGGGGACGCAACATGTGGATGAAGATGCTCTGGCCGGATGAGATCAAGTTTGAATTTTCTTGCTTGCATCCAAAAAGCTGTGTGGCAGAAAACGTACACGGTGATGAAACATTATGGTGGCATCATCATACTGTGGGGTTGCTTTTCTTCAGCAGGGACAGAGCTGATGGGACGGTGGATGGAGCTAAAAACAGGTCATTACTGGAAGAAAACCAGTTGGAGGGTTTAGGTTCACCTGCAGCAGGACCACGACCCTAAACACAGAGCCTCAGCTAGTTTAGATTGAAGCATATTTGTGTTGGAGTGGCCCAGTCAAAGTCCACATCTGGCTGTTGAGAATAAAATATCATGTTTGCAGACATGCTCTGTACAGTCTGAGATATTGTGCAAAGAAAAGCTTGCAACAGATGTACAACCCAGCGTGTTTAAACAGCCGCTGTATTTCAGGTGAAGGGGTTTGGCTGCAGGTCCTTCTCTTTGCTCTTTGATGACATCGAGTCTGAGATGTGTCCAGCTGACAAGAAGGCCTTCAGCTCCTTCGCCCACGCCCAGGTAGCCATCACCAACGAGGTGTACCAGCACTTGGGAGACCCCAAGACCTTCCTTTTCTGCCCGACAGGTAAGAGACTCGTCAAAAACCGCAAGCGGAAGCAAGCCGTGTTTAAATTTGACGTCTTTATCACCTGCTTCTGATTTGTTGTGCACCTCCAGACTACTGTGCTGCTTTCTGCTCCCCCAACGTGTCGCAGTCCTCATATCTGCAGACCGTGGGGGAAAAGCTCCTGCCTGGCATTGACATACTGTGGACTGGTAAGGTTACAGTCAGTTTATTTCCGTGTTTTCACATTTACTACAACCAGTCTGAAATGTGGTCCATCTATTGAGGGTTTTTTTTTTTTTTTTTTTTTTTTTTTTGGCTGCTGCTGTTACTCAGGTCCAAAAGTGGTGTCCAATAAAATCTCAGTTGAATCCATAGAGGAGGTGACAGCGGTCCTGAAGAGGGCCCCAGTCATCTGGGACAATATTCATGCCAATGATTATGATCCTCAAAGGCTTTTCCTGGGACCGTATAAGGTATTTCGCAACAGAATCAGCTCTGCTCTCTTTATGAGCTCATTTATGATCAGTCCTCCTCCATCTTCATAAAGGATCGACCCACTGAGCTGATTCCTAAACTGAGAGGCGTGCTCACAAACCCCAACTGTGAGTTTTATCTAAACTTCGTGGCCATCCACACTTTGGCAACATGGTGTAAATCTTCAGCTCCTGCAGGAGGAAGAGATGTGAAAATGGGTGAGTTCTGCTTTTCTAGTGTTTGGTTGAGTTGTGGTGGTGCAGGGATGCATCTAAAGGTAGCGGGACAGCTGCTCTTGAGGACTGGAGGTGGATACTTCTGGTTTATGGCATCGAAAGGAGGGGAATATTTCTGGCTGCCTTCAAACATCAGTGTAAAAGATCTGGAGTAGTTTAGGAGCTTCAGAAATTACCAAAACTTAATCTTAAACTACTCTGAGTTAGTTGTACTCTTTGAGAAAATACTTCATCAGCTTTAGAGATTACACACAAAAGTCTTAAAAGGGAGTAAAAACATGGTAGGGGTGCTATCATGGTGTGGGACTACTTTGCTTGTTGTTCTGGAGACCCTGAATGTATCAAAGGAATTGTAAAATTATAAGGAAAAAAAATTAACATTTTACATTAAAATACATTACAAAGTGTCCAAATGCTAAAGTAGAGACGAGTTTTCAGGCATGGCTACAAACACCCACCACCTTTACAGGAAAATTATAAAAAATAGATTGATTTGAAGGAAAAAAACTCCTGAAAACTACTACTACATGGTTGCATCGGATCCTATTGCAGCCCATAAATAATACAGAAACTGAGTCAATCACACTTTTTGGACTAAATGTCTAAGCTTAAAACTGCAAGCCCAGTAGATCTCTATAGAAACGTAATGTGTCAGACAGAAGAGATTACAAACAGAAGTCTGGAAATGTAAAATTAAAACGTCCCGCCTACAGCGAAACACGGTAGAGGTACTATAATCCTGTGGGGCTACTTTACTACACTCGAGGTCTGCAGAACAAGACGAAGCCGAGTAATTGTAACGATGTTAAGAGCAAAAAAAAAAACTGATGCCAAGCCTCACATGTCTAAGCTTGAGACAATCAAAACACTTTAAGTGTGGTTACAAAATCCAGAGCTTTTAAAGAAAGTTAGAAATGAGAAAAACTCCCACAAAGGTCTGGATTCATTCCAAATCAACATTTGAATGAGCTTTAATTTTCCAATCAGATTTACAAGCAAGTATTTTTTTGTGTGTCATTTAAATGACAGAGTGTAGTTAGACCCTGAGAAGCCCATCAACCCTCACTGTCTCTGACTTCTGACCCCAGGCTACAGCCCTCAGGAAGCCCTGACTCTGGCCCTCTCAGCCTGGCTGCAGGAGTTCATGAGCACAGATCAGCCAGGAGGTAGAGTGCCACCGAACTTACTGTCATGAACACAAAATGCAGAAAGAGGAATGAGACGGGAATCCATTAAATGCTGTCTGCGTGCTCGCAGGTGCTTGTCGATCAGCTCGCCTCAGAAAAGCGCTGCCAGACGAGGAGCCCATGCAGACAGACGGGGGCGAGAGCCCCTATGTGCCCGGGCCAGGAGAGAACCCGCTGTACACAGCCGAGCCTCTGACTCTGGACGACCTGAATCTGCTCTCAGACCTCTTCTACCTGCCGTACGAGCACGGGGCCACGGCCAGGATCATGCTGGAGGAGCTGGACTGGCTCAAAAACCATCGTGAGGCCGCTGCAGCGCAGACGGAAGAGGTAGGGTGGGGTTCCTTTTTTCTTTTTTTTTTTTTTTTAAAGCACTTTCTAAAGCATCATAGCTCTCTTAAGCAGCGTTGCTTTTTGCTTTCAGTGGTGCAGTC
The DNA here is from genome assembly GCA_014839685.1 of Anableps anableps. NCBI lineage: Eukaryota > Metazoa > Chordata > Actinopteri > Cyprinodontiformes > Anablepidae > Anableps > Anableps anableps. The sequence continues at coordinate 14,972,585 of CM026065.1, read as the reverse complement.
GGGCAGGAAAGTTTGATGGCATGTGCGAAGCAGTGGTGCAGATGTTCAACCGTCTGTCGAACGCCCCAAACCGCAGCGTTTTGTACGATCTGTACGACTACATCTGCGACATCAAGAGTGGAGTCGGACTGGCACGAACCTACGTTAAAACCCTCGGTGGAAAAACTTATTCTACTGGAAGAAAAATTAGCACGCAAGATGCGTTTTAAAAACGATCAAAATTTAGATAAACATTTTATATCATTCAAAGGTTGATTTATTTTAATAACATTTTTTAAAAACTCAATCATATATTCTGAATTTTTATTACATTACATTTCAAGTGTTTATTTCTGTTGTTAAAATTTTGTCTCTAAAAATCTCTGCATTGCTTAAGACTAATTAGAATATGATTTTAATACAGAAATGTCAGCTTGAAAAGTGTCTGCGTGTACAGTATATGCACATGGGACTCCTTTAGCATGAATTACAGCATCAGTGCGCCGTGGCATAGAGGAGATCGGCCTGTGGCGCTGCGTCGGTGTAGTGGAAGGCCAGGTTGCTTTGATAGCTGCCTTCAGGTCATCTCCCTTGTTGGGGCTGGTGTCTCCCATCTTCCTCTTGACAGTCCATAAATTTTCTACGGGGTTCAGGTCAGGGGAGTCAGCTGGCCAATCAAGAGCGGGAACACCATGGTCACTGAACCAGCTGTTGGTACCTTCATCAGTGTGAGGAGGTATCAAGTCCTGCTGGAAAATTAAATCAGCATCTCCATGAAGCTTGTCAGTAGAAGTGGACTTCAGGCAACACAGTGGACCAGCAAATGATATGGCACTCAAAATCATCACCCACTGTGGAAACTTCACACTGGACTTCAAGCAAAGTGGATTCTGTGAATTCCTAAATTCTCTAGAGCTTGATTTTCAGATAAAATGCTACATTTTCTTTCACCAAAAATTTTCTACCAAATGTTGTCCTTTCACTAAACTTTCCATTACTTTGCTTAGATACAAAACTCTGAATTGGCATCTTTTTTTTACCAATGACCTTCTGTGGCCTACCCTTCTTCTGGAGGCGAGACAAGTCCAATGTCTTCCCTATAATTGTGTAGGCTATAATATAAAATTGGTATTAAAAAGTTGTTTTTATTGGTCTTGAGTAATATTCTAATCTTTGGAGAAATTTTGTTTGCATTAGCTGTGAGCCACAGTTATTAGAATTAACCAAAATTATAAATGACTGAAATCTATTAATAACACACAGAGTGATTATGATTTTCACTTGTTTGAATGGAAATATATATTTTAAAAAAATCAAAATATTTCAATTTATTTATCTGGGAACAATGATCAGCCACATGGAACCGTACATGTTAGCCCATGAGCTGCTGTTTATTAAACACTGCAAAAACACCAAATCTTACCAAGTACTTTTGGTTTAGTTTCCAGTGCAAATATCTTAAATACACTTGTAAGTTAGGTTTGTCTTATTTCAAGTAACTTTTCAACAGATATAGGATCTTGTTTTAAAGGCAATAACGCTTAATATTGATGAAAAAGTTCTAGTTATAAGTGAAATAATCTCCCAGTGGAACAAGACATTTTTCCTAAATTATAAGTTAAAATGTTCCACTGGCAGATTATTTCAAGATCTTTACACCAGAAACTAGACCAAAAATACTTGGTAAGATTTTGTGTTTTTGCAGCGAAGGGAAGCAGTTTGTTATATTGTGTTTCTGTTTTCACAGGAGGTCAGGATCAACCCTCAGCTCAGATACTGATCGATGATCCTGAGCCTTGGGGCTTCAGAGGAGGCCTGTCTGGAGAGTTCCAGGTAACCAAACCAGGGTAGTGACTTCTTCCAAAAATAATATTCGGTAATAGCTCAAGACCTGTAGCAAACAAGGAGATTGAAGTTGGAGAAGCTCAAAGTTAAAAGGTTAGTGTTTGATTTTGCAGAGGATGCTGCCGGGACATGGAAACAGGGACCTGTTTAAACACCCTCCCACGACTGCAGTTTACTGCATTCGTCCTTACTGCAGCGAGGACAAGGTGGGACTCATCACCGGGTCACTGTTTGGTGACGATTTAAAAATATGATTTCACATGAAAGTTGTTTTCTGTGTTAGGCTGAGGTGCAGAAGATTTTTAAGGAGATGCAGAGAGGAGAGGGTCAGTCCCCCCAGCAGCCTAAACTCCTCAGTGACGGGTAAGAGAGACAGCAGCCAGAAGCCAAAAAAAAATCATATTTAACTTCAGCCTGAATCTGTACAAGCATGAATTTGAAAGAAGCGGTTCTAAAGTTTGCTGGGACAGCATAATCTCTCATCCTTTCATGAAGAAGGGTTCATGTTGGAAAAGATAATAGATGAATTACTAACACTCCTTTTCTTTGGACTTGTTGCCATTAGGTTACCTAGCTTCATTATTGTTATTTAAACTTTTTGTTCAGGCTATCTCTCGATTGTTATTAATCCCCAGGTCTGAAATCATAACATATGCACAAAAATGTGTGGAAGAAAAAAAAAAAAAAAACAAGAACAAAGCAGCTGGGAGTTGGAAAATATAATTTCCATTTAAGAAACTTTATAACCAAAAGACTGTTTGACCAGACGTCAGTAATGAGTGTTTCTACTGTAAGTATTTGCTCTTGTCCCGTGAGCTGTGTCTTAATCTGCTCTCTCGGCCGTCTGCAGCCTGTCCTCGGGTGGAACCCCCCCCTCGCCACAGTGCGCTCTTGTTGTTGAGGATGACATCGGGGTTTGTGGATATGCGCTGGCTCTCACTGATGCCAAACAAGCTGCAGGCACAGAGCAGGTGATCAAAACTGAGATCTCAGTTTTACTTTCTATAACAGCTGGTGAAAATAAATGAAGTATGACTTGACTGAATGTTGTGTTGTGCTTCCAGAGGCCAGGAAGTGAGACCTTGTTAAAGGATTACCCCTCCCTGGTTGTAGTCCAAGTTCTGCCTCGGGTCACTGATCCATCCCCAGCCAAGCGTATGGTCACTCAGCTGTTGTCCTCCATCAGGACCAGCGGTAAGTCGACTTGGACGGTTTGATATGGAGCTAAATTGGGGCCATAGAGTTTGTTCAAAAGAAAAAAAAAAATGAAACTGAAAACAAAATTTTTGAAACCACATATTTTATTATTATTATTTTTTTTTTAATTATTACTTTTTTCAGTTTCAATTTTTTTTTTTCTTTTAAACAAACTTTATGGCCCCAATTTAGTTCCATAGTCTGAGTGCAGCTCAGTAAGTCTCAAACTTTTTGGGTCTAAAGGTTTACCCCAAGGAGGAACTGTCCAGCTTCATTCCTGATAATCTCCACCTTAATTTTAAAACTCGAGCTGCCTGAAAGTGAACTTGAGCAAAGACGGCCTCCTGTTGATCATCTCTGGTTGACTTTCAGGCTCCAGAGGAGTTTTCTGTGAGCTGAGGCAGAGCGACCGAAGGATGCTCGACTTTTACTCTAAACTCGGCTCCTTCAGACACATTCCCATGGACAAGAGTCTGCCTCAGGACACCGTCGTCATGGCAACAAAGTTCCAGTAGCACGAACGCGTTTAGGATATTGGTAAACTTTATCATCCTCGTCAGTTTGAATCAAATCTTTCATCTTGTCTCATAAGCACGTCAGAATTGATTTTGACTTGTCAACGTTAACTCTGTAAGGAATATTTTTTTCAATAAACTGGGAGTCTCCACAGTGAACCGTTATCAGAGTGTTTCTACGTTTATAGGGACTTTTATTGAGGGGACACATTCAAACACGGCAAAACAATTAAAGGATACGATTTATTTGTTTTTTAGACAATACAAAGGAAATATATTAAGAATTAATCTTTGATTAAATAGCTCTGTTTAATTTGTTCTCTTGCTTTAGAAGCACAAAAAAAGTTGGTTCAACATTAGACAAAAACGTGCTAATAGCTGCAGTCGATGTACATGGATCAGCAAGGACAAACATCCTGCCTCATAGTGTAACTGTGCTTCATGGTGACATAACGGATGTAATGTCTGCTCCATACAGAAGCGATCACTAAATAAAATGACAGCTTAGTTTTTCTCAGCAGTAAAACACAAACAGGAGTGAACATCAGATTAAGGACACTTTTTTTTTTTTTTTTTTTTTCCATTTGTTGGACCCTGAGTGCTCAGATGAGACGCAGCACAGAGATTCACTCTGCCTGTGTTTGTACTCCGTTAGAATACGAAAACCCCATTTCCTAAAAAAAAAAAAAAAAAAATTCTTCTGCTTTACAAATTTTGAATTGAAAAAAAGATGTAAAATGCTCACAATGTATGATTTAAAGGCAAACTTATACATACCAAACACTAAAAATGGAATGCAAATAACATTTCTGTCAAAGGCTTACATAGTCATGCTAAGTAGGAATGTTGTACTAATTTGGGGCTTTTCATGATTTAGTGGGGCTGTTCGTTATTCACTGTGGAATGATTAAATCTATGGATTTAATTTTCAAAAGCAAGCATTGGGTGCACATGTCTGAAATTACTCTGGATTATCTTTAATCCACACAGGATCATAAACATACAGGCTCAAACTGGTTCTGGCATCAAGATGAGGCTTTGCAAACCAAAGAACACCATAGCAACAGTCAAGCATGATGGTGGCAGCAGTATGCTGTGTGGCCGTCTTGTTGCACCACCTAATTCTTTATCTTGACCTCAAATCTACAACTAGATGGTTGAAACTAAGGCACAGCTGGGTTCCAACAGGAAATGAGCCCGCACACTCATCAAAACAGGATTTAGAGTAAATAAAGGAGACAATATTGAGCTTTTGGAATGGCCTCGACCTCAACCCAATCAAAAGTCTCTAAGCTATTCTTAAAAGCCAGGTCCGTGCTGGGAAATCAATCTAAATTAATTCTATGGATCAAATCCAGCATTAAAAAATTTATGACATTCCTGCCCTTGCTGAGTATATGTAAACTTTTGACCAGAATTACAAATGGCTAATAAAAAAAAAAAAAATAAAAAAAATAATAAAAAAAAAAAGTAATGAAAAGATAAATCTGTGAAATAACCTTCCTGGTAAGGATGACTAACAATGGTACGATAACACTAATGGCTTCTCAGAGTCTGACTTCATATGGAAAGTGTCGTGACAAGGATTTGCAGATTTCCCTTCCAGTGGTAAACATCAACAAACCTTTGAGAACAAGGAGAGATCTCTGTTCATGGGGCTGAAAAAAATATTTAAATGTATCTAGGTTAAATATTTAAATCTGAAATCCCTGCAAGAGATTAGAAACCTTCTGGTAAATCCAGTTTGAGGATGCACCCATAAATGAAAGCTAAAGATATTTATATATTTAAAAAAAAAGCACAATAAATGCAGACTTCTCTGGGTTTCAGCTCTTTAAAGGTGCACTGGTATGAAGTGGAAAACTTCTGTGGTCTGAGATAATAAATTAGATTTTTTTTTTAAACATTAAATCCTCTACAGTAAAGAGTACTGTTGTGCTTGTCATCAGTAATGAAGAATGTCATACACAGAAAATACTTACCACCTTATGAAAAGGAAAAACACATTTTGCCTTTCCAGCAACTGTTTCACACCATTTAAATAACACTAGAAAACTGACCCTGTTACCAACTGTTACCTGTTTTTATATATATGAGATATATATTCGAAAAACAGTCTAAATGTTTGACGTTTTTGTTTTAATGCTTGGTGTATATCTTTTAGTTATTGCTTTAAAAGTATTTTACTTTCTTGCTTTTTATTGTGGACTCGACTCTAATCCGGTCTCCTCTCAGAATTAAAACTTCTGGCAGCACTGATGTGACGCAGGTTTGACTCTCGTGTTTGCTGACTGGAGACATCAGCAGACCTGCATTGTTCACAGCTCTTCTGTTGACCTTTCACCTGTGCCTTCTTAGTATAAAATGTTTTTGCACTGGTTATTATCCTGATCTAAATCTGAATGGCTGCTTCTCACTTGCTCGTTACATAATTGCTAGGAAATGTTCACTCTGCCACTTTCAAATGAACTCCAGCCCTTCGTACTTCACATCCCCGATCTTCGTCTCGGGCATCAGCATCCGCCCGTCCAGTGTAAAAGCAATGATGTACGTGGCAATCCTGCCTGCATCCTCCTCTGACTTCAGAGCCAGGATGACCTGGTCATCGGTGTCGGGAACGAATTTAAACGAGGAGAAGCCGTGGGTGGGGTTGAATGGTCCGACGCGCTGCGTGGTCACATGTCTGAAGTCTGCGGGGCAGGACAAGAGGAGGTTGGTGGCTCGACGCTCGTCAGCCGCCTCGTCGTAGTGCTCGTGGCTGGCACGGCGAGGTAGGAAGAACCACCGCTGGAGACGCTCGCTCCAAGCTGCTGATTCATGGATGAGGTAACCTATGGGACAAAGAGAGAGAAGGTTTCACTTACATTTTATCCCACTGATGCAAAATGATAGCTGCCTCAAGCACTAAACTGCTGCCACTAACAGAACTTTGCCTCCTGTCCATGTTGTATGTGGAGTGAGACAATCGCTTCCAGTCACAAGAATGAATTCACCTGATTCAGATCCTTAAAACAAACATTTCCAGCTTCATTATCTTGAATGCAGAGGAGCCGATACATTTTTCCATTTTGCGTCACGGATAGTCAATGGAAGCATCCAAAAAAATCCAACTTTACGCAGAATGATACTTTCCTACAAATGACGTAAGATGTTTAATTTAGAAATAAATTGACAGATTGGTTTAGCAGCTTTGATCACAAACTGGTTCCTAATAAATCGGGCTAATGTTTCACAGCTCTGATCCTGGTGACCCCTGCCCAGCATGCGTCAAATGTTCCCCTGCTGCAGCGCACCTAAATCCAGTGAATGGACCATTGTTACGCTTCTACCAAGCTCGATGAGGAAGAACTGACCTATTTATTTGGACCAGCAGTGTTAAAATAGTAAAACAGAGCTACACTGGTTTCAGTCAAAAAAAACCAAAACAAAACAAAACAAAAAAAAAACAACAAAAAAAAAACCCACAGGATTCCTGACAAGAACTTCTTTTCATAAATGTAGGTCATACTTCATCAAAATGGTATGATTTAAACTGTGGTGCTCCACTAGGCTCCGTTTTAGGTCCCACAGTTTTTAGTCTTTACATGGAACCATTGAATGGTATAATGGTACCCCACTCAGATTAAAGGTTGGGATGGTCATATATATTTTTTTTTTACCATCAGATTCTGCTGATGGTAAAAAAACATGTAAAAATATTATTTTTTTTACACGTTTTAAGAAAACCAATGAGAGAAAGTGTGTGTATTTTTTAATGTGCTTGCAATGTGTTTACAGGTGCATTTTTAATTGCCTATAATGGAGCATTGAAAGCAGATAAAATATAAGTGTTTCAAATTAGTAAATGCAACAGAGGTTTTTTCAAACATCTGTTCTTTTATATGAATAAAGGAATTTAATATAAAATAAAAATCACAGTATCTTTCTTTTAACTAAGAGTTGCTATTACATCCTATAGCTATGATCTCATTAAGATGACCTTAGGAGAAGTGAGCCTCCTTCTTCATTCACTGATCACTCACCAGTTCTCACCCTGTATCATAAATTTGGCTCATTAAAAAGACTGTTCACTTATTTTATGACTTTTTTTTTAAGTTTACAAATACACAAGTCTAGTAAAACTGAGTATGTCGTCAAGATCTGAATGCATACTTTCAATGAAAGTTGCCAGAACTGAGTATCAGTCTGGCATAAAGAAGTAAATCTGTTAAGATGCAAACATAACAGTATCCTGCAATAGAAACACACTGAGGTTTGGTACCAACAGAGCTCTTCTGTGACTGAACACGATAAAGGCAGTCTCTGAAGAGAAATCGAGACTTAAAATAAAAACAAACTGTTACTCTGCACCTGGTGGTTTGATCCCTGCAGCTCTCCGCAAAGCGTTGTAATAAGGCACCCAGTTTTCATGCTCCACGCCGCCCTTATGGTCAATCACTTTCACCCACTCCGGGTTGTTGTTGACAAATTCCCCGGACGTTGTCGTCCACTCCTTCCCCAGACCTCCAACATACAGGTGCTCATCCTTCACTGCCAGCCACTCCGCCTTGAATCCTGCACAGAAAATGAAAGCATTAATTATAATCAAAAACAATTCATTGGAAAATTACTCCTCGCTCTTTAACTTTTCATTTCAAGCACAGACTTGAATATAACTGCATTGGGACTTTGTGTGACAGACCAACCCAAAGTAGACCACGAAAGCCAAGTGCGAAGAAAATTATACTTGATTTTCAAGTTTTTAACAGACAATAATCTTTGATGTTTTGTGCATTTGTATTCAGCCTCATGTACTCTGGTACCTCTAAATGAAACCCTGTGCAACCAACTGCCTTCAGCTGTCATCTAACATTCAACAGAGTTCACCTGTGTGTCATTTAATCTCAGTATAAATCCAGCTGTTCTGTGAAGGCCTCAGGGATTTATTAGAGAACATTAGAGAATAAACAGCATCATGAAAACAAAGAAACACAGCAGACAGGTCAGGGAGGAAGCTGTGAAGTTTAAAGCAGGGTTATGTTATAAAGCAATAACCCAAGCTTCAAACATCCACCTAACTCTGGAGGAGCTGTTGAGATCCACAGCTCAGGTGGCTGTACCTATTGGCAGGACAACTACTAGTCGTGCATTCTACGAATTTGGCCTTTCTAGAAGAGCAGCAAGAAGAAGGTGGTCTAGTAAGAAGAGACCAAACCTGAACTTTTTGACCTACATGCCAGATGCTATATCTGGAGGGAAACTAACACGGCGCATCACCCTGTGTGGAGGCTAAGCCTACGCTTGAAGCTTTTGAGGTGGTCGATGGCTGGAGTTGACCCGATGCCACTGTTACAAATGAAAACTTGTAAAAACTCCAATAACTCCAGGAGTGCTTATCTTGTCAGCTTAAACATTTATTCCTTACCACTGACTGCATTTGCTGTTCCACAGTCCATCTTAATATCCAACATCCTCCAACCTAAATCACAACAGCGTAGTGGTCACAAACAGCTTTGCCCACCCAACAATACCTGACCCTAATCAAATGTTCCTACCTTACATACAATCATTTACAAAAGCAAAAAGTAACACCTAGCGGCACACATGGGGTAATAAAACAACAACAAAAATGGCTCCTACATCCTGAATACACCAGGTGTATAGTGAGATATGGTGGTGGCTGCATCATGATGTGAGGTGGACACATGATGTGTGTCCTTTGTCTTTAATTTATGTTGGTCTGTTACATAAAATCCCAAACAATCGCAAGGAAATGTGGGTTGGGACAAAACGCAAAAAACTTCAAGAGGTATGAACACAGTTGGAAGGTACATCCATCAAAAAATAACGCTAAGGTTCTCGACTAAACGTCAGGTTTTTGTTTTTTTATCAGAAGAAATGGTTGGCCATCTTTTAGAGTGAACAGCCTAAGCACTGACCTTTAGACACGGAGCCGTCACCATCAGGCAGTATCACCCAGGGCACGGCTCTGCTTCCCTCAATCCTGTACACCACACCTGTGCGGTCATCCACACTGTACAGGTGACCGTTGAAGGCCACCAGCTCCGACAGCTCCATACCTGCAGGCACGGCGTTTCACCACATGTTGATATGAACGTGCACATCCATAGGTAGAAGCAGGATTTTAAGCACATACCTCGGCCTTTCTCAGCCAGACTGCTCTCTAAGGTGACTGTGTCTGCATCCCACTCCACCTCCAGTCTGTCTGCGCTCTCTGAAACAGTCACGTAGCCTCTTTTCATGTAGCTGAACCACGTCTGATCCTTGGAGCTCTGGGACGCCGTGTCCAGGTCTGCGATCACTCCTATACGGTAGCGAATGCCATGCTGCGTCCTCTCTGGTGGACTCAACGGGTATGTGTCATTGTAGGGCTTCTTCCTCTTTAGACACCAAGCAAATCTTTGTGATCTTACATCCTCCTCTCCCTCTCTGTGAGTTTGAAAACTTCCTCTGATTGGTGTGTTTGTGTTCCCTACTGTCCGGTGCAGGTAGAGAATGAGCACCAAAGCCAGCAGGGTGGTCACAATGATTGCTCTCCATCTTGGATGGAAGCGCAGGTCGGAGACAGTAGCCTGTGTCATGGACTCCAAGGCCAGGGGGAGGCCTCGAACTGCGAAACTAAAGGAGTTCATGGAAGTGTCTGGCTCACCCCTGGAGCCAGCTGTGGGCTGGAGATGAAAACTACCACCACCTGAAGAAGAACAAGGCGGAACATCAGCAGAGAGGCATGCAGGTTTACACAAAATGGAAAACGTAGGTGAAAAGCTTGAGGTTTTTGAAGTATCAGTACACTTTTAGAGCAGCAGGAGAAGAATGAACACTGGTAGGGGGACAAGCCGCTAAAATGGGCTCTTGTTCCTATTGTTCTTTATTCACAACAGGGCTTTGTTGAGCTGAGCGGACCGCATGCTGAGTGGGAGCGGCGCGAACCCTAACCCAGCTATCAAAACTTTGCTCTGTTTTACTAAACAGGAACAATTCTGAGAAACACCGTGACAACCACATTAGTTGGTACTCCTGGTAAAAAGATGTACAGTATATTTTATAGCAGCAGCACGATCTCCTACTGAAATCCAGACCATTAATTCATTTATGCTCGACACCCTTCAGTCACCAGCACTACATTTCAGTGAGAGGGATCTTTCACCACTGTTCTCTGCATGATCTCTCCATCATCCAAAGTCCTGAGTCCCCCTCTTATGCTTTCTTCTCTTCAGCACACCCCACAGTTCTTCTATAGTATTTAGCTCAAGGGGAGAATGGTACATTTTTTTGTCACTATTGAACCTTTTCTGTGTTGCTTTGACCAGGTTTTAAACCACTATCCTGCTGAAACACCCACGGATGACCCATATTCAGTTTACAGTAAGAGGTCACCATACTTGTATTTAGAATTTAATGGTATTTCAATGAGTTCATGAAGCCATGCAAGAAAACAAGATTCCAAGGGTCTCTGGAAGACAAACAGGCCCACAGCATCACAGATCCTCCACCATGATTTACAGTGGGCATGAAGTCATTTTTTCATGACCTGGAGTGTTTGTCATGTTTATACTTCAGGAAAAAAAAAAAAAAAAAAAAAAAGTATTATTAACTGGAAGTTTCCTGGTAAAATTTAGAAACTAATGTTTCAATCTAAAAGGCGCTTTATTTACAGCTTTTCAAAGGGATAGTTAGGAGTACCACCAGCATTTAAAAAAAAAACAATTATTTATTTGCTGTGGAATTTTCCCCACTCAATAACTATAATCAAAATAAAAGGTTGAATTGGTGTTATGATATATGCAATATACAATATAAGATTATTTGATTTAAAGGATATTTTTACTAGGGTTCCCAACAAACATTAAGAGTTGTATAAAACCATGCATCCATGTTGTTAGGTTTGATATTTAAAAAAGGATCAAATGATCAAATTAATGCACTCATAATGAAGCTGGATTAATAAATAAAAGTGTTTTTTGTATCTATATGTTACAGTTTTGCTTAAATAATAAAAGCTCTTGAATTCCTAATCGTAAAGTGTTACAGAACTGCAAAGGATTAAAAAAAAAGACATAAATAAACTTTAGAGCCACTACATCTTTTGTATATAGGAGGCAAGACGATCTGTAAACCCTAAAGGGTTTTTCTCTTCTTCTTTTTTTTAAGAATAAGAGCCAATAAAGACACCTTAGTGATGTTCCTGTAGGGTGGAAAATGGAGATCATTTTTCAATGTATCTTTTTTCCTTATGAGCTAATTTCCAGTTGTAAGTTTCAGATTCAACCCACCAGATCTGTGATGCCAACCATCTCTCATCATAAAGAAAATAACTATAGGGGACAGAAGTAAACTTAATCCTACACAAGAGATGCTTTCTGTTTATTATGTCATATGTTTGTTTGTTTTTTTTTTTTTATCCATTTTATAATTTCTCACACTAATCTGTTGTAGATCCCAGAGAAAGACTCTCTCTCTTTGTCGTCTGCTGCCAGGAATATAGTGAAAAGATACACTGATTTAACTTCCCTGTTTCTAAGACAAAACTTATACAGTTTAGGTGGGATTTATTCTCAGCGAACTGTTTCATCTATGTCAGAAACATAGATAAACATCGGCAAAGGGACACGCAACCTGCTGAAATAAGAGATCTGTGCTCGTTTTGGGCCAAGGTGACCCTTCATGTTTCTGTAAACAGCGACAAACGGAACGGTTCCTTGCCCAGCTGTACTGAGTCTTTTATAGCTGTATTTTAAAATTTAAATATATGCACTCTAAGCAGAACAGCACTAATTTTAAGACAACTTTAACTGCAAAAAATATACATATATATTTACCGACTATATTCTATAAGATAAAAAAAAAAAAGCCTTCACAGAAATGTTTTCCAAGAAGCCATCTAGCTGGAATAGATCATCTTACATCACATAACTCCCCCGATGCATCCGCTGCTTCTCTCTGAACGTGTTCACTCTTGTCAACTCTTTCAACCGAACACGCAAAGCTTGAACAAACAAACAAAAAAAAAAGAGCTTATTGTCACCGCTGAATACATAACCCATATTTTCCACCCCTCTGCACCACAGGCCAAAGCACAACATTGTTCTACGGCGTATAAAGAATTAAACTATTCACCCTTCCTCCGCCTCCTCTCCCCTGAACAGGCTGCTATTATCACGTCGTTCTGCTCTGCACACATCCCTCAGACAAACTCGCTCGTTCAGCCCTGGTGCTCGCACGAATACTTGATCTCAGCAGGTCTGCTCCTTTGCTCCCTTGTAGACTATCTCAAGTTTCACAGCCAAAAAGCGCACGGACTTCTGAGTAATGAATTAAGAACTGTGCTTGCAGGGTTAAAATAAATCTGCCAAAAATGATCTATGATTACATCCGTGCATTTTAGACAGGAGAGACACAAATTTATGGTTCTCCACACTGTTGCCCTGTATTAAAAGGGGTAAAGGAGGTACTTCTGTAAATTAAAGTGCTGACTTGTCCCCTCACAATCATACAATTATGGACACTGTACCCAATCTATGTCATTGACTGGCCATATTAGACAGAGGAAATATGATGTGAACACTGTACATATCCTGTCAGACACTGCTCCCTGCACCATCATGCAATTCTTGTGCCCATTATTTTAAGTGTAAGGATGAAAATGTCAATAAACGCATGACTGCGACGTGACAACCTTAATTACACTGAGTTTTTCTTAGCTGTGTGCTCAGGAGCGGCTCTACACGGAGGCAGGGGGGAGCAACTGCCCCTTCGCAGTGGAGCCTTACCCTCCAGCTGCCCCCCAAAATTTGATGTCCTTGAAATCATACTTATAAAAACCAATTGCTTGTTTGACCATTAGCCTCCCTGTGCATGCACGGGTTTTCTCCGGGTAGCTCGGCCTCCTCCCACAGTCCAAAAATATGGCTGTTAGGTTAATTTGGACTCTTTAAATTTTCCTTAGGTGTGAGTATGTGTGTGCATGGTTGTTTGTTGCCCTGCAACAGACTAGCGGCCTATCCAGGGTGTACCCTGCCTCTTGCCCAATGACCGCTGGAGATAGGCACCAGCACCCTCTGAGACCCTGCAAGGATAAGCAGGTTCAGATAATGGATCTGAATCCATTAACAAACCTGATACCTGAAGTCCCAAGAATGCAAAATACACCAACAATAACACTCAAAATGATGTTCTGGGATGCTTAACTGAAGTGGGGAGAGAGGGCATTTTCAAAGAGGTTAAAGAAAGTGAGCATTTTTTCCATTTCTGTAGACGAGACAACGGACATACTTAAAAATTGTCTTAGTTTTCTTAGAAGAGACAGCGATACAAGAAATAGTTTTTAAGTGTCTTTGTGGATATTTTGTTGACTGTATTTACATACAGGGAATTTTCACATACTTCACCAAAGAGGTCCAGCATTGTCACTCCTTTGCCACCTCATGTAAAATCATCTAGATATGCCACTGCGTGTTCTGTATAAACTCTAATGAGGTTTCCTTTCCAACTCTCAGAGTAATAGTAAAGCGTTTAACTGGCACAAGGGTTAAAACGTCGTTCATATAAACCTAAATATCGTTAATATTTAAGTCTACGTGTACGTCCTCTACGCCGGTTGGACGTCAAGTTACGTTATGTAACCAGCCATAAAGTCACGTCGTCTCAGCTCACAATTGTCGCAAACCGGCAGTGCTGCTAACTATGTTAGACTATTATAACTGTCAATCGGGTTTTTTTCTTGAATAGTCGCCTTGTTTGTGTCGTTTGTGAGTGACGAGAGACTTAATTGAAAGGATTCAATTTTATTCTAGATTTTTCTATAAAAGCGATCACAAAAGCCGGTAAACGTTTCTAAACTTTCACATTAGAGTCTGAATTAGCCGTTTTAAATGAATACAGCTAAACTTCCAAAACCATGAGCCGAATTGTCCGAACATGTCCAAATGTTTCACACGACCAGAAAGTGATGTCATATAGCTGTAGCCGGACATCACTTCCACAGACATTTTATTAGCCGAGCGGCTAACACCAGCTAGCGAGAACAGATTGTCAATGTTTACATTTACCCCGACTGATGTCCTCAGTAACGAAGCTGCTCGTCAACATACAGAGTTTACCCTGCCAATGTCCCCATGTTCGCCCACAGCAGCTCACCTGATGTGGAGGCTCCTCACAGCCGCCCTGTTGGCCCCGGTGACAGTCTCCTCCTACACCGGAGGAGCTGCTGGGACTCCCTCCCTGCTGTAAGGGCATCTCACGGCTCAAAATTAACGTCATAAACATGGTGTCCATGCAGGGTTGCTACGCAACCATAGAGATTCTAGAAAAGCATTCTGTTTATTTAACCATTTAAAGCCTGATGCAGGAAAAAGAGGAAACTGTACAGAAAAATAAATCTGGTTATTTAGATGCTCTTTGATATATGATCATATTGATAAATTATATATTGACAGCTAACAATATACATTAAAAATGTCATTCTAATCAAAAATATTTCCTAATTTAATTATAAATGTTTATTTTAGTATTTAAAGTACAAATTAAATCAAGAAATTCACAATCGAAATCTCAATTGATATATATTTTCACCCGTTTTTCTATTAAAAACTAATAAATCTCTATCAAACTATTTTAAACGCCATTTGTTGTAAAGCTTAGTTTAAGCCTAATATTGAATTTTGAAACATTTATCTTTTTGTTTTCTAATTAGAGTTTGGTTTTGTGTGACGGCCATCAGGAGGTGTGACGTTCACGAGTAAACTGAAATCTGGCAGATATGTCATGGTTGTTTTACTGATAAAATAGTCTCCCCTCATTCATTTATATTCTTAGATTGATTACCACAAGATAAATAATAATAATAATAATAA
Source organism: Anableps anableps (assembly GCA_014839685.1). Lineage (NCBI taxonomy): Eukaryota > Metazoa > Chordata > Actinopteri > Cyprinodontiformes > Anablepidae > Anableps > Anableps anableps. The sequence goes on along the minus strand of CM026065.1, from coordinate 14,957,197 downwards.
AAAAAAAAAAAAAAAAAAAAAAAAAAAAAAAAAAAAAAAAAAAAAAAAAAAAAAAACACACAAGAGAGAAAACTTCGACACTACACTTAACCCGCCCCCCTCCTATCGCTTTCTTTCATTACTTAAAGTACTCAACAAAAACTTCAGGTTGGTTCTAAAACGGACCGCTACAGGAGATCTTTCATGCCCACAGCCATCACCATCTATAATAACTCCTTGACTAAATGAGTTACATCAACATTTAATTTCCCTTTGGGATAAATAAAGTATTTTTGAATTTGAATTTAGCATGTTAATGAGGTCCTCCAGCAGGGGGCATAAGACCTGTATAGAATCCGATACAGCAGGTTCTTGGGGAAAGCGTCAACATTGTTAAAGATGTCTGAAGGTTTGCATTGCAATATTGGTTAGCATCACAATAACTGCTGTGTTCTGTTTGCTCTCTGGAAAGTAAAATTTCAAAGTTCCCAGTCAGATTTCTATATCAAATATTGCCTATACAACATATAAAACAAAGTAAACATTGCAGGTATAAGCCATTTGTCACTTTTGACAATTTGCATCTATTTAAACCAGTGGCACACATACTGTATAATCTCCATTTGTAAAAATGTTTCAGTATTTGCACACCCAAAAGAGAGAATCAGATTGTTCTGAGTTCAATGTTGGCTTAACCCCCAAATTCAGCTTAAATATGGCTTCCATGCACATAAAAGTCTAAAAAGCTACATGAATATAGTGTTTATTTCTACTTCTGATGTTTTCCTCTAAAACACACTATGTGACTATGTTCCACCCATAGTTAAGTGGATTGTTAGGTTAGCATAGTACCAGTTAAATCCCATTGGGTTTGGAACTACCACCTGGATGGCCTCGTGTTGTCTGACGAAATAATCTCATTTCACAGCAGACATTTCAATCTGACAGAAGAAGTTGTTGTTGTGAAAATTAGTTAGGTAGTAGGGTTCTCTTGAAAACAAGACTGAAGCAGCATCCACAATGTAATGTCCCCTTGTCAAGCAGTAATAAAATCATCTACTCTTTGGGTCCCAGATCAGCTGGGTTCAGAGTTAATGAGAAGTCTGGGATCTTATGAAAAGATGGCTTGTTGAATTCACAAGCACACACAAACAGTTGAACACACCTTCTCTCAAATATTTATTATATTCTACAATAATGATAAGCAGAACATGATGTAACTAGTGTTAAACAATATGCCACGCTAGAATATGCAGTGCAAATCAAAGTGTCACTGTTAGTTTAACTTTAATCTGTTTTAAAACCTCATGTTTGGAAATCAAAATCCTGCAATTAGACATGAGGATCAAGAACAGTTATGAACCCGTCAGTATCGTCACGTGTTGCGTCAGGATTCCCTGGGCGAGATCTCCGTGTAGAGCTGGGGGTTCTGCTAAAATGCTACCTTCAGGTTGAATGACATGAGACTATTTTTACAGATGTGCTGAAGATTGTCACAAAACAGAAAAAAAAAAAAAAAAAAAACCCAGCATCAATCAGTCAGACCAACCCAGTTACAAAACACTGGAAACAAGCCAAAAGTAACAATCAACTCAATAACTTTTAATGTGCAGTGTGGCCATGCTTCATCACAACAACAATGTTCACAATAGTCCATTAATCTATTTACAACAGAGCCTGAGAAGTGAAACCTACCACAATATGCTGTCGTGAAGAAAAGATGTTCCAAACATCCAAAGCTTAGTTAGGACTTCTTCCACAGCAGCAACCATGAAGAACATTTGTAAATAATGTAAACTAAACCATCAGAACAACTGATGTCACCTGGATTGATCTCAAAAAGGTACATTTACCACAGTAAAAACCTGAAGCAATGCTTATGTTCTCATTGTAGGCGCACTGGGACTGATCAGTGGTTTGTTGAACACTTCAGCTCTTCCATCATTTTCAGGAGAAGCTAAAGAGAAAGCAGAGCATTAAAGCAAAGGGTTACACCTTTGATGTTTCAGTTACATGCTGCAAAACTAAAATGTTCAGATTTCTCAACAGGTTGAACTATACGTGATGAAACGAGTTTACTATGAAAAATATTTCAGTGTATCCGTTAATTTATTCAAATGTAACACAACGTACAGTTTATGTCATGATTTGAAGCACTTGTGGTTTCTTCATTCTTCCTTTCCAGCGAGTTCAACTTTCTTTGTAATTCCTTAAAGTGCTGCTGAGCAGTAGCTCCACAATATCCGCCCTAATCCACAATATTTACAAAAGTCAAAGAAAAAGGATGAGGGGGAACATGTACCTTGGTTAGGTGATAGTCTCCATCTACCAGCTGCTCAATGATGCTAAAATGGTCTGTGTTCGGCACATCCTCCATGGTCACATTCAGTCCTGCTGCTTCCAGAGTCTTAAAACACATAAAAATAAGGTAATTTAGTGACAAAAGCAATTCTTACAGCACTCAATGAGCAAAGTATCTTTCCATTTAACATGAAAACCTAAACCTAAGAGAAAATGTTTCAACTGATGAGTCAAAACATACTACTTCTGCACCATTTATTCTCAGTTCTACTAACTTTATAATATTCCTCTGACTGCTTGCGAAACTCCGGCGAGTCGTTCTGGGCTACAGCCACGACGATCTGACAGCCTGAGGAGGATAGTTTGAGCTGATGGACCAGGTTGCTTGGGCTGTTTCTCACCGCCACCTCCCTGCAGACACAACGGAATCTGACTAGCACAGTTACAGAGACGCAAACAATGACATTTCCTCCCACAGCTTCCCGCACGATGCTCTCCACAGCTCAGTCGATCACATTCAAAACAGGATCAGGATACAAAAAAAATTTCCACAGCGGGAAGTCTAAACATCTATAATCAGATCTGGGTTTTATGCTTCAACCTTGTTACACAGATTAGAAAATGTTAGAAATACAGTTGTCACAGGGTTTTTTTTTTGTTTGTTTGTTTTTTTTTTTCCCCTTTTGACTGCAAAGTTTCAAAACATGGTAACTAAGGAAGGAAGGACTTCAAGATTTCAGTAAAGTTTAGGATCGATAACAGATACGGGGTTCGGGTCTCAACACCATCTAGATCTGTGTGTAATAAGTGCAACAGAGAAATTCAATATTTTACTATCCATCAATCAGACAGAGAGAGCGAGAGAGAAAAACTATTATCAGTGTAAATGAGGGTCAAAGAAAAACCTTAGCAGTCTTCATAAAATTAGATGTTATTGTTGATAGTAGTTTGCTTCCCTGTCATATCACCATGAGCATGTTGGACATGTAAACTCTCAGCTCCCAGCTCGTCAGATCTACAGCGTTAAAGCTGACTTTAGCTACTAAAAACAACTCAAACTGAAAATGTTCAGATCGGCAGGATACAACACTTCGTTAGCAGATATTAATAGTCTGCAGTTTCTCCTTCACAGAACATAACTTAAGAAAATTTCAAACTAACCCTTCTAGCATTTAAAGTCATTGATTAACTGGGATTAGTCACATTTTTTGGCTTAATTTCCCTTTAATCTCCCTGAGTTAATTCAGAACTGCAGAATCATGAAATCAGCTCAACAGAAGCAGAGTGAAAGATCTGAAAAAGCAACCATGATGCCCAGATCTAAAATACTTAAGCTTATGATTTAATTTTTTTTATTATCCCAATGAAACCTGAGTATCTGGAAGGTGTTGATTTCATTTACCCAGTGCGTGGGATCCACAGCTCTAAACTCAGACCTGAATCCATTTCCATTAAACACATGACCACAGCCTAGATTCAGCATGGGATCAGACTCTGACATAGAAGCAACTTGTTAATTAGCTAATCCTCCTAACTGCAACACTATTTGATTGTTTCTAATAATTATAAACTCTAAACTCACACAGAATGCATTGACTCAGTCTGAAATTCATACATTCAAACTATCTAGACTATACGAAGATGTGAAGCAGCAAAGTTAGCAATAATGAACTCTTGTTTTTTTTTTTTTTTTTTTTTTTTTATTATTATTTAAAAAACATAATTTTTTTTGGCCCATTGAATTATGATTCCTCTTACTGGTAAATTTGACCATTTTAAGCTTTTGAACTGCTTTTCTGACCAATTTAAAAAAAAAAAAAAAAAAAAAAAAAGTTTTATTAGACAAAAGTGGACAACAGGAAGAAATGTTTCCTCTTACCAACTGACTGAACGTTTTCAGCAAAATGTGTTTGAATATGTTTAAAATATCAGCTGACTCATCTACAAACATCATCTCTGTCAGCAGTTTCAAAGTTAACAATAAGCAACAAGGGTTCTGTGTTTGTGCATTTTTCAATGTCTGGTTACAACAGACAAGCACAATGCAAGTAGTTGTCCAGCAGGTCAGCAAATGTGAAACCTACTCTGTCATCTTCAGAGGCTCGTTGACGTATGTGGACAGGATGGGCAGCAGGTCATATATGCCGCTCACAAGAAAAGCACCTTGGAGAAAATTAAAGAGACAACGAATAAATTAAAAACACCTGATATTTCTGAGCTTATGTTTCTGCAGGGCACCAGTAAGCACAGCCTGGTCCTCCATGACGTACCTTTGATGTCTGGTGTGATGCTGTACTGGGACCAGTCAGTGGAGAGCACCATAGCTGCCAGGTGAGCCCCTGCAGAGTGGCCACACAGGTACAGACCACTAAAATAAGGAGTCACAGAGAGCCCATTTAACACACTGGAGCTGACTCTAATTAACTGTGATTAACTGTCCACTGTGGTGAACTTGCTTCAAACTTTACTATTAATATTTTTTACCTGATATGAGAGTACTGCTGAATGACGGACACAACACTCTTGCGAACCTGTGATACCATCAGATCCATGTTACCTTAAAAGGAAGCACAGCAGACAGCTGACATTTCCAGCTCATCTCCTCAGATCAGCTTTTTATCTACAGATCAGAAATGAGTGACTACCTTTGGGGGCAATGTTGTAATCAACGGCAACCACAACCACATTCTTATCAATGAGGGGGACAGCCATGAATCCAGACTCCTCTTTGCTGGAAAGATTTGTTTTTTTTTTTTTAAATGAAGGTGGCGTGTTAATATACATTAAAAAAAAAAAATAAAAAAATAAAAGGATTCAGCAAGAAGCAGTACCTGAGAAACTGCCAGTAGCCTCCATGGATGTAAATAACAAGGCTGATGTCTGAGAGAGAGGATATGAAGCTGGTTATTGGTTATCTGGGAGTAGTTTCAGGACATCTGAAACACAGCTTCATACCCAAAGAGGTGGTCCTGGGGATGTACACATCTAGTTTCTCTCCATCTCCCTCCCCGTACGGAACGTCGATTAAAGTTTGAGCCAGGCTACGGGCTCGCTCTGTACCTGAGAAGAGAATCAAAGCGCTGTCATGCCACATGTGATTTAAAAAAAAAAAAAAAAAAAAAAAAAAAAAAAAAAAAAAAAAAAAAAAAAAGCATGAGAAATCTGGCTTTATAGGAAATGTTCTAAATCAGTTTGAGAAATTTGTAAAAAAAAAAAAAAAAAAAAAAAAAAAAAAAAAAAAAAAAAAAAAAAAAAAAAAAAAAAAAAAAAAAAAAAAAAAAAAAAAAGCATTTTAAATTGTTTGTATTTATTACATTTTTAAACAAACAACATGATACAGCCTGATCAGGTGAATATGTTTCTACAGGGTTTGTCATTAGCCTGCACTGCTAGCAGCAGTTATCCTGGTCACTGAACACATTTGACCTATTCCACTAGGTTTTAAACTTGGAACTAGTTAGGTTGGGGATGAAGTCACTTCTTCAGAGGGAACACAACATAAATAGCCTCAGGAGCTTCATTTTGCTTGAATTTACCCAGAAAATTTCTCCCGACTACCACAAAAAGCTGCCCGAGCCCTATATTTGAGCACCCTGGCACTAAAGAGACAGTATATCCATCATGGCCTGGGAACAACTGGTAAGGGAACTGGAGAGAGGTGTTGGGTTTTCTCCTAAACCTGTCAACTTTATTTAGCCTTCAAGAAAGCCACCTTGGAAACGTGCAGCGTCTCCTTGTAAATGAAAGCACCAGTCATTAGCAGAGCGGTGCTCTTCTTTCTGTGACATGTTGGGGGGGAAACAAACAAACAAAAAAAAAATCTGTGCAAAGAAGTTTCACAATTTGTTGGACAAGCCAGAAACCATTTGACAAATCGTGTCTCTTATTACTTCAGATCTTTAATAAAAACATATTTTCAACCCTTACAAATAAAACAACAGATAATATATAACATAATATAGTCATGTTTTAATGATTATTTCTCTTAGTAAAATATGAAGCAACATGCGTGGAATACCTTTAAACTCCACACTATGATTTATCAACCATAAAAACCTAGACAAGTATAACTAAACAGGCCATGCTTTAGCTCGACAGCATGTTTCAAGCTAATAAAAGCACGTTCATTGCCTAAAAAAAATAAAATAAAAAAAAAAGCACATGCAGCGCTTCAACCTTCCAAACTCATTCATAACTATCCGACGGGGCTCAGATTTACGGATACACATTAAACACAACACCGGTACTCTTCCAGCCCCGTCGGACATACTGATTAAAAATTGAAATTAGCGTGTCGCCTCTAAACAAACCGACCTTCCTTCAGAGCCTTTACGTGGGCCTTGATCACGTCGTCTGCCGCCATCCTGTGGGACCACCTGCTGGGTGAGTACTGCTTCTCCAGCTCCTATTGACAGAGAAACAGTGCCGTGAACCGCTCCGCCGCCACGCAAGCTGGCACGCTGAGGTCTGAATCTATATTTATAGGACCACAAACAGCGCCCTCTGCTGGCAATCCAGATAAATCAGATGTATCAATTTTTTATTAAAGATCGTTGATAACAACAACAACAACAACAACAACAACAATAATAATAATAATAATAATAATAATAATAATAATAATAATAATAATAACGAGACTGTATATAAATAGTTATGGCTAAACCTTTTGAGACTGATAAAAGTCTTGTCATATTTGTTATTCTTTGTTCTTATTTTTTTGCTTACAGAGTGGATTGGGTCTACATTGCTAAAATTAGTGATCAGATGAAGTGCAATTACAAGCAAAGTTAATGAACATTTACTGAATCACAGAAACCTAATTTGCAGGTTGCTTTATTTCTGCCGATAAATGAGCTACAATCATTTCATTAATCTTATCATTAAAGGGCGGGGGGGGGGGGCAACAAAGTTGATTTTATTTTTCCTTACTCACAGAATTAGAAGAGCAGAATGGTTGATTGAAAAAGAAATGGTGCTTGAAGAAAATTCTTCTCTTTGGAACAGTGGTTACCTCAGAGGAAACTTGCTTTCATCATTTCTTTGCATCAAAAAGGTTTTACAGGAAACACTATTGCTGCAACTAAAACTGCACCCAGATCAACCATTTATCAAATCATCAAGAACTTCACCAGGAGGTTCAACTGCTGTAAAGAAAGCTTCAGCACACCTAAGAAAGTCAGGCAAATGTCAGTTCTGCTTCCTAAAGAGGATTCAGCTATGGATCTTGATGCCACCAGTACAGAACTTGCTCATGAATGGCAGCAGAGAGTGAAGCTTTTGGCCAATTCTGCAAGAAGAACAACAAACACACCACTTCTCCCCAAGAAAATAATCAAGGACAGATTGACTTTCTGCAGGAAGTGCCAGGATTGGACTGTGGAGGACTGGAAAAAAGTTATTTTCTTTAATGAAGCCCCCTTCAGATTGTTTGGGACATTTTGAAAAAAAGACAGTCCATAGAAGAAAAAGTACTATACCACGAGTCCAGTGTCATGCCGACATCAAAGCAGAAACTTCGTCCCACATTCCAGGAGTAGTTTGGTGATAAGCAATGCATTTTTGCATTATTATGGCGCTCTGTGTCACAAAGCAACAGCGATAACTGAGTGACTCAAGGTTCAAAACATTGGACTTTTGGTTTCTTGGCCAGAAAACTCATCAGATCTTTTTCCCATTGAGGACTTTTTGCAGCTTTGCATAAATTTTCTGTAAAAACATTTTGAAACTTATTATATGTTTTTTTTTTTTTTGTTTTTTGTTTTTTTTTAAATTGAAATCCAACATACCATAGACAGATCTGGCTTAAAGATCTAACCCAGCAGTAAAGTTTGTCAAAAACACTATTTCTGTTAGTCTCAAAACTTTTGGCCATGACTTTTGTTGGAACATTTCAAACTGCTTACATACATATAACATTTCTTTCTTTTCCCAGGAAGATTTTGCGTCCACTTTGGTTGTTTTTCCCTCATTATCTAGCCATTGTAGTCAGTGCAGGAATGATTTTTTGTTAAGCCATTTATCTTTGATCTATTAGTCACTCAAGCAGAAAACTTAAAGGATGAATTAGTTTTGTGTCGACACATAACAGAATACTCAGCAAAGAGACAACTGTAACTCAGATCTTTAGACATTTTTACTAGCACATTTTGTCCAGTTTTCTTCAATTTTATCTGGAAAAGGTGACAACAGTAATGTATGGCATACATTAGATTTTTTTTAGCACCAACAAGGTGATTCCCAAACAACTAAAATCCTTCTCATTTCTTGAGAGACAGGTCTTTTACTGTATGTTTACTGTAGATGTAATCTTTAAGCCTGCCTCATCTTCTTTGCTGTGCTGTGGTGCAGTTGCTGTCACTGTTACCTTCCAACAAGAAAGTCCCATATTTAAATTCTGGATATGACCCTCTTGCGTGCCTAAGTTCTCTAAAAGTTCTCTGAGTTCCTCCTTCAGTCCAAATGCTGGGTTATTTTAACATTTTTAATGAGGCTTAGGTGTAAGTGTGAGCATGCATGTTGCAATTTATTGGTCTGCTGACTTCTCCTTTACTCAGTAACTACTGCATATAGGCTCTATAGGCAAAAAGAAATGGATGGACGAAATATGGAATCCAAACTTTTTTACATTTCTTGTACAAAAATAGCTGCATTTATATTTCTCTCTCTCTCTCTCTCTCTCTCTATATATATATATATATATATATATATATATATATATATATATATATATATATATATATATATATATATATATATATATATATATATATGTGTGTGTGTGTGTGTGTGTGTGTGTGTGTGTGTGTACATGCATTTACTGTTGCTCACTTCAGAAAAAACATACTTTGAACCCCAGAGTTATATGGCTGTCTAAACTGAATACTTTGTGCAACTAATAAAAACACTGAACAAAATTCCTGCTCTCATCTCTAGGAGCCTTTGCTCAATGGTCATCGAAGCTGATAAATTAAAATTAAGATTTCACAACCATAAAATTATTAAGCTACCACTTTCCCTTTCCTATTTAGATGTCAAATGAGAATAAAAACTTTATATGCTTCTAATAACTCTAAACACATAGTTAAATCAGACATGGTGATCGGAACTCCTCCAACTTTTCTAGCCCAGTCAACAACCAGGTCAGACATTAAAGCACAAACAGCTAAAGTGAAAACTCTTACATCTTTCTTCATTTCCATCCAGTGCATTGTTTTCTTAGACAAAATAGCTCAGTTCGAAGCTAAGAAAGGACAAAATCTGACCACCATCTGCTGAAGATCTGAACTTTAGACTGCAGAGCCTCACTATGTAAACACATTGTTCACGGCTGAATCTGCTGAATAACACCGCCTGCTTAGTGTTTTAACAAGCTGGATTTTGGACAACAGGCGGAAGAGAAAATTAAAGAGGAACAAATGACTGAAGCAGTTTTCTGTTCTCCTCTCAGCCGTGAAAACAGCATGCAGCTGTATTTCAGGAACTGAGAATGTAATGCAAAATTAGTAGAGTTTAGGTAAACCTGAAAGATAAACAGTGCCTTGTAAAAGTATTCACACACCTTGAACTTTTCCATATTTGGTCACAGCACGACAACATAATATTGTGTGTTTTGTTGGGATTGTATATGACAGACAAACACAAAGCAATGGATTAATGTGAAGTAAAGGATGCAGGTTCTTAAAGCTTTTTACAAAAAAAGGTGAAAGGTGTAGCATGCATTTATATTCAGCCTCCCTGAATTAATAGTTAGTTGAACAACCTTTTGCTTCTGTTACAAGTGTTTTGCAGCTTTGCACATGCATGTTTCTCCTCTTCTTTGCAAAGAAGGTGCTGGTGCTTATCTCCAGCAATCATCAGGCGAGAGGCAGGGTAGACCCCTGGACACGTCACCAGTCCATCGCAGGGCAACACAGAGACACACAGGACAAGCATCCACGCCAACCTAAGAACAATTTAGAGACCTGTTAACCAGACAGTCATATTTTTGGACTGTGGGAGGAAGCTGGAGTACCTGGAGGGAACCCATACATGCACAGGGAGAACATGCAGACTCTATGCAGAAAGGCCCAGGCTGGGATTTGAAACCAGGACCTTCTTGCTGCAAGGTGACAGTGCTACCAACAGTGCAGCCCCCTGCAAATTATATGTTGCTTCTATAGATTCTCTGGAAAGCCTTAAATTATAACAATACAGATAATATTACCTCTCTATTATTGTATTATGTCCTGTGTTTGTTATTTTATCTGGTATATTTTAATTTCATTTTTATTTCACCTATTAAGTGATTTTTCTTTGTAAGGATTGCTGGGTAAAAGGATTAGATTAATAAACTAAAATCCATTCATCTATCTGAGAATAGCAGCAACAGCAGTTATAAGAGTTCATTCGAGAGCGTAAAAGATTCGGTTCATTCAAGTGAGTTGTGCCAAATGAATCAGATCTTGGAAAGGCTCTACAATTCCCACCACAAAAAACAAACCAAAAAAAACAACTTCATACTGTACTGAAAAAAAAAAACGCTGACGGAGTGAAGGCGTTCTGTGATTTGATTGGTCAGTAGTGCCGGGAGCCTGCCCTGCTGCTGCAGAGAGGTACAGCTGATTGGTCGGTAGTGACACGTGACACGTGATGTTAAGACTATTGGTGGAAATGTAGAATAAATGGCTGACATTACTTAGCGCGCTGCATTCAAAGTTTTCCTGCACAGCCTTTGTCAGTAACTACAGGCAGTATAGCGTCTTTTTAGTTTATCTTATATTTATTGTAATATATTATTAAGTGTGTATTTAAATCAAAATGGACTTCTATGATTCACCAGTTTGTCCAATAAGGCTACAAAACTCACCGAGGAAATCCCAAGGACAGATTCAGGTTAGTATCAGCTGAAAAAAAAACAAAACCCTAAAATACGCCAAAACAGAGTAAATTTAGCTGTAACTTTAAAAGGGAAGCTCAGCCTCTCCCTCAAACTAACAGTTCCACTATTTTTCTTGTTATTAGATTATATTTGGACCGATGTTTTCAGGCAAAAGGTGAGTTATTCTTTCATACATTTTACTATAAACTACGTGTTTATATTGCTTTAATTGATGGAGTTGGTCAGTTTTACCCGTCCTCAGTGTTCAAAGTGTGGATTAAACATATTTGCTACGATTTCCGCTTAAACGTCAAAATCGCGCCAATTTTGCTTTGTTTATTCTGCGCCCATTCATTCCTATCGTTGTTGTGTAAAGCACACAGTTGGTACGGGCTACGTTTTCGAGCTTTTACATTAAAACCAGCGATTTCTCAAGATTTAAAATATAAATTTTATGTTTTGTGTGTTGATTTACATTTCACCAGATTATAACAGATGTCATCTCCAGACACTTCAGCCCAAATTCATTTCATTTTAAACCAATACAAAAGAATCGTGTAGTCACATTCAGATCCTGTAACTTACAGTGCAGTTCTGTTATGATTATAATACAGTTGAATTAAAGTCATCTATTAAATGCTTGTGCTGCGTAATTGAGTGAAGACACCAGTTCTAATATGATGGATCTGTTGTGTGTGTGTGAGATTCACCAGTTGCTCTGTTAGAATATTATATGTATGTATGTATTATTTTGTTTTTAATTCATATTTTTGCAGCACTGAACTGATGAGAAGAGTGCGCCGTTTCCAGGTGGCCCAGTACAAATGTTTGGTGATCAAATATGCGAAAGACATCCGGTATTCAGACTCTGGTGTGGCCACACATGACAAGTAAGCTTCTGTTTTTATTTTCTTTTTAATATATGTTTGCAGAAGAATATGAGATTTATTCTGTTCAGAGCGGAAAAAAAAAAAGAAAAAGAAAAATAGTAAAAATACACCAAATTATAACCGTATAGTTGAAATTCAGCATGTTTGGTACCTTCAGTAACCTACAACAGTGCATAATAATATAATAATAATTTATTATCTAAAATGAGAGCTTTGGGGATACAGTTTAAAGGTCAGAAATCACTAGCTGCTGATAAAAATTGTTTGGCAGGAAGTGTTTAGTCTCAGCTGGGGTAACTGAGCATGAGCTGACCCCTGGTGGTGGTGCTATTCAACCAGAGCAGCTTTTCCTGTCATATGTCAATACCACAAATTTAAAATGCCTATGCTTATTTACAAATACAAAATTTTACTCTGTTATTGATAATCCATTATTGCAGAACCACATGTTGACCCTTATAAAAAGCAGACAGGCACTGATCAGGCTTTTCCTGGCTGATAATCCAGTTCTATCTACCCCCCCACCCAGTTGCTTTCGGTCCAAAATGAAAAGAACTGCAATATCATATCCATTTTTTGCATCATATTAACCTTGTGCAGTATGAACTTCACTATGAAACATTCACAAGGCAATCTTTTTTACTAATGTACCACCACATAACTTTTTAACCATATGTTGATTTATTACATTTTATTGACATTTTTTGTAAATGGTATTCATTTAAATAAGCTGTTTTGTTTTTTGCCATGTGATAGCTATAGTTACTGATATGTGTTTAAAAATAAAATATGACTGCTTTGTTTCAGAATGTTAAGGAAAAAAATGCTCAAGTTTCCTATTTATGATCATACCTTTTTATTTGTTGCTGCTGTTTCAGAAACACCATGGAGGCCGTGCCTGCTACCTGTCTAGGAGATGTTCGCTCCGCAGCTCTGAATGCCTGCGTCATTGGGATCGATGAAGGACAGTTTGTAAGTTTGTTTGCAAATTATCTCTTTTACTTTTCAGTTAAAACCTTAAATCACCCTCATAAGAATCAGAGCCTTGGTTATCAAACTCTGGTATTGGCCCAACAGATAGACATCTACCATTTGAAGAAGGAAAAACATCTTGTCTGTTGACAGATGAGACACAAGTGTAACGTTTTTTGGAAGATCATCTTCTGGGTAAAACTAAAACGGCATTTCAGACAAAGAACTTGCTAACAGGCAAACACGGTGGTGGTAGTGTGATGATCTGGGACTCTGCTGCTGCTTCGGGACCTGGACAACCTTTTTTTTTTTTTTTTAAATTGACGGAATCATGAATTCTTCTTTCGACCAGCAAATCCTGAACGAGGATCTCATCCCTCAGTTTGCAACAGGACAATGATCCAAACTCCGCCTCCGAACTGCTTAAAAACAAACAAAGGTTTAGAACTGGCCTAGTTTAAGTACAGCTTTAAATCCAACTGAGAGGCTGTGGTATGACTTCAGATGGTCCAAAACCCTCCTATGTGGCCTAAACAAACCAACTCTGCAAAATAGTGTGGCATAGTTCTCCTGTAGGAAATTATCATATCACCTATCAAGAAGTGAGTTAATCGTCATATGGTGATCCGTATCTGATCTGTTTCCTCGACGTAGTTTCCAGACACCGTGGAGTTTTGTGAGGAGATGGCCAATTTAGGGAAGACGGTCATCGTGGCTGCCTTGGATGGAACCTTCCAGAGGAAGGTGGGTGCTGTGCTGTCTCATACTGAGCAGCACTATTAGAGCAGATGTCATAAAACATCCCACACAATGAACACAGTTTTTCAGGGAAAACCCAGACAATCAGCAGGAACAGCAGATGAACGAGGGTGCTCATTATTCCACACACACAATTCTTTCTCTGTTGGGATTTGTAATGCAATGAAGATGTCATTCTTTTAGTGCTAGGTATTGTTTTTCTGCTGTCTTTTAGCATGTTTTTCCTGCCTTTCTTTCTCTTGTTTTTATTAACAAAATGGCAATCCTACATAAAGAAGAATCAGAAATATTTCCACCTCTTTAAATGCCCAGGTTTTCCAGTCCTCAATCACACCTGTCCTCATTTTGTTTTTTTTTCTTTAGTATGTTGATCACGTTTCATTTCTTTGGAAGTGCTACTACTACTATAAATACTACTATAAATACTACTATAAATAGCAAAGTTTGATCTTTGGTTAATGTTTGACTAGAAAGTTACGAAGTATTCTGTCCCAAAACGAGTTCCGTCTTTGAATAGATCGTTGCTGACATCAGTATCTCCATCCAAGGCTCCGTCCAGGAAAGAAGGCCTTAAACAAAAGCACTGAGTGGACAGAGTGCATCAAGTTCATGTCAGCAATAGCTCCAATAATGGCTTTGTCCAGGAAAGGGACATAGGTAGACACAGAAACCCTGACCTACCTGACTTTCTATGATAAAGGAAAAACAAAGACTATACTGAGCTGATTGCACCAATAGTTCCATTAATGGAGTCTTATAGGAAAGAGATGCAGTTAAGTACAAGTACTAAGCCTGGAGTACTTTCTATCGGAATGGAAGATTTATGATAGCACTTGCTCTGTCAATGGCTTCATCCAAGAAACGCATAGCTCAACACAGGCACACTGAGCCAGGGATACTTTCTTTGATAGTGAAAATATGGGCATGCAGAGTAATGCTCTCCTCGAGGAAGGAGAGATGTTTAAACACAGAACCTTTGAGTGAGGAGTACTTTCTGTTTGAAATAAAGAGTACAAGGTTTTTGGCAGCTACATTAGTGGATTCACACTAGAAAGAGACGGTTTAACACAGAAGCACTGACCGGGGGATACTTTCCATGTGAAAACTACCTTGTACCATTTCTTTCTATGTCATAATAAGTTGTACTTAGGATGATCCTGCTTAGTTTTTTTTTTTTTTTCCTTTCCAAACTGATCATCTTCAACTATGTGCCTGTTCTTCCAGCCTTTTGGAAACATCCTGAACCTGGTTCCTCTGGCAGAAAGTGTGGTGAAGCTCCATGCTGTCTGCATGCAGTGTTACAAAGAAGCTGCCTACACCAAGAGGATAGGAGCAGAGAAGGAGGTGAGGAGGCCAGACAAGCAGACTGGACCAGTTTTAAAGAGTTTTGGAGCGTTTTAGTCTAAATGGAACAGATTGTATTTCCTTATCAAACCCAGCTGGATTTATTTCTCCTCTCCAGGTGGAAGTGATTGGCGGTGCTGACAAGTACCAGGCGGTGTGCAGAAAGTGTTACGGAGGTCTGGTGGTCGACAAAGAGAACAGGTCCTCTTTCAGGAATGAAACTCCGCAACACGTCCTGACGGGAAAACTCGCCGACCCCAATGTTCCCCGGAAGCTCTTCTCCCCTCTGCACCTCTGAGGAGGAAACATAAGACTTGATGCATCGATTTGAGAAATCAGCTGTGTGAGCAGTTTTTTAATTCTGAGGCTTTTGTTTTTGTAATGAATTAGAGTGGTGAGAAAAAGATTCATTCAGAATATTCAGCCTCGGTTGTGATGTTTTGGATACTTGAAAGACATTAAGCACTTACTAATGGCTTTAACTATAAGAAATCTTAACAACTTGCTGTTTTATAAATGTGGAGGTAACGTCTGTGTCTTTTTGTTTTAATCGCCTTGTCAGATCTAAAATGTTCAATTATCTTTAAGTAAAATGGACATTTTTCTCTCAAATCCAGAATATATCTGTTTTACTTGGTTTCAGGTCAGAAATGATATAATAAACTCAGAACTGACATTTGTATTGTTTTATGTGTCCAAACATTTTTGACAGCAGGCGTCGGAAACTCCAAGATGTTTTACTGTTATTTAACCTCTTCACCCTGAGGCGTGTAATCCAACTCCCCACCAACGCAAAGTGAGGATAAAAATAACTGGTTTAAATCCTGGTGAACCCCCACACTGCAGCGAGCTGCTGGTTTGCAGCGAGCTGCTGGTTTGCAGTGAGCAGGGCCTAAAATCTAATGTCTGACTTGACTTCCTTGCCTAATTGCCTTTTAGTTGTATTCATCCTCTTTACAGGGTGTGATTTTTTTTTTTTTTTTTTTTTTTTTTTTTTTTTTTTTTAAAATAGGTTCTGCATTTAAAGTCTTACCACTGTAGAAACGTACGGCACAAAATTTGCAGCTTTTTAAACTCTAAAATGTGCTACTGGGGAAGAAACAGCATTACTCGGTAGGCATTTGCGATTATGAGATGCTTGCTCTATAACACTGAACAGAAAAAAGAAGGGTGTTATCACGGATTTAAAAACCAGAATGCCAAACATGAGTCTTCTTAATTTAAAACAGAATAATAACAGTATAATAAGCTACTTGCTGGTTAAATCGTCAAACTACCTGCTGGTGTAGCCAGCCTGCAGTCAGCTGAGTGAAATAAAAGCAAAGCATAAAAGCTACTTTAGTCTCCACACTACGGTTTTACTGTCTTCAGAGAGAAAAGCGTAGTAACATTCTTTCAGTCAGTGCATGGCAACATGTGGGAAATGGACAGTCCTGTCTTACTCCCACACAGCTGGAGAAAACTGCTCACTTTCTCTGGCATCTCATTGAAAGGCTTTTATACAAGAACGATATGATGGAAAATGTTTAGAAATGTAACGTAAAGCCTCAATATAACTCGATGCCAGTTACCGCCCCATGTCTAATTACCAGCATAAAAAGCTAAACTAACCCCATGGATGGTTTTATTCACACGTGACAGTGTGGCTGCACAAGGAAGAAACAGTTTAACATTTAACAGACGACCTGAGGAAAATAAAACCTGTAATGCTGTTTTTCAGCTCATAAACCACTTGTTTATTATTTTAAAGCAAGAATCAAACAAGATTCACATATTTCAGAGCTCATTTGCTATATTTATTCAGTAAATCAAAAATCCTTGACCTCATCACTTTTAGGCCAACATCATTTATAACACCTTTGGGAGGAAAAAAAAGAAAGAAGCTGTTCAAAATGAGGAATCAAAAGAAGCTGCTTGAAATGTCACAGTTCAACTTTATGCATCAATTTAAGAACTATATTTTCAGCATGTGACACACAGCTGCTTCAAACCAAATGTTACCACAAGATTTAATCACATTTTAAACTTTTGGGTTCCCAAACCAGCTTAGTTGTGATCCTCCCACTGTGGTGGAAAATAGACTTTTCTTCTCCTCCCACCTGTTATTGCCCTGAGGAAGCTGCTCCCAGCTGTACGAGGAACAGATAGAAACATTCATTCCTTCCTTACTCCACGTCATTGCTCAACCAAAACAAACTCTCTTGGAGACTGAACTTTTCTGCATTTGTTTTTAACAGTATTTTAAATTCACTTCATGAAGTTTTTCATGTTTCGTCACATGACCAGAAATGTCAGAGTATTTTAAGAAGATTTTATGGGATGTATGAACACCTTCACAGGGTGCCGTAAGCAATTTTTAAAATAGATTAACTCTCCTGTGTCTGTTGTCTTTGATCACCAAAATGATGCTGCAAGGCAGTTTATAGTGCAAAGTCTTTTCTTCTTTTTTCTTTTAACTGTTATGCACATTTTGTATGAAAATGACAAACATCACTACACTTTGGACAGACGACTGAAGAAAAATATAATCTATTCAGAGGTCTAACTTCAGCTAACACAGTGAACCCAAACTGATCTCTGATCTGCACCAGAAAGAACTAACAAACCTGTCAACGCAAATGAACGGCAAGTCCTTCTCAGGACAGAGAACCAGAGCGATTTACACTCCTGCAGTTCTAGGGGAGGATCTGGAGTAGTACCATTGTAGCCTGTTAACTACAGATACTGTTCATAGCTCAGAAAACTAAACATGTCAGTGTTTAACCACGGAAGAGTGGCATCAGGATGTACAAAAGAGTGTAGAAGAAAGCCTTCAGTGGAAAGACCTGTTCAATAAGTGCTGTGTTATCGCTAAGCTCCGCCCACTCTACCTGAACGTTAGCTGCAAGTTTAAAGGTCAGTTCAAACACATGTAAACCTTTTCAAACCAACATCTGTTACAGTTAGTATGGTCAGTCTGGCGGAAATGCTCAGTTGTCATGGCTTTAATGAGTTGAAACAGCAAAGAAAGGAAAATTTTTTTCTGATGACTCATCACAGTATTTCTGTTACTTTTGCAGAATCCATATAAAATATAACTTAGTTTTTCTACACACACTTTATCACCCATTTGGTAAATTATATTACTATAGCTTTTTAAGCCATTTAAAGAAACAGAAGAATCCACAAAAATCAAAAACAACATGGCACATAACCGTTCGGTCTTTAGAACAAAGAGAAACAGATGTTGGCCTCCTCCACGCTGATTGTTGCTCCTCGACAGCATCATTCTCACTGCAACCCCCTCCCCTCCCCTGCAGGTTCAGCTCATCTGAGGTAAATGTTGCTTTTGCACACAGGTCAAAGGTCACAATGCTCAAGCCTCTTCAGTGTCTTCAGATATGATCTTAGACCTGCTGACGTAAACAGCGTTTCCTCCTCGTCTCCAACCTGTCGCTGCATGGCTCATGTCCCCCCAGACACTTTGAACAGTGTGTTGACTTGAATGTAAAACCACATCAATATGATAGAGCTCCGCTCCTTAGCAACGCTGCATCAGCCATGACGAGCTCCCCACTGCGTCAGTATTTGGGCGGCAGGTAGCTGGTGTCGCCCTGCGGCGGGAGGTTTGAGGTGAAGGGGGGCTGCTTCTGTGATTCGGGCATATTGCTGGGGTAAGTGTAGGTGGTGGGTGTGTAGGTGGTGGGAGCGTAGGTGGGAGGGTAGGGGGTGTGGAGATCCGGGGCCGGCTCCGTGTAGGTCGGAATGCTGACGTCATCCACGCCCCGACGGAAACGGCCCAGGGCAAAGTAGGTTAGGATTCCCTGCAGGAGGAGAGAAAATGAAAAACTAATCTACTTATTTTCCAGCAATGAATCAAAGATGAAGACGGACGGTTTAATGATGTAACCACTCAGGATTTAGTGTCGATGAAAACTTGACAAGAGCCAGAAACTTCACTCCATTTAGCTAAAGGTGACACTACAGGCGCTTTGACTGTACTGTGTGATATCTGACACCAACATGTTTCAACTTGTCTTTAAAATCCTCTGAAGGCTGATATATTCATAGCTTCCTGTTCATCTGGAGGAAACCAGCAGGTCTCGCTGTCCCACATATCCCACAACTCAGTCATCTGGCGACATCATTTAGTCAAACTCACTCAAATCCCTGAACATTTCTGCCCACAGACAACATGATTGTTTATGTAATGCTTTTCTGACCATGTTGTTCAAAGGAGACATCCATATAATTAAACCAGAAGCTGATCTTCTTGAATCGGCTACAGTTTTATGTATGTTTTCATGAACATAGATAGATAACGCTCCCTTCTTTAATAGACGCCCAGAAAGTAAATGGAGAATATGGATCTTAGACCAGTTTAGACCAAATCTGGATTCACTCCTCATCGGTAGGGCTGTCTGACTCGTTCAACAGTAGTCTTTTTTTGGACTTACTACAAATGATGGGCAATGAATTGTGCAAAATATTTTGAGAGTCAAAAATAAAGGGCTACCAACAACTGTAGCAGAGTTTGGATCAAAGCAGCTCGTCATATGGGAACATCTGCAGTGTCCGCCTCTAAAAATCATGGTCCATTTTCAGTTGCACAACTGTACTATGGGCCGTGCACATTATTTTACTTGGGTTTAAACCTGTTTTCCATAACAACCCCTGTTTTGTTTCCCATTATTTACAATGACATTCACAGAGAAAGACTGTTTTGGCTGCTCCAGATACCCATCTGTCTATGTTTTGTAACCTGCTCTGTTCTCTGCAGGAGAAGAACCTTTTCTGTAACTTTTCTCTGCACAGAATTAATTTGAACAGCAATGAAATTTGCAAGAAAACAAAGAGTAAGCATGTTAGCGTTAGACTAACAATTCAGCAAACTTCTCTACATAAAAACCTTCATCAGCAGGAGCAAGATGTGATGTACACACATATGGATGTAAATACAGACAAAAATTGATAGTTGTGTTTTCCAATCAATAATTAGACTATTAGTAATCACAGAAATATATTTCAATAAAGTAAAGAAACACATGAAATCTTACTGCTTATAGGGAACTCTGAAAGGGTTGGAAATGAAATCCTATTTTGTGTCTCAGAGTCAGCTCTCACCAGCGCACAGAAGTCAGACCGTGTTGATAGTGGTTATCACACTAAGGCCAAACAGACGTGTTGTTCTTTCAAACCTGTCTGCTTACCTTTCAGACGGAGAGTTTTCCCTCTGTTTAACTTGAGGCCTGCTACAGGCACTGAGATATTCTCAGCAAAAGGTGGAAAGGCCACAGCAGATCAATAAATTTAAGACGTTAATTAAGCAACAACTTCACATGCATTACTTTACTAACTGCTTTAAACATTTCATCATAAGAAGTTCAAAAATATTGGATTCTGGGTAATTTCAAAGAAACAGTCCATGGAAAAGGAGATCATTGAGTCTAGTGTAATATCACCTGAAAGCATTTTGTATTTACACCTGTGCATGCATAAATATTTTCAAGGTCAGTTTTGGTTCTTAACTAAACTGCAGGTTATCCAATATTACATAAAAAAAAATTAAAAAGCACATATGGCAGTAATGATATAATTATAAATAAATATTTGGCATTTTCTTCATGAGGTAAGTCTTTTTCACGACCTGAAAAAAATTGAGCTATTATTGCCCAACAGGTTAGACAAGGAAAAAAAGCTTCCAAAAATATCCAGAGTTAGTCTGGATTCCAACATGCCTTAGATGTTTTTCTTTTTTTTTTAGAAAAGGAGGAAGTTGAACACCATTGTTAGCCTCCACGGGAGCGATCAATGAGGTCATAAAGTGGCAACAACGGAGCAGCTAAACCTCAGGAGAGAAGTTAACAGTGATGTGAACAGAGAGACAACTGCGAGCTAACATGAACGCTGCAGCTAAAGTAGGGTTTAATCTCATAGATGAGCTTCAGGACCTTTTGTTTGGAAAGAGATGACAACAACTAAAGCTTTTTCTGAGTAAATTGGAGAAAGAACATTTTTCAAAAAAATAAAAATCCAATCTTTTTTCAAGCAGTGAACACAACATCCATAAGAGCAAGTAGGTGATCAAACAACTCTCAGTAAGGAAGTCGTTACTGTGTGGGAAAAAAGTAGCTATTATAAGTATTAGTGAGTTTGTAAAGGAAGTCAAAGGAACCACAGACATCCTAGAAGTTATTTAAAAGTAAACTGTATTTTCTACAACATGTTGAGACATTTTTGTGGGTCATTCAGGCCGTGAGAGCGCAAGACTTCCAATAGGAAGTCTGAAAATAGTACAGCAATTTTCCCCTGTTTTATCTCTGTGAGCTTTCAATCTCTGTCTGTTATAGAAAATGCTGGATTTGGAAATTTTGGCTTCATTTTGGAAACCTCTCTTGGGGAGACACATGAAAACTACTGTTTTACAGAGGCTAGCGATGCTATCTGTGCTAACCTCTAGGATGCTAGAGATAGTTTAAAATGTAAGCTCTTTATCAGTTTGTCCAATTAAAATTAATAAGCAGTCATGGTTAGAAATAATATATTTTAAAATGACATTTTATATATTGTTATGTTATAGGTCTTTAAAGACCTATAACATAACAATAAACTGGGTAAAACTAGTATCAGAAACTTGCCATAAAATTTGGATTGGTGGGTGGATTAGCTGGTCAGAATTTTCCATCAGCTTTATAACCAAGTTAGATGGTAGCTGTAAATATAAATGCATGTAATGCTTCATGATTCAGTATCATTTTTATTTTTTTAAACATAAACAGATGATGGTGCCTACTTTAGTCAACTCAGATATTAATAATCCAAAATGTTTGCAGTGAATATGACACAGAATACATTTAAGCAGCACAAATAGAGACATTGAGAGCCTGATTCACCCAAAATGTAACAAAATATGACCAATGAAACATCTAGCCTAGTAACATGTGAATCATGTTGGATCTGTTCAGGACTAAATCGAAAGCATGAAAATTCAGATGCATATGGAGAAGAAGTCCAAGAGTCCAGCCATGCAAACATAAATCCTGGTGTGAAAGCATCATCTATTTTACAATTTTAAGAAAACGTATGCAAGGGAATACGTAGTTCTGTAATTTGATCATCGTTTATACCCAGAAATCCGTGAGATGTTTTCCTGCTCATCAACAACCACTATCAACCATCCCACTCAGGGTAAAATGTTTTTGCTAACCAACACTAAAAGCCTGAGAATACGTCAAGAAAACAACACAGTGGTCTTTGTGCTCACCCATGTGGCGATGGAGAAGAACGAGAAGGCAATGGTGGCACGCGCAGCGTCCTCGGGGATCGCCCTGATATCATGAGTGTGAGCCCACTGACTGGCCAAAACGCAGAAACACACAAACCACAGGAAGGTCCACACCCCTGGAAAACATAGAGAGAGCGATGCAAAAACAGTCACTTGCTTTATAAAGTAAAAATTCAGCTGCAAACTCTGATATGAAGAGCAAACAGTCTTGAAGTTTGCATGAAAACAACAGATAAAATTGCATCCATCAACTCAACTGAGCACAAGCAGTTTTTCTTCTCAAACCAACACGTCTTTGTTTACTTGAAGAATAGCTGATTGTGAAGTGTGTTGTGTGCAGCTGATAAGCGTGCATTTCATCAGAATCTGCGGGGTCATCCTCCAGCTCCACCCTGCAGCTCAGTCAGCACGAGTTATGCAGTGAATAACTCATTATTGTATTCAGGAGATGATGCCAGGAGATTAAGCTTTTCAGAAGAGCAACACATTCAGAGTCATTAATTATTGATATTTTAGTTCAAACTACAGCAGAAACAGGAAAACACAACTGGCTACTAACTGCTAACCTCCCTTAATAGTACAATAAAACACAATTTGCCCTTTTTGCCATTTTGTACCCATGTAGAGAATCGGTTCATTTCTCTTCAGTTAAGTATTTTGATGAATGAATTATAGAGGCAAGTAATAAAAATAATAATAAAAAAAAATCTTAAATATAACAATCACTTCCAGTTAACTGCATGTGATTTTCTGGAGATTTTATATTTCACCCTTTTCCCACTAACTCCGGTTCTGATTCCTGATTAATCCAGTTGACTTTATGAAATATGACAGATTATGATCCCTAATAAAACCTAAATTACTTTGAGCAACATCCTGCTGGTGCTTATTATTTTAAAGAGTCACAGATCCACATTTCTAACAAAAGACAGATAATATAAGGGTACTTCAAATTATCTGCTGTCAAAGCCAGTTTAAAACATCTCCCGGGGTGGGTACGAATTAAAGCTACTAGTAGGTCAAGACAAAATACCTCAAGGCAGATAGATAATTTTCATACCTCAACACGTCAAGTTAAAAAAGAAAACATGCTGCAAAACTACAAAGCTGTAAAAAGGTGAAATGACCAGCACAACTATGTTTTGTGCGGAAGACATAGCCATTAACGAGAGCAAATTTTCACACATGCTCTCCATATTATACAATGACTCATTGTCAACACCTACTGTCAGGAAGGGACAAAAAGATGTAACAAAATAAAATACAAATAATGATTCGATGATGTGGATTCTCAGATATCCTGGACCTGACAACTTTTAATGCTTGAACAGAAGTCACCTGGACTTCTTCTGTTGTTTCTTGACATTTCACCCATCATTCAAAGGGCCTCTTTGGTTCTTAAGAATTGAAGGGAAGAAGTTCAGGTGCCCTCTACTTCAGCAATTAGGAAACAAAGATTTAAAGTCATGATTGCTTTAGTTGGACAGCGGCTGAGGCAAAGAGTCAAACTGTCCTGGAGACAAACTTGTTTTACTGAAAATGTAGAAAATGTAGGTAAAAATGAGGAAACTTTAGTTTGGCCTTTTTCTGCTTCATTGTGTGATTGTTGATGGTTGTTTTCCTGCTTCTTTCTTGTTTAGACTTCTGTCAAGGACTTTGATTGATTGACTGACTCATTGATTGACACAGATTTCAATGCAGTTGATCTCATCAGTTGCCAAGGAGCAGGCCTGGTCGTTATGGGTCCTGTGGGGGACTGATGATGAGCAGCGAGGATGGAGTTTTCCCCTTTGAAACAGAGGGCAAAATGTTTCCCAACAGAGGGTAGTAAACTTCCTCTCAAAGCCCACTTTTGCTTTAGACTTAATGGCCACTTTATTAGGTACACATACCCTCAAATGCTTGAAAGAGATATAAGGAGAACTGACTGACTTTGATTGTGACACGGTTGTTGGTGCGAGACGGCCTGGTGTGAGAATTTAAGAAACTGTCGATCTGCTGAAATTGACTATTTTTAGAGTTCAAACAGAATGGTCCGAAAAGACAACATATCCACTAAGCAGAAGTTGTGTTTACTACATGAGTTGATGTCTGAAGAGAATACACAGAGTAGTTGAAGAATAGAAAGGCAACAATAGCTCAAATAGCCATTTGTTCCAACGAAGGTAAGTAGATGCGCTGCAACATTCAGATGGTAGGGTCAGAATTAAGCATTAACAACATGAGAGTGTGGATTCATCCTGACTTGTATCAATGGGGGGTTAGTACCAGGTGAGCATCATTTAAAACTACCACCGCTGACCTGAGTATTGTTGCTGATTATATCTATCCCTTAATGACCACAGCGTACCGTTGTTCTGATGGGTGCTTTCAGCCAGAAGTGAGAAAATTCAAGCCATCTCAAACTGGTTTCTTCAATATGACAATGATTTCACCATATTCCAGTGACCTCCCAAGTTACCAGATCTCAATCCAACAGAGCAGTTTTAAGAAGAAAAGAGGGTCCAACCCCATAATAAAAATGTGTATCTAATAAAGTGGCCAGTTAGTTGAAAATTCAACAAGTGCATTGACGTCTTTTATTATTTGAGATATTTCAAATTCACAGCTGTGGTGTGAATGAATCAACCATAAGGTTGAGGTCAGGGGACGCTGCTCTCACTGCTGGATCTGAGAGCTGCATCTAGTGTATGAACCAGCTGCATCATTGTTATAAAATATACAAATAGATCTACCTACACCTACATGGCATCTGCATAATGGAGCCCAACTTGTTGGATTAACAGTTACGTTAAAAACCAGAGACGATGAAACCCCCAACCACCACCAAAACCGTGTTCTACATGGACTTAAAAATGTAAATTATAGTTTTTATTTCTGTTAGTACACTTGAACAATAGTTTCCAAGCTAATCCTTGAAAAAAAACAAAAAAAAACCAAACCACTCATTGGTGCAGCTGTACAGATCTAGCAGAGTTCAATGCTCACCTGAAAATCCAAGATCTGCCATGACAGTGTACTTCCTCTCCTGGGCGTTGCTCATAAAGGGAACGTAAACATCTAGCATGAGAAAGCCTATGCAGGCCAGGAAGGCGATCACCCCGACACCCACAGCATACTGACACGCCGAGTTGCTTTGGTTGAAGACGCACTTTGCCTCGGCGCTGGTAGCAGAGTTGACGTACCCCTCAGTGGTGATGCAGGCAAACACCACCAGGGCAAACACCTACAAGGACACAGAAAAGAACAAAGCGGCAACTAGGATCAGAGAAGCTTTGGCCATTACCTACAGTCTGCATCCTTTCCATTAGTGCGAACACAGTTTTAAAGCAAAGCTAAACATTTATAGAATGTTTTAGCCTTCAGGCAGTCGTTTGGTTCTCTTTATGAAAGCACTAACAGGAAATCTATAAAAGAAAAATGAATTTAACTTAATTTTTAAGTAAAAGAATGATGAATTCCTTCATATTGGCGACACAATGTTATGTTTTATTGTTTGAGAATGAGAGGCAGGACTATGAAAGCAACTTTTATTTGCTCTCCACAGTTAGGTAAGGGAACAAGAAGATTAAACTGGGTCACAAATGGTCCTGTTTCTTACTGCCGACACTTTAAATACTCCGTGGTTGCGGTCGGCCACTATCCGCTCTGATTACTCGCTGCACCATGTGACCTTGTTTTGGGTACAGCTGCCTGCCATGTGATTCCTGAGGTGCCACAAGCTCCCTCCACAATGCTCATAATGGGAGGCGAGAGGGAAAAGGACAGCAGAAGAGGGGGCTTTTTGACGAGCAGGAAGAGAGGGAGAGGTTGTTGTCCTGCTGGTGGGATGAGACTAAAAATACATAAAAGAAATAAAGGGAAGAGAATGCAGCACGAGCTGAAAAATAGAGATCCAGGTGGAAGTTTAAGGTACATGACAGGTCAAACAGTAAGTATATAGGAAATTTCCCGTGTGAACATTGTTTTAATCATGTTTTCCTCTTTAAAAACATGTACGTCCAAAATCAAACCTAAATTTTTTGCTTTTCTAAAGCAACCTCCAATGGATAAATTATCCACCACTAAGTCACTTAAACTGGCTTTGTTAACCCCTTAACTGTCACCCAAAACGCTTCCTTGTTAGACAGTAGGTCATGAGGACACCAGTGTCAGTTAAGGGGTTTTAAACATTAGATTTACCTTTTCATGTACGGACCCCTGAGACTGTTGAAACTTTTAAATCTTTGCTC
This sequence comes from Anableps anableps, assembly GCA_014839685.1. Classification (NCBI taxonomy): domain Eukaryota; kingdom Metazoa; phylum Chordata; class Actinopteri; order Cyprinodontiformes; family Anablepidae; genus Anableps; species Anableps anableps. Next base: position 14,930,596 of record CM026065.1, on the reverse strand, counting down.
AAGACCCATTTTTATTCTTTGGCATTTGGTTCAACGAGAGCTTGAGATTCTTTTATCATGACAGTTTGCGGTGTATATTTGTATTAACCTTATTTTTTAAAATATTTTTATTCTCTTGTTATTGTTGTTCATCTTGTTTCACTTTATTGAATTGCACAGCACTTTGGTCAATGTCTATTGTTTTTATGTCCGATATAAATAAATTGACATTGATACATATGTTTGTCAGGAAAGTTGTTTTTTAACTAATGAAATCATCGCTGAGCATATCTCGATGTTTTGTTTTTAACTGAACCATAGTTGGATGAAAACAGTGAGTCACCTTTACTGATCAAGTCAAACAGCCAACCCACAATTGTGGACACACTCTGGACTTGATCACCAGTAAGGGTGTAAATATTTCCAAGGCCTTTGTAACTGATGTTGTTGACCATTTGTCTGTTATCTTTAAAAGCATCTTTTCCATTGACTCACTCAGCCAAAGAAATATAATTTTAAAAAAAGCATTTTCTCAGGTCCAGCTCAGCTAAAACCTTTAATCAGGTTTACTCTCCCACCTCCCCTTCACCCTCCAACTCAGTAGATGAGTTGGTAGATAACTTTAATTCTGAAATTTCAGACATGATTGATTCTATTGCTCCTGTTAAAGTGAAGGTCATCTCTGGTAGGAAGAAGTCCCCATGGAGAAATGCTCCACTGGTAAGAAGTGAAGAAGTGATTGCCAAAAGGCAAACAAAAATAGCGGAATACTCAATTCCAGGTTCACTGCAAAATCTACAAAGACAAACTGAACAGACATCAGTTAACATTGAAGCATGCAAAAGAATAATTCTTCTAGGAAATCATTAATAAAAATATTAACAATGCCTGTGCCTTGTTTGCCATGGTTGAGAGATTAACAAACCCTCCTGTGACTTTAGCATCTGAACTCCACATCACAGCGGCCAGCAATAAATTTGCTAACTTTTTTACTGAAACAATTCTGAAAGTCAGAGGGTTAATGTGGACATCATTATCAAGCCCATGTCATGTCCAGTCAATATCAATCTGGAGACAATGATACTATTCTACAAAGTCAACCAAAAAAAAAAAAAAAAACCTGAAAAAATTATATCTCAATTAAGCTCTTCCTCCTGCTGTCTCGATATCTTTCCCACAGTTTTCCTTAAAGTTCTGCCTGTCATTGCATCTGACCTGATTCAAATAGTAAACTCATCCATCTCATCAGGTGTTTTCCTTTAAGCTTTAATAACAGTAGTTATCAAACCACCGATAAAAAAGAACAATCTGGATAAATCACTACTGCAAAATTACAGGGCTGTGAAAACCAAAATGACTTTATTAGAGAAACATCTACAAGAGGTAGACCATGCTCGCATGAACTTTACTGAACATTAGTTGTTGACTTCTGCAGGTTTTCTTTGTTTCAGATCATACTAATTATTATGATTCATCTTATGGTAACTCTTGACTAAGATCCACCTTATGGTAACTATTCCTTAACCCAAGTGGAGCTAAAGCATATCATAGGACCTAGAGGTATGTTCCCAGAAAAAAACAAGGTTAAAATAAGATTTAAATCACCAGATATAGACTCTGAGCTGGTATGAAAGAATTTCAAATGAGTTGTACACAGCTGCAGCAAGTATGCAATGCATTTAACCGGGGAGATCATTAGCTGACCAGGAGTAACAGAAAAGGGTCAGCAGGTGGGGAGAGGTATCACCTTACCTGCCTGTTCAGAGCCCCCATTTACCAGCAACACACTCATCATCTCCCTCACACACACACACACACACACACACACACACTCAGTGTTTCCAAAACACACAAACAACGATCAGAGCCAAGGGCTTGTTCTGTCCTCAGCCCTCACCTGATAGCCTGAATACAGAGTTTTATCTGCATAAAAGTACATGTTTGACTCCCCTGAATCTGAAGGACTTCATTCAGTCAGACAAAGTGAGCTTGGATGGTTTTATTCCACCAGGAAGCTACTTGAGGACAGAGACAGAAACCTTTGCCGCTCAAAGTCTAGGTCAGACCCATGCAGGCGAAGCCCAGGACCCTGTGGTTTCAGAAGTCTCAAAATAGTGTTTTGTTTTTTTTAATGAATGGCAGTGTAGCAAAAAAAGATTACAGCTACTGGATCCTTTTTACTAAACACGACTATTTCACAACAATGATGTCACAGCCCCTCCTCTAACTTAAGGCTCAACCCCTGAGGACAAACAGAGAGTTTTAACCACATGCTCCACACCTCCGACTTTGCTTTGGGTCAATTTCAGTGATTGTGTTACACCACATTTCAGCCTAACATAGTTACAATCACATTTTCAGCCAATTGTTAAAAAAAAAAAAAAGTATATTTTCATGAGAACAACATCTAAAAACCCTGGAGCTCATGCTACCAAGATATCAATATTGTAATTTGCAAACACAGAAGAAATTTGTGTGGGTAGGGGACCAAAACTGGGTCTAGTCCAGGGGCTCACACCCTCCTGACAGTTTTTAAATATTTCACTGTGTCTCATGAGACTTTCGAAGTAACAAAAAATTACCCTAGCAACAGGTGATCACACAAGAGGAACTATCCCTTGAGCATGAATTACCATAATTTCTCCCCATAAGCTCCTCTGCGTGAAACTATAGTCGTTTTCAACTATTGCACAACATGTAAATAGGTCAGAGATTAACAGTGTTGTTCAGAAACTAAGTTCCTCCCGGAAGAGAGAATCTAGATGACATTTGTGTCTCTTGTCCTCAGTGTTGATCTGTCATCGCGCAGCTGCAGGAAACACGACGCCTGCCGGAGACGCACCATTAAGCACCAACTTTAACTCTTCGGTCTATGCATGTAAAAATATCATTTTTACCAGAGACCACCTGTTCACATGTTAGGTTAAATTATCCTCTGCCTCTGTTTAAACCCGAGCTCCTCCAACCACTCACTCACTCACTCACCCAGCTGAGGACCCGCACGATTGTTTGCGGCTGCCGGGCAAACCTGTAGAAGTCAAAGCCTCCTCCAGCCAGTGCAGCTCCGTACGCAGTTGCGCCTCCTGTCTCCGCCATGTCTGACCCTTGGAGCCGATCCTCCGGAGAAGAGAAGACAGCCTGTGGGGCTTAGATGAGGCAAAGCGAAAAAGTGCTGCCAGCTCCTGTGAGCGTTTCCCTGAAGTGACAGCACCCAGAGGAGGGGAGCGGCGCAGAGAGGGGAGGAGCTGCCAGAGCCGTCTGCACTGGGCGACTCACTGTCAATGTTACTTTTTCAAAAACAGTCGTGAATTTTCTAAGGAGTTTCGAACATGTGTTCATGTGCGCAAAATACACCAGAACTACATTACCAGAGCACCTTTGTCCAGCTTGTCTTCGGAGCTCCTGTTTCTCCTGCTGATTAAGAACAGTAGCCCAACTTTGAAATTAATAAAGACAAATGCTTAGTCTTCCTTCAGGATTTATTTTAAACAAACCAATAAGTTTGTTAGAAAAATAGCGAAAAAGTCGTGTGTCAATGGATTTCATATGAAAGAGCAATAAAAAACATTTGAATGATACGGAGAACATTAACGTTAGTTAAAACTTTAAAAACAGAAACTAAGGGTAATATGTGTTCCCCAATTTACATTAAAACCTGAAAAAATTCTGATCCACAATCACAAAAATGTCTTATTTCAAACAATATGTTAGATAATGAAATGTTCAACTAAAGATCTTTGATTAATGTTTTGGCTTGTAAATGGAATAAATGTCATGCAATAGCAAATGTAATAGTCCTTTTATTTAACCCAAAGGTCAAGTACATTACATTATAGTATGATATTTTCTCCATTAAAAACAGCAACAGAGAATATTCTGCCTTGAAACAAAAGACCTTCATCTTCTGTTCTCCTTATAATTAAATAAAAATCTGCTCATTTTTCAAATTTCCTAAAAAAAACCCCAAAAAACAAAAAACAAAAATAGCAACAAAACAAACAAGCAAAAAAACAAGAACTAAGAATCCAGACTTCTTTTTTTTAAATGTTTCTCATCTGCAGGTTGATGAAACATTGTTTTATTGGACCAAAGCTTTAACATGTCTGGCCCATTTTTTGTTTATTTTAGGGGATTTTGTTGGTTGCAAGCTGTCAGGTGATTGCAGCAAAAATGACTTATCAGCAACCACAGACTTGCTGAAAATAAGATCCTGATGAACATTATATTTTCATGCATTTAAACAGGCCATCAAAAAAGTACAAATCAGCAGATTTCATGTATTAAAGACATTTTTGCTCCCTGCAAAGTTTAGCTACCATGTTTTTAAAATGTCGTCACCAGTGTCCTCCATGAATGTGTTCTGATAAAAATGTTCATGAGTGCAGGTTTATTTTTTTGTTTGTTGGTTTCTTTTTGGAGAATATTGAACCTAATGCTGTGTTTTACATGATGAACTTGAAGTAAACACAGCTTTCCCTGCTGATATCAAACAGCTCTCTGCTTGGGTGTGAACAAAAGCTTTGAAATAAACTTTAGCTTATTAAAGCTGAAACTGCAACACTTCCACTTGAAGGCAAGCTCTTGGTGACTGATGCATGTGCATGTGTGTCTATTCGCAGGGGAGATTCAGGCTGTTACACACATAAGGACCCATTCCGGACAATGTATGGCATTTTTTTAACCTTATCATGAACTTAAAACTCATGTCCCAGGATAATCAATATGTATTATCATTGTTTTTAAAAGTGATGAAAAAACGAGAAGTAGTTAATGTTACAACTGTGAATTGCACAATATTTAAATGATGACATATGAACATGGATTAATTCAGTTTTAACATGCCTGAATCTAACTTCTTGTTCTTGTTAAGGCAGATGTTGCACAACACTGGTTGGAGCGTTCAGAAGATTATGACCACACCAAGTGCAAACTCAGCAAACTGAAATACAAATTCGTTTGGTTTCCTCCTCCGCAGTTTAGAAATGGTTAGAAGGTTATAATCCATGCTTAAGATACAGTCTTTTCTTTTTTTTAACCAGAGTAAGATCAGCAGTTAGGTGGATACATCTATAAAAAGAGATAAAGTGCCCACCTGGTTAAAACTAAACATGCTGTTAGGTACATAAAATTTTGACATCTTAAAACAGTTAAAAATACTGCATATTAATGTCTCCAGCAGGGTTGATAGGAGTTTACACAACATATACCGGCATAATAAGTCACATATGTTCACACTGAAGGAATCAGTGGGAAATTATAATGGATCAGCTTCCAGAAGGAGAGTCCCATTTATCAGTGGGATATTTTAACCACAATCTGGCTTAAGCTTCGAAGGATGGTTTGAAGGGTGTCGTTAAGAAATGGGATCCACCCCTAAATCTGGTTGACTTTTTTTTTTTTTTTTTTTACTAATAAGCTGAACATAAAGACACACAGTTTTTGGATTTAAAAATTAAAACCACTTGTTATTTTACTTCAACTTTACAAGCACTACTTTGTGAATAATTGTAAAATCACAATTAAATAAGCTGATGTTATGTTACAAAATGTAAGAAAGAGTTCAAGGTATATGACTACAAGGCACTGTTTATTTTATAAAACACCTTTAACGACATTTTGCTAAAATTATCAGTGCAAATATCTACACTAAAACGGCTCCAAGGTACAGATTATCAACAGCAAATAATTTTTTTTTTAAATTATAGTGTTTAGTTTGATTCTTTATGTCAGCTTATATCTCCAGTGTGCCCTTTTCCTGCTCGATTTGAGGCCAGTCGTCCTCAGAGGCTTCAGATTCCTGACCAGGACATGAGAAGAATAGTTTAAATATTTTTTAATAGCTGAATATTGAACTAAATGATGAACAATATTATTTATTCTCACCTGATAAAATTCATCCTCTCTTGATGTTCTCCCCACATCAGGGTCCTCACTGTACTCTGCCAAGTCCTACAGGAGAAGATTTACGTCAGGCATTTAGGATGTGGAATATGGTGGTCTGATGTGATGGAAACTGTCAGGTATACAGGAATGCTGACTTACCATCTTGTTCTCAGATACATCAAGTCTTTGGTCCATTTCAAGAGTCGATCTGGGGGGGTTTGTGACAGCCAAAATGAGTTTCAACAGATTTAGACAGGAGCACCACTTGTTAACTTTTAAAAAATGTTTTATTGTTGTTTATGTAAGTTTCAGCTCCTGATAGGCCCAATCTGTGTAATCAGTTGAGTAAATACAACCATACAAATTTACATTGTGATGAAGATGTGAAAGGAAGGAAATGGCTGAAATTCAGTTGGGAGCTGTGGATTGTGGTAAAATAGTTGCTTTTGCTGCAACAGATTTTTTTTCCCAGAAGAAGCAACAAAGCATACACCATAATGTTGCTACGTATGTCTCCTTAACGGAGAACAGTCTCTACATACAGCTGAAACCAGATATTTACATACACTGTATAAAAAGACCTTTTTTTTTTCTTAAATCTGACATTAAATCAGACTAAACTTTACTATTTTAGTTAAGTCAGGATTGCGAAATTATGTCTATTTGCTTAATTCCAGAAAAAATCAGATTAGTTTTCATTTCACTGGACCACAAGACATGTCTGCAACGCTCAAGGCATTTATCCCTGAGTCCATTTGCAAATTGTAACCTTGGTTTTTATGCTGCTTTTGGACTAATGACATCTTCCTCATTGAGTGGCCTTTCAGCCCATGTAAGTACAGAACTTGTTACACTGTGGGTATTAACACTCTCTTGCTAGGTTCATTCACCTTCTTTTGCTTTTGTCTTAGGGTTCATAACACAAATTGTGCACCAAAACTCGTTCATCTCTGGGACATAGAACCTGCTTCCTTCCTGAACAGTATCATGGCAGGACATTTCCGTGTTGATTGAACTTGCATATAATTGTTTGACAAGATGAATGTGACTCCTGCATGTATTTAGAAATTCAAGATGTAGTCATCTTAGTGAATGTGTCTTTTATACGTCTGATTTAATCTATATTTGATGATTTTGGAAAATGATCAAATGTTTATAAAGTGAAAAATACATGTTCATCTTATCAGAGAATGATATGGAATACTTTAAAAACAAGGAATGTTAGAGGAGTTTTGTAAAGTTAGGCTTGCATGATCTTTTTCTGTCTCACTGTGGAAAGCTCTACAATAATAATGATATAAACTAAATAAAATTTAATTTAAACAAGAGAGCCAAAAAAATAAACAAGGGCATTAAAATTAGAGCAACTTGTGGCTAGAAATTAAAATGAAAATGTCAAATAATGCCACATTTCATAACTCTAAAATCATTTAAAGCATTTGTTTTAAATTCCATAGATTTTTCAGAATGATTATTATTTTCTTTAGGACATTCATATATTTCTGTACCCTATTCTGCCAAATAGTACCCCTAAATCACATTATTCTGATACTTAATAATGGTCACAGATGTCTTTTAAACTCATTAGGGAGGTTTTAAATGAATTTTGTGGAAGCTGAATTTAATCCATGTGAGGACAGTCAGAGAGGTATCTAATGTTTATAATGTTTTACCAGAACCTCACTTCAAAAATCCTGATCTATTCTTTTAAAAGCTGGTGTGACATGAAAAGAAAATGGGAATAGAGCCATTTAGTTTTCACTTTGCATCTACCATGTTGTTGGTTATCTTTTCCTCCAAAAAAAGAAAAAAAAAAGAAGCATAGTTTGAGATTATCATGTTTTGCAATAAACAATGAAACTTAAAAGAAAACTCTCTCACTCTGACTTCTGTTGAGACTGCTTCCACCCTGAAAGAAGAAAAGACAAATGTTCAGCATCTCCCTTTCAAAGCTAAGGAAGACAAACAAATAGGTGAACTTACTGAACATGACTCCTGACAGACAACAAAACAACACCAGGAGAATCAGGAGCGTGAAGCAGCTGAAAACAACAGCCACCACTGAGGTGGGAAGGCGATTCACCACTGGGGAAAAATGTTAAAGCAGTCAGTTTCTGTCACAAGGAAGCATTGTTCAAGCAACATCCAGTTTTTACCTTCTTTATCCACATAAAGCCTTTTGCTGCTGATAACTGTGCTGTTGTCGAAGCTGTCCCATACTTTGCAGTGGTACTTTCCAGAGCTTCTGCTTCCCACTGACAGGTGCAACATGGACTGTTCTGGTGGCTGATCAACCACATAGATCCTTGATCCTTGGTCATGTAGAGGCTTTTGGTTGAAGTACCACTGGAAATGCGGGTGAGTTCCCTTTGCTGCCTTGCAGTAGAGCCTCAGGCCAATGACAGCGTAGTTTTTTCCCATGACGTATTCAGACTGCACCGTCACTGGGCCAGCGACTGAGACTAGGGACAGGTTAAAAGAAATATAGAGTCAGAGGGATTGTAACTGTTTGACCTTATGCTGCTCTGCCCACTTTTATCGTCTCAGTTTGAGCTAAACTATATTTGCAGTTTTGGTTTACTGTTGACTGCTTTGATGGCCTTAAACCAAGCCCCCACCCTGCCGAAACCCTGAACATAACAGGGTATGGAAAATAGACTCATGGAGTTGCTCACTTAGATACCTGTGAGAACAAAGATCTAATACAAGAAGAAGGGTTCTTCCATCTTCAGTATGAAGCTGAATGAAATGTTTCATAATGAAGGTAAACACAATGAAGTGATGCTATAAACTCCTATTGTTTATAGCATCAGTACTGCAGCACAGCTAACTGTAGCAGGAAGCTAGAAGGACAGTGATGAAGCAAGGAGTCTGGATTTATCTTACAGAGGTTTTTTTGGGGGGGGCATGTAGCAATTATTTTGGTAAATACTTATTGCAGGTCTAGAGAGTAAGAAATACACACCAGAGTTTTATATTAACACAAATACCTACCAACTTTAAGAGGCAACCGCCGACTGTTTTCAGTCTGGTGCCCATTGTTCGCCTGACACTGCAGCCATCCAGAGTGCTGGTCCAAGACCACTGGAACCTTGAATGTGGCATATCTCTCTGAAATGTTCTTCTTGATGATCACTTCCCCGTCCACGTTAAGTGAAAAGGTTATAGGAAAATCTCCTCTCGCAGACTGACAAGTGATTTTTGCTGAATAATTGTCATTGTCTTCCTTCACCACGGTGAGTGAGATTTCGGGGGTCGACACCAAGGCTGAGGAAGCAGAAACAAAGAGGATGTTTGTTCTGCTGAGCTGAAATACAGTGCCTTACAAGAGTATTACTCCCCCTTTAAACTGTTCCACATTTTGTCACATTATAAATTTTAAATGTATTTGATTGGAATTGAATGAACTTGACCTGCACAAGGAAGTCATGATTGCAGAGTCAACTCCTTGCTGAACAACCTTTCACTACAGTCACAGCTTTGGTTAGTCTGATGTATCTAGAATCAGAAATTTCTACCCATTCTTCTTTAAAAAAAAAAAAAAAAAAACAAGCTCAAGCTCTCTTAGATGTAGAGTCACTGTGAATTTCAAGTTTCAACTCTTGACACATTCTTGACTTTGACTAGGCCATTCTAACACATGAATATGCTTTGATCTAAGCTATTCTATTGTAGCTCTGGCTTCATGTTTAGGGTTGTTGTCCTCTGTCCCTGTTTTGCAGCCTCTAAAAGGTTTTCTCCCAGAATTGACCTGTTTTTAACTTCATTCATTTTCTCATCAACTCTCACATTCCTTCCTGTCTCTGCTAAAACAAAAGAACCCCCACATCATTAAGCTGCCACCACCATGTTTCATTGTGAGTATGGTGAGTTCAGGGTGATGGGGAGAATTAGTTTTCAGTCTCATACAGTGTTTTGCATTAAGACTAAAATGTTACAGAGAGCACCTTCTCCCACATGAATACCGTGTCACCCACATAGCTTGAGATGAACTGCAAAAGGCACTTCTCATGGCTTTGTTTTATCAGTGGCTTTCTTTTTTCCACTGTTCCATACAGGCCAGTTGTGTGGAGTTCAAGAGCAACAGCTCTTCTTTTCCCACCTGAGTTGCAGATCTCTGCAGCTCCTCCAGAGTTACCATGTGCCTCTTGGCTGCTTCTCTGTATAATGCTCTCCTTGCTCGGCCTGTCAGTTTAGCTGGACATCCATGTCTAAGTAGGTCTGCAGTTGATCCATCCTCTTTCCATTTTCAGATGATCAGCTGAACAGAACTCTGAGATTTTCAATGCTTGGGAAGTTGCTTTATCATTTAACCCTGCTTTAAACTTCTCTACAACTTTCTCCCTAAACTTGTTTGTTCTCTAATGTTCTCTAACAAACCTCTGAAGCCTTCACAGAATGGCTGGATTCATACTGTGAATAAGTTACTCACAGGTGGAGTTTACTTGACTTTTTAAAGAAACTAGTTGGACCGAATTGATTCCGATCTGCCAAAAAACTTCCCAATAAAATACATTAATGTTTGTGGTTGTAACATGACAAAATCTGAAAAGTTCAGGGGATTTAGATACCTCTGCAAGCCACCATGTAATCAGACTCTGGCTAAGGATGACTTCTCACCTTTCACGGTGATAACAAGGACAGAGCTGTTGGAGGTGAAGAATGTTGTTTCGTTGAAGATGTTTTTCGCCTGACACACGTAGGACCCGCTGTCTTTAGAGGACACTCTGGGGAAGATGCAGATCATTTTAACTCTATCTAATAAAACTAAGACTTTTAAAACATTTGGCTCTTAAAACTTTATTGTGTTTTGGCTTGGATGAGATAAATATGTCATGAAACAAAGACTGATGGAAAAAAATAAAGCAGAAATCTTGTGTCAATTAAAGAATCGATACAAGTTTTTAAAACCCTTTTTTTGTGTGTTTCAGACAAGTAGCACCAAAAAACCCAAACAGTTTACCTAGATGACATTAGGTCTTATATTTACACATCGGCAACGATGACAGAGAAAGCCACAGTGCTGAGCATGTCCACATTCAACTGAGTAAGTCAGGTGAAGTTCAGTCTTGTTACAGTAACAGTGCAGACGTTGACTTGTAGCATCTTTAAAGCGACCATGAGTAAAAACATAGGAGGGAATTTACAGGGAACAGCAATTTCCTCTGTTTTTTGCAGCTACTTTATGATGTTTTCCGTCATTCAGTCATCATTGCTGCTCCTTATTTAAGAAGCAGATTTCACTAAATAAATGCAGACTCATTAAGTCCAGCCAATGTGAGTGGTTCGCATCTATTTTTGCATCAAGTTCTAGCTGTCCTATTTTCAGCCAAAAACACAGCATATGTAAAACTGATCAAAGAAACAACTATTTCCTTACAAAGACCCCATGTCTTACTTGACGTGTTTCTCCACCAGACTTTAAGAAATCAGGGAGCAATACTGTTCTGAACGGTGTTTTTAAATCAATTAGTAATCTGAATCACTGCTACAGATTGTGACAGACAACTGACTGATTCCTTCAAACATAAAAGCATCAGATGGAAAAAAAACATTACATGTGGTCTAAACAAAAATCCATCATTCTAATTTATGATATTGGCAGAACAAAAAGAAACACTTGTGTTTTCTTGACCTTGAATATATCCTGTCAAGGTAAGTATAAGGGTCCTTGGTTTCTATCAATGTATGCTGGCTCTGCCATCCCCCTGCCACCCACCTGCAAACACCTTTGGTTTTCAAAGAACCTAAAGCATTTTGCATTGGGGTGTAATAATTCATAAATATGACCAGGCACTCCATGAAATGGGTATCCTAATATCTACATTAGAGAGACTATATTAGTCCAGTAGAGCTATTTGAGGAGCAAATATTTTTTGGGGTCAGCTTTGAGAATTAAATGGAGGCACAAACTTGGGTTTATAGATATTTAGCATGTTTTAAAAAGCTTGAAATATTCACCCCTTGAGTCTTAAAGGACTTCTTTAGAATCCAAACCATTTTTTTGTACAATATTTTGCGCCATTCTGCTCATTGACCAAATACCAATAACTACAGTGTAACATCAGAGGTAACATCTCCTACTCCTACAGTACTTTTTTCATTCTTTATTCTGTATTCTTTGTGTGTCTGTTTTCAGTTCTGCCTGCCACTGCCACTTTGCTGCTGTTGCACAGAAATTTCCCCATCGTGGGGCAATAGAGGATATTTTTATTCTATTCTATTCTAATGTGGTAGGAGCTCCTGGACAGCCTGTGGATTTTGCACTGACCTGGAGATTATTAATAGGTTCTCTCCAGTCCAGTGGAAAGGAGACTGAGTGATGAGGTTCCCATTGAGAAACCACTTGTAGGACAGATGATTTCCAGATGCAACTTTACATTGTAGCTCTAGCTTGGTTCCCTCAAAGAGTTCTGTTGGACCCGTGTTAACAATCTCAGCACCCACAACTGGCTCTGCAAAACAGGGGGGAAATGAAAGATACATTTCACTAAACAGTTGTCAGGAAAGAGAACATCCAAAGATTTTGTCTTTCAAGCTCCTGTTTTTTAAATTGCAGTTTTAATTTCTTTGTTTGTTTGTGTTATCTGCTTTAATGGAGCAGATTATAATATTATTTCAATGATACCCAAACCATTCCCCATTTAACCATGTGATTTTGTAATTGTATTAATGCAGCCCTATTTTGTAAAGCCTAAATCATGTGCATCTATTCAATAACTTAGCAACAATTTGTAAAGATATTAATATACATGTATTTAGTTTACAGAACAGCTCAAAAACCATCAAAAAAAGCCCAACTCTGGCAAACTCTTGCTCTGCCTGGTGTGTTTGCAGTCGGCAATGTCTCTGGGTTCAAACTTGACAAAATGTATGTAAATAAGACATTCATGCCAATGACAAATGAAGGGAAACTGAGCTGAACTGTTGTTGAGTGTAAAAGGATATTTTTCTGACCTTATATTTTAGGGAAATAGTTTTTTTATTAGCAAAACAACGTATAATTCCTCCTCCTCAACGGGACTTACCAACAACCTTTAAGAAGTGTGCATTGCTGACAGTCGCATTTATCTCAGTGTTGTTTTGTATGCTGGCCACACACTCGAGGTAGCCCTCATGTTCAGCTTTGATAACCTTCGGAAAGACTCCGATCTCCTGCTGAACTGGAAGGGAGTATTCTCCCAACACCACTTTACGGTCGTCCTTCCTGGAGACAGTTATTACAACATCCCACCTTTTACTTTCTTTTTTCAAATGCGTTTAACACAAACTGTAACCTGAATGTCCTTACTTGAATAATCTCAGAAGGATCGTTTCATTATTTTCTAGATTGGGAATTTCACACTGAAAGGAAACTACCTCGCCCACCAAAGCCTCTGAGGGACCGTCAAGTCGAGGATGGTCCAGTTGGAACTGATCTATTAAGAAGAAATAAGCAACCCAAAGAACCATCAGCTTTCATCACCTGACGGCACACAATCACGAAAATGTACTTACTGCTCTCTTTTGTGCAGCAGCACAACCCTACAAGAATGAAGAAGAAATCAAATGAAACATTAAATTATATATCCAGAACCCTGAGGGGTGATTGAGTTTCTGTTGGTTTGCTTACCCAGGATGACCAAAAACATGGAAGCAAACATGTTGGACTCTTTCACACAGCAAGAGGCTTCAGAGGGTGCAAAGTTGGACCGAATAACTGACAGTTTTAACTGGGTGGATGAAAGTGTGTGTTTGATGACTTTACAGGCAGAGTCAGAGAAATGTGCAGGCGACTGATAGTGCTGCAGGCCAACGCCTCCAAAGCTACAACGTCGTTCTTGTCATGTCAGCTGGGAGAAAATATAACTGTCCTGCTGCAGTTCAGTATGAAAATTAAACAAATTAGACTCACAGTGAAGTGAGAAAACATTGTTTTCTTTCTCTTAGTTAATGAAAATACACATTTATATCTTTAGAATTTGTTTATTTGCAAAATTACAAAGTACAGTAGTGGTTCAACACATTTTCTCCCTCTTTATACAAAAATGGCCTACTCTTAGAATATTTTATAAAACATGTTCGTCAAATTATTGAAAACAGAAAATTGGTTACTTTTAAAATAAATAATAATTAACATGAATCAGGATCTTCTTGGATCTCTTCATACTCTGATTTCAACGGTCTGAAACAGAGACAGAGACAGAATTATTATGCGTTTTTTTTTATATGTATAATTTATATGTTCATTGCATTGTAAAGTTTAGATTCTGCTGGGTAGCCAAAATGCACCACATGCTAAAATGTTAGCAAAAATTAAAAAATAAAAATCTTGTAGGATCTGATACATAAAAATCTCCAAACTGTCCAATCACATTAAGGTGTGTTAAAATATATTTTGCGTCTTTAATTAATTATTTCTTTTTTTTTTTTTTCAAATGTTTTGGAAAATCAAAGACCTTTAAAAATATCATCGAAAAAGGTGTATATTTGTAAAGGTGTCCTTTAAAAAAGTCAAATTACAACTGTGACACACTAAAAAATTATTAAGGTGTGAAATAAAATAAAATATAAATTGAAATGATGACAGATAAATAGACAAATTATATGGGTGACATCTGAAAAAAAATAAAATTATTAAGGTGGAATAAAAACCTTTTACAAAGGTGGCAAATTTATAAAAACTCAAATTAAAAAGGTATCAAATTAAAAAAGTGACATTCTAAATGTGACAGATTGAAAATCTTAAAATTACAAAGAGGATATACTGAGAATAATTCAAATTATATAGGTGGAATTATGAAATTGAAATTATGGCCTGGCCCAGCAGCTTATCTCCAGCTGTCACTGGGCAGAGGAGGTCTGGTAAACCCTGTACGGGTTGCCAGTTCATCGCAGGGCAAAACAACTTCAAATAACTTATATGTAAATAATTTTATTTATTACTTATAAATGTGATCTAATAAAATAATTTCAATTGTCAAAAGTAAAAAAAAAAATCAATTATAAAGGTAAATTATTCAAAAAATATATATAATTAAATGTAACATCAAACTAATTCAAATTTTAAAGATGACAAATTATTTTTTAAACCCATTCAAATCAAACTAAAACTATTTTAAAAATCTAATTAGAATCCATAAAAAATTTATAAAGGTGAAATGTATAAAAAAAATGAATAGAGAAGTTGACTAAAACATACAAACCCCCCGTTTTTTAATGAATTATTCTTGCTGCTATTATTGTTGGTGGTTGTAGCGGCCTTCAAAAGAAGAACTTTGGCAGATTGCCTTGCCTTGCCTAAACTCAGCCCACATTTTTATTTCATGAAAGCGTTGTTGATCTCCAGTGACAGCTAACAGACCCCAGAAGGCTTACCCAGCAAATTTAGCTGAGTCTCTGGAAACCACCAAACTTTATCATCAGCTCTGCATGTAACTCCTGCAGCTGTTGCTGTTAGACATCAGGTGTTGCCTCCAACACATATTGGCTGACACATTGTGGTTTGGGTTGTTTTGCTGCTCTAGAAATGGAGCAACATGCATTCGTTGAGTAAATTGTGAGATATGAATAGGAACTGCCAAACGGATGCATGTGAAAGCTTAAACTTTGGCCAAAATCACATTTTTAAAGAAGTAGAATCACATATTAAGAATTTATGCCTGAAAAAAACTAAAAACCAGCCCAGATGAAGCAGCTTAAAGTGTTCTTGGCTGATATGAAGTTTGCTGAATCTGCAAGTAAACCTCAAGATAATGAGTGGTTAAAAACTGAAACAAGCAGGTCAGAGATGGCAGACATGTTCAGTAAAATCTTCTGCTGAAGAGAGGAGCTATATTATATTATATTATATTATATTATATTATATTATATTATATTATATTATATTATATTATATTATAGATCTACAAATGTAATAGTGATGAGTGTGACCTCTATGTGCCCATAAACAATGTTGTAGCTCTGTAGTTATTACCAAAATAACAGGGAAGTATTGTTTACTTTCATTCTAATATCTTTAGAAATGACATGAAAAAGTATTGTTTTGGAGTAAAAACTTATAATTATTATTATTTTTTATTTAACCTTTATTTAACCAGTGAGTTCCTTATCATTACCATCCATTTTTTGAGGGAGGCCTGGCAGACACAGCACACCAGTCATTACAAGTTACAAGTGAAAAAGCACAAACTGAAAGACTGAATTAGCATTAAAAAAATAAAAGATTTATCTCACATAATTAACTGTGACAATAAAGGGCATCCACTAATTTTATTAGTAATATTCCTTTCCACAGTGCAACAACTATTCCTGCCTGGGAACCTTACTATAAGTTTAATTACACAGAGTAAGGGTACCCTCTATTGATTTCTTACATATCATTTTGTAGAAATGCTGCAGATTAAATACAACAGAAAATGTTCCAGCAGCTTTAACAATATTCATATCAAACAAACAAACGAATAAAAATGTGTGGTTCTGAAATAATTCATTCTTGTAACATGGCAGAAAACTTTACTTTATTAGCTCTAGTGTACACCTGTTTGCCTCATGCTGCTGGGTTTACCTGGTTCTGGACCTCACAGGCCAAGGTGTTAGTCTGCAAGCCCATTAACTGAGACTCTGGTTCAGAGAGATGAAATGATATTGTGCTGGAATGACAGAAAACATGCATTTCATATACATTCACATGGCGATTTATATTAAAGAAACAATAAAATGACTTTAAATTAAGTTGAAAACTTACTTAGCTGCAGAAACATTGGTAAGAGCTGCAAATAAGACACACACAGAGAAAAAAATTAATACCTCATTTCAAACTAACTGATTGCACACATGCTATGATACACAGACCTTGGGAGCGGTCAGACATCTTGTACACACAGGCTGAGGCCACTGCCAGCATCAAGAGGAAGAAGCAGCAGAAGACTAAGGTGATAACTTCAGCAAAATATGCTGTGGGTTAGAAGATACAAAGCCATTAACATAACACTCTCATAGCTACATGCAAGTATATTAGTTGTGCCATATATTATTCTTACTTTGTAATAGTTCAGTGCAGGATGACGCTTGAGCAGTTGAGTTAAGGATTTCCTCTGGTTGATGGGAAAACAAGCAGAAATATGACCAAGATTAAAATTGGGCAACATTACAACCACAAACTTCAATGCATTTTATTTAGATTTTATGTGATAGGCCACAACAAAATCATGCATGAATATGAGCTCAAGGAAAAATCATGCATGGTTTTTGATTTAGTTTCTGAAATAAAAATATGGCGTGTAAGAGTGGTGTGCATTTGTATTCAGCATCCCCGGCTTAAATCTAAAAACCTTACATTTTGATCCATTCTTCCTTGCAAAATAGCCCAAAATCAATCAGATTGGATGGAGAACATCTGGAGACATCAATTTCCAAGTTCATATTCCCACAAATGCTCCGGACTTTGACTAGGCCATCCTAACACATCAATATGCTTTGACCTAAACGTAGCTCTGGTTCCTGTTTTACGGTTGTCCTGCTGGAAGGTGAACCTTTGCTGCAGACTCAGGTCTTTGGGAACATCTAACAAGTTTTCGTCCAGGTTTTCCCTGTATTAAATATTTAAAATACTTCATAATCTCTTAGATTGTGATTCAATGCGGGTGACAGGAACAGCTGTTGTCCACAAGTAAAAAAAAAATCCAGAATTTCTTGGTTGAAACGATTGACTTCTGATATCTTTACAAGCCTTTCTGCTCTACTGCCATGTTGGGTCTAGGACACAAATCTTTACAATTAACTGTCTTATATTTTAACTTTTTATACAATTTGGAAATTGATATCTTCATCTAAAATTTATCAAGAGTTCTCATTTAGTTCTAAATTGTCTCTGCAATAATTAAAGCTGCCAGATAAAGATAGTCTAACATTGATAAGGAGGAAGAATCACAGACCAATCAGACTGCAAGTAGTTCAATTCTAGCATTTTAACCCTACTTGTAAGTGTTGTTGGGTGAGAATATTCGCTGATCGGTGAGTGTGAATTAGCCAATGCAGCTGGTGCACTTTCTGTACTTTGAGTTGGGGTCAAAATTAAAAAAAAAACAAAAAAAACACCCGACAATGTTATTGCAGTTTAATAAAGTAAAGAAATAGTTGCCACAGACAACAAGATACTATATCATACCAAACCCAACTGCTACTTATTTTTCTTCATTCACTCTCTAGTAATAACTCGGCTTAAATCAAAAATGTTCCACATCTATTTCTTTTCTTTGTCCTGATAGTTGAAAATATCTGCAACATAGACATCTGCTGCCTAAAACCATGCAGACTTAAGTGTGATAATGATTGGAAACAAGTAAGAGTATATCTTCAACTTTTCATTTATAATTAATATTTCTTCTCACCAGTGATTTGGACAAGTACAGCGGCACTTTCAGCCCACAGCCCAGAGTCCTCATAGCTGTCTCTGGCCCTGCAGCGGTAAAACCCAGAATCCTCTGGGCTGAGTTGAGAGAGGAAGAGGACTTGTTTTTGGTGGGACAGGACAGTTTGAGGTTGGAGCTCCTCCCGTGACTCAGGCAGAAGAACAGAGTCGTTGAAGAGCCAGGAGAAGCATGGGAACGTCCCTCGGCTGATGTGACAGCTCAGCTTGGCAGCGGTCAGTTTGGCATCAGCAGTGTACAGATAGTCCACTTCCACTCTTACATCCGCGCCGACTGGGACTAGAGACACAAGAAGAGGAGAACAGAAAAGCAATGAGCTCAACGAGGTAACCAAGATTGTGGGTGACAGAATCGCATGCATCTTAAACACATGTCTCACCCACTTCCAGAGTGAGGGGCTCACTCTTTAGGTCCTGCACCTCAGTTCTCCCTCGACATTGGGCCTCCCCCATGTTCAGCCCAATTACAACAGGAATATCAAACCAGGCAGCAAGGGACTCAGCAGCTGTAGCCGACCTGACCTCCTTGTCATCCAGTAAAAGAGAAAAGTTCACTGGTGGACTCCCTTTTGAGGACCAGCAGGTCACATTTCCATGGTAATTATCCCCATCTTTGAAAACGGAAATGGAAATTTCCGGTTTTGAGATCTTGGCTGAAGAAGAGAAGGAGGGAAGAAGGTAGAGAGATGTTGTATTTTAGAAGAAACTCAAACAAACCAACAATTTCACACAATCAATCCATTCTAGACCTGGGGATGAATGTGAAAAAAGAATAAAAAACATACATTGACTGTACATTGATTTTATGATACATACAAAGACATGCAATATCTTACAGAGCTTCACAGAACTATTTATGCTTCACGTTGGACATTTTCTTAGGTTGCAACCACAAACTCAACAGCGTTTATGGGGGATTTTATGTCATAGACCAACATAATGTAGTGCATAATTATGAAGTGGAAGGAAAATAACAAAGGACAGTTGCCATCAAAAACCAGCAATTTAGTAAAACAGAGTCCACCTGAGTGTGATTTAATGTCAGTGAAAACCCACTGACTGTCATGATTCACGTTCTGTCCTGTCCATGCTGTGTGAGTTTTCATTCAACTCACCTGTGTCACCTGATTGCTGCTCTGTGCCACCTGGGCCCTGCTCTACTTAACTCCTCTCAGCCCCTGCCTCCCTGCCAGATTATCGACAGCCACGAGCCAGTAGAAATCCAGCGTTTCATGCCTTGCCTTCTTGTGTTTCTTCGACCCCTTTCCGTCCACGGATCTTCCCCTCCTGCCAAGCCTGTTACGGATTCCTTTGTTTCTGGATTTCTGGACCCTGACTCAAGCTTCGCCTCACGACCACCGAGTATTGCCTGTCCCTCAAGCTAAGTCTGCTCTCTCTGCCTTCCCGTGTATTACCTCTGCCTGATTATCGTCTAAGCCCCTGGTGCTGCGTTTGGCTTCCCTTGTGGAGACATCACAATCATTGTTTCATCCTGAGCAGCTGCCAGTTTCCGATACTGAAGAAACCTGTTTTTTCCTTTACGTACTTCTGTGTGTGGTTGAATTTCCGGGTCTTCTCTGTGAGTCCTTACACAGACGTCTGTCTGTCTGTGCTTAATCTATTTAGTAAAGAGTGAGCAAAATTACAGACTCTATATGTGCACCTAGTAGAGCCATGCCCCATAAACTTCACAATTACAGTAAGTGGTGCTTCTAATAACTCAAGCAGGCTGATCACAGATGCATGGTACACTTTCCAGAACTTGTAACTGTTTTTTTAAATCATGCATGGTATACACTGTATCTATTGTAGTTTTTGGTTACTGCTTCTAATGTCGTTTTCTTCCTGCTAGCAAAAGAGTTGAGGAAAATACATTTATGAATTTCCTAAACCTGGCCACCCTCTCTCCAAGCTCAGGGGTCTACAACCTAAAGAGCTGTTTCTGCTCACAGGCCAGCCAAATAAAAGTCGTTTAGAGCCACAAATGTCCCTTTTTTTGGGGGGGGGGATGGAAAATGTGTATTAAAAAAAAAACCAAAAAAAAACTCATAGATTCCAACCTAATGACAAGGAAAACAGATCTAAAAATATATTACTAGTCCTTTTAGTGTCATTCTTTGTGGAAATTCAGTGCTAATATTGTAAGAATAAACTGGGAAAAACTGTTAAACCTGCATTAGTTATATCTACATTTTAAAATATTAGCTGGCTCTTGAGTCATTGTGAAAGGTCCAATGAACCACTTGTGGCTCCAAAGCCACTGGTTGCATACCCCTGCACTAGATTTTGACCAAACTACAGTATCCATAAGGATTCTGGGACAGAGTGGTTCCCACTAAATGTATCAGAGTTTCCAGACTGTTTTAAGCGTGTTTAAAACTGCTGTAAGGAGGTTGTGGTTGTTCATTATCATGGTGGCAGCATATCATGGTCCTGCATGTAGTGTGACAGAAGGTAGCAGCAGTGGCACCTTATGTATGATGTTTTACCCATGTGCACAAAGCATTATTGGTCAGCAGTATATTGGAGCAGGACTGGCAATGTTGGTTTCATTCTTAAGGTTCAAAGGTATTAAGCTTGAACCAGGCTGTGCTCCAAGTAAGTTATTGTCATGCTGTTTGTGAACATCTCAACAAGCCCCTGCAACATGAAATGTTTCATGCTCAACTCCCTTGCAATTAGAAATCCATATACGCTTGATTTCCTGAGGAACAGGGCTCTCAGATGGAGAGAAGGACACACCTCCAAATTGCACATAGGCTTCACTTTGGTGGTTGTTTTTGGGAGGCCAAAAAAGTTTAGATTGTACCAAAAACACAACCTTTGGATTTTAAAGTAAAACCATGGCATCATATTTACCAATGACAGTGGAGAAGGAGTAATAGGAGAAGGAGGAAGAAACCAGTGTAAAAAGACACTTATACATTTTATATTGAAAGTTTGAGATAGTCACAGTGAGACTCAACAATTTATGGTTTAGAGCAGGGGTGGGCCTGATCCAGTCCTCAAGGATAGGTGTTCTGCAACTTTTAGATGTCTCTGTTTCAACACACCTGAGTCATATAAGGAGGTCATTAGCAGGACTCTGAAAACTTGACTGTACTGAAGAGGTAATTCAGCTATTTGACTGAAGTGTGTTAGAGCAGGATGACATCTAAGAGTTGCAGGACACCGGCCTTCGAGGACTGGGATTGCCCACCCCTGGTTTAGAGGCTCAGAGGTCTCACTCAAAGCAAGGAAAAACAGAAATTCCTAATTTGTGCATTATTCCTTCTGCCTGCATCCTGCACAGAGAGTTGTAGAAGTTTAAAATTACACAGGATAACATGCTTGGTGCTGCTCTGTACAAACAATCTCTCATCTGCATTATCTTATGCTACAGAAAATGCTGGAACTTCCTCCACAGCAGGGCTGAAACTGATGGTCGGGGTGAAGCAACCTCCCATGTGTATTTGAGATCTGGTAGATTGTTTGGAAACACCCAAGTGTAGTTGTGATAAGGGTGGTAGTGTTATAAGATGACTAGAAAAAAACAGCAGGAAAAAGAGCATGTTCCTTTTGGAAGGATTCAGGGACCATATGGTGGTCTTAAACCACTCAAAGAAAAGTATGAATATCTCAGTAGGACAGGTTAATGACTGAAGTCAGAGAAAACCGTTAGACGAGAATCATAAAATCCCCCACCTCCAAAAAATTATTCCATGCTTATCCATATTCTAGGTGTTCTTTGTCAGTATGTTTTAGATGAGCTGATATTCCTATCTTCATATAGACACAATCTTCACCTGTAGATACTGTTTGTCTTTGTTACAAATGTTGTTTTGTTGGTATTTACCTTTGACTGTTACCTTGAACCCTGCACTGGTTGAATACCTGCTGATGTCTTGCACCACGGACCAAGCAATGCAGTTATAGTTTCCCTCCTGGTCCAGAGTCACCTTCTCCATCACAAGTTTGTTCCCTGCGATAATGAATCCAGAGGTTGATGAAGTTATTTCCTTCTTGTTAAAATGCCAGATATACTTAAGGTTGGAGCCTCGTTCAGCATCGCAGCTCAGGACAATTCGTGACCCCTCATAGGCAACCGGCGGGGAGGGCTCAGAGGTCACTCTGGTGTTTGATGGTGGAGCTAGAAATAAGGTAAAGAGCATTAGGCTGACTGTGAAGATTGGGAATGTTCAGTAAAACCCCAACAGTCCAATACTTACTGACTACAGTCAGTTTGATCCTGTTGCTGATTCCTGTTCTTCCTCCAGCCAATGCCTTACACTGATATGACCCACCTGAAGCTACTTTGACTTTTAGGAGAAACGTTGCAGTCTGGTCCCCCTTATCAATAACTTCTGTGGCGACCAGGAAGCGACGATCCTTTATCAGCCTGTAGACAACCTTAGAGGACAAGCTGGGGGCCGAACACTGAAAGACCACCCTGGTGTTGAGGTAGGCTCTGTCAGGGCCAGACAGCACCGGACGAAGAGAACCTGATTCACCTGGAGAGTGAAGTTAAACTTATTATATTACAGTTTATTTAGTTTTAATGTTCAGTTTTGATACAAATTTTTGGCAGTGAAAAGTGTTGTAATTTGTTTCTTTTTTACATAAACTAGTGGAAGGGTCATATTAAAATCCCTCTATCTAATAAGCAGACTGACTTATTAGACAAACGTTCTTGAAATCACTTCTTTATGGGTTAGTAATGGTTATCCCTGAAGAAAAGCATGCATTCATGATCACATTGTATCAAAATATGCAGGAAACTGCTGTTACCAATCTGAGCCATCAGTTTTTAGAGCATTAAAGACTAAGTTTTTCTGTTTCAGGATATTGTCTTGAATTTGTTTATTAGACCTTTGATCTTTCATGTTTCTTGATTTTAGTGTCGTATTTTAAAGCTGGTTCTTGTCTCGCTATGCTGTGATTTTTTTTTTTTTATTTTTTTTTTTATTTTTATTTTTTTTTTATTTTTTTTTTTTTTATTTCTGATGTTTGTTTCCTTTGTTTTTAAAGTAACCATTTCCCTTTGTAGACTTACACTCACCAGCTACTTTATTATGTATGGCATGCTCCTTCTGGGTTGGCAGCCATACCTTAATTCTTTATGATTAACCAAGGTATCTGAAACATTTCTCAGATATTTTTGTCCATTGTAACATTAAACATCACACATTTCCGGCAGATTTGTCAGCTGCACATTATTTGAAACTGCCGTTCCACGAAATTGTAGCTAGTGAGTGTATTTCCTCTTTGGTTTTGTCAACCCTTGCTAGATGCACTGTTGAATGTTGCTAGCGGTTACTCACCTTGTGTTCTCTGTCCAGTGTTATCTACAATTAGATTTTGTTTTTTGTTGATATTCAACAAGTCAGAGTGAACTCAAGAAGTCACCACCAAAAGTCAGTAATTCAAATTTTAAATTTTGACTGAATATTTTCTTATAAAGCCCATTAAAACAGCAGTGTTTTACCTGTTTTTCCAGTACACCATGGAAACATTAGAAAGTTGTGTCCTGGTGAAACTTGTTTTGCCACAACTTTACTCTGTTTATATTAAACTACATTAAAGTATTTGAAGAGCTTTTGCCAGTTACTAGTAAACATAGCTCCATATCTGAAAGACCACACTTACCTATCGTGACTGGCAAACTTGCAAGAGCTGAAAAAAAAAATCAACAACATGGAACAGGAAGAATATTAGCCCAGTAAATAAACTATTTAGATCTTAGTTCCTCTCAAAAAACTCACCCAAAATTGGCAACAAATATAAATTATGACGGTTCTTCATAACAGGACTATGAATGTATCTTTGGCATGGTTCTTTCTGCATGTATGTCCGTGTCTTATTGCATGTACGTGTGTAGGAGTGAGTCAAGGCAAGGTGCTAGGACACATGTTGTGTGTAGATAACGTAACAGAGGGGATGTTTTGCTTCATCTGTATGACGTCATACAAAGATGCTGATAAACATGCATTTAGTGCAAAACATTTAATAAACACACAAATAAAAACATTTACAGCCTCTTGAATAATATGAAATTAACATTTTGGAATGTTACTATTTTTCATATAGAGAGGTTAATGTGCATGTCATCTATGTTTACGCTAAAAGGCTTTGAAGCAGTCTGAAAACTGTTAATAGCTTAGCACAAACATATGTGTATAAAATGCTTACAAAGAAGGTTATAAGAATAATGGGATGTCTTTTTACAGCATTAGGTCACAGGTTTCAATAGGTCACTCTGTTTCTTTGTGAATAATTAAATTTTTAAACAGGTCTTCTAAGTTTCCATCATTTCCAGGTGAGAACACACTAAGAGCTTCAGGGGGCTCCATGGAGGGTTGTGTTTTGTTCCACAGCAACAGGTCGGACTCTGTTTGAGTTCTTCTGACCTCTCAGTAAGGTTGCATGCTGCTTCACCAGGAACCGTTTATCTGAGCTGCACTGTAGGAGGACAACAGCATGAATACAAACATAGCCTTAACACAAACAGGACAGAGGCTCATATAATACAGATAAGTATAAGTTAAAATGATAAGAGCCAAATTAAATGGGTGTTTCCTTCTTTCACAGAAATGAACCAAATGTTCCCCACAATTAAAGCATTGCTACGATGTGTTGTGAAAGCAAAACTCATCAAAATCTCTTTCACTCCTAGAAAACAGATCCTCTGTTTGCACCTGATACTCATTCTGGTTTCCTCATCCTGAAAACCAAGAAATCTTAATTTATACTAAAAGAAAAACCCCAGAGAGTTATGTACCACAGATAAGAGATAACAGGTCATAACCTGTTACCAGAAACTCACTTAAAATATGTTATCTCTGATGAAGATCCGGTAAGGCTGAAAAGTAAGCTAGATTAATAAATACTGAAACTAATCAAATAAAGTAGTAAGCAGATTTTTATTGCCTTTGAGACATTGATGAAAACATAATCATGGTTAGCCTGTATTATTTTTGCTGAAACCATCATCATGTCTCTTTTTTGACTAATTTTCTGCAGTTTCTACCAGTTTTACATATTAAAAAATCCATGTTTTCACTGACTGAAATTTCAAGATTTTTCTGGTAATTTTTAAAACATTCTAGATATTTCAGTTCAAAACATTTTCCAGCTTTTTTTGTTTGTTTATTTTTTATGTGGATGTTCCCCAAATCGCACAACGTCATACATGGTATGTAGTATAAAATGCTATCTGATCGTTTCTGTCTCTTGACCAGGTGCTCTTTGTCGATTGGCTCACCTAAATGAACAGAGGCTGAATAAATTAAAGCAACATAAAACACAGTTCTGGAGTTACCTTCTAATTTGACAGTGTGTTAAAGGGTTATTTCATAACATTTTTGGCATTTGGACAACCTTAGATCAGCTCTGTTTCAGAATCTATAATGTGAAATTTAGACTCGATTCTCTAACATTAAATACAAATTCTTTAACACAGTTTGTGCCTTTATTTTGTTTGTAAAAAAAAAAATCCCCCAAAATAGGATTGTGAGGTATAAAACGGGTCCAGTACATCCATCCAACATCCAACAGTTCAGTTTACAAGCTTGATCTAAGAAGATTTAGAAACCAAAAATTCAGTAAAATGCCCCTTTTCTGACTTTAGAAGAAGAGTGTGTTAATCTCTGAAATCTGTCAGTAACAAAACCAAATTTTCATGTGGCAAATTAAAGAAGTGTTGAAGCTCAAATAAATTTCCCATACTCAGTTTGCTTTGTGTCATGCTAATCCTTACAAGGAAAAATATTAAATTTAAATGTTCTGGACTTTTTAAGACTAGAAACCCTGTAAATATATCAGACATGCTGCTAAAGAATCATAAAAGATGTTAGGAGTCAAAAATTATTTTGAAACTTACCATAATCAGCATTTCTTTAAGCCTTTCAATGGCCTTCCGGTTGGCGCGTCCCCGTGACACATATGACGTTAGGATGATGCTGAGGACACAAAGATCATAGTTGCATTTCAAATCATGGTTAATTTCCAGTAGATCCAATCAGACTGATGCACAGTTGTTGTACATGACTTGTCCATCTTTACACAACACAGTTAGCGGCTTGGAAAAGTATTAATACCCATAACAGGCATAGACTTCAATGGATTTTATTGGGATTATATGTGATATAGCAACACAAAGTGGGACATAAATGTAAGGTAGAAGAAAAGGGAAGCATAGATTTCAAAATGTTTTACAAATAAAAATCCAAAAACTGTTATATTTCTTTAGCCATCCTGAATCAATACTTTGTAGAGTAAAACTTCTCTGCAATTACAGCTGCATCTCTTTGAGAGTTTGGGTCTACCAGCATCACACTTTGCTCATTCTTCTTTGCAAAATAGCTCAAGCTCAGTCAGATTGTATGGAGAGCATCTGTGAAAAGCTAGTTTTTCCACAACATGATGGTGCTTCCACCCCCATGTTTTATCCTGGGGATGGTGTAGTGTTAGTTTTCTTCCATAGTCCAAAAGTTCAGTTCTGGTCTAATTATATCAGAACATCTTCTTCCATGTGTGTGTTGATCCTTACACGACTCCTTTTTGTTCTTCCTTCCATTAATGCTAGATATATGGATTGTACAGCTAATAGTTGTCTTGTCAACATATTCTTCTGTCTGAGTTGTGGTTGTCTGCGGTTCCACCAGAGGTACCATGGGCTTCTTGTTGCTTCTCTGACTGACGCTCTGCTTTCCCAGCCAGTCAGGTTAGGTGTACGGCCATGTCGTGGAAGGTTTACAGTTGTGCCACATGGTGTTCTGATGTCCATGTCGGGTACAAGCAGCCGAAATGAGCTTCCTCTGTAGGGTGGCTGGACTCAGCCTTGAGGGGAGAGGGAAGAGCTCATCGAAACAAAGCCACTGCTTCTCCGCATCAAAAGAAGTCAGTTAAGATGATTTAGGCCTCTGATGAGGATGCTTTTGCAGGTTTTTTGGGCACACCCCACTGAGAGGAGACCCCAGGGAAGACCCAGAACTCACTGGAGGGAGGACATTATGCCTTGGGAAACCCAAGAATGAGCTAGAGGATGTCGCTGAGGAGAAGGAAGTCTGGGGTTCCCTCCTGGATCTGTTGCCCCACAACTTGATCTCAGATAAGCAGAAGAGGAAGGATGGATGGATGGATGGATGAACAGATGGAACTCAGGTTGACTCAATTCATGAATTAGGTGACTTCTGAAGTTGCTTCCACTGAATTACTTCATGTTGCTCTTCATCTAAAATTCCAATAAAATGTCCTGTAGTTTGTGGTTAAACTTTCAAGATGTTCTGGTGCCAGGAATCGGTTCTAACTCCTTAAAGCTATTCTTGAAACAGGCAAAGCTACATGACTCATTGTGATACAAAGTTTTGGCCTGATATAACTTACATCTCAGCTAGGAGAAGAGGCAGAGCAAAGGCTTGTGAGGACATGTATGCGAGAACAGTCTGGGCTGACTTGGGAAGACTTTTCACACATACATCTGTGACATTAAACGGAGTTGTCTTATTTTTAAATGGACCACAGGAGATCCTGAAGAAGGAAACAGAGAGGAAAATCTGTGTCAAAAAAGCCTGATTAAAAAAAAAAAAAAACACAACTATTTAAACAATTTTGGATAGAGAGCTGTTACTAAGATATACAGTATCTGGACTGTAAATACTGAGTGACAGAGTGATGGAAAAAATGTGTACGTGTTTTCTCCCTTGACTAGGTTGTAGTCAATGACCGGTGCGGCTACAGCCATGAGGAGACCCAGCAACAGCATGAAATGGAATAAAACCGAAGAGTTGGAGGCTCGAAACATCCGCTGCTCGGCCACACAACACCGCAGGACGCTGAACTGAAGAAACAGATGGAGATATGACCAGAAGTGACACAGCTTTATCCGCACTTCACAGCCACCAGTGCTTTAACGTTCCAAATCAAAAGTTGCAATCTATTACAGAAAGGAAAAAATTAATTCACTTTTTTTTTTTTTTTTTTTTTTGTGCTGAATGTTTAGTTATGAACCAATGCACTCCCAGCTAAATTACCTATCTTACAAGCTCTGAATATCATATTTATACAAATCAAGTATTTGTATAAATATGATATCCAAATACACATTTGTCATGCTGACCATGTGAAAACCAGATATAATTTAGGATATTTTATTATTAGGATAAAATCTGTTTCCAATGTTAATGCTAAGTTAACTTGTTGCTAGCTTTATTTATTATGAGCTGACTGGTATTGATTCTTCTTCTTCAACAAGCAAAAAATATTTTTATTTTTATAAAAATATTACTGCATGTGACCTGTTTGCTTTCCATTCAGTCTGCTGGTTTTATTAATCAGATTTTTAAAGAAGCTGTATTAGGAATATTAATGACACTAAGTGGAATACATTAATCAGGCATAACATTATGACCACTGAGAAGGGAAGTGAATATTATGATTATCTTTTCATGATGGAATCCTGTTAGCAGGATCTGTTGGGTAGCAAATGAACATTTTGTCCTCGAACCTGATGTGTTAGAAGCAGAAAATGGGAAAGCACAAGGATTTATAAATTTTACAAAAAATTGATGACTAGCCCCTGGGTAAGAGCATCTCTAAATCTGTAGCTCTTGTGTGGTGTTTCCCTACTGCGATGGTCAGTATCTATAAAAAGTGGACCAAGATAGGAACAGTGATGAGACTGTCATGGGCAATTAAAGCTCATAATCGCAGGTGGGGAGTGAATGCTAACTTATGTGGTCCAATTCTACAGATGAGCTGCTGTGGCTTAAACTGGTGAATGCTGGTTCTGAGATGGAGCTATTAAAAAAAAAATGCATCTGAGTTTGTTGCATAACCACAACCATTAAGGGTGCTCATAATAATAATGTTATGCTTGATCAATTCATTTGATAAAGTGAATCTCTTGTTTTAATCTATAACCTTTTGAATGTAGAATGTGACCAACAGGGTGACTAATCCAATCAGAGGCAGCAGAGGGCAGTAGTAGACTCCCACCCACAACACCGTTTGAATATAGACCAGATCCAGCACTTTAAATGGGATCAGGAACCGTTGTTTTCCAAACAGCCAGGCCAGCAAGCATGAAGGGCGTTTCTCCTGCAAAAGCCTGCCAAAGGGAAGGAACACAAGCACATTTACCAACTTCATAAAAGAGAGTAACACAATAAATATTTCCTGCTTAGCTATGGAATCTATTCAGGAGAAACATCAAGCATATATGATCTTTCTGTTGAAATCATCACAATGACTAAGAAATAAACAGAGTGATCTCAAGCAAACCCACTTCCTGGGGTAGTTCACAAAAAAAGTGTTGCAGAAAGTGGTGAGGAAGTTGAAGATACACAGTTTGTACATCTCTGTGCCAATCTGGTTTTCTCTGCATGTATGTTGCTACAAAAAACACACACAACAAAAACATGTCAAAATGAAAAATTTTGATCTAAAAAGTGTCAGATGGTAAGATATAAACTACTCCTTTCACTTACTTTTTCTTTTAGTGTTTTGAAGAGGAAAAATAAGTAGATTCCCAGGGAAACCAGTTTCAAGAAGATGCTCCTGAATAAAAGACCCAGTGAATACTTGCAGCCACGTGTGTGTACTCTTCAGAAGGTATTTGTCTCCTTCGGCTTCTTACCTCACAAGTGTTGCATTTACTTGAACAGTTAAAGAGTAGTCCTCGAAAGATGAGATTTTGCAGAAGATTTGAGGGAGGAATAGGTTCACAAAGGTGATGGTGATGGGAGAAAGATACTGAAGGACCAGGTTGAGAAACCAGTCTTTGGGACCCTAAGAAAAACAGCCACACATGAACAACCTTTTCAAACCTAATTTATTCATATATTTACTAGAAAAATACAAAACTTCAGGCTCACATTCTCTTGCTCTTTGATGGATGTCGTTGTGGAGAAGTATATGAGGTAAAAAGCGCCACCGAGCAGCACAATAACGATCAGGTTAAGGATGAGCCTCAGTAGGTAGAGACGCACTTTTTGTCCAAGAGTCCTTTGAGCCTTCCTCAAGGTGAAGCTCTGCTCCTCCAGGAAAAGCTGGGAAACAGATTTTTACAGCACAAGTGTCCAAATCAATATTTACAACAGGTCAACAGACTGCACAAGGGTAGCCCCTCTTATGAAATTTTTATATATTAACATAGATCACACTGAAATCTTGCTACATGTCATTTTAAATTTTTGGGGGGCTAAAGGGAAGAAATATTTTCCCAGTGTGGTCTGAGATACAAATTCAGGAGATGAATGACCTGTTTGCCTCTTGCAAGGTTTTGGAAATAAAGTGTTAAATGCTTTATAGCTGCAGTAACTTTTAAAAATAAATGTTTTTTAAAAACATATTTGTTAAAACTGTCACCATGTCGTGATAGTATAATATGAGACAGATAATCTGTGAAAAAAATTCAAGCTCCTTTGCCTTCTCCCAGTGCTTACTGGACTAATACGCCACTCGGTCAGAAGCAACCAATCAGAGCCAGGAGGAGGGTCTTAGGGCTGTCAATCACCCTCATATACGGTTCTTACACCCTCCCCATAGCTCTCTGCTACACTACAGCTGGTTCACCACAATGGAGCCTGCCTTGAATGCTCAGGCTAGTTAGCATGCCCACCAATGAGGGCGAATAAACAGTTTTGCTGTGATGGTAAGTTGATTCTCCACCTTTTGTACATTTAGCAGCGAGTAAATGAAGTTGACTGACAGAGCTAAGACCTTCCTCCTGGCTCTGATTGGTTGTTTCTGACCAGGAGTGGAGTATTTCTTTAGACGGCAATAGGAACACTGGGAGGAGGTGGAGGAGATCGATCTTTTCACATATTATCTGTCTCATACTATACTGTCACGACAGGGTAACAGTTTTAACAAATATGTTAAAAACAGATTTTTATAAAAGTTACATATTGTAGCTTTAAGTGGCTCCCATGAGACCCATTTAGTCAAGTCATACACAAAGAAGATGTAGACCAACAACACAGACAACAGAAACACAATAGACAGATAATAAAGAACAGAAATGTTAATGGAAAGAAAGACAAGTCAAAGTTAATTTAACTGAAAATGAAAGAGGACCTTAGCTTCAAAATAACAGCAAAATAACAATGTTCCTCAGACTAGAATTATTTGGAATAAACAGTGGTTTTAAGTGTGTTTGGATGATAGTAAATTGAAAGGTGGAGTTGCACCTTGCATTTTTTAGCATATTGATATCCATTGTTTAGGGGTTAAACAATGGATATCTGTGAGTATGATAGAACAGAAAGCTGTCATCTGCAGGTATTGAGTATCTCCTCATTCACCTTGAGATCATTCCTAATGAAGCTGTGCTTGAGCTTTGCAGCTGTCGGATCCTGGATGTTGTAGTCCCAGCCACAGAGGATCTTAAAGCTCACGTTCATGTTGGTTCGCTTCTCAAGCATCCAGGTGTGCTTATAGCCAACAGTTGTTCTGTAACAGGAGAGCAGATGCAATGGATCTAAAAAATGTGCACACCAAGGATTAAATGTCTGGATTGTGTGAAGGAGAAAAAAAGGTTTGTGTGATGGAAAAAAATTAGATTGCTATAAGTGATTTCTCAACATTTTGCACCATCAATATGACATAATCCGGTACAAATAAACTGTAAAACAAACAAACAGCTTGATTTGACAATATTTGTCCACTCTACCTAGCAAACGTTTTCTGAATCGGTCAGATGGTGAGCAAACCTCTGGTTCCCAGGTTTTCAATAAGATTTAGTTCTGAACATTTTAAAACTATCAATTTCCTCTGGTGAAGCCAATGTTCTGTTGATTCAGATGCATGCTTGGACTCTGTGTAGTGCAGAAAAATAAAATCGCTCTTCATCTACAGCTTTTTTGAACTGATGGTTTTGAATCAAAACTGCTCATACTTTCCTCCACCTTACCAAAAAAATTCCCATTCTACCTGAAAAAAGTAACCCCACAACATGATGCTTCTGCCACCATGCTTTACTGTGAATACAGTGTTCTTTTGGTGAAGCACATTGTTTTGGTATTGAGGCTCATCAGAGACCCATCAGCTCATCCAGGTGTGGATGTTTTCTTTGGAAGAAAATATATCTGTCTTCATCCCCATTCGTTCGTTCAGAAAAATGGAAAATACAGGAGATTGTTGTCACATGCAAAACACAACCAACCACTGGAGCATCTTTATTCTAGATCTCTTCTTAGCCTCCTTCACTTGTTTCTGTTTTGTCTTTTCATCAGTTTTTGGAGAAACATCAGGATTTTTTGTAGTTTTGCTGTTGTAACATATTTTCTCAAGTTATTGTTGACTGTCCCCTCTGTGCAGCAGTTTCTACATAATGTAGGTGAATTTTTTTGCGTCCTTCCCCTGACTGATACCTTTAGACAATGAGATTGTTTTGATCAAGTGCAACCTCACATAGATTTTTTTTTCCAGCAAACATTGCTTTTCAGTTTAATTTTACAATATAACTGGGATGAAAAGGTTTTGAAATGAATTTTTGGGGTTTAACTTTTTTTAGATAATAAAAGTCTGGCATTTTAACAGATACACTTTTGAGTTTCCCTGTGACCAGAAGATGACCAATGTTTTATGCAGTATTGCTGTGGTTAACTAACCTGTGGACCACCATAATAAAACTAAGGAAGAAGATGCTGAGGATCCCAGCGATGTATAGCAGGGGTGTGTTCAGGCAGTCAAGAACCAGAGAGCCACTGGTGTAAAAGCCAAAGAAAACAGGCGAGCGAGCCAGAAACCCCTGTTTTAAAAAGCAGAAGATATATATATATGTAGCATATGGCAGGGATTTTTTATTATTAAAATATGTTTGTTGGCCTGTGGAATAAATCATGGCTGTACTTCATGTATAAAACAATTAGCACTTATATCTAGAATAAGAACTCCTACCGATCCCAGGAGGAAATCCAACATAGAGTCACTGCTGCCAAATCGCAAAGATTCTGTGAAATAACAGAGATTTATCTTCACATTTAGATCAACTGCATTTCTGCTTAATTTAATATTTTTCTTTTCACATCTTTTCACATTGATGCAATTTTGTCCTATACAAATGAAAACTGTTTTGATGTGACTAATAAAATAATATTTTAGCACACAACTGTTATGTTAAAGTTCAATTTATGTGGCCCTATAGAGTCTTGAGGGCCATATAAATAGTAATGGCGGGCCGCATTTGGCAAGCGGGCCTTGAGTTTGACACCTGTGCTTTATACCTTTATAATAAACTCACCTGTGCTGTTTGTGCCATAATATGCTGTGGGTCCCAGGATGAAGCCCCCAACTAAAGCACAGTGTAGCAGGTTCAAGTAGATCAGATATCTGAGGAAAACAAAGTAGGACTTCACGCCGATGCCAAACCTCGCTGAAAAACAACAAAAAGAAATGGGATCAAAGCTGCAAAAAGGAAATGCATTGTTAATATTGTGCACCATGTCTACGATCTACAAAGTTTCTGTTCTGTGTAACCTTGAATTTTGTGAAGTGTCTGTTTCCAAGGCAACAAGCTGGATCCTGCCCCTCTCATGTGAACCCAGATCCTCTTCCTATTGATGCTCTGGGTCCGCCTCCATGACTCCCAAAAACCAATATTGCTGATCTGCATTTTCCTCCTTTCCCTAATTAACAGCAAAGGTATATTTTTATTTACACATGTGAACTCCGTATGACATACATCTAGACATTAAAGGACACAAAGTCAAGATGTAAAAATATGTAACATTAAACTGAATCTGACTGATATTAAAACTTTTTAGTTTAATTAAAATGACTCTGAGTTCTTCCTGGATGACAGAACCTCTCACCTTGTCCTTTAAGCTGAGCCTAGCCACCCTTTCCAGGAGGCTCATTTCAGCAGCTTGTATTTGAGATATGTTGTTTTTTCAGGTATGATCCATAACCCATGACCATAGATGAGGATCAGAACATAAATAGCTAAAGGCATCATAAAAGCAAAACCTAAAATATTTGACCCAAGTCAAACAGTTTCTAAGGCAATTATACCAAATACTAGATAAATGCATTTAAACTGCAGAATCTGAAGAAAGTGAAAAACATTATTCAAAACAATATTGCGGCATTTTGCAGATATGAATGATTTTGGTAAAATGGGATCTAAAACAGGAAAAGAAGGGTTATGTGTCTTTTTATTCAGGGAATGTCAACATCTAGTTTCTGTCATGATGTGTGGTTGTGGAGCAATGATGAACCCAAATGCAGAGAGGCAGAGACAGCAAGTAGATTTAGTAATTTATTGAAAAGTGAAGAATAAAATCTTACAAGAACTCCTACAGGGAACACAGGGAGCCATGGCTTAACAAAAACACAGTAATCCAGGTGCAAAAGGACAACAAGGTTTGATGGGGAAGTAACGGGAAGAACCAGCGAGGAGTGAAATCAGGAGAGCAGTTTAAATACTGTGAGTGTGAATACTGAAACAATAGACTGGGGCTGATTGGCTAATGGGTTGCAGGTGTGAGGGGAGAGAGCAGAAAGGAGACTAAGGAGAGAGAGAGAATGACAGCAGAGGGCAAGACAGAGTAACATGGGAATCATAAAAAACAATCTAACTGTAGCAAAGAACCTAAACACATGGAATAAATAAACATAATAAACTATAATAACTAAGAAAAGACTGAACTTATGAAAAACAGGAACAAAACTGATTTAATCAAAGAATAAGAAAATAAGGTAAGCATAGAACAATAATCAAAACTTCAAAATAACCCAAAACAACCCAGGACCTGACAGTTTCATTTGCATTATGGTAAAAATCCTATACTTATTTCATCAAACACAATCCTTGCAATCGAGATCTGTCATACATAGAAAATATTTAGGATGTGGTTTTAATGTCTTATGTACATTATAATCAGTTTATTTTTTTCATTGTCAGCAATTATTCACACAGGTTATGGGCATTTATCCCTTGGTTTTCGTTTTGTAATTCTGTAAGTTCTGTAAACATTTTTTCTAAGGACCCCACTGCCCTGACTGCAAAAGACTGCAAAATCTTAACTTTGTTCAATAAACCCTGACTGAATCATTTAGTGCTCTCACCAGCGTTATGAAATCCTGAACATCTTGAACTGTTGCTCTTTGAAATTCATTCAATAGCAGGAGTACCTCGAAAACTAGACCAGTTGCGTCAGCTTCAAAAAGCTTACCAAGGGTTGTTTAGAAAATGGTTGTCTATAGTCTGACAGCACTGAACTTAAACTGAAGATATGTCTTCCAAAAAATAGTACCTTTGTTCTATTTTGAACATTCGCTAGGATATTTTTTTTTTATCACCAACAAATAATAGTATTTGAGTAATTTGCAAAATGTGGGCCCCTTTTCACGCTCTATTTCATGCAGAAGTTCCAGTTTTTAAAAACAGGGTTATGCAATTCTATAGGTTTTTAGACTTAAATGTCAAAACAAGTTGAAAACAGAAAAAAATATTTTCATAAACTTTCCCACCTTGCACCCCTCTTCCCCTGCATAGAAATGGCCAGGTTTCGGAGTGGCTGCAGAGACACCTTGGCTCTGGGTCCTCTTGACTGGTTATCAGTGCTGAAAGGACCCTCCTCGGATCCTGGCCCACCCTGGTAAGCCTCCCTGCTTTTCAGTGTGTCATAGCTGTTCTGCTGGGACCGGGCAGCCTGGACACTGGGCAGCAGGTCATATATCTCTGTCTGATAGTACTCACATGAGTCTGACGACAGAGTGGACTCAACACTTTCATCTGTTAGGAGAGTAAAAAGCAATCAGCACTAAATATTTTGAATTCATACAAAATAAGAATCCTTTGCCAGAGAATTTAGGGACATTATTTGGTCACTGGAAATATAAAGTCATGAAAAATTAGTCACCATATCTCAGAATTACCAAAATCCAAATTTAGTTCAAATTATCTACAAAACATCATATCTCAGACTCTACAGGCCTTAGTTTTCCTGTTAAATGACTGGACAAGAGTAGCTTATTTAAAAAGGATTGCCCAAATAAAAAAAAGCCTACAAACAAGCCTTAAGACTTTGTCCTGTGGACTGAAGTGACCAAAGTGAATTTATTTGTGTCTAATGGAAAGTAGGACACAGTGAGAAAACTCAACATAGCATTTCAGTAAAAATAACCCTCCCAGACCCTAAACATGGCGGTGGAGGACTAGTGATATGGGCTTGCTTCCACTCAAACAACCTGAACACTCTGCATTCATTAAATCAACCTCAGACTTCTTTGTATAGCAGTCCCAGTGTCAAATTTAAATTTACATCTGGCTGTCCAATAGATGAAACCTGGTTAAAACCCTGACCTAAAAAAAGACAATAATCAGAGGCTCAGCAGCAAATCTACAACTGGACAACTGAAAAGGGAAGAATCAAGTCGAAGTTTTGCACATCTCCATCGTCTTAAAACACATTCTGATTAAAAAGAGAAAAGATGTCCAAAATGTTTAATAACAGACTTTAGGTTATGACTTAAAAGTCTAGTTGTGATAATAAAGTATATTAAAGACAGATTAACCAGGTTAACAGAGAACAAAACACAAAACGTTTTGTTTCATGAAGCAGTGAAAAACACAGGCTTCCTGTGAACTACGGCTGTGAGCTAATAATTCTGGTTGCCTTACACACATTTATAGAAAATATAAGCTTACTTTTCTCACTTTGTCACGCACTGAGATGAAAACTGTTGATTTTTTTATTACCTGACAAGAGTCTCACGAAGTTCACCGTTTTCTGGCCCTCCATTTTCCCCCCGCACTTCCTCTTTAATTACGAACTAAGTTGTCCGTCTTCATAAGCAACACACATCAACAACTTCTCTGCAGAAGCTACAACTCAAAGTTTCAAAACTGTGAAGTCACTTCCGAGTTCTGCACCAATATAGCCCGCTTCACACCTCACAGCAGATGCCATGCAGAAGTGCTTCTTCACAGCTGACCAGTTCTGTCTCATCCTATTGGGACTGCTTCAGTTTCTGAAGGTGGAGCAGGTGTAAAATTTGTCCACATTGAGGGTGAAGTTTGACAAATCACAGGAAGTCACATGACAGGATACAGACCGTTGAGTGCACTTGACAAAAAATGCACAAACAAACACATAATGGGCTGGTAGGTGAAAAGTGTGAACAGTTTAAGGGAAGTAATCAGATGAAGGTGCAAAACTTTGATGTATCCAAACATCTGGACTCCTTATTGATTCACACACAATGGATGTTCTGATGTTCTGATGTATTTAAGTTTGTTCTTCTCTGACAATGTATTTTAAATAAAACTCGTCAAAAAGGGAGTAATAATAATAAAAAAAGATTCGACAAATTGCTTTAAGCTGAATTATTTAGCATCAGTTTCAGCTCTGTCTTGTCACAGTGAAGAGTTTCCACACTTGCTAATTAGAAAAGTAGATCACAGGCTTTTTAGACCATAGCTCAACATCACTGCATCCTCCCTGGGGAGATTTTCACCATTTATTACCAATAAGTAATAGGAAAAAAGGAGGTGATGAAGGCTTTTTACACCCACTCTCAGGACACCACAAAGACATTTGAGGCTTCCAGTCAGTACGTTCTTAAAAGGAAGCACAGTCATCAATGTCATTTCTTAGCTGCTGTTTCAACATGATTGGTTTCCATTCCACTGAAGCTTTCAAAGACGCATTCTGTTTGCACAGAATCAAAGGGATGTTAAAGTTCAGATTTGAAATAAGGAATGGAAACAGAGACGGAAGAAGTTATTAGGATTTTGTTCAAAGTACATGTAGAAGAAGTGAAGAGTTGATAAAGGAAGGATTTGTAAATGTTTACACTTAGAAACAAACAAAATGAAGACTGGAAACCTCACCTTTGTGTGTGAAAAAGAGATGCCGGTCATTTCAACCCTTTGCTGAGTACTTTTTTACTTACAAAAAAACAATATTTTCTGTGCAAACCAAAAATACATCAATAAATTTGATCCATACTAATTAAAGTTGTTTAAATTAAATCAGCTTACAAACAAATGAGAGCCATCTCCTTCCATATTTACTTTCCTCTGCCCATCACCCACAACATGCCAACCCCCCCCCCATAAAACATGGTGATAGCAGCATCATGATGTGGAAATGAGGGAAGCTGGTCAGAGCTGATGGAAGAAGGATGGAGCTAAATACAGGACAATACTGAAAGAAACCTGTTAGATGCTACAAAAGACTTTTCACTGGACAATGACCCTGGTCACTGAGCCAGAGCTACAAAGGGATGATTGAAATCGAAGCATATTTAGTCTAAATCTAGTTGAGTGTCTATGGGAAAATGTGACGATCAATGTTTATATATGTTCTTTGCCCACTCTGTCTGAGCTTGAACTGTTCAAAGATGACTGAGCAAAACCATCAGTCTGTAGAAGTGTAGAGCTGTCAGAGACACACCACGAAAGACTTGCAGTTGGATATGTAGCAAAAGCTGGGTCAGCAAAGTTTTGACTTGGGGGGTTGCATACATATACGTCCTATACTATTCAAATTTTATAAAAAATAACAAATTAGTAATTTTACTCACAGAATTATGCTTTCTGTTTGTATGAACATTTTTCACATATAGACATCAGTAAATGACAAATTAGGAGTGTGACTAAGTCTTTTTGACAAGATTATCATTTTATTTTATTTTTCTCATTGCCTGGTTTGGAAAAATCACAATTAAGGGTTCAACAACAATAGTTAGGGTGGTAAAAGTAGCCACTTGCACAAAAACACACAATCTGCTGAGCAGCAGGTTTGTTGAGCCATCGTTGGAGAACAAAACCACCCTCAGCACAGCTTGAACTGCTTTCCTCACACAAGAGGAGGAATCAAATGAAAAATTCCTTTGTTGCCCATGCGATAGCTTTTTTTTAAAATAAGAACATCTAATTCCCCTTGGAGGATTTTATTTTTGGTGACTTGTGATGTTTTTGTATTGTAAAGGATGTTGGACATCACCACGGTGAAGATGATCACTGAATTGTTTATGGAAATAATAAATAAAATTTAGAATCTATGCACAAGGGATCAGGACAGGACACTCGGGATATAAAACAAAGAAGACTTGACATGGACTTGAAAGGTGAAGAGCATGAGCCAAAACAGAACAGAGAATCTCACAAAGAACTGAAAACCAACCAGAGCTTATATTCAGTCAGCACAGGTGAGTGGCATAAGTGATTATGCTCAGAAAGTGAAAAAACCCCCAGAAACCTGACGTAGACAAATGAATCTGGAGGCTAAACTGACAAGAGGGAAAAAAAGCATTCAGGTCTGAATAGATAATCTAAGAAAATAAATACAAAAAGACCTAACACTATTAAATCAAATGAGAAAAAAAATAAACTAATGTGGCAACAGCTTCTGGACCACAACTAAAAAAATAAATGGCAAAACAAAATGGCACTAAAGAATCCACTACAGAGTGAGCAAAAGAAACACATCCTAACATGGGAGCTTGTGAACAAGAATTAATCTAAATAAAAAGTAAAGTGTAGAAACCTTGACAAGACTTGACAATAATAAACTGAGACTGTGCAGAACATAAGACTAAAATTAAAATAAATGGACAACAAGGGAATAGTAGAAAAACATAGTAGCTGCTGGTAGAAATAACCTAAAAGAAACACTACAAATGTTCAGGAAAGAAAACACAAGGATTATGAACCTAGACACGAGAAAACAACTCAACCTGGCTACTTCTGAGGGGAAAAAAACCTAGAAGATCTAAATAGTCTACAAGGAAAAATGGGCAAACACAACAAAAACCAAAACCTCAAACACCCGAGGAATATCACCGGTTCCTGCATGTTATGCTGCTGCCCAATATTTTCCCAATTCTGAGATCAACAAAGTACATCTTATCTTATCTTATCTTATCTTATCTTATCTTATCTTATCTTATCTTATCTCATCTTGTTCTGTAAAAACTGGATTTTAAAAGCAGATCAAGTTCATTTGAGAAGAGGAGGCAAGATCAGAATGGTTTTGCTGGACAGTTTGATGGCACTTAGTATTTGTAAAGTTACAGCACACATTTAAAGTTTAAAGTTTAAGCACACATCTAAGCACACATTTCAGGTCAAGTTACTTCAGAGCCAGCCCAAGGCATAAGGAAAATTAAGCCGCTGCTTAGGATGCCCAAACTATCAGGGGAATTTCTGTTTATTTACAGTGATAATAATATTTGCTTGTCGTGGGTACATTTGATGCCATGAGTTTAAACTTTATGTTTGAGCCGAAATACATCTCAGCAAATAACAATAATTATCTGTGAACCTGGCTCCTCTCACAGATTCCAGCACATCTGGTACTGAAACGCTGTTCATGGTGGGGATGTTCTTATCAGGAAGAGGGGCTCAAAATATAATTATGCTCATGGCCCCATACAACTTTGGGCCAGCCCTGAATGGTTTCATATTATAGGATAGACTTCTCGTTTGTAGGTCTTAGCTATTTTTCACGCTTGAAAAACTACATCCAACCTCTGTTCATGTTTGAATGCGCGTGCACACCGGTGAATCTGAATAGGACCGAACCAACTGCGCAGGCTCTGCGGGGGTCACCTTTACATTAAGTCGATAACTTAACAAAGTAAGATATCAACACCAAAAATAAATTTAAACTCCTTGAAGTTTAAATTATGTGGTTAAACAAACACACGTGTGTTTAAACCAGTGAAAAACCAGTACTGGTTTGTTTTAATATCAAAAGTCATTGTATTAATGGTTTCTCCCCACTGCTGGCACAAACGGCTGTTTTGACAGACGGACGAGCAGTGGAAGTGGGTTATCCAGTCAGCTCCTGGGTAAGTGGTTGTGTTTAACTGGCATTTCTCTGTTTTATTTGGACACCTTTTTATACATTCACATATTAAATAAGTTTATTCTGTGATTCTAATCTTTATTCAGGTTAATAAATGGTCTAAAACTAGTTAGCTCGTAGTCCGCCGTTGTTCGTCAGTTAGAGTTTAAGCGAGTCGACAACTTTAAAGGACAGTAGTCAGAGGAGAGTCGGTGTCCTAGGGCTTAAAGTGCACAGCCCGAGAGAGACTGTCCTTTGTTGTTGCCCGGAGCTTGGAGCTCATTAGGCAGAGGTGGTTTCAGATTCACAATCTGTGGTGATCGGAGAGTTTTCCTGTTCTGTGATGGCAGGTAGCTTTGTTCTATCAGCGGGGCAGGATTCTTCTGTCTCCGTTTAGAACAGGAACTTTTTGTTACATTTGTGTCCCCAGTATCTCTGAAAGACTCAGCAGGCAACCTATAATTTAGAGTCCCCTGCCCTGAATGAGGGCAATTATAGGTCTGGAACAGAGGTCATTACGAAGTTAAACTGAAACTGGATTCCTGCGGTCTTGAAAAGCATTGTTGTTTTCAGTAATTGTCAACACATGCTTGGTCAGGATGATAGATCACTGCAACATCAGTACAGTTATTATCCCACTGAGCTGCATGTACTTCACTCTAGATGTTGCAGCATTCAAGTATGTGGGCAAACTTTTCAAGAGTTGTGAAAGAAGAGCATTAAAATGCCTTCTTTTATATATATATATATATATATATATATATATATATATATATATATATATATATGTGTGTGTGTGTGTGTATGTGTGTTGGTAATTAATCCACTTACAGGATTTTTAAATGCTGACACTCGAGGGTCATCATGTTGCATCAGTTTTCATTGTGTAACATGTAAAATGTTCTGACCCAAGATCTAAAGGAAAACTACTAAAAAAATTAGTTTTTATATGTTAAAGCTTTTATTAAATGGCAGCGATGCACTGATCAGGTTATTTCTGATGATACAGATATCCAGCCCCCTTTCCACCAAATCCGTTCCAGTTTTAATCTGACAACATTGGATTATCATAAGTAGGTTATTGCCCTGCACAGGGAGCATGATATTATCTGCTGAAATTCACAAACATAATTTCCGACTCAGTTCTTTACAGCTATATGTCTTTTAATGTCGAAAAGGGACGTTATGCTTAGCTGCCGTTCTCCAGCAGCGCTGCTGCTGCTCAGAGATCCTTTGACTGGGATTGGGAAGCATTCAAAAACACAACTTCTTGTTAAAAATAGCTTTTATAAACCAAGTTGGGGATATTAGGGCATCTGTTTGTGAGGATACTGAGATAAATAACTTGCTTTGAGAAATTAAACCGTGTCCTTGCACTGTGATCATCCACAAAAAAATTGGCAGGAGATTCAAACATTCATTGAATGAGACACCCTATAGCTTCCAACTCTAGTCCTCAAGAGCTACTGTCCTGCAGCTTTTAGGTGCGTCTCCGCTCTAACGCACCTGAATCAATTGGCTCATTACCATGCCTTTGCCAAACTTGATAACTTTTGAGGATTGGAGCTGAGCACCGCTGCCCTATAGTGACCCAACAATGTGGCTCTGAGCTGCCTTTCGGTTTTTGGGAAATCAGATCAGTTTTTTCACAATAAAAGCCAGTCTGGTTAAGCACTAGAACCACTTTGGTAGAAATGCCCTTTGATGGGGCTTTGTTTGGCAAAATAATAGTTAATTCTAACAAGTCATAACTCAACAAATGTCAGTCTAGAAAAGTCATGAATTTTTGAATTAAAACTCTGGAGTGACCCTGTCTATATGTAACTGGCTGCAAATTAGTATGAATTAGACCCTGTCATCGTTCTGTCTGCCCGCCCCTCCTTGCTTCAGATTCTCCAGAGTTTTCTAAACTTCGGCCAGTTTCAGATCATCCTTTTTGGGATCGCTCCGTCTTTTTTTTTTTTTTTTTTACATCACATTATCAACTATACGGTCCTGACCTTGCAGAGGAATGGTGGGTGGATTCAGACCAGTGTGACATAAACTGTATAAGGCTTTTGCTTCCATAGCTGGATCTGTTAGTGGTTTTTCTCAGAACTGTGATTGCCTTTCCTGTTGTCTAAAGTAGTCAGAGTTTACAGGACAGATGACTTTGCACTCCTTCCTGTTCTTTACGGCTACCCTTCAGCCTCATGTTTCTGCTGATTAAATTCCTTTAGTTTCTGTTCTGGATAAAAAAAACAAAACATACATATTTATGATGCAAGGGTTTGATCTTTAGTCTTGGGTGTCTGCATTATTAATCTGCTCTCATGGATGTTTTGCAACTTAAGAGTTTTTTTTTTGTTTTTTTTGTTTTTTTTTCCCATCAGCGTTGTCTGAATCCAGCCTAAACTCATATGCAACTAGTCCGTATTCTGTAGTCGCCCCCTCTCTTTGTTTCAAGCATATTTAATTTTGGCAGGAGAACAGCTCAGTTCTGACCCATTCTTCATGTCCCACTCCCACAGTACCCCTCTCTAACTGTAGAGTCTCAAGGGGACTGTTATGTCTTGAGTATAAAAGCTAAACAGAAAACACTCAGAACAGGAACAAAAATGTAACATGATCCTAGAAAAGTCTGGCAATGGGAAAAACCTGTTTGTGAGAGAGTAATAAGGAAAATCTGTTGGCAGAAGCTTGTTGTAACTGGATTGAACATGGAAGAAAAACAACAGTTATAGAAGGACATTTTCAAACTATTAAGTAATTTTTGGTGGATATTAAGAGCTCTGCCAATGTATGTGTGCTGCTGAACCTGTGTTCCGCTCCACCCAAGAAAAGGGTCTGGGTCTTTGTCTTATCTCATGACGTACTTCCCACGCATAGATGTAGATAAGCCCCGTGTGCATGTTATTATTGTGATAAGACAAGTTGATCTCATTTTTTATTTGACAACCTGTGATTGTCAAATAAAAGGCTGTTTGTATCAGCTATATTAGTGTGTAGTAGTGCTGAGTACAATGTACAGGTCACATCTTGACCCGGGTTTATTTACTCACTCTGATGCAACCCTTAAGGATAAGATGTTTTGATTTAGAAAATAAATTATTTCTTAGACTGTCATTGTTTCTGAAACTGTAATTTCTATTGCTAGTGCATATAAACAGGAAGTGGATGTGATGTTCAATGTAATCACCCAAACAGGGAGTTCTGCAGAAAGGGAACAGTTAGACCAGCTCTTCA
The DNA here is from genome assembly GCA_014839685.1 of Anableps anableps. Lineage (NCBI taxonomy): Eukaryota > Metazoa > Chordata > Actinopteri > Cyprinodontiformes > Anablepidae > Anableps > Anableps anableps. The sequence goes on along the minus strand of CM026065.1, from coordinate 14,886,319 downwards.
GTCGGAAGCTGAAGCTCATACATTTCAACAATAACTAGTCTTAAGTTCAGTTTACACAAGTTAAAGCTGAATTAATTTAGGTTCATAATTCACTACCTAAACATCCAGAACTAAACTGACCAACATGAGCTCATTCATTCTGTTGAGTTTTTTTTTTTTTTTTTTTTTTTTTTTTTTTTTTTTTTTTAATAAAATAAAATCTTACCTTTTCCAGCTTTTTTAACATCAGCTTGGTTCCCTCCATGTTTCTTTTCTCACGGGAGCAACTCAGTATAATCAGTTTTGATGGCTGAGGTTCTGTTTTTATTAAACTTCAAGACAAGAGGAGACACACATATTATCACCGTTATGAGTGAAAATATGATATTGAATTGAGGAACATTCTTTCATATATAAATGGTGATAATCTAGTAATCGCTTTTTTCTGTTGGATTCAAAATTACTACCTCAGTCGATGAAACTGCAGCTCATTTTGCTGTTTTATGATCAGTGCTTGTTAAATTTTATTGAGTTTAAACAAAGTTCCCACTGATGAGTTTGTGTTTGAGTCTCAAGAAAATGAAAATGGGCCAAAATATAGAATGGGGAGGTCAAAGAAAGAAATCTGGAAAATTAGTACCAAAGTTAACAAATGCTTTCGTTGACGTCAATTTACCTGGTTTCAAAGGAAATCAGTAATCAAAGGAAATAAAACTCCTACATTTTTATTTTCCACCCAGGTTAGTCTTTCTGTATTTCTAGGTTTAGGGTGGGGCTGGGCAATAAATCAATAGACACGTGATCAATATTAATAGAAAATATGTCTAATAGAACGTTCAGTGATTTCACTGGACTCCGATCCAGAACCGCACAGCATTCTGGGGGACGTGGGCAGAGGAAAGACTTTGGCCGCTCAACCTCTCAGGGGCAGCTAAGCTAGGTTGGCGGCAACAACTAATTCACTCGCTCATTGGTTACCTAGCAACAGCTTGAGTAACTTGCGCAGTAGCAGTTTAAGTTTTCGCCACCATGTCTCATAACTGCTTAAATACAAAAAACAGCAACGTGGAGTGAAGGGAGAAAATGAGGACAACAGCTGGAAAGGAAACTGTGGATAAAACAGGGAAGGCCATGTCACCAGTTTGGCAGTGTTTCAGATATTTAAAACAAAAAGCTAATCAATAATTACTGATATCAATTAATAGGAAACACTGATATCGTGATATGTTTTTTTAACCATATCCTGCCCTATGTTTGGGCTGGTTAATTATTGATTATTGACAAACTAAAATAAGTTTTATCTATAGTTGATGTCAGTGCTGGTATGATTGAATGGCATTAGTTCAAAACAGGAAAGTAACTTCCTCAGTTTTTGTCTAAAACATCTTAATGAACTCAGTTATATTAGCAATAGATAATATCAATGGTGCAAAAAGTGTCTGAAGGTAGAATAGTTCTAGATAGGCAATATTGTCAACCCTGATCTTCATTTGCTTTCAAACAAAAACACCAGATTCCTAACGCTCCTTCACACTATTAAGGAGCTTTTCTTATATTCCTAGTGAGGGGGTTTGCAGCACCTGCAAACTATAAGGTGCATCCATCGATTTTCAGGTAATCCTAATGGTAGCCTGGTCATTGCCTTCCTATACAATTTTCTGGGCTTTCTCCCATTGAGCTCAATTTCTCTGGTAGAATTTCATCTGGACCAGTCAGCGAACAGAAGTGGTTGTTGTGAACGATGACATCAACTTTCTGCCCTGTTTTAGAATTGTAGTCAGCCTGTAGTTTTAGCAGTGGCTAAATTTTGGTATTGGTGGCAAAGATGTCATTCAGCTCAGCACTTCTTTTCACAGTGGGCGATGGTTGTTTACAGCGCAGGCAATTTCCGGTAAGCTTCATGGTGTAGCTGGTGTATTACATACATCACGGCCAACGTTAGCAATTGGGTAAAATCAGATCCAATCGTTTAAAACTTCAACAGCGCTGCTCCTCCAGCAAGCAATCGTTTCTAAATAGCTGAGGGTCCAGACCCTCTGTATGGAACAAAGCATCAAACAAGAGTCTGGTTTTTACCTGCCTGTCCTAATGGGATCCCTTGAACTTTTCCACGTTTTGTTGTGTTACAACCATAAACCTTAAAATGTGTTTTACAGCAGTTTACATGGTAGACTAACACAAAGCATTTAATTGTGAAGTGGAAGGAAAATCATAGCTGGTTCTTTTTTTTTTAAAATCACAAATAAATTGTATTTTGTCCCCTTCACTCTGGTGCCCCTAAATAAAATCCTGTCCAACTTTACAACAGCCATAAAAAATCCTTATAAAGACCAAAAAGTAATTGTAACTTGAAGTGTTGTCCATCCATCCAAACGTTTCCTCCTTCTCCAAAGCATTTTTTGGTAATAGATCTTGTAAAGAGGAGGTTATAGGGATTTTTAATTCACGTCTGGGCTCAGTTTCGTTGAATGTTAAATTCCTCACTAATGCTTAACTTCACATCTGGGATGCATTTAAGCAGCAGGAGATGTCGTCTTTGGATGTTTGATGAAACTTTTAATGGAGCTGTAACACCTAAACAAAGCCAGATTTATTGCAGAACAACTTATTTTGTCCCATATGAGAAACCCTTTCTAACTGGTCATTATCATTCTGTGTCTCATAAATATTCACTTCAGTGGTGGTGGCTGACTCTGACTGCTGTTCTCGGTCACAACAGATCTCTGTCCCTTTGGGATTATGTCACTTTGTGACATAATCCCATGTCTCATGACAAGACAAAAACACGAGTCTTTGTCATTTTATGCTTACTGTGGAGAACTCTGAATGTGGGCAGCAAGGACAAAGGAATGAAGATATTTACAGCTGTAAACCAAGACTACTTCCTTAAATGGTTACACATTTACTTTTATTTATGTTTCATACAGACGTAGAGTATAAATTTAATGCCAAAGATGGCTGATGTAAAATCAGTTTCTTTTCTGCTTGTTTCCGTGTTTGTGAAAACAGTTGAGGACAAGCTGAGACACGACCGAAGCGCTGGATTGAAAAGGAGACTCTTGGCATTTTTCGCTCCAGCGTACTTCAAACACACCTCGCACTTCCTCCTCTGACTTTCCTCCTCCTGCTACAGGTTAGGAAGAGATAAACATCATGCTGGGAGTGGAGGGCAGGTCTGAGTAAGTGAGGGTGTGATCACTCTCCAAGGCCTGCAGCTGGTTAGATCGAGGGGGTCAGAGGAGAAGAAGAATGGCTCGAAATGTTAACTTTGACCTGAGTCACCCCAAACTGGAAGCTGGACTGGAGTAAGTGTAACCATTGCTCTTTATGTAAATTTTTGCCGTCAAGTCTTTTTTTTTGTTGTTGTTTTTTTTTGTTTCTCATGTTGGGTCTTGTTCAGTCATTCTGTCTGCCGATGGAGTGAGTCTCAGAAAAACGCCTGGGAGAGTGGGATTTAAAGGAGGAACATATTGAACCCTGTCTTGGGGTTTTTGTCGCTGCTTTTATTGGTGTATCATGTGACCTGTTGTTCACATCTAGTTCATTGTCCTTTACTAGAAAAAAATGCAGCTTTGACAAAGCCATGCTTGAATGTGTGTTTCCTTCCTGTGGTGTCTGTCTAGGGATCAAAAAATAGATTTCAATGTAAATGGACATGCTGTCATTTGGATCTATTTTTATTTTTTAACAGCAAATGAGCAACTGAAAGGCCTGTTGGCTTCTGTTCACAGTACATCAAGAAGGAGGATCATATAAACACTCAACACTGTAATCATAGGTTGCAGTTACTACACATGGGGTTTCTGATTCATTGTATTTTATCTGCAGTGTAGATGGTCCCTTCCTGTCCGCAAAGGACCCCTCGATGTGTACTGGAACATCTAGCCTGTACTTAACTGTGTTTCACTTTTAATCTTCTGCTTTGTCCCATGTGTTCTTCTGTTAGAAGCCCAGCAGATGAGGAAAGGGTTCATGATTCATTCAGCCAGCTGATTGCAGAACAGAGTCAGAATGATGAACTGTCTGATGCCATGGAGCTGCAGTATCTACAGAGGGATCTAGAAGAGGAGGGTCGAGGTACTCCATTAGAGAGATTCTTTACATGAAATGAGAAGGAGAAAAAAAAGAGAATATTAAAGAGAAGAAAAAATAGCAATTGCAACTTTTGCTCTTTAATTGTCTTCATGCTCGCTATCCACAGCAAATTGAGAAATAAGTATAAACCTCACAAAAATGAAGACAAGGAAGCTGAGCAAACAGCTGCTTCGAACACCAAACTAGTACATCAATGCATAAAACAGTGGCCACCCTAGAGGAAAAGTCGTGATGACATTAAATTCATAAGGTGAAGGGTTTGATATTCAGTGAGAAGAAGGAAGTAAGGAGAAATGTTGTCTGAGTTCATTAGCTTGAAGACATAAGAATCTACCATCCTAGCCAAAAAGTTTAAAGCACTGTTCCCACAGGGTCTTAAAAAGTCTAAAATTTGAAAAGTCAAATTAAAAACACAGATTTTCATCCAAGGTCTTAAATTTAATTAAGTCAAGTCTTAATTTCGCTACCGGTGTTGGTATGAGGTGCTTGATCTACAGACCCTGTGATAACTGCAGGCAAGAAACCGCCTAGTTTGTGGCTATGTTTGTGACTCATTTGCAGCTAGCCCCTGTGTGCAGCATGTTCAGAGTCATGTTGCTGCTAGTCGTCAGTGCTTTAAGTGGGCCAGTATGCACTGATACTTTAAATGTTACCCCTCAGGGTACCAGACTTTTTCTGGTGTTGTAGCAGGTATTACGTCAGTTTGCGTTTTCCCAATCATAGCTCCGCACTGCACAGGGAGCAAAAAACGTGCATGCGCGCTCCCTGTCAGTTTTCTTGGTAAAGAGACAGACCCAAAGCACAGACAGCCACTGATGAGAGGCATGATTGAGAAATTTAATAAACAAACGGGAACAGGAAAAAATGGGCCATAGAACCGAGCAAAGAGCTAGATGTGAATCAGGGCATGAAAACAGAGAAAAATCAGGAGCTTGCAAGAGCGGCAGATCAGGTGAAACACATGGGGATGATGAGCGAAACGAAAGAATACATAATAAAACAAGGAAGGCTAACACTAATCTAAAGAAACTAAATAGAAATATACCAAAAAACAAATGCAAGAATAATCTAACAAGCTAAATACAAAAGAATAAACCAATGTGGCAAGACCTTCTGAGGAATAATTAATACAGGGAATTTAACAGAATATGGCAAGACCGTAACTGAAATAAAGACATAGTAGATTATGATAGGAAAAAATCTTAAGCAAATAAATATTCAGGATGGTGATCACAACAATAAATTAGACCTCAAGGAAAGAACTGATAACACAGAAACTATGACACATAAATTGTCCACAAGAAACAATCAAGGTAAAACCCAAATACCCAAGAATTGTGATCAGATGAACTGATGACATCAACATCAAATTTTTAATGACACTTTGAAGAAAACCAGCAGGACAGCAAATTGTTTTAAAGGAGGATTCAGGAGAAGTTAAGAGGTCAGAGAAAAGTGGAAAGGTAAAAGTCTGATTGACTCTAGTGACTTCCTTGTCCTCTTCTAGTCTCTAAATTGTTGCTCTCATTCTTTTTTTCCCATCCTCTAAGCCCCTGCTTACTCTCTCACTTTGTACAAAGAAAAATTTGGCCAACTCAAAACCAACCTTGATTCAAAGATTTGTGCAATAGGGGATGAGTTTGGGCATGAGCTTAGGTGAGGCTGTATGTAACATTAATAGTGTTGTGTTGGGAAGATTACTTGGGTCAAGAAGATGATTGTTTTAATACTGAGATAATTTAATCTTTTTTTAAATAAACTTCAATCTTCTTTGATAACTAGATTGATAACAATAGAAGGTTTCTTTGTTAAAATGTTAACACTGTAATTTCAAAAACAAAAATTCTGGCGGCATTTCAAAAGATGCAGTTTCTGCTCATCTTCTGACCAGTATTCTTATTCTGATGAACGCAGGACTCAGTTCTGCTGACCCAGTTGTGTCACCAGAATGCTTCACAGTCGGAGGCATGCGGTGGTTATGCAAGTCTCACCTTTTTCCTCATAATCAGTGTGTGTTTTGCTCCTGCACTGCAATAATGTTGCTGTTGAAATTTGTTTCCAGGCAACCCTGCTTCCTTTCACTCTCCAAGTTCACTTCAGTTAGTTTACTCAGAAAATGTTTTTTTTGTTTGTTTTTTTTTTTGTTTTTTTTTTTTTTTGCCATTAAAAAAAATCACTTCAAGCTAATGCTATACATGTGATTGATGGAAGGGAAGTAAAAATAAAAAGACAGCTGAAGCAGTCAGACATTCTCTCCTTCATTTGGCTAGTTTACCTCAGACAGAGAAAAATTGAGTTGCAGTTACAGCTAATTGTTGATCAAAACCATGCAGGAGGAACATCTGGTGGATTTGGTGTGATTTACCGATATCAGCAGAAGCTTTGTGCTGAGAGAGGACACATGATATTTAAAAACTACTGTTTAAAAAAAAAAAAAAAAACAGTTTCTTACTTTATAAGTTTTATGCTCCCAGGAACTGCAGTGGCCCAAATGGTCTTTCTGCTGACTTCCTGCTCAATCTGTCTGCCTGTCGTAACCATGGCATGAACTTTGTTCTTCAGCTTTGGGTTGTCAGTTCCTTCAAATCCAAGATTCTATTTGTTTCACAGTCTTGAGGAAAAATATGTTCCCAGATTAGACTGTGTTTTTGGTGGGTCAGCAGAAATTCGTTCTTTTCACCTGTTTGCTTCCACGACTATCACCCATGTTTCTGCGTGGAGGATGTTTGTAGCAGGAGTCTTAACCACATCTTTTTCCTGTCACCAAAAAGTGGCCACACATCCATTCGATAGATTTCATTAAAAAGTTCTTTTTTTACATAATAAAAACAATCTTTCGTCTGATTACCCTGACAGATTTCCTGACTGACTAATATATGTCATATTTGGTCGTTGAATGTGTTCTTTTCTCAGCTTTTTGTAGCAGTATGTTCATTTTGTGCATGCTTGTGTTTACTTTGACAGACAATGTGGCATGTTTGTCAGCTCCAGAGTATCGTGGACGGAGTGGTGACATTGAAGAAGAGGACGATGAAAGGCAAATGGACTCCCTTATCAAGGACCACTTGTCTTCAGCCACCATGAAGGTCCTCTCCTCCATGCCTAGTCGCACTATTGGTCAGTTCTTGTTAAATAAGTTTGGAATACGTATGACGGGAGTTTTTATTTTGTTTGACATGTGTTCTAGTGTCACTTAACATTCAGTTCCTCTGATAAAATGAGAACAGACTATTCCCACATTGCTGATTTTAAATAACCTTTCTGAAAATGTGTCTCCTCAGCAGCATTTGAATGTTGTAAGACAGTGTGTTAACACACCCATCCTCAGCATGGTGAAACCTGATAAAGATATAATGCCTATGGTTTGTAAACATACACTGAGAAGTGCTTTGTATTGCCCAACCCAGCCAGTAATAAGAGTTTCTTCTCACTTATTTGCTTAATTCAATCTGAGCACACAACCTAGCATCACTGGTGCCACAGTATAGATTCAAGAGAAGAATGGATGTGTTGCAACTGATCAGAGTTTCATGAGGAAGTGGTTTATCATCTTCCTATCTGAGGAAGGTCAGGTGGTGCATCATGTTTTTAGAGATTACTTGGTAGATTCGTTGGTTTATTTCCAAACCCAAAAAAATGATAACCTTGTGTCATACGTTAGTTTCTCTTGTTAAATGTGTTTTGGTTCCTCTGACTTGTTTTTTTAAAATGTGTTTTGGTATTCTACAGCTGCATCTCAGTAAATTAAAATATATTTCAGTTAGAGTAATTCAGTCCAAAAAGTTGACCTTAGATTATAAACTATAGATTTTTTTTTTAAACACAGCATGGTATATTTCATTTATTTCTGATCATTTTGACCATTATTGTTCAAAGTTAAAGCAACCTGGGCTTCTGCTACACCTCAGCAGAACCACAGGCAGATCGCCTCAGGGATTCCTGCAAAAGGAGGCCCAACCAAGTATTGAGTGTATAACCTGTACAGTAGGAAGACATTTCTGTGTCAAATACCCTTTTTTTTTTTTTATTGATCTGATCAAATATGATTTTTAGAGCAACTGAATTTTGGGTTTATATTGGCTGTAAGCCATAATCATTATCAAGCTGGAAATAAATAATTGTGAATAATGATATTTATGAAATATGAATTGGATTTTTTTGATTTGCGGAAAAAAATTAAGTTTGTGATTTTATATTTTAATTTAATGAGATTTACCTGAACTTAAAAATGATACTTTTACTGTGGAGATCGAAAAATAGAGTCAAGAAAGTAGGAGTTTGATATGAGTTTTGGAGCTCAGTCATCTTAGGAAGTTCAGGTACATCTCAATAAATTATGAGGCTCATTGTTTAGCATACCTCTTTGAAAATGACCTTTAAGCAGGTAACATACTTATCATTAAGCTCACGTTTCTACATTAATATTTTTTTGTTGGTCTGATATAATCTAATCCTAAATGTCATGCTTTCATGAGCTGTAAGTTGAAAATCATCATAATTAAAGTGGACCTATTATGCAAAATTCACTTTTTGCACAATTTTATACTTCCTTTTTGGTCTCTGCTTCTTCTAGAAACAGTCTTAAGTGCTTAAAAAAAAAAAAAAAAAACCACCCAGCTGTTTTCTGGCAATAAGTTAACATTTTTTGGTGTCTGGAAAATGAGCTGTTTAAAAAACCTCCCGATTATTAAGCCACAATCATGGACGCTGCACCATTACCTAGCAACCCCAGCTGAGCACAACCCCTCCTCTAGCAACCTAAGCGGAGCTCTGACACATTTGGTCTGCTGGTTTTACCGCTGTATGTGCTGTACAATGGCTGCTGGAAAAGACAAGTGTTTTGTTGCTGACTTTCCATTCAGAAACCATTTGTTGCATTCTTCATGGTTGTGCAGGAGGCTCCACTTCTTCTGTTTCTGGGTCTGACTCAGGGTCAAAGATGTATTGTTGTACAATTGCGACTCTGTTTGCAGCCGTTTTGACGTGTATGACGTGTATGACGTGCAAGCGTAAGCATTGAGTTGAGGGCCACCAAGCAGCAGCTGATTTAAATTTAAATTGACAGGAGATCCTAAAACAGCTCATACTGAAAGGAGCTCAAAATAGGCAGAACTGAGCAGATGAAATCTCATTATCTGAGAGTGATGTTGTATGAAGAATATAATGAACATGTTTTGTATAGCCCATAGACCTATCCTAACTTCTTCAAGGGACCTTAATAGGTCGCCTTTAACAGAAATTTAGGCTTGAAAAATCAATCAGTCATTTCAATTCATCTATAAAATGTGTTCCACTTAGGAAATTTAGTTACTGAAATAAATGAAAGTTTTAATAATATTCTAACTTTTTGCGATGCACCTGTAGGTACATAGTTCCTCCAAATCAGAACAACTCCACCAAGGTGGTTTGAGCTCCAGATGTTTCCTTGGAGACATCTCTCAGACATGCATCAATGGGAAATGGCCTTTGGACAACCTCAGAGTTATGGGAGAGATTTCTTTTGGCTGTCATGGAAACGGCTCACTGTCCCTAACCCCTTAACCCAAGAGAAGCTTGATTTAATAGATACAGGTCAAGCATTCTCAGTTCAGACTATTGCTTCCTTTTTACTTAAATAAACATCCCTAGAAATGGGTGAACAAAATGAAAAGTAATCAGAGGGCATCTCTGATTTTTCTTTGTCGATGCAGATGTGAGATGGCTTTGGTTGAAACAGGATGATGAATTATACACATACTGACCAATCGGATCATTTTTATCCTCCAGGTCACAGCAGAGGAGCCATCATCTCTCAGTACTACAACAGGACCTTGCAACTTCGAAGGCGCACGCAGAAAAGAGCAGCTGTCAAAAACTTCTCTCACTCCGCCAGACCCAGCATACGAGGTTATGGCATGGAAGCAGACACTACAGACTCACCAGGTGCAGAAAGCAAGGACAAACATCTTCGCTGAACAAACTGTTTGATGGAAATAAAACATAATCTCTGAAACGACTCTGTTGGACGTGTTACAGACAGAAACTGGGAACGCTTGGTAAACAACCTACAGAACTTGTCGGTGGATGACAGAGTGAGGATGCTCCGAGCGATGCCTCTGAATTTGGCTGAGAAAAAAATACTCAGGTACATTGTTTTTTTGTTTTGTTTTTTTTTAATTGCTCCAGAATCTTGTCAATAAATCTGTGTAATTTTCAGTTCTATCTCTCATCAGGAGGACGTCGTTCGAAAAGAATAATCAAACATATTCCAGCAGTAAGCTTCCCTGTTGGAGTCGTCTGAAATTTTACATCATTATAGTAAGTAACACCATTAAAAATGTAATTGTCACATTTTTTTTCCCTCATTTGTTAGATACTACCCCAATTTATACATGATGCACATATACTGCACCTGCAAAAGTATTCATGCCGATTAAACTTACATTTTTTTCAAATTGCTTCCTAAAACTTCATTATGTTTCACTGGGTTTTTACTTGGTGGACCAACCCAATGAAGTGTGTACTTGATTCTTTGGATGATTCTCTTCCCCTCTAATAACAATCTGAAAAGTTTAGGATACATTTCCCACCAATGACAGCAGCAAGTCCTCTGTGGGGTGTTTCAGCCACCTTTGTCTAACTAGAGACTGACATTTTTGCCCAAACTCAAAATGGATGCAGTACATATATGAGCTTCATCTTTTGTCTGTTTTCAAAAATTCTTATTTGAATTTAAATCTGGACTTTGACTAGACCGTTTTAACACCTGAATATGCATTGATCTACAGGGTGTCCGTGCATCCTTAAAAAGTCTTAAAATGTCTTAAAGTTATTTATCTAAAATTAAGGTCTTAAAATGTCTTAGATTCATTTTAAAAAATTAAGTTGGGCTTCAATATGTTCATCACAGATCTTAAATTTCATCGTGGCAGGACTGTTTACTCTCAAATATTCTTTTTTTTTTTTTTTTTTTTTCTCGTGAGACTTTTCTATCAGACAAAAATTTGAGTTGCACGGAGACTTCTTCATTACGTTCTGTAACTCGAGGCGGTTGAGGCTACCGCTAACTGGCTGCTAATATATCCTTGCGAGCTAGCTTTTTTTTTTTTTTTGCCTTTATCATTGGTAAGTGTAAATTATCGCCAGTTGACTGGATGACGTTCGTCTTTGCGACTGGCTCACTTCTGTTGTCAACCTGTACGATGCTACGTGTATTTTGGGCAAAAATGGTTGCCATTACTATTTAAAATATGTGATTTTATTTTGTACATTTCTGTCGTGATACAGGACTTAAGTTTCGTTCATAATGGTCTTAAAAAGTCTTAAATTTGAGATAGTGAAACCTGCAGAAACCTTGATCTACCATTGAGCAACTGTTTCATTGTAGCTCTGACTATGTTTAGGATCATTGTACAGTTAGATTTCTTCCCATTCAGCCTGACCAGTTTCCTGTCCATTCTGGAAAATGATGCACACCATCCCCACAGTGTCTGACTTGGAGATGGTGTGCTCAGGGGGATGGTAATTTTCCATTACACATAGTGATTTGCATGTCAGCCAGATGCTTCTTTTTAACAACAAACTTTCAGAGCTCAATCTTCTCAAAGAAGATGCTCATATTAGTAATGCACAGAAGGACCAGTCCATGCACACTATTAATATATCCATAATTTATGTTGTAAATTGCTTGCTGAACAGTGTGCGCTAAACTTGGGCTAATAAAAGGATGTGTGTTGGTGCAGAAGCTGCTGCAGACAGTGTCGCTCATGCCTATAGGGGAAGATTCTTTTTGAATCCAGTGAAAGCACTGCTCTCACTATCAGGTCATGAAATGAGTTACTGCTCTCCAACCACCTCCTTTACACAATATGCTTATTTTTAATTTAAAAATGACCTGCAGAATAAAGCAACTTCTTATTGGTTCTGGTTTTCTTTGGCATTCTTGTGCGTTTCTACTAATTCTGATGACAATAAAAGTTGTTTTTTTTTTTTAATCTTAAAATGTGGTAAAATAAAAGCAGATATATGTTGGTATGCAGACACCCAACTTGCTGAATAATTGTAAAGTTCTGTAAATGGAACACTGGACAACATACTCCTCAAGCGTTATCAGTAAATTACCTCAGAATAAAAACACGAATGAGATTTTACTGTTAAAAGTAAGAGTTGCAGTATACCATTGTCAGTGTTAAGCAAATGTAGCAAGAGGTGAAGTTGTGAGATGGAATAAAGACAAGAAGGTGGGATGATGGATAACACATTTTGAAAATAGACTCTAGCCTTTCCAAAAATGTACCTTCTACACACAATAAATAAATGCTCTGAAAACAGAAAAAATTTGAATTCTTTCCATCATATATCCCCTTTAAGGCTTTGGAGCAATTATTTCTCTTAGTTTGCCATCAGATGTCAGTGGGTGTTTCCTTGCTCTGCTGCTGTCACACCAGTTTCCTTTCTCTGCTGGCCAAGCAGTTATGACCTTTGACTCACAAAACCACAAACACACATACTGTGTCTTAACTTGCAACATTGATTTAAATTTGTTTCTGTTTCTCCATCTCCTCTCAGGCTTTGAGGCAAAGCTGGTACAGCTTTTTATCCTTCCTGCGCTCCCTGCATCTGTGGCAAATGCCGCTCAAGACAGTCAGCGGGCGCTTCGGCTCCGGGGTCCTCTCATACTTCTTGTTCCTCAAGACTCTTCTCTTCTTCAACATCTTCCTTTTCCTGTTCATGGGTTCATTCTTAGTGGTTCCGCAGGCAGTGTACCCCCCAGAGCTTCATGAAAACAGAACGCCCTTCTCTGGGCTGGAGCTCCTCACTGGAGGGGTAAGCAGTTCACTGTGCCGCCCTGGTTGTTAATCTGTTAAATTCCAGTTTTACAGCAGGAATGTCTGTCACAGTTTGAAAGTACAAGTTTCATTACGTGTGTACTTTGATCTGGGAGGGAAGATCTCTGCCTTCAGTAACAGCCAACTCCAGAACCTAATAACATCAGTCCAGTGCAGTGTGAATATCAGATTATTTCTTATTGGTTATGGTTTAAAAGCAGTGTCCCTACAAACTTTGTGGAAATGTGTAACTAACACAACCTGCAAGAGAAAAAAACAAATGCTCCCCTTCGCAAAAAAGAACAAGCTTTAATTTTTTTTTTTTTTGTAATTACAACTTATAACTTCTATAAATTCACACTAAGCTCCACAAACATCTGTAATTAACAAACATATTATTGGTTACAGCAACGCAGACTTCCTTGTTTAATCAAGTGGTAAGTTCTTAGAGGTTACACCCTGAAACAGAATTGAAATCACGAGATTAGATGAGGTTTAAAGCATTGACAGACGATAGCCTGTTTAACATGTCCAAAAGGATTTAACCACCAACAGGCACCAGCGGTGTGGCTCATAAATAAATTAAAGGTGAACAAGTGGAGCTGGATTTTTTTTTTTTTTTTTTTTTAATTTTGGAACATAACATTTCCAGTTTAAACCACTGAAATTTTATTTTACGAGTGTTGACTCTCACTGACAGTTGACTAAAAGTAAATGTCCTCCCCTCAATCGATTCATTTAACTAATATTTCCACTGAGGTCAGCTAATTTTTTTTTTTTTTCCTTAAGGGATTTGAATGTAGGCTCTGTAATATATTGATATTTAATGAGTTACTGGGTTTGAGTGTTTTGTTTGCAAATAAAACTTCTGACTGTTCATGTTGTATAAATTTTCCGTAAAGAACAAGTGAACTTTAGATTTGTTTGAACTGGGAGAGGATTGAAACAAAATGTTGGGGATATTCAACCAGTAGACGGTATTTACCACCCTCTCTCCACAAAAGCTCATTTCAGGTTAGATTTTAAAAAGTATCTCCTTTCCACCTCGGCTGTTTTCAGTAGTAGATTTCTATGCTGTTAACCTGATTGGATGCTGGTTCCTGCAGTGGAAACAGTAAAAGAATGACACCAGAAAGTTACCTTGGTTCCTTGAAACGGTTCATGTTGTGGAAACACACCTTTAGCTGTGCCAAAGGAAAAAGCCATATTGGTCAGGAGCTGGAGGCAGAGGCAAGCAGGGTCATGGACACAACTCTAGATTTAACTTTATTTTTAAACTGCCTAGTGAAGTAGACAAGTTCATTTATAAAATGAGATCAGGACTGTCCCTAACACCAGCCCTGGTTACACTGGAACCACTTTGGTGGCAAAAAAGGTGAATATCTCAGACACTGGCTTCAGTGGATTATTGAGATCTTTTAGCACAAGTACACATGATAATAGAATAGAAAAGTTATTTTATTAATTCAGTCCAGAAGATGGTTGAGTAATCATGACTTGTCATCAATGGTAGGGATGAAATGTTTTACCTGCATTTAGGGGAGTCATTTATTATTTACTCTTGGCATAAGTAGTCCTTCTTTAATGTCAACACGACTTTCTTCCAGTTTTAGTCTTTCCGTGTCCGCTACAGTTCTTCCTGTTTGCTTGTAATTACTCACACTACTATTTTAACTTTGCTCTCGATCTTCCTTCACTCAAAAATGTTGTCTTTCAGGTTCACTGTGGAGGACGATGCACATGAAAAGTCAATAAAAGAAGTTTTTGTATGGTTATCTCATCGAATTGTAAAATTACCTGTGTTGATTGGAAATCTTCTGTGTGAGCTCGTGGAAATATGTCAAGTTAAACATTAAAACCATTTATGTACATGTTTTCAGTTTTAAAATCTGTCAAACAAGCAGGATATAAATGTGTTACTAGGCAAATAAACTTGTGTGGGTTAGGATTTCTTGTTTGGAAAAACCAAAAGAAAATCTGTTTTTGCAGGCTTCATCTTTGCAAACTGTTTTGTGATTGTAGGTTTTATTTAGTTTAAGCACATAGAGCAAAAATAAAGTGTGAAAGGTTCTATCTATAATACATGGTTTCTATCTTAGGGCTACTTCGCTGACACTCTGCTGTACTACGGATACTACAGTAACTACACGATTACCTGTACAAAGAACAGCTCCAGTTCTTCAGAACCTGAGTGTGTGTCAAAGTACTCCTCCTACAACATGCCGCTCGCATATTTCTTCACAACAGGATTGGCCCTCTTCATTACATGCATCATCCTTGTGTACAGGTGAGTTGTTTTTTTTTTTTTGTTTTGTTTTTTTTTTTTTTTTTGTTTAATAATAATTGGAAATTAATCTTTAAATTAACACAGATATCTAACTGTTTACATGTTATTTCCCAAAAGCATGTCAAAGTCGTTTGGTCAGAGCTTCAGGATCGATAAGTCACATAGTATGTTGGCCATGAAGGCCTTCTGCTCATGGGATTTTAAGGTCATCAAGAAAAACTCAGTCAAGCTCCTGTCTGAAAACATCTGCACCCAGCTCAAGGTACATGTAAACTCACTTTGTTTATAAAATCACTTCCTTCCCTATCCTCCCCTCCGACTCCGTCATGTAAAGGGCAGACAGGAACGTGATGATCCGACACATTCTTTTCCCTCTGCATTCATTGCTTTGGCCTCCTTCACGTTTTCATTTCATTTTCTTTGTCTCTGGTGCTATATTTCACCACTCCCAACCTCCTCTCCCTCCAGGAGCTGTTGGCAGACGTAAATCACAGGCACATCAAGAATACATTGTTACAGAAGTTGCGCAGACTGATGGTTCATGGCTTGGCATGGGTGATCTGCATTGCGGCTACCACTGGATGCGTCACCGGCATTTACTACTTCTCAGATTACATGCACAAAGTAAGGTTGAGGGGTTTGTTCTCTTTTTTTTTTTTTTTTTTTTTTTTTTTTTTTTTTTTGTACACGGTCTTGCACACAGGATGTTTGTCTCACTGTGCCACTTCTGTTGTGTAGGCAAATCAGACACACAAACCGATGATTATCGCTCATCATTTTGATCAAACTGTTTTATTGATGGTGCCTCCTAGTGGTTGTATGAAAAAAAAATATGTATTTAAGTCTCTTGGCATTTTAATTAGCCTGACAAACAGTAGTTTGCTGTCCAGAAGGTAACTTTCATATTTTGTGTGTCTTTATAAAGGTTTTATGTGATAAACACAAAATGGAGAATAACTGTCAAGTGGAAGGTCAAGAATATATGGTTTTGTAATTTTTTTTTTTTTTTTTTTTTTTTTTTTTACAAACAAAAGTCAGTCATGTGTAAAACAATCTTTCACTAGAGTTACAATAGTAACTGTTTTGGTGTTTGTCTTTATCATCTTTGTGCATCTGGTGACTGAGGCTATTCGCTATTCTTCCCTCCAAAATTGCTCAATCAGATTAGACGAGGCACATCTGTGAATATTAGTTTTTATTACCAGCTAGCCTTTCCCACTTTGATTTAGGTCTAGACTTTGACAGGGACATTATATCACAATTGTAGCTTGATATGCATGTTTAGGGTTGTTATCCTGCTGGAAGGTGAACCTCAGCTCCAGTCTCAACTTCCGTGTCAAAATCCAACTGGTTTTCTTTCATTATTGTCTTATATTTAGCTCTATCCAACTTCCTATCAACTCTGACCATCTTTCTTGTGCCCCACTGAAGAAAAGCATTCCCACAGCATAATGCTGCTACCATCATGGTGTGCAATGCTAGCTTTCCACTACACATACTATCTTGCACCAATGTCAAAAAGTCCTTGAAGTGTATTATTTTCCTTTCCTCCTTCCACAACCTTGTGTTGATCTGTCACATAAAATACGTTGAAGTTGGTGGCTGTAACGTAACAAAAGGTGAAAAAGAGGACACTGTCTGTCACATTAGCTGTAATCTGTTATTGAAACTAATAATAAGAATATTAAAATCTGTAAACAATTATATAAAACTATGTTAACAGATTAAACTATGCATCTGAAAGACAGTAAGACAATTACCTCGAAGTAACTTTCTTCATTTTATCTGTCTGTGGTTGCTGCTCTCTACAAAACCTACAGAAAAGGGACCAAAATGATTCCGAGGGTCCATTATTAAAAGAAGCCAGGCTCTTGGTTCTGCCTGTCCTCGTCTCCTTCATCAACTTGCTCTTACCGAGCCTCTTTAACCTCACAGCCTGGATGGAAGTGTACGATTCTCCATCTCAACGCACCTACGTTGCACTCAGTCGGTAAGAGCAGTGCGATTCTTGTCCAGTTATATAAAAACTGTTTCACTGTTGAGAGAACATGAAGTATTTCTGGGTTGGTCTGTTGTCTTTGTTTTATAGAAACTTGATGTTAAAAGTGAGCGTGCTCGGAGTGCTCTGCTACCATTGGTTGAATCGGGTGGCTTCTCATTCTGACAGAAAAAATTATATTGAGGTAACTTTATTGGAGAGACTACTTTCGAGAAAGACGGTTGTTATTTGTCTTCTTGCAGAAGAATGCATTGCTTATCTTGCATGTCTTCTGTTTTGTAGACGTCATCCGAGTGCTGGGAGAGTTTTGTTGGTCAGGAGCTTTATCGCTTCCTAATCATCGACTTCATCTTCACTCTGCTGGATACCTTGTTTGGAGAGTTGCTTTGGAGGTGGGTGACCCATTGAGATCTGAGTTTTCCTAATGCTGCTTTTCAAATGTGTTTGAATACCAATCAGCAGGCCAGATGTAAGCAACTTTCACAATTCCAAAAAGTACAAATAATCCAAAAGGTTGAAGGTCATACAAAGAAGTTAATATTTTATTAATGCAACCTGTTTACTGTGGTGCCAGACGAAACCATGATTTAAGAAAGTCAAATCAAGCGACTTGGATAGCATCACCAGTTTCTATAGTTGTAGAGCAAAGCAGCCCTGGCACGTGGAGCTGAAATGGCTGAAATGCTGCAATGGGATCTGTAAAAAAATAAATAAATAAAATGAACCAAACGTTGATCACAATATGATGGTATAGAGTTGTTACCAGAAGCCTAATGAGCATATGACTCCAATGTAGTTCAAAAAATGTTAAATCATACTTTTAACTCCACTGACTCTACTGGTTAGCTTAATAAACATATTAGTTGATTTAAAAACAAACGTTTTCTGAAAATATGGGAAAAGATGTGATTAGGAATGGGGCACAATAAGACTCAAGGCAGAATAGCCTCAAGTACAGATACTAAAAATGTATAACTTAATAATATAACATTACTCATTACAGATATAATGATGTCATACCTGTTAACAGTTGTTATTTTAAGTAGGATAGATGAACTTAAGCAAAAAATAGAGCAAGCACCTTAATTTAGTGTCAGTTTGCAGTCCTGGGGTGGCACTCATTAACTGTACGTGAGTAAAGTCATGATGTGACTCTTTTTGCTTGTCTGCAGGTTATTTTCTGACAAAGTGCTAAAGCAAAACAGAAGACCAGGGTTTGATATTCCCAAGAATGTGCTGAACCTCATCTATGGACAGACGCTAGCCTGGTACAGACCATGTTGCTAGCATATTTATAAACACACACAGAGTGCTGCGATGGTGGTGACTGGTTTGCTTTCTTCTCTCCAGGTTGGGTCTCCTCTTCACTCCTCTCCTGCCTGCTGTGCAGATCCTTAAACTCCTGCTGCTCTTCTACATTAAGAAGGTACTTCCATTAAACTCCACTCAATTACTCCTTTAATACCTTTCACATTTGTTTGGTATTGCACAACATCCATGCTTCTACTACTTTCAGTTCTATTTTGCTTGGTGACCTCTGACCCCTCTGATCATATGCGTTTTTGTCTTTCCTTCCCACAGAGCAGTGTGATGAGGAACTGTCAGGCCCCCAGGAGGCCATACAGAGTCAGCCAGATGACCACCATCTTCATCACCCTCCTGTGCTTCCCCTCGTTCCTCGGTGCCTCTGTTTGTGTCACATACACCATGTGGAGGTACTCTGATACGATTCAACATACAGCCGTCTTTATCGCCATTGACACACACCATATTATCTGACAGTTCTCACCAATAAAACACTGAATAAGGAAGAGCGTAACTAACAATACAATTCCTACTGATTTATCCAATAATTATGACCTTACTAAAATTTGCAGTCATGGAAAGAAGTCACTTCCTCTTTAAGGGCAGACTGACATTCCACAGGAAGCACCAGGATTAACTATAAGACGAGTCATATTATGTTCTCCCCCCCACTCAGACTGCTTCAGGAGGAGAAAAGATGGATGCTACCATGACCCTTGCATCATTTCAACAGTAAAGCATCCTGAGACTATTTATCTGTTGGGCTACTGCTCATTCAAGTGTGTGTGCTCATTTGCATATGTGACTTAAAAAAATGCTGCTTTAAGTCAAGAATGGGATCAACATGTCACCTTAGAGCATCTTTGTCCAACAATCCAGGAGCAGTTTAGGGGTTGACCATGGATTTCCCAGAAGGATAGAGTAGCGTATCACATAACAAAGAGAATCTGAGATTAAAGGAATGATATTTTGGACAATCAGAAAAAATAAAATAATTGTGACACACTCCAAGCAACATCGATTGCTTTATCAACTTCAGTCAGGATTTGGTCAAGAAATGATGCCGAGTATGCATGGAGAAGTTATAGAAGCCTTGAAAAACATGTTGACGCCAGTGGTGTTCAGATCGATCGGCCGCTGATCATTATCGGCCGATTTCTGTGAAAAAGTATGTGATCGTGTTCGCCAATCAATGTCTTTTGTTGCCGATCTCAAACCCCGATGACCTGTGCCTCATACTTCGCAGCCTGCAGAGGCCCTGTGTCTGGCGTCTCTCCCCGTTTCCTTCACACCGCGCAAGAGCGACAGCAAACCCGAAGCAAACATGTCTGTCGTGTGGAACTTTTGCACGGTGTGAGTGAGTGACGTGAAGCACATCAAATGCATCAACACAACGAATTTAATATGACGCTTGAAAAACAAGCACTTGATGGAGCACGGTGAGTTCTCGAGGCTCGCTGCAGAGAATTAAAAAAAGACACCCGGAGCAGTCAGACAGCAGTTAAAGCAGCCCGCCGTTGCCAACACTCGCCCGTATGAGCGGGACAGTCAGACGGCTCAGCAAATAACCTGAAAAACAGTTCAATTCATCGGGCCGGATGACCAGCCTCTCTCAGGGGTGGAAGACGCTGGGTTCCACCGACTGCTCTCGCTGCTGGACCCCCGCTACGCGCTACTGGGACGTAATATTCAGAGCTCCACCACAGAATGTTCTCTACTTCTCTCACATCGAACGTCTCCTTAAAGCTGCAGCATGTAACTTTTATAAAAATGTGTTTCTTACATATCACCCTGTTGTGACAGCATAACATGAGACATAATCTGTGGAAAAAACTGAGCTCCTCTGCCTCCTTCCTGTGGCAGAAGCATTTATAACCAATTCAAAAGGTTAACAGCCAATCCATGTGATCGGTGATCGGCAGCAATAAAACCTGATCGGAGCATCCCTAGTTGGCACTGTAAACGTTACACTCTATAAACCTGATGTCTTATAATAAAAACATAAGAAATTTATTAAATGTTTATTTTTTAAACTTCCATATATGACAGAAAACAAACTTTGTAAAACAACAACAAAAATCTCAAAATCTCTCTTGGGTTAAGCTGTAAGTTCTCCAAAAACAAAAAGCTGTTGTTAGGATGGTAATGGGAATATTTGTGTAAATGCAGAAAAATACAAATAAACCTCATTATTTTATTAGCCATTTCTTGTGTTTACAGTCTCAAACCCTCAGAATCATGCGGCCCCTTCCGTGGGAACAACACCATGTTCAAGGCAGGGAAATACTGGATGAGAAAAATGGAAAACCAAAACTACCACTTGTCCCTGCTGGCCAAGATTCACACCTATCTGGTGGAAAATCCTTTTTTCCTGTTCGTGGGAGCAGGCATCGCTATGTGAGCTCACACACATACCTACACACTCATTTAAAAACCACACTGCAGCAGGATGATACAGAGTTAAAGTAAAAGAACAGAATATAGTTTAAACTTACATTGCTAAAACACTGTAATTACGCAAGTTGTCTAATTACACTCTGCATGTTTTGAACTTTGTCTTTTTCTTCTCAGGATAGTCATTTACTTCTACAGTCAGGTGGTGGACGGCCAAAGGAAGATCATCACTTTACTGCAGGAGCAGATAGAAAATGTAAGATATTTGCACTTTACATCTGTTTGCACTTCTGTGAATTAGAAAGACAATCAACAGCCAGACTCACTCATGTTCCCTGCTTCTTTCATTACTCTGTGTAGGAGGGAGAAGATAAAAAGTTCCTAATTACTCGGCTCCAGTCTGTCCATGAGCAGAAACGGACCCCAGCGAGAAGGTTCACAAGTCAGGTCAGTCTTTGGATTGTAGAACAACAGACTTGTTTGAATCTGAATAAATAATGTGCCATTGCTATATTTAGGCGTGTTTCGACTCTACGTTTATTTCCCAGAATTGCCACTGTATAGAATTACTCTAGTGGTACTGAAAAGGAAATAATTCTGATTTGAATCAGCCTGAAAAACTCTGTTATAGACTCTCGAGATATCGTGCCGCTTTATATTTGCCTGTAGTTCTGCACAGTATTGAGCTGGACAGGTGGATTTAATTCGAAGCGTTGCTGCGTGTTGAACTGCTGCTGTCAGAACCTCACCCAGCACTGCTAAAATGTGGCTGTTATATTTGGCAAGTGTACCATTATGACGATAAAATACTTCAAAACATTTGCAGAGATTTACTTGTTTCAACATTTCATTTCAGATTTGTGTCTTACCGTGGCATTGACTCTGTGTTGTGATGCTGTCACTTTAAGATCTGAGAGAAATATTTGCTGTTTTCATCAGCTTTCATTCAGTCTTGTCACCAATTCAGTGCTGCCAAAACTATGAATAAATATGGGCCTGGTATGTAATGTAATCAGTGGTGGAGTACATTTTCTTGAGTACTGTACTTAAGTACATTTTTGTCCACCTCTGAATGTAATGTGTATAATGTAATGTAGCTAGATTAATAAATACCTGACCGTTCGTACACTGGGATTGACCAGTATATGCACAGCTACATAAATTATACTTGTCCTACAATTATTATCACTCCATCTACTGAATACAGAAATGAACATTCCCATTTCTCTTCCAATTTTACTCACTTTTCCTGTTTTTCATTGCTGCAGGACGCTGAATGTTAAGGCCTCTGAACTTCTGGAAGATAAACTTCCTCAACTGTCTGAGGAATCTTCAGCCAAAAGGTTTTGTAACTGGAATAACAACAAGGAAAGACATGAACTTTATGCAGTGGTGGAAGTTAAATTCTGTTTTTACTTGGAGCAAACTAGAAATATGAAACCACTGAGAACAAAAACAGCCATGTATGAATATTTATATGCTTTTACCTTTTGGTGTCTTATCTGCATGTCATTACTTCTGGATAAGTTCAAGGAATGACAGAATTCTGTGTCATAGGTTTTAAAGAGATTTTATTTTAAAGCTACCTGAACAACATCCAGATTGTTTTGTTTCTAAAGGAGAAATATTTAGATTTCATCTCTTTTTAAAGAAGCACCTTTTAATACCAACTGTGAACTTTTTTCTGTTGTTGAAGTTATCAAAATATTTCATTAGTGTGTCATAGGTAAACTCTGGGTTTTCAGAGGTGTGTTAGTGTAAATATAGTTATTCTTTTTATAGTGAAATTATCACTATGCTTTTGTAAGTAAATTACATTTTACTACATTAATGTGTGTCTGTATTTATTTTGTTTAAAAAGGTGAGCAGAATACAGTGGATGGAAATCTTTTTTTGAACAAAATGAACAGTATTGGATCCACAAGCATAGTATTTATTACAAACATGCAAGTAGAAAGTAGAATAATGTCGAAATTTCCAAGATTTTAGCAATAAAAAAATAAATAAAAGATTGAACTGTAGGCACAAGAACAGAGTTAGATTTTAATTGTTTTTATCAGTAAATAAAACCCATGAAATTATTTTACATGGAGAAAAAGCAGCATGTTTAGTTAGTGGAGAAATCAGCACCATTGATGGGGCTTTGTTTTTGATTTTTGGGCCGCCGTGTTTCCCTGGCCCCAGTATCCGTCCACACAAATAGTGGGAATGTCCGCATCAAACTGGGAAGGGTTTTCAGTCTGGTGATTTCCCATTTGAGCCCGTCAGGTTTTACCTCCACATGAGGGTATGCAATACATGCTATTGCATATACATGTCTCCCAGTTAATTAAGAATATAAACGTTTATTTACTGCAGTATTTGAGAGAAACTCGTCTGATATAGAGGTATCGCACAGAGTGATAGATTTCAAGCATTAGTTTCTTAGTTTTCCTGATTATGGCTTACAGATAATGAAAACCCAAGATTAGGTTCTCAAAACATTTGAATATTAAATGAGATCAATAAAAAAGATTTTCAATACAGAAATCTTATCTAATGGTCATTTCTCCTGCAGACATTCAAGCTCAACAAGGAGCCAAAAGGTTCATCTCTAAAAAAGCTACATCCAACCACATTATTGAAAAGTTTATTGGAAGGAAAAAACTGTGGGAGTAAAAAAGTTCATAAACAACAGAGTGAAGTGCAGCTTTGTGAGGATTGTGAAGCAGGAGTTTGGAGGAGATTCATAAGATGCGGACTCCAGCTGGAGTCGATGCTTCAGGATCCACCACACTGAGAAGCGCCTGTGAAATGGGCTGCAGCTGACAAATTCCTTGTGTCAAGCCACTCCGCTGGTGTTGGTCCACTGGGTTTTCTGAAGTCAGTCAACGCAGCCCAGGAAGTTTCAGAGCACTTCATGCTTCCTTCTGCTCAAGCTTAATTGAGATACTGATTTTATTTTCATACCTCCCCACCCTGCCAAATGTGCTAAAAGCTGGTTCAGTGACGACGGTGTTACTGTTCTTGATTGGCCAGCAAGGTGGCCTGACCTGAACCCCATAGAAAATCTATGTAGTGTTGTCAAGACAAAGATGAATGAGCTAAAGGCCTCCTCCATGCCACGTCGCATTGATGCAGTAATTCATGCAAAAAGAGCCCCTGTGCAGCGTATGGACATATTTTTCAGTTGGCTGATATTTTTGTATAAAAAAAAAAAAATCCTTTTTTTAATTAAAGTTTTGTTTTTTTTATTCGCTCTAAGCCATAATCATCCAAATTAACATAAGGAAACACTTGAAACCTGTCACTGAGTAATGAATGTGTATAATGAGTTTAATTTTTTTTAATTATTAGAATAAATTAACTTTACATTCTAAAATACTGAGATGCCCCTGTGTTATACTGGCTGTACCCGCATCCTCTGAATTATACCATATCAATGTTGATCCCATATAACAGCTCAAACTTTCTGGTTTGGTTGTACACTGCTCAGTCCTCAAAATAAACAAGGCACTTGTGAATGTTCACATTGTTCGGTTTGTCACCAAGACATCAGCGTAAGAAGAATTTTTCTCTTCATCTCATCCATGTGCTTATAAAGACAGGCCTCCAAAAACTACAACAGCACTCATTTAACTACAACGAAGCAGCTCAGCTTCCGTTACTGAGCATGCCCAGTAGCCTCTTGGGGTCCATTCCCTGCTGCTGAGCCATCTTCTGCACGTCAAAGCCCATGTGCTTCAGGAACTGGACCACACTCATCTCCTGTCCCGTCAGCTGGTCTCTTATGGTCGGGCAGGACGGGTTGCAGTGCGGCCATGGGCAGCTGTCAATCAGGTGCAGGGGGCATCCTTTCGGCGGAGGGGTCCTGTGCTTTTTGAGGCTGTGGTTGCTGTGGCTGCTGTTGAGGTGCAGGTTGCTTTGGAGGCTGCGGTCCCAGCAGTGGAGAGCTCTGGGCAGGGAGGTGCCTTTCACCTGAATCTCCATCCAGTACCTGAGGTCATGACAACCACAAGAAAAATTAAACAGTGAAAAACAACATGAGGGACCATAACCTGAATATACAACCAAATGAATATTTTATGCATCCCTTTGTTGAGCATAAATTTTATTTTTGGCCCATACAAGTGACAAATAATGTCCATGAAACTGAAATGTTGTTGTTGAGGTGGGTTCAAGCTTGCAGGGAGTTCTCAGTCTGTTGAACTATTCTTTTTTTCACGATCATCTTCAGGTAATTTCTAAATATAGGAAATTGATCCATAAATTGGAATTTATTTTTAGATTTATATTGCACATTCAGGATCAGATGTATACATACACCTACATTATTTAAGCAAGTGTTCCTCAGCAAGGTGTGGAAAAACTACACATTTTACTGCCATCAACAAGCTCCTGCAATAAACCTACATGGATATTTGACCTCTTTCCAACAGCGTCCTGCCTTTTCAG
The DNA here is from genome assembly GCA_014839685.1 of Anableps anableps. Classification (NCBI taxonomy): domain Eukaryota; kingdom Metazoa; phylum Chordata; class Actinopteri; order Cyprinodontiformes; family Anablepidae; genus Anableps; species Anableps anableps. The sequence goes on along the minus strand of CM026065.1, from coordinate 14,861,019 downwards.
TGTAGTCTACATATTTTCATCAGGATTCAGATCCAGAACCTGATCCAGAACCTGAATGTTGGCCTGTTTTACCCATTTTGCAAGCAGTTTCAACCATATGATCCAACCTGTCGCCCTCAGACGTAAGGGTATTGGTCAGGATGTTCAGGAACAACCAAAGAAAGTTTCATGCTAATCATAAAATGGAGATTATTGACGTGTCACTTTCCATCATGAAGCAGCTTTTGCATCATCATGGACTGGGAGGGTGCCAACAAAGAAAGAAACCTCCAAAATACATCAACACCTTTTAATTCAACTGTAAACTCCCCACATGTACAACTCAAATACCCTCTATAGAAATGTTTTATGGCCAGACTGAGCTACAGGTCGTCTGCAGTGACTAGAGGAATGTTTGGTGGAAGGCATGCAAGCTTTTTCAAACCAAAGAACACTGAGTCAACTGTCAAGCATGGTGGTGGCTGCATCATGCTAAGGGTATGGCTACTACCAGTGGTTGTGGTTGCATTGAACAAAAAGGGAGGAATGATGAAAAACTAAAAGATAATGTTCTTACTTACGTTCTGGTGATGAGTTCGTGAGACAGACAAGCTGGAGCAAACATGGCTCTGCCAATCAGAAACACAGCAGCCTGTTAGAAAGCCATCACCTTATTTGGGTTGTTCCTGTCTGTGAGGAGTGTTTGCAGGTCTTACGGTATGTCTCGAAGCGTGCTCCTCAGCTCCTGACCCAGGTTCTGGATGTACCTCCACTGGCCCTCAGGAAGGGGCTGTCCGGTCAGGTGGATGTTATCGACGGTCAGCTGAGCCTCATCAAACAGCCACTGGACCACAAACACCGGACCTGTGCAAAAGAACCACGGGTCACACTCCTGCTCTGTGTTTTAAGGAGAGCCTCGGGACTTGCTTCTGTGACTCACTTTTCAGCGTTGGGTAGACTTTATATCCAAAGAAACAGTTCCACTCCTCTCCTACATGAGCCTGTCTGCAGCTCTCCGGCACCAGTCCACCCCAGTACCTGGAAAAACACAAAGTTACTGCTTTGAAACATCTTCATTTCTTCCAATCTCTCTTGGATAACTCCATCACTGTCTGACCTGATGCCTCTCTTTATGGCCTCGGTGGGGGCACAGCTGATGGTGTCCAGGCAGTCGGTGGTTTTGTACTGTTTATTGTCCAGGAACCATCCAGAGTCAGCCAACCCCCTGACCTGCACCCCCCTGTGGCCCGCTGACTGCAGCTGCTCGGCAACGTGGTCCACGTTCAGCAGGACGCCTGTACCACCCGCACTGGTGACACCAAGAGAGCAGTGAGAGGGAGAAACTGGAGCATGAAAGGAAAACAACAAGACAGGCCTCTGGTGAACTGACCTGCTGCCTGCCAGGAGCAGAACCTTGGCTTTGTCCAGACCTTTAGTCAGCAGCTCCTTCACCACCTCCTTGACGATCAGAGAGCCCATGAATGCATAATCATCTGAGAATATATAGATAGAATATGAATATGAATTTATTGGCTGTCAGACACAAGCTGGACTATAGTATGGTAATTGAAATTTAACGATGGAAATCACTGCTTATTGCACAATATCATACATGGATGTGGGTAATAACATTTCTGCCATCGATATACTGCAGACCCTTACACATAAAATCTGCCTCACTGTGAATACAAAAGAAAAGCAGAAACTTTCTTATTGCCATTCATCCTGCTTTCCTTCTTATTTAGGCTCTAAATATCTGGTCAAGTTTTCCCAATTCATTTGGCATCAGGATGATCCACAAACGGTCACAATTACACATAGAGCTTAAATATATACATACACCCTCACTAATATTTGATTACATATCCCTCAGTAGGTTGCATAGAAACCACACCCTTTCCATAGCCATCAACAAGACCGTGGAACAATTCAAGCTGGATGTTTGACCGATCTTCTTGGCAGAAATGGTGGAGTTTGTGTAAATTGGTTGAATTTATGTGCTCAAGTTTTAAGGCATAGTTTTAGCATTTTAAAAAATATTTGGAGGTAGTTCTCCTTCATGATTTCACCCACTTTGCTCAGTCCACCAATACCACTGACAGAGAAACAGAACCTCAGCATGACACCAACACCACCATGCTTGACAGTTATTAAGGTGATTTTAGATCTGAAGGTGTCTTCCAGGTGTACCTTTTGTCTTAATGGCCAACCAGCTGAGTCGTTGTCTCAGACAGGTGCTAAAAACTTTAAATTATGCCAGAAGCTTGTTGACGGCTGACGACTTGCTAAGTGGCACTTTGCCATATATTAGTGGAGGTGGATGTATATATTTGAGCCTGTGTGGAGTACAGTAAATCAAAAAGAAACTCAAACTCGTTCCCCAAATTGTATTTCATTTGAAAAATAATGATTAAAATAACTCACTGAAAACTCAAAATAATGATATTCATGATTATGACGAGTTCATGTGAACTTCTGACCTGAACTGGACATGTAACACTTAACTTAATACTGATAAAATGCACCTTTGGCAGCATTGTCACCCTCATTTCTTCACAGAGATACATCCAAAAAGCTTTGCACGCCTTTCCTCTTCAGGATTTTTTGCCCTTGTTCTTTTTTAATGATTAAATCAAACCAGGTTGCATTGTTAGGATTTAGATCACTCTTTTAAATCCTCTACTGGGTCCAGTTTTTCCTGTTTGTTTGTAGATGCTTCTTTGATTTCTTTCTGGACTTTCTGCTACAAGTTGAAATCTTATTAAAATGTAAGACATGATGCCAGCTTTTGCTTCCAATGACTGAAACAAATTTTCATTTTGGTTTCTTATTTATCTGCATCCATCATCGTCTTGAACCTGAAAACAGTTTGTAAGCTTGTGTAAAAGACAAACAGCTCCGCTGCACAATGCTGCTGCTGCGCTTCATAAAAGTTGGCTGCAGGGATGGCATTAATCGGTGGGTGGTCGGTTCCTTCTTGAAGGCTTTCACAGGAGTTGTGCCCAAAAAGTTCAAGCTTCTTTAACCAGATCAGATGATTTTGTATCTTATGGTCTAAAAGTCACTCTAGTGCTTTTTGGCAGCCTTTTAAAGGACTTTCATATCCCCTTTAATGAGAAAATAGTTCCAATCTGGGCAATAAAGGCCAAAATACTGGAGTGTTCATGTTTCCAATTTCCACAAAGTAACATTAGCATCCTTTCCCAGATTTGTGCCTCAGCAGAATCCTGTCTCACAGATCCACAAACACCCCACTCTCTGAAACTGATAAAAACAATCAGATCTACCTTTTTTCTTGTTGTGACATCCAAAAACCCACAAATGGGGGGAAAATAACAGTATACCTAAAACAATTGTGATTGAGCTAATTTACTGGGTCTTACTGTGCTCGGCCTTCGGCGTGGCTCCACTCCACACGTCGCTGGAGCAATAAGGAATAAAGCTGCAGGAAACGGTAAATAAAACACTGTTAGGGCAAAACATCTGGATTTACAGTTCATCAGTTTGCTGATGCTGATAAATGTTCAGATATAATGCAGTCTGACTGTGTGACAGTAAACTGAACAAAGCACAGAAAATGTGTTTTTAAGTGTGACTGATGTGGGAGAAATTGTTAAAAGTGCACTCTGCCCGTTGTCATTTTTGTCTCTTTATAACCTATGTTCGTTGTTACCTTAACAATTCTCTTTTCTTGAGCAAATCTTCCCTACCACAGTAAGGCAACCCGACCCACCACATTTGCGCGTGCAGAAAAACAAAATAAATTTTTGAGATGCACAAATCTGTCTTTTCCTGGTCAGTTGCAATTTTAGGTTGTTATTGAGGCCAGATTCCAATTTGGACCATTTCTGATGACTATTTCTTCAAGACTATAACATATAAAACATTTTTTTTTTTTTTTTTTTAAATGTGTGCAACATATTCTTGGGTTGAGAAAGCAGTTTTACATCCAATAGAAGATGAAAGAATTACAAGATTATTCTCTTGCATGAAAGCATATGTCTTTAAGCTGCATCTGGTTTTTATCAAACTCAAAGAAGGTGCATCAAAGTAGATAGGTGGTTGATATATGTTTATTGACTGAAATTGGAAGGGAAGAATATCCCTAATGACCGGTTTTGATCTTGGGAAAGTTAGCCGGTTCCAATCTCTGGCCAACTGCTTTTTGCATCTTCAGTAAATTTCTCCCCAGAATGTTACATTCCTGTCACTAATAATCATAAAATAATCTAATTTTAGCTTTTTTGTTACTGACAAGGTGTTTTGAATCCAGTTAAGTTGCTGCTGTTTTTTACAGTATAGGAAAACTTTCCTCTGCTGCTGTTGACCCTGATATAAATGTGTTTAATCAGAAAACATCATTTATTTTCATCTGTCTTGATCCGTTTTCAGCATTAAAAAACATGCCATTGTTAACATACTGAGCATGTATTCTTTACTGGCAATATTTTAGTGAAAATGTTTTAATCATAAAGAAAAAAAATCCTATCTTACAGAGAAAGTCACAAATTTGCGAAGCTAACTTTAGTGTTTTAGTTGTGAGATATTTTCCAGGTGTATTTTCTAAAAGATGCCTGTTTTTCTCATAAACAAACTGGAATTAAGTATAAAGAGTTTTTTCCTTTAGATAACTTGGAAATGGGAAGAAGGAGGAAAAATAAAACAGCTGAATGAAGAGGCAAGGTCTTACACCATGTTGGCGTTCCACCAGTGAGGGTTTTGCTCTGGCTCTGGAGACATAATTCCCGTCCCTGTGAAAACACAGAAGACGAATGAATCGGTGAAGGAAAGATCTCGTATGCTGGTTCACGGTCTGCATAAGTCTGGATGATTATGTGAGTATTTGTGGAGATTATGAAAATGTTTTGATTGAAGTACGTAAGTCAATAACTTTTCCTGCTTCTGTCATTAAGTACATGCAAGCGTCGAAGATTTGTGTTGCTACAGCTCTGGTCCACAGTGGGAATTATGCTCACAGAAAAAGTTAGAAACAAAGAAGGAGTTCAGTAAGAGTTTGGCTTTTAAGGATTAATTCAAGCTCAAAGAGGAAATACAAACACTTCTATGAATCCTGACCATTCAAAGGATATTTTCTCTTTCCCTCCGCTGATGGAAAAAGCTATGTGAGTGTGTGCAGAGCTTTTGAAACACAGCAAACTGGGTTGTGCACTGATGCAGTGACAGTCGTACCTCTTCTGCTTTGTGGCCACTTGGTGGAGCTCATCAGATTCCTCATGGCCTCATATCTGCTGTTGCAGGTCTGTTTGTTGAAGCAGTACCATCCACCTGCACCACACACACACACACACACACACACACACACTGAGCTCATCAACAGACTTCACAGTCCTGCAGCAGGCTGACTTTAATCCATAGGTCTATTCTCACCTTCCAGGAACAGAAGCCACCTCCTGCTGCCTTTAGACTCCTTGATGTAGTACCTGAACAAGAACATCAAATCAGGTAGAAAAGGATTGTGCACACACATGCAACCACCTGCTCCACAACAGCAAAGTTTCTCTGTAATTATTATCCTCCAATCACTTTTTCCGTCTCAATAGCCCCTGTGAGCACACACACTGATACTCTGGGGCCATGCATGCTCATTAACAAGGACCACAGTGTTAATTAATATTGTTAGCATATCATCACTCTTAAAATATAATTGTAAAATGTTGAAAATATTTCTGTGAACCCTGGATTTAAAGCTGTATCATCATCACTACATCATCATCATCATCATCACTGGGACATTAACCAGCAATTCTTCATCTCAACAACACTTAGAAAGTTAATGAACGGATGTACTAAATAGGATGTGCTGTATAAAGCAGAAACTGTGTGACTAAGACCCAAAATGACTGATCTGTGAAAACAAAAATGATCCACAAAAGTGAGAAAATATTGTCATGGTTATTTTTACAGTCTGGAAATGCATTTTGTCATATAGTTGTATATTATTGCTTGCAAACTCAGGCATCAATATGTTTTTGGGGTGTTTTATGAGATACCATAACGCACAGTGGTGTGTATTTGGAAAATGTAAAGAAATATATACATGGTTTACAAATAGATAATATTGCAAACGTGTGGCGTGTATTTGTGTTCAGCCTCTTTCAATCTGATACCTCAAAATACAATCAACTGCCTTTAAAAGTTACCAAATTAGCAAATAGAGTCCACCTGTGTCTGATTTAATCTAAACATAAATCCAGATGTTCTGTGAAGGTTTGGAGGTTTGTTAAATACACAGCAACAGAAACATTGCAGTTGCAGCATCATGCTGTGGGCATGCTTCTCCTCAACAGAGATACTGGGAAGCTGGTTGGAGAAAAGGGGAAAATTGGGAAAACTTCAAACTAAAGATGAGGTTCACCTTTCAGGATTACAAGGGCCATAAGTATATAGCTATAACTACAGTGAAATGGTTTAGATCAAAGCTAGCTGATCCGTGCTGTGCTGGTACCTAACACATGCCACTGTTTTGTACCAGAATCTGTGACAAAACATGAAAACTGCTATTCTATTCAATCTGATTCATTCTGAGAAATTTCGCAGAGAGGAATGGGGAATAATTTCAGTCTCTAAATATGTAAAGCTGGTAGAGACACACCCCCCCCAAAGGACCTGCAGCTGGAATTGTAAAGTGTTGACTCAGGTGGCTAAATACAAACTCACACAGCACTTTTAAGACTTTTTTTTCTGTTTTAAATCATGTATCTTTTTCTTAACACTTTAAAATGAGATAATATATTGTGTTAGCCTATCACATAAAATCACAATAAAATACAGTGAACTCTTTGGCTGTAATGTGACAACTTGTAATGATTTTTTTTTCACTTAAATCTATTCTTGCTTTAGTTGTAGTCCGGATGAATGAGAAGAATTTCAAACTTGATTACATGGGGGATAAAGGTCTCTGTGTCAGCAGTCATGATCTCTTTGCTCTGCGCTCTCTCTGATCTGATCCTTTGATCCATTTTGGTCACATCCGGAGTGACAGGGGCAGGGGACCCCAACCACCACAGACTGGGCGCTTGGTACAGCACAAAACTTATATACAGTTAAACATAAGCTCCAGCAGTGCACTTACCCCGCAGATGAGCCGTCGTTGCAAGTCACCGACACATTACTCAAGAGGTGCAGCTTCATGTCTTGCTCCAGCTTTTGCGCAGAGCAAGGGTACAGGGACTGCGCCAAGTTCTTAACCTGCACCATAAAGTTGTCCATGTTGCTCTCCACGGCTGTGAAGTCTAATGGGAAGCTCTCCGGTCCTTCCACCCGCTGCTGCTCCGGCGGCTGCGGCTGCTGCACCCGCCTGGTCTGAGCACGGCTGCCGCGCACTCGGCGCGCTTCCACCGGAGCGCTCATGTGGATGAAAAGCAGCACCAGGCAGGAGCGCACCGCGGACAGTCCGGCCAAGCTTCTAAACCCACCACGGCTCCTCATTTCTAGCTGTTACAGGGGCGTATGTATAAGCCGGGTCCGAATCAAACACAACATTCTATATGGGTTTTGGAGAGATGGGAAGTCCTGTTAAAGCACATGAAGTCCTCCTGGAAGCGATCGTTGACTTGTGGGTGGACTGGAAGAGCGCAGATTATGGATCTCCATCGTTTCTTTGAGAGACAGGCAGCTGCTTTCAAATTCACCCCAAATTTACGCACGGAATCAGTTCAGATCACTAAATTAATCCATGTTGCGCGTCTTTACGCGCGCAGGGAAACCTTTAAATTCTGTTAGGCGCAGAGTTATTTCCCTCCTGATCCAAGTCCTCATGATCTTCAGATGAAGAGGGTATTTATCTGAAGTTCTTCCCTCCTACCCGTTCCTCCCTCTCACTCCCGTGAGCCAATCAGTCTCTGTTGTGGTTGGCTGATGCTACTTGCGGGGCGTCGGTCCCCACACCCTGAGCGCGCGTTTGCAGTGGCACGCCCACACTCTGGGTTTAGTCGTGCCCTCCGTCCCTTTGATGTTGTGTCATCACATGACCACGCAGCCTTTGAACAGTTGATTGAATCCGGTGTGTGAGGGTCCGCAGTGCTGTACATATTTTTAGTCTTTTTATGAGCTGAAAACGGAAACCTCACTTTTCACGTCGTTTGCGTGGATGATCTTGAGCTGCTAGAGGTGATAAGGTCACTGGAAGAGTTTAGATCATGTCAGTGGTATATGTTGTCTTGGGAGTATGACACACGTAGATCTCTCGTCAATCATTCATTCCTGCCTGACTTTCTCATCACTTTTACTAAAAGTAAAATATTTTTTTTTGGGGGGGGCAGGGTTCTGGAAAGTTAAGCAAATTAATATCCGTTGTCGGTTCTTGCAGTAATTGCGCCCTGGATAAGGTCTTCCTCTTGCCCCCAGTTTTTATGCTTTCCTCAATCTATTACGGTCCCGATGCAAAAAAAGGTGATGAAAATCATAGTTCGTGTGTTATGATAAAGATTGAATAAATCTGTTCCATGTAGATTGTTCAGGCTTGATCATGCTAAGTTTTTATATGTTGAACTAGAGATGATCAAATGTAGGCCAGAGTCCTTAAAAAACCCCAGTAAAGTCCCAGATACTTCTTCTGAACCTTTAATTGGAAGCTGAGAATTCACATCATTTGCCAGCTTTGGCTCATGGCCATTTTTTTCTTTCACTGCTCTTCCTGTGCAAGCAGTCCCTGTGCAAAATGAATGAGAAAAGTCAGTCAGGGCCAACTAAGCAATAACTAAGAAGCGCTTGTGGCACCCCACAACAGAAATGCACCCTGAGTATTGAGCCATACTGTCCTTATGAAAAATTGCACTATTTGCAATAGTTACTCATCAAAGGTGATAGGCCCTTTTAAACACATTTGAGGCAAAAATATGCAAGAACCAAAAAGACAGCTATTAAATTATCACACATCTGTGTGTTTTTTCAGCTTTTCGTTCTTAATATCTTAGTAAACTTCAGACTTTCAATAAAACTACCAAACATTTAATCTTTCACAATTGCAACCCTTTAAATGTGAATTTCATTCTTTGAAAATAATTTAGTACAAAATAAAATTGTTTTTTTTTTTCATATGTTTAACAAAGGGTTGAGGCTTTGGAGATGATTAGAGTATATACACTGCCAACTTGAATTTGATGTTTTACCTGAAAATATCAGATTTGTTGCTAATCTCTAAACAATCCAAGAACACCTTTCAAGAGCTGCAGTTTTTGGAAAAACTTGGACACAGTGGTCTAGTCATCATAGCTTAGCCCCTGTCAAAGTCGCTATAGCCCATATTTCCTGCTTCTAACACAACAACATGGAGGAAAAAATTCTTAAGGAACCTCTGGAGAGTAATGTGCAAAGAATGATTCTTCATAAAAATGAAGAGCATTACGGACAACCCTGAGCATCCTCTTCATGAGACTGTTATACAGCAACCGAGTGCTCTGAGGCTTCTTCAGAACCGCTGTAATACAGACTGCTAAGGAAACTTTTCCTGCCCACAGCCATCAGCATGTACAATGAACGTTTGAGAAAAAATGTACGAGTTGCAACAACAGATAATTTTCCTCTGAGATTAATAAAGTATTTTTGAATTTGAATTGAACTAAAATCTGATCAACAAATCCTAGCCACCAATGGGAGCAATAATGACATGGGTGAGATTTACTCCAAAGGACCTGCAGCTGTAGTTGCAGATAAAGCGTTGACTTGTGGGGACTGAATACAAATGCACACCATATTTCTGTTATATTTTTATTTTGAAAGAAATGTAAAATCATGTATCCCTTTCCTTCAACTTTACAATCACACTCTACTTTGTGTTGGTCTATCACCTAAAATCCCATTAAAACATACTAAAGACTTTGGTTGTAATGTGGCAAAATGTGGAACAAGCACTTTATATGAATACTACTCTGGCTCTGCTTTCCCACAATTTATAAAATAACAGTGAAGATCCTAAACTGCACACACAACTACAAATGTGTTCAGCTGAAAGAATGATTCAGAATATCACCTTTATGAGCTTAACAGAAAAAAAAGTCACATCATGTGTTTTTTAGGCACCTAGGTATGGAAAATCATAAAACACTTTCCATCCAGTAAATTTTAAAGCTCCTGTCCTGCTGAGTGAGGAAGGAAGCCAGTTGCTTAGTTGTTTATTCAGATGGTGACAGTTTCCCACCAGAGGTCTCTCCTTCTCCTTCTTCTCCTTTCTTGTTGGCTTTGTATCTGAATATAGACCAAGTTGTCTGTCTGTCTGTCTGTCTGTCTGTCTGTTGTTGGGCTTCTGAAGCCCTTTCACACCTCTCCATCTGTCAGTGCCACGTGTCTAGTTGTCTTTTCGCTCTGACTCTGGCTTTGATCCGGTTTGATCCTTGCTGACAGAAAATAGCCTTGATTCTTTGGTATCAGCTCAGGTCATCTGTCAGACTTCTCTAAGTACGTACATGAAGTCATCTGAGAAACAGATTGACTGTGTTGTGGACGGAGCCACTGACAGGATCAATCTTCTTCGCCTTGAAAAGCCACTGAAAATAACTTGAAATCTCTTTTTTCACATTCCTTTTAAATGTCCTAAAATAAAAAAAAGAGCTTTATGCTGTGGAAGATCTGATGCCCTGCCGATGGATGGGTTTGGGATTTATTAAAACAACAGCATAAACTTCAGCACCCTCACATCAGTGACACGGCTTCAACTGTTGTTGACATTTTAAAGTCTATTGTGGCATCATAAATCTACAAGTGAAGGGTTACAGCTTATAGAAATAAATTGAACAAACATTGTTTTTTAAAGACCCATTTGTTTTGATGCAGTGCAAAATGTGTTAGACATTTATCCAGAAGATTTCATTTGGTCTGGGGGAAAACTTCATTTTTTTCCTGTAGAGATGTTTTGTTAAACAACTTTAATGTGGTAAAGTATTGGCTGCCTTGCAAAAGTCTAAATCCTCCTTGAAACTTTTCTCAGTTTGTCACTCCACAACCCCAAACTTTAATTAACTTTATTGAGATCTTATGTGACAGACCAATGCAAGTAGTCCATACATAATTGTGAAGTGGAAAGGAAAGATTCATAGACTTACAAATAAAGAACTATAAAGTGTGGTGTGCATTTGTATTCAGCTCTCATGCAGAGATCGACAGTCAGAATTTGATTTCTAAATTACGCACAGCTCAACGCCACTAACAAGTGACTTTTAAAGGAAATTTGCTGTGCTAGATTTTATTTAGGGATCTCAGAGTAAAGGGGGCTAAATGCAAATGCATATCAAAATTTCAAGGTTTTTGTGTGTTAAAGAAAATATTGAAAACCATGTTTCCTTTTCCTACCACTGTACCTTCATACCTTACTATCACCTAAATTACAAATTAATTGAAGTTTGCGGATGTAACATAACAAAATGTGAAAAGTGTCAATGCTTCAGCAATGACACTAATCTTGCTGTCTTCCTTTGCCACATATCTTTTAAGTATGGAAGTACTTTTATGGTTAAGTCCATTAAACATCTTTTTGTCTTCTTCATCATCCAACTAATATACCACGAAGCAATGTGCATTTCTGCCATTTTTCATAACAGTGGAACTGTTTAAGCTTTTTCTTTTATCTATGCTCCTAAAGTGCTCTTCTGCTGACTCTATAAATTTGATGATTTGCAGTATTTCAAGAAATGTCAGAGGAAAAGGTGGTGCCAACTGGGTAAGTTGTGAGCAAGTCCTTGTTGTTTTCCCATCATGCACCATTCAAGTTCATATTTTTCCATATATATATTTTTTTCTGTCGGAAGCGAAACAAAAAAGAGAATGAAAGAAAAAATGTTCTGATTACAATGTTTACTGTGAAGCAAGTTAAGCCTGGCTGTATAAATGTGCGTGAATTGGTTCTTTAAATATTTTTTGCTCTGTAACGAGGACAATAAAGTTGATTCAAACAAACACAGTGGCGTCACTACAAACAATGGCAGCCAGCGGTTCAGCTGTAACGGTTCTGACTCCAAACGGGAGAAGACAAACGATTAAAGTGGCTCCAAACACACCTTTGTTACAGGTAAGCCCGTGTGCTTTCTGCACACGGTGCTCTCAGACATCTGGAACTCTCTGTTTAAGTCTGAGCACACGACAGCAAACTGTTCTTCAGTTAGCATGCTAGGCTAACGCCTGTTAGCCAATGACAGATCAGTTTTTAGCCTTTAGGTGAATTAAATTAACACAACTCATTTATTATCTGACTTACTTTAATCTGTTACACTCTTGCTGTGTTTACCGTTCTCAGGTGCTGGAAGATGTTTGCAAAAAACACGGATTTGACCCCAATGATCACGGTTTAAAGTGAGTGTGACAATAATATCTATCTATCTATCTATCTATCTATCTGCATTCAAAGCTCTGAAGGTTGGTCGCATTTTCAAAATGCGATGTGATTAAATAATTCCTTAAAAAGTCTACACACCGCTGTTAAATACCAGATTTTCTTCATGTAAAACAAATCACGATGAATAATTTCAGAAGTTTTTCCACAGATAATATGAACTATAACCTGTGCAACTGTTTTAAGGAGTAGGAGTCTTCCAGCAATGCACATCTAGACTTGGCAATATCTGTGCACTTTTCCTTGCAAAGCTGTTCCAAACCTGTCAGATTGTAAGCAAGACTCCTGTCACGGCGCTTTAAAGATCACCTCACAAATTTTCAGCTGTATTCAGTCTGGGCTTTGGGCGGGGCACCGCAAAGTTTACATTTTCTTCTAGTGAAGCTCATTCTTTAGTTTACCTGGATGTGTCTTGTGCCATTAGCATGTTAAAAGATGCAGTTCCTCTAAATCTTTAGCTTTCTGGCAGGGACTGAAGATTTTATGGCTGCATTGACTGGTATCATATCTCCCTCCACCTTGATTAGGATCCCAGTTTTAACTAAGGAAAAGCAGCAGTTTTGATGTTTTTTAATGGGAAACACGTATTGATAAATTATTCTTAGAGTATGGATTTTCTAATTTTTTTCCTAATTTTGAGCACTCTCGTGTTGTACCTCTCACTATCAAAGCTCTAGCAGAGCGTATGAGTCAGTAAGCAGGAGGCTTTGAGTGTAAGCTACATATGTTTCTATTTATGATTTCTTTATAAATTATGAATTAGCTGGTCTTTGTAGTTCTGCTCTGATTTCAAGCTGAAAGTTCACAATTCAAATTTTTTTAAATTGTTTGTTTTTTGTGTATTTTTGCAGCTTTCTAAACTTTTACTTCACTGGCTTTATGCTTACAAGTATTTGCTTCTCTATTTTAGCTCTTTAGCTTTGCTTTAAACAGAGAATGACATGTGGATAAGGTCGTTTTTAAAGTGCATTTGTAGTATGCCAAATTGATTTGTGTGCTGTGAACACTATTGAGGAGATTTGCCAAAAAATAACTTGGATTCTTTTTGTAATTAATTTATAGTAAGTAATTTTACAGATGTCATCTGCCTTATTTCTGCTTTAAACTTGCTGACAGGTTTCAGAGGACTGTTCTTGACCTGACACTGCCGTGGAGGTTTGCGAACCTTCCCAACAATGCCAAACTGGAAATGGTGACAAGTACAAGGAAACAAGGTGTAGCTGACAGCCAGGTTAGTTCAAATAAAGTTAATTTTTGTTTGTGTGTGTGTGTGTGTGTGTGTGTGTGTGTGTGTGTGTGTGAGTGAGAGAGAATAGGAAAATGGTGTTAAAATCTGGTCATAACCAGAACCATAAAGACATCAAACAGTGGCAACACTGGAGGTGTATTTGAGAAGTTAAATCAGGTATTTATAGGGATCATCTGCTTGTTGGAATAACTAGAGGCAAGAGTTTAGCAGATTTTAAGTTGTCATTTATTGGTAACTCCTCCAATAAAACCCTCCAACGTAAAACTACACGACAGCTTTATGTTTCTGTAGTTACCTGTGAGATTTTAGCTCCACAAGACATTTTTTAGATGATTTTTTTATTTTTATTTTTTTTTATACACTAAAATAAAAAGGAATACACTGAAATTACTATACCATAGGTATTTTAAATCACTAGCTTATGATTCCCTGAATATTGTTCTAAAACCATGTATCTAGATTATTCCTTTTGAATAAATCCTTAACTCGTCAAAATCAGGATGTTGTCATTTTAATTCAAAAGCAGTTTGTCGTCCAGAGAGAATTATATCAAGGCAAAGAAGCAGAAGCATTTTCTTAGCGCAATTAGGTCCTTTAAAGAAGTTCAAAGTATTACAACATTACCCACTAATACTAACAATTGCAAGTTCTAATGTACTGACCGTCTTCTTTGATTTATCAATAACATCGGCTCCAGTGTAACACTGATGCTGCATTCAGAGTTGCTAACAGATCATGTTTTCAAGCCTCAAATACTAATCATATGGTTTGAATTTTTACTTTTGTTCTTCCACATGTTCGTGATTTGTGGTCGTGAAAAGTCTATATGACGAAAAGAGTTTAGTTTTAGTAATACTGGTAGTTGTGTTGGTCTATACTGTATGCCGTGAAAGATTTATAGCCAAATAGACTGTTGAATTTTTGAAATTCCTTGTATTGTCTCTTTTTGTTACACGGCAATAAATATAGCAAAACATGACAACTTAAACTTATATTGCACATCTCTAGTTAGATTGTTAATAACTTATGTAAGGGACATCAGAGGTTCTGGGAAATTTTGTTGTTAATAGTTAAGCAAAATCAGAAGCAAAATAAATACAGAAAATGCAGTAAAATAAATTTGAAGCTATGTGAAGATTAAAATTGGAATGACCTACATATGTACTTTGAGTTTAAGGTGGACCATGGAAGCCTTCTTAAAATCCAGAACTAGAAGCTATTTAAGATGCTTTCAATATTGGATGCCCTCTAAGAGTTGGTTTTGGTGTTTATGATATTTTTGAATTAGTAATGTGCACATTTATGCTCTACAGCCCAGATAAAAAATTTATTTCAGAATTTATTCCTTTTAAAACATAATTAGACGAACAATTTTGCATGTAGTCGGCTGTAAACTGCCTGATAAAATATAGGTACCACCTGGATTTAACTAAGCAAAGGGCTTCATCTGGAAAGTGCTGCAGTATTTAAATATGTTGCAGCTGTTAACAAGTTATTTAACTCCAACTGATGCAGTCAGTGGCTTCTTGTTCTTTAAAGAACTTCTTTGTCTTGAGTGAGACAATCCATCCATCCTTTCTTCCATCCATCCATTTGTCCATCCATCAGTCCAACCATATAAGTCAAGTTTATTTGTATACCACATTTCAGCAACAGGGCAGTTCAAAGTGCTTTACATGATAAAAACATAACATGACAACCAATTATGAAACAAACAACAAACATTACATTTTGTCAGGCTTCATCAAGAGTAATCACCATCGATCTGTTTGTCCATCGTCTGTTCATCAGTCTGTCTGACCATCCATCCAACTATTTATCCATTTGACCACCTATCCATTCATCCATCCATGCTTCTTTCCTTTTGTCTCTCTATCCATCCACTAATCCATTCATTCATCTGTTTGTCCATTCTATAAAATTATCATGAACTTTTGTGTTTATACTTCGAAAATGGTTCCAAAATAGACAGAAACCCCTGGAAATGTGAGTCTGGAAAAGTTAGAAGTTTGATTATAAATGTATAAAATAACCCTGTATTGGTTACATCTCTTGCTGATAAAAATGTTTAAAGCTCCAATTATACTTATACTTTATTCCTTACATTAGTCGCTCACCTTGGTTCATCATCAGTGTTAGGATTTGGTAAATTCCCTATCTTTCTTCGTTCTCACTTGTCTCCAAAAATACACAGTTTGTTGCAGCTGAGCTGTACTTTCCTATGACATCATAGGATGATAATCTGAGCAGTAAAACTCATTGGTGTGTTTGATCTGCTGCTCTGTTCATTTGATGGATGGCTGACTTGTTGAGCCCTCACAGATTTTTATATATATTCACATGTCCACTCACCTCAGGCAGGCTGGCGTGTGTGTTTGGTGTTGATGGCCAACTCTCTCTTTTCATCTCTCCTGGTGAGCCGACGTTTAGCGCTCTCTCTGCGCCGGACAACGGCATTGTTGAGTAAACATAAACAACTCGTAGTATGACTCAGAGACAACGATAATCAGCCTCACACTGTTGCCTGGTGTGTTACTCATTTTCACCCTGATGTAGGCCCACATGTGCGACCAAAACAAGTTGGATTATCAAAGAGTTTACTCCTCTGAAAAAATGGCTTCAGATCAAAGAGCCAATAACTTTCCTTTAGATTTCATCAATGTGAGATTCTTGAGGTTTAGGGATATAGAACATTATTTTTAGTTCCTTTAGTGCTGAGAAAGCGAAAGGAACAAACTTCAAAGTGTTTTATAATTCCTGTTTTAGCCTGAATGCAGTGTTCTGGTATTTTATTTGTTTTTGTATTTTTGAAGTTTGTTGTGGCTGATCATTTATGAGGACGAGTTATTTCTGCATTATGTTTGTTTGTTTAGTTGGAGCGTTTATGTTCTCTGACGCAGCTTGTGTGTTGTTGTGTTTTGTTGCGCGTCAGGTGCGGATCGCGCTCCAAATGGAGGACGGCTCTCGGCTCCAGGGTTCCTTCTCCTCCGGACAGAGCCTGTGGGAACTGATCACATATTTCCCTCAGATCAGGTGAGTGTTGAACATGTGCGCTGACACAAGGAGATTGGGACAGAACTGAGATGATTCCCTTCTTCAGGAGCGCTTTGTTGACTGATTTAGGATTTAAAAAAAACAGATAATAATGGACTTTTTAAGGTCCACTTAAGTTATGCATGAATCAAAATGAGCTTATTTAAAAATATTGAACATATTTTAGTAATTAGATCAGTAATAATTAGTTTTAAAGGAATATTAAATGTTACATTGTATAAGTTGATAAATTAAAGATAAATGGTTAAATTAAAGTTAATTCCTGTTTTGTTTTTTAAATAAACATGTCCTATCCGGCAGTACAGCACTCAGAATTGATTTACTTTAACTAGTGGAGCGTTAGAGCTAAAATGAATTGCTAAATCAAATTGAATATGACTTTTATCCTCAAGCTGTCAGAGAACTGATACAACAAAATGTAGCATTTGGGTCAGTCATCAGTGTTAAGTGTCATCTTGTTTCTAATTATAGGAAAGGAGCACGTTGTCCCAAATGTGAAGAAATTACTGACATCGTCCATTGGCATCACCTTAAACACAAAAGTCTAAAACACACTGTCTCAGTTTGACCATGATAACAAAGCATTTCACTAGAATAACAGACAGGATTACAGTAACATGTTATCCATAAGAAAAAGAGAAGCGCTAAAATAAAAAAAATAAAATAATTCTAAAATAAATGACTAAAGATAGATTAAAGAAGATGTTGCAGCAATGTGGCACAAAATGAATATACCTCTTATAGGTCCTGCAGTTTTCGGCTTGCTGTTGCATGAAAAATGAACACGGGCCAAACCAACATCCGCCTTCTCTGTCAAAGCCTTTTCCCACACATCATTACTCACCTTTCACACACTCATGCAGCTGTTACCCAGTAGTTCCAGCTGTGTGGTGCCAGGTGCTCCTGCAGTCCACCGGCCTTCATCTCGTCTCTTAAATTACATCACTGCATATCCTGATCCTCTGCCAGCAGAGTTATGCTTCTACAAAACGAGTATCAGTTTCACACCGGCAGAGAAAAAAACATAGGGAATGACGAGAGACAGAATGGTAGGCTTTGATTTTTAGGAATTTAGGGGAACAATAGTAAAAACGTTTATGGTTCATTGTGTGCACATGGTTTACACGTGCAGTGTGCCAGTACATACCATGAGGTTTTATTGTTATACCCCTTTTGAAAAGGGGAATAATAGTTAAAAAAAAAAAAAAAGCATCTTGTTTTTTTGTTGTCACAGTTGCAGTACACTAAAACTATTTACCTACGGTTTTAATCTTAGTTTTACTTTTACTTCCCTGCCTCCTTCCAGTGTGTCGGAGCTGTCCGAATCTGGAGCCACTCCTGCGTGTGTTTACATGAGAGACGAGGTATGAAGCCTTCCTTCAACTCTCCCTTTCTCAAGAGATGAAAGTGAGTTTTATGGAAACACAGCTGCTTGTCCATGTGTGTGTAGGTGAGTGGAGAGGAAGCATTAAAGAAAACCACTCTAAAGTCTCTGGGTCTTACAGGAGGAAGTGCCATTATCAGGTAGGCCGAGCACATCGACCCTTCTTATGCTGGAATATAAAAAAATATTTCTTGTTGTGTGTTTTTTTTTTTTTTTTTTAAATTTATTTTCACTCTTTCTCAAAACAAAAACAACTTACTGAGCTCCAGAATGAGTCAGAATTTATGTCCAAATATATTTTAAGTTTAAACGACAGACCACGGAGTAGGACTGCTGTTCCAGCCTCAAGTGTTTAAAAAAAATGTAATTATTAGGCCTTTAGCTTCACTTTTTCTGTTGGAATTTTGCACCTTTAAAATATTGTTAAGGTTTAATGTAAAAAAATAAATAAATAAATAAAAGTAACTCTTTGACAAAATCTATTAAAAGATGGTAAGCACAGCATTGCTGCATTACAGTCAACCTTCCTGTTAGCTGCTAAAGTCTTGCTCTCTCCCGCTCTTTTGCAGCATGAATAAACCACTGGGTTGTCTCAATGTATTGATGAAAATGCTTTTTTTTTTCCCCTCTCTGTGCCACTTGTAGCTTCATTTTAAACACCTCACTGATACTGAAAACATGACAGCATCCAAACCAAACTGAAAGCTACCAGCATCATCTGGTAGCTTTCAGTTTGTAGCATTCACTGACCAAAAAGAAAAGAGAGCATTTTTAAGTTTCTGACCTGTCGATCAAGGTGAAAAGCGTCTGGATTTGGTCACGGGTCATTTTTCCAGTGCATCTCAAGGGGTTGTTAGATATTTTTGGTTTGTTTATATTTGATGTTTTTTCTTGTTCATTTTTAGCGAAAGTAAATAAGTTTAGAGATGTGATTTTAACAATTTCTGTTTTAGGTTTCTACTCAAAAAGGACAAAACAGGAGGAGAGGAAGATGCAACTGTTGCGACGCCAGCCGCACCTGCTGCAAAGGAAGCCACACCCAGCAAATCGCCTCAACCTTACCCTGCTCCATCGATTCCAGAGATGCCAGCAGAAGTTGTGCCAACTAATAACTCAAGTCCACTCGAGTCATCGGAAACCCCACCTGTGTCAGCTCCAGTCTCGGCTGCAAGCTCCTTTACTGAAGACGTTCCCAAGCCTCAGGATGTGGTTCGAACCAAAGGTTTTCCTGCAGGGAGCGAAAGAACAGTTGAGGATGGAGAGGAACCCGGACCTTCAGGATTCAACTCTCACCCAACTGCCTCCTCCTCCTCCTCCTTTGCGCCATCAGCTCCTTTCATTCCTTTTTCTGGTGGTGGTCAGCGCCTCGGGGATCTGGCCGGAGACACTGGACACTCGCTGTCTTCATTGTCATCCTCCTCTCTGTCGGCTCTGACCACAACGGTGGAGTCGCCCAAAGCCAAGAAGGCCAAATCAAACCACAGCTCTAAAGTGAGCCCCAGCAACGCAACACATGCATGTATTTTCTGTAACATCTCATTTAGTTAACACACCTTGAAAGCTGCTGTCATGGCGTATCAGAAGATGTTTCAAACCTTGTTTTGCACAACTGCTTTAAGGCGTGTTTCACCTTCGCCCTGATCAACATGTTGTTTCTGAGGTAGAACGAGGAAACGCTGCTGATGAGCCAGAAAGGGAGTTGGTCACAGAAAGTAAATCAGTGTTTGAGGCAGATTTAACCGTTTAAAAAAAATCAAAAAACACCACCTTTATTTGGTCAGCTCAAATAATCAAGGTGAAGCGGCAGTGATGTACAATAAAGGTGAGAGTATTGTAACATAGCCTCTTGTACGATAAGGGCTGCTGACGCTTTGTTGCTTCTAAGTACAAGAAGTTGTTGAAATGTGACATTAAATAGATCTGGAAAGTGGATTTTATCTGTGATTGAATGATATGAAAGAATGAAAGCAGGTTTTCACAGAACTACACAAGTTTTCTGTTAAAGCTGAAGAATTTCTGTCTAACTGGAAAAATGGAGCTGATTAGGGATCGCTTAGCTGTTTTATTTTTGAGGTGCCAGTGCTTAAAAAATAGAAAATTCTAGACCTTTATAACAAACTTTAGCTGGTTCCTTGTACATGATGTCAGGCGGGTAAAAACGAAACGATCTGCATGAGGCTTCATGGCTGTATTGATGAGTTTAACTTTTGTCTTGTCAGCGTAAAGCAACTATCAAATCGTCAAACCGGGGTCTGGATAACAGGGAAGAGTTTCTCGAGGTAAACCTTTTTTTTTTTTTTTTCCAGGTTCTCTCTGTATTTAAGTTTAGCTTCTTCTCCTGGTTAGGATCTTCACATTTATTACGTTTTCAGTGCCATTCAACTTAATGAACCTCTTTCTCCTGACTTGTTTTGGATATACTGTGTTTCTCTAAAGAACCTTTTCCCATTTTGTCATGTTACAACCACAAACATCGGTGTCTCTTCTCGAGGTTTATGTCATAGATCATTACAGTAGCACATAATTGTGAAATTGGAAAAAAAAAAAGATTGGGTCTCTCTCTTTTTTTTATATTTTACAAATAAATACATGCAAGGTGTGTAATGCATTTGTATTCAGTCCCTTGGATTTAATACTTTGAAAGAATCAGTTTTCCCTGCAATTACAGCAGCAACTCATTTGAGATACGTCTCTATCAGCTTTGCCCATCTAGAGACTGAGCTTTGCTCTTTCTTCTTTGCTAGATAGCTCAAGCTCAGATTGAATGGATAACATCAATTTTCATTTCTTGCCACAAATTCCCAAAATTAATTTATGCGTGAATTTTATCTGGAAGAGACAGCAGAGACAACGTATGGTCACCGCATGATGCTACCATCAGCATTTCACTGTTGGGATGCTTCTCATTCTGGGCCAAAAAGTCCACTTTTGGCCGCATTTCTCAACAATGGCTTTTTTTAGTTGCCGTTCTTCCATAAAGGCCAGATTTGCAGAGTGTGCAAGTCGTAGTTTTCCTATCAACACATTCTCCAACTTGAGCCGTTGATCGCTGCAGCTCCTCCAGAGTTACCGCGGCCCTCCTGGCTGTTTCTCTGAAATAATGCTGTCCTTGCCCGGCCATGTGCTGGGATGTTTGCAGAGGCTGTTTGTTCATTAATGTCCTCCTCTAACAAGCCTCTGAGGTCTTCACAGAACAGCTGGGTTAAATTACACACAGAATTGTATTTAGGGGTTTCAGAGTAAAAGGGGGGGTCAACTCAAATGCCTGCCTTACTTCTCAAATTTTTACTTGTTAAAAAAAAAAAAAAAAATCTGAAAACACCAATTTTTTTTCTTCACTTCCCAATGGTACGCTACTTTGTGTTGGCCTTTCACATTGAACTTTATGGCTGTTCTGTAACAAAGTGTGGGGAAAGTTCAGTGGGTGTGAATACTTCTTCAGGGCATTGTAATTCATGGTATTACAGGATACTGCGGTGTTGTCACACATCGTTGCTTCTGTCTTTGAACAGCCAGTGGACAGGGAGCCTCTTATCTACCACATGGACTCGGTGTCCCGTTGGACCGAGGAGCACGCGGACCTGCCTGACGAGTTCTTTGAGGTGACCGTGGATGATGTGCGTAAGCGCTTCGCCCAGCTGAAAAGCGAGAGGTGAGTGGAAGGAAGCGAACGAAACCGGCTGATTGTTTGTTTGTCTGTTTAAATACCCCATTGCCGCAGAAACCCATCTGAATCCGACTTCTGGTCCTGCACTCTTTGAAGCGGATAATTAGTCAGTTTTGCATGTGGTCCTGTGGTGTTTTGTCAATATGTAACTATTAATTGTTGAATACCACAGCAGTGATGCGAGGCCACAGGCAGGAAGAACGCTGGGCATCACTGCGTGTGTTTAGAAGTCGTTTTTGTTTTTTGTTTTTTTTTTTTCTCCATCCTGCCTAATATGAGTTTGAAGTTTTTATTTATTTATGAGCGCTTCTTCAAAACAGATGGGACTGAGTTTACTCTGCCATCTCTGGATGCGGCCGCAGCGGACCGCAGCTGTGGAGACATTGTGTGTGTTTGCAAACATGGTTCCTTTTATAACACGCCCCACACACTACAAAGGCTCCACAAGCGCAGCGTACTGGGAGCAATTAGTAATTCTGTTTTGTGTAGCTCAACCAGTCAACGGACCAAACACGGTCAGGTTGAGACCTCGCTGAGCGCAACCTTTAATCTGCATCAACATGCTGCCTCATTGCGACGCTGCTACCATGTCGATGACTGCAATTACCAAAGCTGGAATTAAGCCGACCGCAGAAATTTGTCTCTGCATCAGACATGCACAACACGCATACGCGGCCACACACACGCTCATCTATTTCACCGATGAACAAACAGCCCGCAGCTTACTTCATATCTCGCCCCATCTGACCCGTGTATTTGTCTCTGCCCCCCATTTCTGTAGGAAGCTATTAGAGGAGGCTCCACTCCTCACCAAGTCTTTGAGAGAAGCTCAGATGAAGGAGAAGATGGAGCGATATCCCAAAGTGAGCAACTTCCAAACATTCCTCTGGTCTACACGGTTTTGCGAAAGTATTCACACCCCTTGAAGTTTGTCACATTACAGCGACAAACTGAATTTTATTTTATTTTGATATTTTGGAGCAAACTAACATGGAGTAGTGCATAATTGTGAAGTGAAAGGAAAATGAGACGTGGTTTTCTGATTTTTCTTACCCCTAAAAATCTAATAAACTGACTCAGATTTATGCTCACCCCCTTTACTCTGATACCTCTGAATGAAATCCAGCAACTGATTGCCCATCGAAGTCACCTAGCTAGTAAACAAGGTCCACCTGCGTGTAATTTTAACATGCTGTAAATCCAGCTGTTCTGTGAAGGCCTCAGATGTTTATTAGAGAACATTGGTGAACAAACGGCATCATGAAGACCAAAGACCACAGCCAACAGATCAGGGAGAAAGTTGTAGTGAGGTTTAAATCAGGGTGAAATGATTAACCAATATTTGAAGCTTTGGACATCTCACAGAGCTCTGTTCACCCCTCATCTGAAAATGGAAGGAGTATAAGAGAAATGCAAGCCTACCAAGATCTGGATGTCAAACTAAACTGGCTGAGGGGAGCGTTAATCAGATCAGCAGCCAAGAGGACCATGGTAACTCTGGAGGAGCTGCAGGAATCCACAGCGCTCCACAAATCTGACCTTAATGGGAGAGAGAAAAGAAAAAAAGCCACTGTAGAAAGAAAGCCGCAGAAAGTCCTGTTTAAAGTCTGTAGTGGAGACAACAAACATGTTGAAGAAGGAAGACCTAAACTGAAACTGTTTGACCGACATGCAGAACATTATCTGTGGAGTAAAAGTAACACCACTCATAATCCTGAACACACCAGCTCCATGGTAAAACACGGTGGCGGCAGTATCATCCTGAGGTGATGCTTTTCTTTAGAAGGGACAGGGTAGCTGGTCAGAGATGATGAAGGATGGATGAGGCTAAACACAGAGCTGTTGGGGAAGAAAACCTGTTAGAGGCTGGAAAGAACCTGAGACCATGATGGAGGTTCACCCAAAACATGCAGCCAGAGCTGCAATGGGAAGGTTTAGATCAAAGCATATTAAATCATTTTGTAAATCATGTATCCGTTTCCTTCAGCCTTACCGTTATGCACTGTTCTGTGTTGGTCCAGTACATAAAAATCTCCCCAAACACACTAAATTTTGTGATCATAACATGACAAAATATCAATGTTTCAAGTGGCATAAATGCTTCTACAAGACAACGTACATCATGTTCCTTTAAAATTCAGAGTTTGCATAACCTCTGCATCTCCAGGTGGTCCTGAGGATCCAGTTTCCAGACAGACATGTTCTTCAGGGCTTCTTCAGGCCCCTTGAGACAGGTGCGTGTGTTTGTGTTGGTGCACATTGTGGAGAGTGCTCATTTCACCTGACTAGCCACAGGTATGGCTGCAATGTGAAGTTTACTTGTGGCTCCGTAACCACATTCATGACTGCAGCCGCAGCAGAGTGATAAAGACAGAAAGAATGAGACAAGCCTGTAATTCCAGGGATTATGAGCAACAGCCATCTGACAGCCTGCAGGAAAAAAAACAAATTAAAGGGAAATTCCTTCTGAAACATCAATTACAGTCCACAAACTGAGTGATGGCGAAATAACTTCTTTTTTTCTTTTTTTTTTACTTTGCTCTTTGTCCAGTTGGTGTAGTGAGACACTTTTTGAGAAGTCACTTGGAGGATCCTCAGATCAGTTTCTACTTGTGTAAGTGGCATTTAATCTCCTATTAATTATTCCCATGTATCAAAACTCACCCTTTAAGATGTTGGTCAGTGTTTCTGCTGCTGAGAAATCTGTTCTGATCCTGCTTTTTAGAAACAAACCTTACAATCACCTTTGAGTGCTAACAGATGGAAAACTGACACCATGACAGTTATTTCTATTCAAGTCAGTTTATTTATATAACAATGAACAGCAAATGTCATCTGACATCCAAAGCATTCCTAGTTATAATACAATGCAGTTAAAATCGGTTTATAATGCCAACTGGTACGAAGTTATCTTTCTAAGGAAACCCATCTGATTGCATTAAGTCATTAACTTTACAGCAGACCTGTGGTGACAGTCCAGTAGCTCAGTGGGAGCATTAATGCATACTTTATTTATGTAAATATACCTCAGTATTCACCTGAATTTCTGTAAAGTTCTGCTCTGCACAGTTACACTGAGGGTCTAACAAGCTGATATTTGCTGGTTTATTAGTCAGACTGTTAACTAGGTTAGCTAGCCTGCAGTCGGCTGCTTAACAGAGATGCCACCCTGTGCTCCGTACAGCTGGAAAAAAACTTGGCCACTCCAGCAGAGTAGCATAGTGAGGAAAAGTGGTTAGTATGTTCTCCTGTAATCTAACTCTTTAGCATAACTATAGAGATGGGTCAGAATAACCCAACTTTCTTTAACTTTAAGCTTCATAAAAAAAAAAATAAAATAAAAACTTTAATCTTAGTCTTAAAAATAGACAGGATGTTTTCCTCACTGACTAAAGCTGGGAGTTTGTTCCACAGGAGAGGAGCCTCTCCAGGTAGCTTGTTGCAGGCTCGTAGGAAAGTGATATTTTTGTGGGCCAATCTACAAAAGAGGTTTTATCAGGAGGAGGTTTCTTTCCATTTCATTATTTAAACGTCTACATTTTAGATGCAAACCCTGGTTTCTCATGACACAATAATAAAAGGACTTTTATGTTTATATCATTATTATTTGTCAACATATATGTTACATCCTCAGCTATACAAACGCTGAAAACGACTAAACACAACCACTAACTAATGTTTTCAAAAATAGTTGCCTCACGAAATAAGTTAACAGATAAAATTCTCCTGACTTTTGAAGCTGTCGCTTCTCTTTAAACTATTTTTCTTAATTCCTGCAGCTATCAGCTGTGCTACAATGCTATAGTGCTAGATTGAACATAAACGAGAGCAAGTGTAGATTCAGTTTGAGCTGTTCTGTATTTCCTCCACTCCTGCTCACATTGTTAAACAGCACTGCTTCTGAAAAAATGTGACGCTTTCATTCATTAAGTGTGAAGTTGCTACGTCCTCCAGCCATCACAAGTGGAGGCCGCAGCCCTCACCTCTCATGCTTATTGTTTGTTTGAAATAGTTTTTTTTCTTGTTGCATTTAAAGCGGTTTAGGAAATAAAAGCCAAATTTCACATTTTAAGGATCTATTTCATCTGGTTTTGGTTTAAAGCAGAGCAGTGCAGCTCTTGGTAACAATAGTTCTCGAAGGCCAAAAGTGGTGATTTCAGGATTCTGATCCTGCTTAAAACCGCAAAGAATCTAGGAAAAAAATTCAAGCTCGTTGTTTCAGTTTGCAACCCATCATTTTCACAAGCAGTCTAATCTTACATGTGACTGCTCAGTAGCACTTTTTAGTATATTCAGTCTTAGTTGTCTTCAGAAGCTCTGCATCTTCTTGACTGTCCTTTGCTGTTCCAGTCTCTGGGAGTGTGTGTCTACATACCCATGTTGCGTACCGCCTCTACGGGTGTTGGAACGAGGGAGAGGAAATTAAAGAAATGCCATTCACAACGTCACTTGTCTGTCTCTGAATTAAGTCTTTCTGGATGGGACATTTTGATCAAATCTGAATTTTGATGTATTATATTTAATGCTTTAAATCTCCTGATATATTTATTTTGTTCAGTTACAAAAGTTCAGTGTCAGCAGCTACGATGTCTGATGTACAGTGCCTTACAAATGTATTAATGCTCCTTGAGCTTTTCCATATTTTGACATGTTACAACCTCATACTTCAGTGTATTTTAAAGCAGTGCATCATTCCAAAGGAGAAGGAAAATAATGCTTTTCAGTTTTTTTACAAATTAAAATCTGCCAACCTTTGTATGCATTTATTCAGCCCCACCGAGTCAAAACTTTCACTACAACTTCAAGTCTTTGGGGTATGTCTGTACCAGCTTTATGCATTTAAACACTGAGTTTTTACCAATTCTTCTATACAAAATAGCCCAAGTTCTGTCAGACTGGATGGAAAGCATCTGTGAACATCAGGTGTCACGTCTTCTCACAGATTCACAGTTGGATTTAAATGGCCTGTTCTTGTACAGCGCTTTATCAAGTCCAGAGGACTCCAAAGTTCTTCACACTGCATTCGCCCATTCACACTGGTCTGAACCTTTTCTGGGCCATGAATATGACTTGATCTAAACCTTTCCATTGTAGCTTTGTCTGTGCGTTTAGGGTTGTTGTCCTGCCGGAAGGTGAGCCTCTGCTCTAGTGCTGATAGTGCAGTAATGGCTTTTGTCCTTGCCACTCTTCCATAACGTCTCCACAGCTTTCTCCCTGACCTGTCCGCTGTGCTCCTTGGTCTCCATGATGCTGCTTGTTGAGGAAGGCTAATGTAACAAACCTCTGAGGCCTTCACACAACAGCTGGATTTATACTGAGGTTAAATCACACAAAGGTGTTCTCTATTTACTAAACAGGTGACTTCAGAAGGCAACTTGCTGCACTGGATATTAAATGGGAACATCAGATTAAAAGGTGGATGAAGAAAAAAATGAATGTCACTTTTTTTTTTTTTTTTTTTTTTTTTTTGAAAACAATTTGAAAAGCATTTGTTTTTCTTCCACTCTACAATTACGCACTTCTATGTGTTGGTTTGTTACATAAAATCCCAATGAAATAAACTGAAGTTTGTTATTATAATGTAGCAAAATGTGAAAAAGTTTAAGGAGTGAGAACACTTGCAGGGCACTGTAAAAACTAAGCTGATGCATGGTTTATATTTTGCTTCTGGTTCATTTTCCAAAGTTCGGTTTTCTATAATTGCAGGACAGATTTGGTCCTGGATTCAGTTATCAGTTTGTGATTTCCGCCTTTTTCCTTTCAGTCATCACCCCTCCTAAAACTATTCTGAAAGACCCTTCAGCTACACTGGTGGAGGTAAGACTCTTCACCTTCACTCTGACGTTGTTCAAAGAACCGATTTATCCCAAACAAAGTTAAACAACAAATCAAACTTTTTTTTCCCCCCTCTTAGCCCACTCTGACTATAAAATGTTTCGGCTGGCTCTTCAAAGCCCCTCTGCATTCTTGCCCCTTCTATCCCTTTTTTCACTTCTACGCATACTTGTTTTCCCCCC
The DNA here is from genome assembly GCA_014839685.1 of Anableps anableps. Classification (NCBI taxonomy): domain Eukaryota; kingdom Metazoa; phylum Chordata; class Actinopteri; order Cyprinodontiformes; family Anablepidae; genus Anableps; species Anableps anableps. The sequence goes on along the minus strand of CM026065.1, from coordinate 14,833,326 downwards.
CCCACCACCACCACCCTTGTCTCCACTGTCCTTGACCCCAGCTGGGCTTGATTTTTCCCAGACTGGCACATGGGGTTAATACAGGCCTCGCTTTGATCTTACACACACACACACACACACACACACACACACACACACACACACACACACACACACACACACACACACACACACACACGTTGAGCAGTAGGCAGCCAGGATGCTTTGTTGCCTTTGAGTTTAGAGGGAACGGTGTTAAAGTTATAAAATAGTTACCTCACGTACTTTCAGTTCCTTCTCTTGGTTTTAGATGTATTAGTTGGAATTACGTAGAATATTTCTGTCATTTTATTGTTTGACACCTGAAAAAGCAGCAAAAGGGAGGAAGGGAGAGTTGTTTGAAGTTTATCGTGTTGTGATGATGATGAAGATTCAGCCCTCAGTGGAGCTGGTACAAATGATAACAATCCTTCTAGAAAAAAAACCCTTAAAAGCCCACTTTGAAATGTCTTTGTTGAGCCTCTCCCGTGTCAGGATCTGTCTCAGTCAAATCAGATGTTGCGATGTATGGCAACTGTCTTTGTTCTCCGTCTTCAGAGCTGCCCCCCAAGCCCCCTTCCTGCACCCCAACTTCAACGTCTTCTTTCCTTTTAGCCTCCAGCACCCAGACGGTCCGTCTCTCTCTCTCTGGCCTTCACCCTCCTTTCACCCACATGTCTCTATCCATTAGGGACTTAAAAGCATTAAGTTCTCGAAAACAAAATCTTTAATCTCTGCGCACACTCAAGCACGTACCGTCTGTCTCCGTTTCTGTGTCTATACATCAATCTTTAACGCACAGAAGGAATCTTTAATCTTTTTCTGTCATGTCACACAAATATCCATGCACATGTGCCTCGCACATACACACCAACACGCACTTTAATCACTTTGTGTCATGTCAGGAAAGGAATGTTTCCCAACCCAGAGGCCCTTTGATACCAGGCGTCCCCTCCCTTACCCGTCTGGCCCTCGCTCTTCCATCAGGATCCGTTCCGCCTCCTCCTCCGTCGCTCTGTGTTTTTACTCAATCCCTCTCTATCCGTTTCTCTCACACACCCACAGCTCTCCTCTCGTCGGCCCGTCTTATCCAGAGTGCAACTTTGTAGGGAACACGATCGCAGGAATGCTCATTGTTCCTCTGTAACACATTGTTTCCTGCTCACAGGGCTCTGATGACAGCAATTAGGGCAGTATGTCCCATTTTAGCAACCAGCCACACAAAAGACAGAGAAAGGACAGTGCATGTGTAAACCCATGTGACCCCAGCAGCCACTCGGCCTGTGTCACTGCAGACTAGCTCATTTAACTTGTATAGCCCCTCTGATACCGCCACTGTTGATGTAACTGGAGACCTAATGGTGCACAGAAGAAGAGCTTCTATGACGGCCACCAAATGGCATTATTTGTTGCTTTCAATATTTTTCACATTTGGGACTTGAAGCACATCGTAATCTTTTTCATCATCTGATGAACTAACAATGGATGCTATGAGTTTATTCAAATTCAATATAAATACTGTCAGTTTTCATTGATTTAGAACTGAGTAAAGCAAGTTAGAGCCACGCACAAGTTGAGCAATAAAATCATTTATATTATTTGACATTTTAAAATCAGTTTTAAGTATCAAAGAGGTTAAGGTTAAAAAAAGAAGGGGGTTTAAGAATGCTTAAAGCAGATCAGGGCCCATATTTTATACAAAGATTTTCAGAGTCCTCTCAGAGAGCTCCCGTCTTAGCTTAGAAATTCCTGCCGAGGAGTCCAAGCTTAGGAGTGACTCAGTCGGCTGCCGAGAGCGACTCTGAGCAAGAAGATGACAGAAATTCCCATCTTAGTGAGAAGGTGTGGTTGACCCTGTTGCTTGGTGTGACGCTGTCTTCGAGGGACTGTGATTGGTTGATACACAAAACAAAATAAGACACACAAAAACCCCCCAATTAATAAAAATACAAAATATATTTTGGTACAAAAAACATATTTTGTACAAAGTATGTTATTCTGGAAATCTCAGGTCCTCTGCATTGTTGGGTCTGGTGTCTCTCATCTCATCTGTGGTGTTCAGGTCAGGCCAGTCAGTGATACCATGGTTATTAAAAGCAATTTAGCAAAATAACTTTAAAAATGGCCGTTTTTGTTCGCTCCATTACTTTTGCAAGAGTTTAGAGCCAAGAATGAAACTCGGACTCAATAAATCACTCAGCCTGGAGTTCTTAATGTTGTGGGGGAGTGAAGGATGACCGACTCTGTTGTTACAAAGGGTTTATTGAAATGTTTCAGTCAGTTCTGTGGTTCCAATGTTTCTGCTTAACTGATCTCTAATTAAGATGAAAGATAACTTTTTTTGTTATTTCATCCAGATATTTTTTTTTAAATCCCAACAAAAATGGCAGTTCTCTCCTCCACAACAACCATCTTGTTTGTTTCTCGTGTGAAGAAGACATTTTCTTTAACTGTTTTTCACTTCTGTCCTATTAGAGTGACAGACGTGCTCCCCGCCTGCCCATCTGTCTGTGTTTTTTACCTCAAAATTACACGGTTGATAATACATCTTCCTGCCACTGGTCCATTATAACCATTAGGACCATCTCTGGTGGAGGAATGTGAAGCTTCAGGGGTGAAAGTGTTTTCACTAACCATTTGATTGGTGCTCATTTTGTGGTCCGCTTCAAAGAGCAGCGGTTGCTGGTTCATATCCCCCCCCGAGGCACGATTCATCCCAGGAAACGAGCGTAATTTCTGCCTCAGATTTGCCAGGAACGTTTGGTTTGCTTGTAGCAGGAGGCAGCAGGAGTTCAGTTTGTTTGTAGAAATTGACGAGAATGCCAAACAATTTGAAAGCTTCTGTTTACTCGCTCGCTCTCTGTCTGTCTTCAGGCCGACTTGTTTCCTGGTGCTCTGGTGTACTTCGGCTCTGACGTCAAAGCAGGTGTTTTTTTGTTTGTTTGTTTGTTTTTTTTCCTTTCTTTTACTCATATTTTATGCCAGCTTCAAATAAATACTTGTTTTTGCAGAGTACTGTAATATAACCCAGTTTTCCTCCACAGAGTGTTACATAAAAAGAGAGCTGCTGGAGACCTCTGTTTCAGCCCTGCAAGCCAATGAGTCCATTGCGAGGTATGTGGAATGCCTTTGAGGTTTTGCCTATACGACAGGTGCCTCCATACGCCCTCATTTCCTCCACCTACACAGACAACCACACACACCGTGTTCCAGTACTTCTAAAGATAGAGCCTAAAACTGACCCTCAGCTGCTGGAACAATGTTGGCACCTCACCTCACCTCATCTTCGCTGTCCTGCCAGGAAAATAACCCAGCTCCGACCAGACACAAACGTCGCTCCGCAAAACAACACTCCCCCTCAGATGTTTTTTTTTTTTGTTTCCTTACTGTAGCTGCATGCTCCGGTCCCCAGAGACCACCTCCGGTTCAGGGGCCGTGGAGGAGCTGCCGCTGCCGCCACCCTCAGAAGCAGCGATGGACGTTGAACCAAAGCCAGCGCGGGAAGAGCCACAGGGGTCGACGCATTCACACGGTGCTAAGCCGGCCAGATCCGAGCCAGGAAAGGTGCCCAAGTGGCTGAAACTGCCAGGTGAGGAGAGGATGTACAGTAAGCACACACATGTTAACTTTTTATACCAGAACCCATCAAACTGGTGGAGAGCATCTGACCCAGTAGATTACCAGTGCAGTCTAGCCAAACCCTGCTCTTCTGCTCTGTTTAGGCTTTGAGTGTTTCACATGTTTCATTGCTGCTGAAATGAGCTGGAGAAACTGCATTAAATAGGTGTGAAAACACCTTCAAACACTAAACATGGAAATAAAACCCCCCCCAAAATTAATTACTTCCTATTTTGTTGTGAAAGAGCTTTTTTTTTTTTTTTTTTTTTTCCCGCTGCAGTTTTGCGTCATTAAGCTCATAGCAACACTGAGAGCAGTGACCCACATTTAACAGAGTGCTGCCTTTAAACAGCTGAATGCTCACGTGATCAGGATCAGGATGGATGTTCGGACCAACCAGGGAGTTCAGGACGGTCATCCCATCCGGCCCTAAATACCACCACACACACACACACACACACACACACACACACACACACACACAAAATGAATGCCCAGGCAGAGAGCCCGCTGGTGGGCCCACATCACAGTCTCGGGTCCCTGGGGTCCAGCCGCTCCTCTGATGTTGTGTCGTGGGGTTTTCTGCTGGCCGCCATATTGGTGTTTTCCTTCAGGGTATTCGCTCCATTTGCTCCCTCTCTCTCCCCCACCCCCCACCCCCACCCGTGTTGTTTGTGTTTTTGTGAGTTTATTTCTGGCTGATCTCTGTGTGTGTCCTCTCTGAACCCAGCTGTGGCTGTTTTCTCTTTCATGAAGAAAGTTAAAAGAAAAAGACAGATGGGAGGGCGCTCAATAAGGATTATAGATTCCATGTGTGGACCGGTGCACAGAAACACGCTCACAGTAGACTTTCCTCGCTGTTTCTGACGCTGTTTGTCCATTTCTGAGGGGATCAACAGTGACGTGTCCAAAGAGCTCCGATGCATCCAGGAGGAATGAATCCATGTCTCATCAGTCTCTGTTCTTACAATTACACTTCCATCCTCCGTTCTTTCCCTTCTTCCTTCCTTGGTTCCTTCCTCCCTCATCTTCACAGTTGGTCGTTTTTGCAGGCTGTATATTTAAAGCCTGGCCACTCTACAAATATTTTAAAATAAATTTGTAAAATTAGATTAAAAAGAAGAGAAAACTCTTTAAATTTGCACTGCAAATACACCAAATCTCACCAAGTATTTCTGGTCTAGTTTCTAGAGCAAATATCTTGAATACACTTGAAATAAGACAAAACTAACTGACAAGTAACTTTTCAGCACGATATAGGAGCTTGTTTTAGGTAAATATCTCCTTAATATTGATGAAAAAGTTCTAGTTATAAGTGCAATAATCTGCCAGTGGGGCAAGATATTTTTCCATTATTAGAAGTTAAAATGTCTTGTTCCACTTTGTAAGCCAGTTTATTTTCAATAGCAGTATCTTTTTTATTGGCTTTTATTGCCAATTTATTTAATTCCTCACTGCTGAACTGTTTTGCTTTTTTTTAAATTACCTTCTTGAAAGAAAATGATACATGACTTTCAACATTTTCTACAAATATCCAGACAGGTGAGGGGTAAAGCTGTGGAGAAGGTTCCAGCAGGGTCATATTATAAAATAACATCCCATCTTTGAACATCTGACACAGCAGTGTTCAGTCCATCAGCAGACATCAGAGTATGACACAACTGCAAACCTTAAAATCAGTTTGAATACAAATGAGCGCCACAGTTTTAATATTTTTGTTTAAAAAATGGAAAGATATGCATTTCCTTTCTCCTGACTATTATTAAACTCTGCTTTGTGTTGCTGTCTCATAACCACCACCCCCCCCACACACACACACACATACACAAATTTACGTTGAACAATGTGAAAAAGTTCAAGCAGTGAAAATGCTTTTGCAAGGTTCCAGAGTGTAAATGTTTATCATTTATAATCTCCCTGTGGAATATTGAACGGTTTCCTGTTTGCTGCGCAGGTAAGAAGTAGGACGTCTGCTGCGTGTTGAAGGGAGGAGTCGGAGCTGCATCCAGACCTCTGCTGTGCTTCCTCAGAGGTGAAACCTGGTAAACACAGAGGTCCTGATCCACCAGAACTCACCTGCTTCCAGCTGGCTTTACACATGGGGATGAATAGTTGAACTGGTAGATTTGAAGATGATTGCTGTGTTTCATTCCAGTCTGTTCCTGGGATAAAGAGAAAGATGTGTTGGGGAAGGGCGGATGATTGAATAAAGAGTCTTATACTGCGAGTGCTACCTGTTGTTTTTATTCCTCAGTCCTTCGACATCACACCTGAAATATTTCTAAGTTATCTTGATCCTAAAAGCTTCCAAGTTTAAGAAGAAAAAAATTGAACACCTGTTTAGTTTAGTAAGTAAATAAATATAATAAAATGTTGTACTTTAACAGGTTAAATAATTTGTACATGAACTTTCCACTCCTCTTTAGTTACTCTTTTAAAACAGTGACTCCTGGGGTTTTACCAGGGTTCCCATTCAGTCTGGACTTTGACTTGTTTTCCAGGGCTGGTTATGAATGGAACAATATTCATATTTGCAGATTTTATTCCCTGTCCCACTTTCTCACTGGGTGGAGATCTCAGGGAACATCCTGGGGGAGTTATACTCCCAGTCTGGCCTGGGAACATTTTGGGTTCCCCCAGAATGATCTGAAGGATGTCGCTGTGGAGAGGGATGTGTGGGGGTTTCCTCCTGGACCTGCTGCCCCCTCAGGTGTAACCTTATAAACACCCTTTATGGACTGTTTTACAAAATATGATGAAACTATTACTGTTTATTCCAAATATTCCTGCCTTTTCAGACTGCTAATCATGTCACCAGTTCCTGTGCTCTTTTCCAAAACAAAGCTCAGCTAGCTGTCTGGAAGTGTTTGGAGTGTTGGACTTTCTTCAAACCTACGGCCCTGGATTGCTCCCTGAGAAAAATGTTCAAAAAGATGAAAGGTGTGTGGAAATGTTGAGAAAATGATCCTCGGCAGATTGAACTGCAGGAAATCAAAACGCCTCATTTAGGGTGTCCATCATTTTGATCGTTACAGGCACATGATAAGCTAAGCACACCCTCCTTGAATTCTGGTGTTTTAGTTTTATCAGGAAGGGATCTCTTGATTTCTGGCAGGTCTGTACATTGTAGCTTCAGTTCACTGAAGTTGGCTTCCTAATGTTCTCCCACAGCCTTTAGATCAGGGTGATGTCTGGACTGGAACCATAAGTCTTTTCTTTTGTTAGCAAAAGATATGTTGTTCTGTTGTCGATCTACTGATGTGTGCTTGCAGTCATTTTCTCATTAATGATGTGATTTGGGACAAGCTCGATACATTAGATTGTCTCACATTGGACTCAGTTTCTTTAAAATGCTTGAATAACTGCAGGGTTTTCAGACCTTGTGGCTATACAGGAAGCCCAAATCATTACTCTTCCACCTCCATGCTTGACAGACGGTAGATGAGCTTTGACAGTGACAGTCAGACGTCTCCACTTTGGTGTCATCTATGCAAAAACGATGATTAGGAAACCTGGGTTTGTTCTGATCTGACTCTGCAAACTAAAGTCATGCTGCCATTTTCTTTAACCTTTTCAAACAAGCCACAATTCTGCCTTTGTCAGATCGTTCTGTCATGAACTTTAACAAGCTAACAGCGTTTTCCACTTGTGGGTACTCTCACTGCAGAAGGATGCTTTTCAATCTTCTATAAAATTATTTTATAACCTATTTCAGACTGATAGCAGCAGCTGAACGCTTCAAATACCAGCATTTATATAAATTAAGCAATCAGATTTTACTAATAAAGCACTTTTATACAATCTAAGGAGGACAAACATGCCAATGGGAATCAAACCAGAAAATGTTACACTAAATAATTATTTGATGGATAAAGAAACTTAAATTATAATGTTGCAGAACTAAGAAAACACCATAGATGGATATAAATTGTAAAAACATTCCTAAAAACCTAAGAAGAATCAAATAAAACAAAAAAAAATGTCATAAACAGATGGATTAAAACTAGATTAATAAAAAAAAGAAATGATTGTATAAACATTAAAAGTCAGGTTTAAAACGATCAGTTTGCTTTTAAAAAGCAGCTGCTGATCATCAATTAACCACAAGGCTGTGTTGTCACCAGCAGGGGGAGACAAAGACCTAAAAATACAATCAAAAAACAGTTTTAATCTCAATATTTAAGATTAACCGAGCATCTTGATTTGGTTTAAGTAGAGCGAATCTCTGTCCTTTTTGCTGTGGCCTTTTAACTAAGTCAGGCTCACAACAGTCCCTGTCAACATTTTACCTTTGGATTTTCATTTTTAGGCCTTTCAGTCATTTAAATCTTTCATTTGAAACTATTTATGAACTCAGAGCTCGTGTCCAGTGAACCAAGGAGAACAAAGCAGAGCAGTAAAACACAGTAATACAACCATACTTTGCATATGTGAAAGTTTTCATCCACCCATTCATCCTGCGATGCGTCTATCCCATACATGCATAGTCCAAATCACTGATAACGATAGGCAGACTGAAGTTTTCTCTTCCTCTGTTCATGTCATCAGTTGGCGTATTTGGACATTTGTTATCTGTACTTTATAAACTGTCCAGATAATAAGAGTCTGAAACATACCTGAAAGTTTTCCCTCAAATTAAGAAACTTTTTTTTTTTTTTTTTTTACCTGCACAGTAAATATATTTATAGTAAAAGTGGTTGTGTAAAGCTGGACTCTGTGTGTTAAATATCTGAAACGTTCCAGCTCTTATAATCAAAGGTACACCGATCAGGCTTTAACTGACTGGTACCGATTTCTGGTTTTCTTTGAGGTCTGAGCTGCAGGTTCCTTTGCGGAGGAAGGACTTTAAAACCCAATGGAAAATGAAGGAGTTACAAGTTGATGCATAAAAGCAGAATCCCCCAAAGTAAATGAGCCTCAGTCTGGACTTTAACTAGGCCTTTCTGGGACATGAATATGCTTTGATCTAAACATTTTCAGCTTCGCTCGTGGCTGCATGGTTTGGGTCGGTCGTCCTGCTGGAGGCTAAACTCCACCACAGTCTCCAGTCTTCTGCAGCCTTCAACAGGTTTTCTTCCAGTGTTGCCCTCGATTTATCTCCATCCATTCATCCTCACATCAGCTCTGACCTGCTTCCTGTTACCCACTAAAGAAGGGCATCTAATCATCATGATGCTGCCACTACCGTGTTTCAGAGTGGAGAATTTGGGGTGATGTGCAGTGTTATTTTTTCCTCGCACGTGGCATTTTGCACCTTCTTCCACACATTTGCTGTGTTGCTTTCATGGCCTGTCACTAAATTGGACTTCTTCTGGGTTTCTTTAACCAACGGCTTTCTTCTTGCCATTCTTCCATGGAGGAATTTGTGGCGTCCAAGACTAAATGTTGTCCTGTGGATAGATTCTCCCACCTGAGCTGTGGATATCTGTGTGTGATGCCTTGCCTGGCCTGTTTAGATGGATGCCATGTCTTGGCAGGTTTCCATATGTTTCATATTCTTTCCATTTTCACATGATAGATTAAACTCTGCGACATTTTCAAAGCTTGGGATACTGTATTCTAACCTAACTCTGCTTTAAACATCTCCGCAGCCTCCTCCCTGACCTGGCTGCTGTGCTCCTTGGTCTCCCAGATGCTGTTTGATCACTAACGCTTTCTCTCCTTTCACATCGCAATTATTCTCGACTTTCTTTTGCTCCATAACAGAATCCCAATAAAATTGATGGAAATTTGTTTGTAACGTGACAAAATCTGCAGCTTTGTAAGCCGTTGTAAATCATCACGTTATTCCTGAACTTTGTTTTATAAAGTGACAACGTTCCCCTCAGAGGGTCTGCAATGTGTCTGCATTCCCCTGCTCCACACCCAACCACAAGGACCCTACACCTCTTCACGTGGTGACAGCCCATCCCCAAATAACTTTCATTCTGCTCTGACTGACCAGCAGCAACCCCTCCTCACAACACAGGGAAGAGAAAGTGTATGAGCAGGAGTGAGTCTTAGGGAAAGTAAGAAGATGAGAGTGTGGATTTTGGTCCAAGAAGATTCACCTGGAGTGGCTTGGAGAGTTTTTCGAAGCTGAGCGTTGGGTCTGGACCTGTGGAAGTTATTTCGTAGATGAACTTTGAGCGTTTTGCTTCTTGTGATCGAGGGGAACCGGTCAGCTGAGAGGTGAGTGTCCTACTGCCGGCCCAGATTAAGTTCTGACAGAAGATCTCTGAAATGCGTTTCCCCTTGTGTCTGGCATACTCACAGCGTGCTCTGATTCATCAATACAAAAATAAAACTCAGCATGGTTAAAACAGCTGAGAACTATATATTTTTTTTTAGTGATGTGAAAAACTGAGACCACGATGAAGTCTTTTAAAACTTTTTCCACTTTTTATTGTGACATATATCCTTTACTAAATAGATATTGAAAACTGTGCCATAGCACAGTTTGGAAGCAGGTTTGGATCCTGTTACAACATTTGGTCTTCTTGGGTAGAGTACTCACGTTTCCAGGAGTCATTCTCAGTAACATGAAGTTCAGCTGCCCTGAGTGGGATTTTTACTGATTTTCTTTAGCTAAAGCCATAATTTGCAGAGAAATTACAGAGCATCTAAAGGATGCCATTGTACAAATGTATCAGTCTGGAGGAGGATACATAAAAATCCGCAGCATTATATAACATGGCACCGAGAAGACGGTCATCAGAAATCAGAATAAAGAGGGAAAATTTCTTCAAAATTAATAAAGGCAGAAACTGATCCAAGAAGGTGACTGAGGAGCTTCCAACTAGAGCTTGTTATCTTCTACCTGAGACTCCCCAAAATATTCCACAGCCCTGTGGCACAGTGTGTGATGGTCTGATGAAACGCCATACCCACCTGGAGTAAAGCATGGCGGTGGCCGCATCATGCTTTGGGGTACGTTTCTCCTGATGGAACTGAAGTTGTCGTCAAACTGTATGAAGTGAACAGATTCAAACACCAGTGAGTCTTCCTACAAAGAAGACTAAATGTTAAAATTAAATCAAAGTGTTTTTCGTCAAAACATTACTTTAAGGTTGCACACACCGATGCATTCTTGTAAATGAAGCTTGTTATGTTTTTCTCCATCAATTAAATGTTTATTTAGATCAATTTTACAGAATTTATGTCAAATCACAAACTGGTTTTGAAATGTTTTATCATGATCTGTGTTACATTCTACAAACCTGGTGTTTGGTAGAATAAACATAAGATCCATTATGTTTTGCTCCCAAGGATCCAGACTTTCTTCTCATCTTTAAATGTCTCTTGATCTTCCTTCAGGCTTTTTGAAAGACTTCAGAGTTTGTTTGTGTGTGTATGTGTGTTAAATCACCTGACCTTTGAATCACTGAAGCATAAAAAGGCTCCAAGCTCAAGGGTTGAGTCAGTGTTGTGTCAACACCAAGGTTACTTAGCAAATAAGCTATATTGGATCTTTGGGTACTTAGTTCCCAGTAGCCTGACACAAAGAGCCAATTTGTTCCCATTTCTTTCAGTGAATCTACAGAAAATACCACAGATGACACTATTTAACAATACAGCCACAAACCTGGCATAACATTCATTTTTAACATGAGAAAGGACGTGAGCTTGACAAACTATGTGCAGCAGATGACCCTGAAAGTCTTTCAGAAATGGGAGAGATTCCAGCAAAGACCTGAGACATTCGCCATCCTTCAGCTGATCATCGACTGCATGCCAAGTTTTCAGCTAATGACCAACTGGGAATCATTTTGTTGAAGCTAAAACATTGTTTTTATATCTGGTTTAGTGTTATGTTTCACTAATAGAAATTAAAGCCACATTAACTGGCTGTGCATCTAAATGACTGGATTAAAAAAAAAATCATTGACTTAACATAACTGTTTCTTTTCCACAGGTTCCACATCATTTTATTGTGTTAGCTGGAAGCAAAAAGGATGTGGAAATCTGTTACCTTTCTTAGAATAAATCAATATAACCCAGCAAACACATTTTTAATGTGCTAATGTTAACATTATGTGGACAACAGCCCTGGTTCATTTCTTTGAGTCTATAAACTCAACACCGGTTCAACTTTTAAATGTAAGGGACCTTTTCTTAAACTCAAATGATTTCTAAATTAATTTTTTTTTGAGCCAAACAAAGCTTTTTAAAACTAATAAGATTCAAGCACTGGATAGAAAATGAGGGAACAAACAACCAGTTAAGAAAGAAACTGAAGGACGCCCTTACATGTCCTAATGTGAGGAAATGTTGTGACACCCACTCACTCTGTTTCTCTGCTTCACAGATGCCCTGAACTAAGAAGAACCTCACCGAACCTGAAACTCTGGAGCTGCTTCTGGACGTCTCATAAGTTAATTTGCTGCCAGCCATGGACTCCCAGGGGGGTCCGTACCTCAATAAGGGGGCTCTCTGCTCCACCCTGGGTGGCGCCCGAATCTCCCAGTTGGCTATGGGCTGTGCTGTGATTGCAATGGTGACCCACAGCGCCGGGTACAGCGGGTCACAGGGCACGTTCTGCATGGCGGCCTGGTGCTGCTGCTTCGCCGTGTCAGCAGCAGTGTTCTTCCTGGACGCCACCCGTCTCTACAGCTGCCTCCGGGTGTCCTGGGACAACCTGACGGTCACCTGGGCTGCCTGCGCCACGCTCATGTAGGTGACAGAAAACACTGGAGCTGCACTCATCACCAGATTTTACCCCAATGCTGAGTTAACTGCAGTGTTAGTACTTTATCATAGGTTGTAATCATATTTTCAGCAGTTGTCCAGAGTCAAGATTTGTGATTAGCATCATCAACATGTGCCCTAAACATACACTGCAAAACATAACCCAGAACGGATCTGATTTCCTCTTAACCATGGAAAAAAGAAATTTCAAATTCATCAATAAATTAAGGACTGCTTATAGTAACTTATATTATATATAACTTATATTTAAATAATGACCTTAGGTCTTGGTGAGCCACATCACAACTTCTGTGTTTCTTCAACTCATTGATCGTGTTAATTTTTTCTATGTTTAGCCTCTGGATCCTCTTGGGTTTAAAACTGAACCCAAGGTTCTTGAATTGGTTTCGGTTTACGTGCCAAACAAAACTTTAAAATGAAGCTGTAACTGATTTCAAGCTGTGAGTTGAAAGATCTTGATTTAATCCAGGATGATCTAATCTGTAGTTTTTCTAGTTTTATAGCTTTCCACTGACATTTTGCATCTGATAATCTCTGTTTAGAGTGAATTAGTAAATAATAGAGAAAGACTGAGACAAAGGGAATCGGCATGCCCAGGACCCCACCCTCACATGGCACCAAATCCCAACATTCCTCCCCACAGGTGGTGGGGCCCCTTTGAAGGAGGCTCCCTAAAGCTTTTTTGGGACAAGGCTGGCCAAGCCACTGGTCCTCCCCCAGCAGCTCACTGGTCCTCCCCCAGCAGCTCACTGGTCCCCCCCCCCCAGCTCACTGGATGGATGGATGGATGGATGGATATAGTGTGGGTCTCCATCGTGGCCTCTCTTCCTGAGTTTTCTCTGGATTCTCCATTCTCCTGCCAAACTCATGCATGTTAGGTTGGCTTTAATTTCCCCTCAGTTCTGAGTGTTTTTGTGTCTGTCTGTGTTGTGCTGTGATGAACTTGCAACCTTTCCAGGGCGTACCCCTTCTCCTACCGCTGGCCAGGCGATTTGGTGGATATAAAAAAATCATCACCATCAACCAAACAAGCAGTTTTAAGATCTTGTTCTTACTTTTATTTGCTCCACCTGAATATGCCATGATGGACCTTCTGTTGGATCAGACAGATAAGCCTGTATCTCTGTCTCCTTTCTGCAGGTATGTGACAGCCTCCGTGGTTTACCCGCTGTTCTTCGTCAGATCCGAGTGCCCGTATGAAGGCTGTGAAGTCCGAGACTTCCGCATCGCTGTCACCGTCTGCTCCATCCTGGGAACTCTGGCCTACGGAGCCGAAGTGGCCCTGTGCCGGGCCAGACCGGGGCAGATTGTGGTGGGCTACATGGCTACCGTCCCTGGCCTTCTAAAAGTAGTTCAGGCCTTCATCGCCTGCATCATCTTTGGAGCCCTCGCCAACGGGAGCCAGTTCTCGCGTTATGCCGCCACAATCTACTGTGTGGTCGTCTACGCTTCCTGCTTTGCTCTTACCGCCCTGGTGGTCATAATGACGGTGTGTAAACGCACCAAAACTGTGAGGTGCATGCCTTTCGATCGCTTCGTGGTGGTGTGCACCTTCCTGGAGGTTTTGCTCTACCTGAGTGCTTCAGTGGTGTGGCCGGTTTTCTGCTTTGACTCAAAATATGGATCTCCATGGAGACCGTCGTCGTGTCCACAAGGGAAGTGTCCTTGGGACAGCAAAGTGGTGGTGGCCGTTTTCTCCTGTGTGAATTTTGGGCTGTATCTGACAGACCTGCTTTACTCACAGAGGATCCGATTTGCTTCGTCACGTGTTCCCACCAACTCACGGGTGTAAAACCACTTTGAGCTGCTTTTAACACCAACTCAATGCTCAAGATCAAATCTCCAACCGACCCAAGAGGAGAACCTATATATATATATATATATATATATATATATATATATATATATATATATATATATATATATATATATATATATATATAAGCTAATTAAAACATGTAGAAAGCAGGAGGGGTAGTAAATTAGAAATATCGACACTTTGACAGACATAAATCCTGTTTCACAGTAATGTTTTGGAGAGTTAAGATATTTCTTACAACCGCTGCTGAGCTGGATGTGTCACCATGATTCATCTATAAAACTGTAACACATTTATATTACTAAATAAATTCACTTTTTATTATCTTCATGAGTGTTTTGGACATATAAAGAAGGAGAACAGATTGAAGGTCCATAAAAGGGCAATCCACTGTTATTTGAGGGCTCTAAAGGGAGCACATTGCTTCCACCCCCAGTTTCTTTACATTTTGCTTTCAGTCAGACTTTCTTGTAATGTTCTAAAGTGGTTTTCTTAAAAATTTCTTCAAGCTTTCTGATCGTTTCCTAAAGTTTTTATTTGTGCTCTGATATGGTCTTTTCAATCTTTCTATATGACAAAGGCAGCATGTTGTGTGTGTGGTGTATACTTCAAAAAGGAGGAACAAGGACAAAATTTTAGGAGTAAAATATTAAAAAGATATGAACACCATCTGAATGTTCTTTGTTTTAAAAAATATGATAAAAGAAATCCAGCAAATATTTGACACAGCAACTGAGAAATGTATCGTCCTTGAGCTGATCATGTGGGCCAAGTTTTCAGCTGAAAACTTTTTAGAAATCACATTGTTGGGGCTGAAATACAATTGCATGTGTCAGACTTTGACCTTTTTAGGTTATTATTTTCATTCAGCTAAAGAAATAGGAACACCATTGTGTCTTTATGACAACTTGATTCCAACATTATCGAAAGATCACATTTGAAATAGGTTCTTTGCTGAGCTGTGGTTGATTTTTTAACGCAACATTGGTTGATCTTGAGTTTAGGAGGGTTACGAATCATTTCCTCCCTTTGTGATTTCATTCTTGTGTAGTTTTAGTTTTTTTTATCTGACTTTTTGAGGAACAAAAATGCCAGGATCTTTCTTGCCCATCACATTTGGTGTCTGCTTGATAGCCAATGATTTTAAATTCATTGATCATAATTTACCCAGAATGTACTGTAAGGAACTGTGACTTTAATAAATACCTGCCAGCAGGAAGGCACTCAGTTATTTTATTTAAGGGATTGTGATCTGTCATATTTATTTTTTCATAAATTTTATTAATTTATTTTTTATCATATTGCCAAAATCAGGGGTGATAAAATGCAACATAAAACCACCAGTAAATAGTATACAGTTATATTAAATTATAAATGACATTTTAGAACTTTTTTGATTTTTTACAGTCCATCTGTAAACGATCTAATGATCCATTGAATACGGCATATTTTCCCCGTTTCTATTAACATGTTTACATACCAACGTTTTAAGTACAATCTCCGTTTACACGGCAACAGCAGAGACGTGAAAATGGTATAATTCTCTCGCCACACTGCAAGCTAGTGCTACGTTCTTTGAAAACTCTCTGCCTAAAAGCCGACACAACTAATAAATGTTCAAGATGGCAGAGAACAAAGTGTTTCTATGGACAAGTGACGAGGTTCAACTTTTGCTTAAGGTGACTTTGAATTATAAAGCTACCAAATTTCAAGCCATTTGCCTTGTTTAATTTTTCTTCTGTGGTTTTTAAAATTGTAGGCAGCCATTTTGTTGTGTTGGTGTGCATCTTCTGATATCTGCGCGTGAGCCAGAGATTCCCTGGAAGAAAAAAACTAGTTTTTCTGTTTACACGACAACGGAGACCGGGACGTTTTCGAACCGTTGTACTCTGAAACCTGGTCTCAAATTGTGCCGTTGTCAGAGAAAACAGTTGTCGTTGTCATGTAAATGAGCAGTACAAACGCAACAACACCTTTCCATTTTCACCAGAAAACGTTTTCGTGTAAACAGGGCCTTAATTTAATCCATTTTGGAATTAGGCTGTAAAATACCAGAAGCTCTGTGAATGCTGTTCTGGATGGTCGTATCACTATAGGACATCAAATACAACCAAGACAAATAAACTGATACACAATGGTTAAGTATGAAACATAGGTATGAAAGGGTTTGTTTATGGGTAAAATAAGTATAAATGGAAGTAGAAAGGGACTAAGTGGCAACATGTGGACATGAAATAGTGGGACTTAATTGGCAAAAGGGTGAAATGGCCCCAAGCCTCTGGAGCCTTTTTATGCCTGAACATTTCATTGGTCAGAATTAAGTAGCTTCACAAAGAAATTAATATTCCTCAAAAATGATCTTGTGCTGGACTACAAATGCATGTGAAATGAATGAAAATCTGAAAAAAAAAAATTACATCATGAAATAATGAGGATGGCTGACAAATCTGCCAGTTTCACCTGTTTTTATACAACTAAAAACAAATGTTTGTTTAAAAATGATCTCACTCATCTCAGATATGTCAAATAATGTGACAAATCCTGACATGCCTGGAGATCACTGCTCCTGAGACAGCACACAGACTTAAATTCAAAGAAGTGCTGAGGAATTTTCCCTCATCTCCTCTTCGACACACCCCACAAAAGTGACATCCTATCTCTTTAAATAATCCCCCGACCCATTCCTGACCCATGCTTTCTCAGACCTGCAGGTACATACAACTAAACCCTCAAAGTACTGCACTCTTTGTCCGTGGATTAACACATACTGACTTGCAGTTTGATTGTCCATGAAAATAATGCATAGAAATGTGTAGCATAAATTATACATCCGGTAATGGCATCTGTGCTATCTCTGCCATCTGCAAACCCCACACCCAGCAATTCACAGACTTCGCTAAGGCTGCCAAAAATAAACATGAACCGTCTGCAGTCATTCTGAAGCAGTGACATTGCATTTATAGGAAGCTGCTGATGTCAAAGCTTCTCTGGGAATTTCTTTTTAATTTACACAGATAAAAATGAGACCGGTTTTTAGAAACAAAACAGAGGTCATTATTTTCCAGATTACCTTCAGTTTGAACAACCACCTTTGAAAACACACCAGTTATTATCACACACTGAGAACAAGGTCGATGTGTGTGAGCAATCTTTGTGTATTTACACTCCAAACACGGCCCTACCAGGTCAAACCTCACATGTTCTCTGGCTGTTCAAATTATCTCTGAAGTTGAACTAGAAAAAAGCATTTCCTGCAGCGTGAAAGCAGTATTGGTAAACTGATCTGCTGAAGAAGCTGAACTGAAGCAGAGACACTTCTTTAAAAAGTACAAAATAGTCGAAAAAAATATTGCAATTGCAAAGATCTTTAAAGAAATTATTTAAAAAAACAAACAGAAAATTGCTGAAGAATCAGAATCAGCTTTATTGGCCAAGAACAAACAAAGAACTTGTCTTTGGTTTCCAAGCACTCACAACATACAGACATAAAGTATAACTTTAGAGGAAATAAAATACAAATAAAGGTACAATATGTACGAAAGAAAAAATTTAAATTATGATGCAAACATGCTTATTTTGTTTGACAGCAGAGCAGCAGACTACTCAGGCTTTGAGGTGTTTGATGTGTTCATCAGAGACGGTCTGAGGGCAGAAACTGTCTCTTTGGCTGCTGGTTTTTGCAAACAGCGCTCTGTAGCTCCAACCTGAAGATAAAAGTCTAAACAGTTTATGTCCAGGATGTGTGGAGTCTGCAGAAAAGTTAGCTGCCCTTTTTTAACCCTAGACCCGTACAGGTCCTGCCAGCCCTGATGATTCTTTCTGCTGATTGTTCGTTGCAGTCTGGACCTGTGCTGTTTTGAGGATGATGGATGAACGCGGGACATACCGAATAATAATTACACCTTGAGTTGCCGTATGAAGTACAGCCTCTGCTGGGTCTTCTTTAGAACACAGTCTTGAACGGGTTTAGCTCCAGGTGGTTCTGACCACACCAATGGACCCGCTGGTCCACATGCAAAAGGTCTGTTGTCATCTAGTCCTGTAATGGTGCGTTTCTTGGGGCCTTGGATGATTGTGGAGTGGAGACCTCACACAGCCCCAGAGACATGTTGAAGAGCTGAGTGAAGATGAGAGACATAAAATGTCCTGTCTGCAGTTTGCTACGAGTCATGTAGAGATCAGGGTGGAGAAATGTGCTCTACAATTTGATGCTTTATATGAGTTTCTCTGACTGCAATGGCTTCAACGTTTTTATCACAAAGATTTCTGTCCTTTGACTTTCTAACCATCGTTCCTGGTCCTTCAGAAGGACAGAAGTCTCTATATTTTTCCTAATAATAAAACATACCTCGCAGAGTTCACCTGGATTCAGGTTTTTCTAATTTTGGACTTAGATTTAAACTAAGGCTCAGTGGCAGTTGTTTACATGGGCAATGTGGCTTACAGTCCAGGACACCATTCCATCCAGGGGCGGCAGGAGCCCTTGGATAGAAAGAGAACACATATGAGTTGTGTCTAAGAAAATATGGCTGTACCACAGTGGAAGTTGAAATCACACAGAAGTTGGCATCTGATTTATAGATTCCTTCCAGACTGGTCAGACTGGGAGTGGATTATTCTGTATTGTACGCAGATTCTCTAAAACATAGTTTGAAATTAATTGAACCTTTATTCTTTTTCTGGAAACACAAAAAAGAGACAGCAAAGAGCACTTTGGATTGAGACAAACATGAAAAGATTAGTTTGTTAAAAACACCATTCTGGTTTGTAAAATCTATTCTACAAGTGAGAAAAAAATAAATGAGTATCTGGTGTGGTGCGAAGGGCATCCCCTGGACACCATTTACTCAAGATCCGCCCCTGCTTACACTCGTAAATTAAAATCCGCTTTTTCTCCTTCTGTTTTGGTCAACTGAGTTAATCTCTTGAGTCTAATGCATGATCAGTGTATTGCTATAGCAAACCTGTCGATGGCTTTGATTTCTTAGAAATAGAATGAGGAACAGCCCACATCCTGTAAAACCGTCCAGCCGCTCCGCGATGAATCCAACACCAGCTGGCCGCTTTGTACAAATCTGACTAAGACTGTTGAGGACGTCACTGTGTGATTTAGAGATTTGCTGCTCTTCTCATTCTGCCAATATTTGTGAGTTGCAGAATGAAAATTAGTGACTAATGTGTTCTTACAAACAATTACAACAAAAACAACAAAAATGATGAAAGCTTTCACAGACAGTATCAGCACAGAGTCTGTCACTTTGAGTCGATTTTCTTCCCATAGTAGACCCCCCGTTTAGCAGCTGTTTCATGCATAGCACTCATTTTCCTCCCTCCTCTGTTGGCCTCGATCTTAAACATAGCAGCAGAGAGACTCTTCAGACAGGAATGAGCTGTGACAGGCGTCCATCATAACTGTCCCCTCAGGATTTTCCCACAGAGGGACCGGGAACGGCTGGTTTACGACTAATCTCTAATGTCGTACGCTGCTGATGCAGTTTCCTCCCTGAAGCTCTGGGCTTTTATTTGACCAAATGTTGTTTGGATTGTTGCTGGCATTTGAATCCTTTCTCTCAGTGGATGTGGTTTCATAACAACTTCAAATGCATGGATTCCTGTAGTAAACAACAGTCAAACCACGTCATATAAATGGTGACACTTGTATGTGGGATCTATTGCTGGTATGGGTGGAAAAAGAGAATTATTGATAGAAACATAACATCACCATGAAGGGTTTTCATGAGAACATACCTGTGTGATAGTCATTTTAAAAGACATTTGTGCACTTCTGTCAGCAATGTTTACTTTTTTTATTAGGTTTGAAGTTTTCAGTTGTGCTTTCAGATTATGTTCTTTACGTGTTTGATTTTCAAAAGAATCAAATACAAAGTTTTTAAAAAATGTTTTGAAATTATGTTTTACTAATTCTGAATGTTGTTTATCTGAGGAATATTTTTATGGGGTTGTGTTAAGTAATTATGAGGAGTCAGTATCTGTGACACAACAATTTTAACCAATGCAGTATATTGTTATATGCATTTCAAGATGAAATTTACAAAGAAATGTAATAATTTTCCCCATAACTGTCATTTCCTGTTTTAGGTCAGTTAGATTTACCAGAAATATTTCTATGTGCTAAATGTCAGAATAATGAGAAAGATAATAAAAACACATTTTTTTTTTTTTTTTAGCTTTCTTCAAATTTAAAATTTATCATAAAATTCGGTAGCTTTCAGTACAATTGTCTTTCAGACTGTGTGACTTCGATCAAACATTTTGCATTTCCTTCCTTAAGATTCTCACATAAGTTTGCAGGAATTTTGGTGCACTCCTCCGGACAGAACCAGTGCAACTGAGTCTGGTTTGTAGAACACCTTGCTCGCACACACATTTTTAGCATGACTCATAAATAATTATGGGTAGGAGCTTGGTAATGGCCTCTCCAAAACATTGACTTTGTTGTCCTTAAGCCACTTTGTAATTAATCTGGTTGTATGCTTAGTCTCATCATCAATTTGGAAGACCTATTTCTGCCCAAATTTTAACTTTCTATGTGATGTCTTGAGATGTTGCGTCAATATTTTAACATAATGTTGTTTCCTCATGATGCCATCTATTCTGTGAAGTGCACCAGTCACTCCTGCAGCAAAATACCTACAGAACATGATGCTGGCACCCTTGTACTTCAAGGTTGGGATTGTGTTTTCATTGTGTCCAAAGCACTTCAAGTTTAGATTCATCTGACCACAAGTCACTAGAAATTAAGGTCTTTACCCTTGAGCGCATTTGCAAACTGTACTCTGGCTTTTGATATTGCTTTTAGAGTAATGATTTCTTCTTCTTTGAGTGACCTTTCAGCCCATGACAGGTGGCATATGACACATTAAAAAAATACACCATTATTATTTTACATTAAAGACTTACAGCAGCGGTGTCAGCTACCAGCAGATCTTATCAAACCATTTTATTCAGAAGCAGCTTTGCTTCTGATAAAGCTGTGCATGCAGAGTGATCTGTCTCTGCTCACACTGCAGTGCTCCTGAGGTGAATTCCCTTTTAGACAAGATTACCAGAACTAGATGGGTTCGATTTTGTGTTTGCATGAGCAGGATTGTCATGTTGTGCCTGACATGCGTGGCTCTTACAGCACAACATGAGATGACACAATATCTGATATTTAAATACATGTACAGTGGGGAAAATTTGATACAACACATGCAAGATTTCCCAGTTACAAAGAATTGAGAGGTCTGTAACTTTCATTGTAGGTACACGTCAACTGTGAGAAACAGAATCTAAAAAAAATTCGGAATAATCACTATTTATGATTTTTTTAAAATAATTTATTTGCATTTTATTTCATTAGATTAGTATTTGATACAAGAGAAAAATAGAACTTAATATTTGGCACAGAAACGTTTGTTTACAATGACAGGTCAGACATTTCCTGTTGTTCTTGACCAGGTTTGCAGTGCAGCAGGGATTTTGGCCCAATTCTCCATACAGATCTTCTGCAGAGCTCTCAAGTTTCTAGGCTGTCGCTGGGAAGCATGAAGTTTCAGTTCCCTCCAAAGATTTTCTATTAGCTTTGGGTCTGGAGACTGGCTCGGCCACTCCAGGACTTTGAAATGCTTCTTACAGTGCCACTCCCTGACTGTGTGCTTTGGGTCATTGTCATGCAGGAGGACCCAGCCTCAACTTCAATGCTCTGACTGAGTAAAAGAGGTTGCTGCCCAAAATCTTGTGATTCATGGCCCCATCCATCCTCTCCTCAATACAGTGCAGTCGTTCCATCCCCACTGCAGAAACAAAGCCCAAAGCATGATGTTTCCACCCCCATGCTTCACAGTTGGTATGTGTTCTTGGGATTGTCTTCAAACTTTTTCTTCCTCCAAACACAGTGAGTGGAGTTTACACCAAAAAGTTCTACTTTGGTCTCTTCTGACCTCATGACCTTCTGCCATGCCTCATCTGGATTATCCAGATGGTCGCAGGTAAACATCAGGCGGTTCTGGACGTGTGCTGGTTTGAGACCTTGCCCACACTGCAGGATTTTAATCCATGACGATATAATGTGTTACTATGGTAACTGCTGAGACTGGGTGCCCACCTCTCTTCAGACCTTTGTCCAGGTCCTCCCATGTAATTCTGAGCTGATCCCTCACCTTCCTCATTGACACTAATGAGGTTAGACCTCACATGGAGCCCCATTCTGAGGGGGATTGACACTCATCTTCAGATATGTCCACTCTCTAATAGTTGCAGCAACAGTTGTTGCCTTCTCAACAAGCTTTGCCTGTTGTCCTGCAACTCATCTCAGCCTTGTGCAGGTCTGCAGTTTTGTCCCTGGTGTGCTTAGACAGCTTTTTGGTCTTGCCTGTGGTGGAGTGGTTGGACTCTGGTTGGTTGTGTGGACAGGTGTCTTTTATACAGGTAGCAAGTTCAAACAGATGCAAATAATGCAGATAATGCATGAAGGATAGGAGGCCTTCTTAAAGAAGAACCAGAGCCAGAATTACCGTATTTTCCGGACTATAAGTCGCGGTTTTTTTTTCATAGTTTGGCCGGGGGTGCGACATATACTCTGGAGCGATTTATGTGTGAAATTATTAACACATTATTACCGGTATATCATGTCACATGTTATTTTCACACTAAACCGCAAGAGGGCGCTCTAGGCCTGTGTTGATAATTTCAACATTGGCGGTAACTTTTAAAAAACAACTGAGAAGGGCTTAACAAAAATGGCACCGAAAAGAAAATCATATTCTGCAGATTACAAGCTGCAAGTAGTAAAATATGCAGCCGAAAACGGTAATCGAGCAGCCGAAAGAAAGTTTGGAGTTAGCGAGAAACTTGTAAGGGACTGGCGAAAAGCGGAGGTTACTCTTACTGAAATGAAGAAAACAAAAAAAGCCAATTGCGGGCTAAAAGCTAGGTGGTGTTGGATTTTATCAAATAAATTTCCCCCAAAAATGCGACTTATACTCCAGTGCGACTTATATATGTTTTTTTCCTTCTTTATTATGCATTTTATGGCTGGTTGCGACTTGTACTCCGGAGCGACTTATAGTCTGGAAAATACGGTAAATACATATTTCATGCAATAAATTGTTTTAAAATGACACAATGTGATTTTCTGGATTTTGTTTTAGATCCTGTCTCTCACAGTTGAAGTGTACCTAGAATGAAATTTACAAACCTCTCCTTTCTTTGTAAGTGGGGAGACTTATAAACTGTTCCCCACTGTATATGAAATGCGTTTTGATCTTTTACTTTTTCTCTGCCTACTCTCTTGCTTTCATTACACACGTGCACCAAAACACACCAACTCAACCCTTCAGTCACCACAAGCAACAATCTGTCGTGACTTTTTCTCCTGGATCTGCCAGTTTAATTCTTTTCAGCTCTCAGGTCATTTTTTTTTTTTTTTTTTTTTTTTTTTTTTTTTTTTTTTTAATCTCTCAGGCTTTTATCAAACAACAGCAAAATCATGTCGCGCCTCAGTGCTCACACAGAGTCTGAGTCATTAAAAGGGACAGACGCAGGCAGTGGTAAACTTTGTGCGTCAGTCAAACTGAGAGAGAATGCCACAAGGATAACTCGCAGAGATCTTCAGCTAATGTGAACTACATTTAAGAGGACAGATTTATTGTTGCTTTGCACCTTCAGTTTAGCAGATAATGACATGTAAAAATCTTTTTTTTTTTTTTCGATATAGATGTGACACCTGACTGGTATTTAATTTTTGTTTCGGTTAAATGAATTTGTATAAATTGCAAAAATGTTTCAGTTGCCTTTATTTTACAGGAATCATTGGTCTCAAAATTGGATTCATGATATTTCTGTTTAAATTACTGGGACAGAAAATTGGAGAAAAAAGGCAAAAAGATGACTGTAACAGGAGCAAAACTTCAGAATCCTGAATCCTACACTTCCCACATTAAAACCACTTTTACGTCTGTATACGTTATACAGGTAGGACAACACGACACTGAGCTGGGAGGATGACTTCAGTTGTTTGTCTTTAAACTTTACCAACCACAGCTGCAGAAGTCAACCTTTGTTTAGTTTGTTTTTACACTGAGTGATCCATCCATCCATCCATCCACCAATTTCCAGCCCTAGGAGTGAAGCAGGGTGCCCTCTGGACAGGTCGCCAGTCCATCACAAGGCAGAAATAGACGTGGGAGGAAACCATGTACACAGACACACCTTAATTTATGCCAATTAAGAGTGATTAAATAGATGAGCATGCAAGGATTTGAACTGTGGGAGGAAACTCCAAAAAACCCAAGTATACAAATGAAAAACGTGCACACTCCAAACGAACAGTCCCTGTCAGGATTTGAGCCCAGGAACCTGTTTGTCAAACAGGGTGTATGAAAAAATTGTAAATAAAAATTAAAACAGAATCAAATGAGTAGACATGAATTGTCAGGCAGAAGATGGCATGAAGACTAAACCAATTCAAGAGCGAACAAGATCATTGATTTAGATTCTACTTGTTTTTTGTTTTAGCGCAAGAAATTATGCTCCCGTCCGGCTGACTGAACAAGGATCTGAACAGCTGATGGTCCCAGACCTGGACCTCAGGCCCTGCATTTGGCTTTAAATATAGACATGAACATACACCCTCCCCCCGCTCCATGTCTGCATTCCTGTAAGGATATAAATGTGGCATCTTAGGGGGAAGACATACCACTTCCCAATGTATAGAGTAAATTTAGCCTTGTGTGGCATGAGAGGCATCAAAGGAAGTAGTTAGAGGAGGGTTGATCTCTTCAATATCTACGCAGTGAAGAGTTTTATATTAAAGACAGAACTAAAGGTGAAGTCAAATGATGTTGCTGACAATATATCAGATACTATTAAATGCTCATTGGTGTCTCATAGTGGAGAGCTGTTTCTCCTTTATAACAAAATGTGTCAAATCTGCTGGATGTAAAATAACAACTGCTAGATTCAAGGTTCAGGTTTTACCAAAGGTTTGTATGGAGCATGTCTGAGCAGTCAGTACCTTACCTGCAATAGACAGCAATCAGAAATTCTCATGGGGGAGTCAATCTTACAGCAACTTAGAACTAAAAAATATCTAAAACAAAATTCACAGCTTATCTAGCATTTGGTACAATTTCTATAATATATATATTTACAGCTCATCAGTTTTATTTTAGACAGATGTTTGCTCTGTTATTCTTTTTTTGAGTGCTTCATAACTACTATGTAGAAATGTGTACTCAAAGGCTGTTTATTAGCAGTACCCTAGCACTAAAAGTGATACCTATGCTTAAGTTGTCCTGAGCTATCTCTGTAGTTATGCTGCTTTAGGCTGCTGGAGGACAAGTTGACTACTTTTCTTCACTCTGGTACCTTCTTCTGCTCTCCAGTTTGCATTATTTGCTGTTATTTCAGCTGTTAACTTTATTTTTTTGTCCCAATTTTTTTCTCTCTTTAAAAGCTGCATCTGGTCTGGTGTTCTGTTTGGCTGTGAGACTTCCTGGAGGGGGGCATCAATTGAGATAATGCTACTAACAACTAATTGTTCTCCCTCTCCTGCTATTAACGTTTTACTTTCATTAACATAGAAAGTACTCCTACATCAGTTCATCTGTTTCTTCTTGTGCATTCAGTTCTGTCCTCTTAAACCCCCTATCGGTCATGGCAGATGGATGCTTATACTGAGCCAGGTTCTGCTGGAGGTTTCTTCCTGTTAAAGGTTTTGGGGTTTTTTTCTCCCACTGTTGCTACACGCATGCTCGATATGAGGGATTGCTGTAAAGTATTGTCTATGGTTCCTACATGCTTGTCCAAGAGGCGTGAATGCTACAAGTCAATGACTCTATTCAATCTGCTTGGTCTCCATAGACAGAAACTTTTTGAATTAATTTGAATAATGAACTGAACTCAATGCACTGCTTGATAACTAGGATCAGTTGGAATCTGAGTGACTGGATTGAAATCACATTTTTCTAAGGTACATTGAGATGGCGTGTTGTGAATTGACGCTATATAAATAAACTGAAATGAACTGAAAATGAATTAAGAACCTAAACACACAGACATTTTATTGTGCCCCTTGGATGTCTTACTGCCCTTAACCTGTATAAAGCACTTCGTGTTACACTTGGCTGTATGGAAAATGTTTTAGAAACAACGTTTGATTGACTGACTGAGAGACAAAGTGGTACATTAGTTTGTATTAGTCTATTATGTATGTATGTATGTATGTATAGATAGATAGATGGGTTTACAGTCGGACTGCACGTTCTACAAAGCATGACCCACTTTCTATATCTCTGTGCTCTATATTCTTGACCATTATCCTCTTCAGCGCTAAAACTCAGAGGAATGATGCAACTGGGCGTATAGAACATTAAGTCCCGCCCATATCTTATGTTCCCCGTTTTTATTGGTCAAATTCTCGGAACCTCTGTTTATGATTGGTCTGATTCCTTTTCTATTACGTATGGGGGTTGAGTGAAAAAAGGGAAGCCACGTTGACACAAGAAGTGGATTTTTTTCGTGTCCCGGAATATTAAGGTCACCTCGACAACTGTTTGGTCAGCTGAAGCGTCCACAGTAAGATATCTGTTGGATTTTAATGATTAGTAGTTTTATCTTCAGAAAAACGGGCTGCAAGAGACTCTTTGGGTTTAGGGACAGCTAGCATCATATAAGGAAGCAACTAGCTCCTCTAGCTCCCTGGTATTACACGGAGTTAAAGGTTTAACGTTACCGTAGCACAGTTTATAAGGATTTATTTTGTATTTTGATTTATTAAAAGGTATTTGTGAACTTACGATGACATAAAGAATGCTTTTTTCTGATGAACGCAACTGTCAAACATTAATACTTGTTCCCAAGTAAATTCATTTACTTCTAATTTTATTTATGTGTGTCTGTGGATTATTTTAAGGATTTTTCTCATGTTTGATCATGTTTTGATCCCCATCAAGTATTTGTTTTTATTTTGATCAAGCATGACTTGAAAACCTTGAATGGAAGCAGGAATGTTAGAAAAAGAACAGATGTTGATTTGTAGCATCTGTCTGCTTTTCTGGACAGGTCATAAACGCCACATCATCTGCCAGAATGAGTGTTGGGTTCATTGGAGCAGGCCAGCTGGCTCATGCACTTGTGAAAGGTTTCACTGCTGCAGGTAAAGATTTCTGCAAGTATGCACTCATTTAAGGTGTTTCTTTATTTTGCAACTATTTTAAGTCAGGATGCATCAGTCAGGACATCTTTCAGACTGATCGATACTTGGAAGAAGCCTCATTAAACCACTGAAACGTTTTTTTTGTTTGTTTGTTTTTTTTTTTGTTTTTTTTTTAATAATTGCTGACAAGATGAATTGATCAGAATTTTACATCTGGTTTTCAATCTTGTATTGTACATATTTGACCTGCTGATGCCAGCTTTGATTTATTTTTTTGTTTAACAAGAAGAACATAATTCAAAATATGTTTCCGAGCCTTCTTTCCATAAGAGATTAGTATTTTTTTTTTTATATTGGTACAAGAGGTGATGTCACACTGTGTGTGTGAGAGAGAGAGTGCAGTCATTATATAACAGAATTTTTACAGTTTCTACATCTAGAAAATGTAGGTCTTTATTTTTACATTTGCCGTTTCCAGAGTTACTCCTCATAGAACAGAAATGAAAAGCTCCAGAATATTCAAAAAAGGAGCAGCTGTTCAGCCTTCATGGTGTCTACTCTAAGTAATGCTCTCTCTCGCTTTCTCGCTACCTAAATTACCAGTTTATTGGGAAGCAGAGTGTTATTGCATGGTGTTATAATATACCTTTGGAAATATTGCATCAAAGCAGTCGAGCACTGTTTGCAATACTGCACACATTGATATTGAAGTAATGATTGGGATTCTATATATTGTGCTGCTTTATTAATTAAATTCTAAGCTTTTAAAGCAGGTACCAAACATTTCCTAAGCTGATACAGATTGATGCATTGGCTGTAAGAAACGTCCTGTTCCAGGTGGCTTTTTTTATTTTTCTTTTCTTGGTTTGTCCAAAAAAAAGTTGTGTACAGTTCAGAGGTCTGAAAGGGTCAAATTGACCAGCACTTCAGATAGCTCTTTATCTCTTTGTGTTTCCAGCCTCAGTCATGTCCTACTCTAAAGCTTTTTCTGTGTGTTTGGGAAGCAAAACATAGATAATTTGATCCGATTTTCAAACATTTGGATTCAGAACGTGTTTGTCTTTAGTTTTAATGGATAAACAGAATCATAAGGTAATCTTAGATCAACCGACGTTGACTTTAGCAGTTCCCTGTATTTCTTCAACCTGTGCAGCCCTACTTATTTGATTTTCCATCACACATTTGTTTTATTCCTATCTCCTCACCCTTTTCTTCATCATCAGGTGTGATTGCAGCCCACAGGATTACAGCCAGCTCCCCAGACACAGACCTGCCCACAGTGACGGGGCTGAGGGTGAGACATAGCTATGATGTTTTGAAATGAGTAAAACGATGAGCGTGCCTTTTTTTTTTTTTTTTGCAAAATAAAAAATCACCTATTTATTGTTTTCCTTCAGAAAATGGGGGTGAATCTGACCACGAGCAACAAAGAAACAGTTAACAGGAGCGACGTGCTGTTTCTGGCTGTGAAGCCCCACATCATCCCCTTCGTCCTGGATGAGATCGGGCCAGACATCGAAGACCGTCATCTCATAGTCTCCTGTGCTGCAGGTGTTACCATCAGCTCCATAGAGAAGGTAAAGCTCTAACTGGCATTAAAATCATGCAGGTTGTTGGATAATTTCTCCAGCTACCTATCCTACATCCTTGGCTCTCTTACTCACATCTCTTTTGTTTTTCCCTTTGCTTCATGCAGAAGCTGCTTCAGCACCGCTCGGCTCCTCGAGTCATGAGGTGTATGACGAACACTCCTGTGGTGGTGCGAGAGGGAGCCACCGTGTACGCCACGGGAACGCACGCGGAGGTAAGTGGGAGTATTAGTACGTTGCTCCAGCAGAGAGAAAGTATTTGTGTTTAGAAAACAGGATGAGTTAATAAAGTTATTCTGGAAAAGTAAAGCTGAACATTAAAATGCCCTGACATGACTCGTGTGTGGTTATTTAAGGTGGAGGACGGGAAGCTGCTGGAGCAGCTGATGGCTAGTGTTGGTTTCTGCACAGAGGTGGAGGAGGACCTAATTGATGCTGTGACTGGACTGAGTGGCAGTGGACCCGCTTATGTGAGGGATGATCTATTTTTCCCAACAGTGTGTGTGGGTGGGGGTTGGGGGGGTATTTCTGTGGAAAAATGCACATTGAGGCAACTTTGAACTTTCTGTGCTTTTACTCTAATGAACACAGGGTCTAAATTCTACATACAGGCTTTAAATATAAAGTGAAGAATGTGGGGGTAGTTCTTCATTTTCTTTTTTCTGTGCACGGTTTTCAATACTGGGAGGAAAACTGCCCCAGAGCATTATGCTGCCACCACCATGCTTGGTACAATGCTCTTTGGTCTCACCTTTTGTTATCATTGTGGCCAAATACCTCAGTACTATAATAGTTTTCTCTAGAGGGCATTTGGTCTTGGCAGATGCAGATGTCAGTCAAGCTTGAAGGTGTTGATTTTGGAGCGGAGTTGGTCAGCACGCTCTCAGTCCAGCTTGAACATATGCTTCTCTTTGGTTTGGTGTTTTTTAACCAGGCCTTCACAGCCCTGGACGCTCTCGCAGACGGAGGAGTGAAGATGGGTCTGCCCAGGAGGCTCGCTGTCAGACTCGGAGCTCAGGCTCTCTTGGTGAGTTCTCTGATGTTTGTGCATGAGGTGTTTTACCGCAGGTTAGGAGGCAACAATAGGATATTCATCCAAATTAACGTCATACAACTTTTAAAACGACTGATAGATTTCCTTCAGAGAAATCATGATGCTGTAGAGCGCAGATGTTCAATATTATTTAACTTTGCAAAGTACTCATCGAGTGCAGACACAGCTGTTTATTCGTATTTTAACGGTTGGTTAATGGGTTTTATCAATACATTCTGCCACAACCGGCCCTTTGAGGACATTCATAATCTTGATTTGGCCCAAAATGAGTATGACACCCCTGTTGTAGAGAAACTGACAAGTATAGTAGATTCTTACTTAAAAATAAAAGGATGCTTTTCTTGTTCTTAAGCGGGGGGTTTTTTTTTTTTTTTTTTTTTTTTTTTTTTTTTTTTTTTTTTTTTTTTTTTTTTTTGCATTTTCTAACGTTTTTCCCACTATTATGAAATTTAGGAATGCTTTCAGCTGTGTGGGTTGAAGCTTGTAGTCTTTCAACTGTCAGGTATTACAGCTGTCCTGGTCCTGTCCCTCTTCAGGGAGCAGCTAAGATGCTGCTTGACTCTGAGCAGCACCCTGGCCAGCTGAAGGACAACGTATGCTCACCAGGGGGCGCCACCATCCACGCCCTGCACTTTTTGGAGAGCGGCGGCTTCAGAAGCCTCCTGATCAACGCAGTGGAGGCTTCATGCATCAGGACCAGGTGAGGCTGTTGCATCAGAAAATCCATATTTCATATTAGTTAATTGAGGTACCCAAAAGAGGATTTTTCTGTTTCTCCAAATTTACTGAGTCTTGCTAAAGTGTCCCTTGAACATTTTCACATTTTTATCACTATCGTTTATTTTATGCTTCACTTCCACCTCTTTGCTTGCAGTGCATCCATGCTAATGTGATGCTAATGTGCATCACATTACTTCACATTTGTGCCGTAATGTGAAGTCATGCAACCGACAGAAATACAGACATGTTGAGGAAAGCTGTACCATGGAGGAAGATTTAAATCCATAACGATTCAGCTCCTATCTGTCACCTAAAGTGTCCGCTCTAAGACCAACACAACTCCTGCTGGCTTCGGTCACAGCGTTGTTAAACACATCAGCACAATAATTTATCGGGGGGGTTTTGTTGTTTGTTTGTTTTTTACTTGCAAATCTGACATATTTGTCCCACTGTACAACGCTGGGGTTTTCAATTATTATTTTTTTTTTTTTAAATTGAAATATATTTTCAAGGTTAGAGGAGAAGCACATCGGTCAACATGTCCGTCGATTTTTAAGATTTTCATCGGACAATATTTGCATCGCAAATGCCCGACGTGTTTTCGCAAACACTGCCACGCTTTTCAGTTTCTTGTTTTTGAAATATTTGAAAACGTGTTATCTCTTTAACAAACTCTTGTCACTTAAATTATACTAAACACCTCATGTTTGGGTGTTTTTATTTTATTAATTTTTTCTTTGCAGGGAGCTGCAGTTCCTTGCAGACCAAGAGCGCATCTCTCCAGCAGCCATTAAGAAAACCACCCTGGACAAAGTGTTGCAGCAGCCCGGAGTCACGGTCAGCGGAGACGCCAGCGGGAACGGCAGGTCGGGCCTGAACCTCTTCAACAATCGCACGTCTGGGATCAAGAAGAACTGAGAGCAAAGAGAGGCACACAGAAAGACAGACATGTTACAGGTTCAAGTCTAAACATGTGGACTCATAGGTCTCCAACACCTGCTCAACCTTAGGTTTAAATAATGAGCTCAGGACTGCTTTGAAATCACCAACAAATCATTTTCAGGCGTTATTTATTCATACGTGAGCGATGAACAGATCCATTTCACACAAGCTCAGGTGTATTCTGCACAGGTAGGGCCTCTTACTCTGATTACATGAACACAAGTCCAGTTAGAAGCAGAAGAGCAACCAGAGGCAGGTATATCCTTGTCAACAGTCTTTACAACCTTAAAGCTCCATCATGTACCACATTTTCTTCAAATATTTACTTTTGGCATAGAATAAAGAAAGACTGAACACATTTTGATCATCTGGGTTTTTGTTGTCTGTAAAAACAACAAAACGGGAAAAAACTTTTCTTTTTTGTTATGTAACAAAAATTGTTGTCGTCTTTTAATTTCTCTGAAAGCCCAAAGACATTTTTTATGGGTTTTTTTTTTTTTTTTTCAGCAAATGTGATGTAATTACCTGGAAGTGCTACAATAAAACTCAAATAAGCTACATAAAATAAGCATAAGCTGATTATGTAAAGGAATTTCTTCCTTAATGTGTCAAGTAGTCTTCATTATGTTTGCGCCACAGTAAACTCAATACAGTTAATGCTGTATCATTTTTAGCATCTCAGCCTTTGAGCTTTTTTTTTCTTTTATTTCCTGTAATTTTCATTTATGATTATAAAAGTGAATATTTAATCTGCAACCCAGAACTTTTTTTTTTTTTTGTCACCCAAACATTGTGTCAACTTTGTGAAATGAATGAGTGCAAGTGCCAGTGAAAAAGACCCTCAGCATCATGCTGCCACTACCGTGTTTGACATTCAGTACAGTTTTTTGTCTCCTTGAAACACTTCTTGCTACTGTGGCAATTTCCTTTCAGCTGACTGTGACTGACGGGGTCAGATGGTCAGACGCAACTGGGTGTTCAAACAGGAGAATGATCCCAAACTGGTTATGGGATGGATGAAGCAGACTGACTGTAAGCTCTATGAATTATCATCTCAAAGCCTGGGCCTGAACCTTAATGAGGTATTTATGGACTGTGAATTAGAACTCCCAGGAATGTAACCAGTTAAAATGACCTCCACCAATGTTGATTGGAAACCTTGTCAAATATTCAGCCAGAATTCTCCCTGAAGCTTGTTGACGACTATAAAAACGAAGCGGTTTCTCTACAACTCACTCCCTGTATTTATCAAACCTAACACTGGGGCACATGTTTAAACTTATGTTTTATTTTACATTTGAATAAAAATGTCATATCAAATAATTTAGACCTTTCTCAATAATCAATGAAAAAAATCTTTATTGGTATTTCAAGAATCAAAACCCTTCTTGTACCACTGAGCAGCTTTTTTTTTTTCATGTTACTACTGGTATTTTGACAATTTAGCTTTGACGAGCTCCAAATCTTTGAGGCTGGCAAGCCTCCTTGCCATCACCCTAATCTTTTGATTAGGATCTATGAGATTCAAGTCCGGACAACTCCAAAATATAAAAATTGTTTCCAGTCAAAAGAAATATTTTGGTAAAACTAAAATGTGAATGTGAATAATTTTGAGTTTAACTGTATAGAACCATGTGTGGATTAGAGAAAATCCACAATAAATTCAACATGGTGCACCCAATTTCTTTTCTTTTTTTAATCATTTCTGTTGTTCATTTCACCATAGGGAAGACATAACTCAAATGCATCATTATATGTACAAACACTGAATGAATTCATGCCCATTATTAACTTTTCTTTCACAACTATTAATCAATTAAAAAGTTTCCAATCCGCCCTCCAGATGGCGCTCTTTAATCAACTTGTCTGGGATATAAACAGTTATGAGGATCAAATCACCTTCATACCATTGCCGGTTGGGAGTAACTTTAACTTGACCCTAACCTTGGATTAAATATAGCTTTGCCTCCATAATTATGAGTAAACAGCTTTGACTGCGTTGCTACAACGACATGTTTCCCCCACTCACCATCTGAATCTCTGTCATGTTTTTATTTTTGCCTCCTCCTATGGGTCAGTGCCTCTTGAATTCTTTCCAATCAAATCCTCTCCTGCTAAAATTAGCCCTGAAATGAAAAAAAGCATAACCGTGTTTTTATTTTTTATTTTTTTGCTCTTCAATAGCCCCGAGGTGAGCTGTGATTGGCGGTTTTAAGAGGAAACACAGTCCAATTTTAGAAGGCCTCTGTCAGCAGGGCTGAATGACCGCTGAGGGCTTTCTCCACATACAACAAATACTAAGGGTTTTTTTTTTTTTTTTTTTTTTTTAAATTACCAAAACAAAATCAAACTAGTTAGTGTTATAGTTTTAAAGCAAAAGGGTTTTCAAGTATTGGTGTAACTACTTATGTGATTCAGTCCGGAGGGTAACCACAGCCAGAGGGTGTAACCTTTCCATACTCGCATGAAAACTTCAGGAGAAAACCCTAAAGAGCAAATTTCTCAAACCAAACTTTTGAGCTTTGCTTTTTTGTAAAATTTAAAAAGTTTCCAAGATTATTTCTTTCCTAATTTACGCAGAAGTAGCTTTAGAGGAATAAAAAGATTTCACAAGAACATGAAAGCAAAGTAGGAATGCAGAAATATTCCTCGCTGCGTCTGGCTGCTCGTGAGCTTAAAACCTAAATATTAGAGTTTTCCAAGAGTTTGATAGTAGAGGACAAAGAGCAGCAATATTTGGCTTTAATAGGAGACCAGCGACAGCAGACTGCTGCTCTTTAAGGTACTTTTTTTTTTTTTTTTTTTTTTTTTTAGATATTTGGACCCGTTTCTGTGCTCCGGGCTGCTACATTTTTTGGATTAACAGTCACTACTTTGTGCTGGATTGAGATAGTCTCACGGATGTATTCAGGCAATACAGGTGCATAATGGCGAATGATGAAGAGGAGCGATGGTTTGTGAAGAGCCATGTCCTCATTATAATTGGACAATTTATAGCTGTTGTAGGATTAGTTATTTTCCCCTCTTAAACTCACACACACACACCAGCGTCCCTTGATTAAACAGCGCCCTGTGTGCTCTTGGTGCAATCTGCCTGTTTATTTGTGCGTGCAATAGTTTCTCTCTCTCTCTGCTGCTGAAGCGTCTTCATAATCCCCCCTCTTATTCAACACTCGCCCCTGCCACTGTCCGTTAAGATTAGCCTTTCGAGGAGAGACTTCTATTTGCCTCTCATTATTAGACTTCTGCCACCTTTTCCTGGTTTAAGGCATCGTTCTTCCTTGAAAAGGCGAGGCAGATGCTCTGTGTCACTCATCCTGACACCATGAGGGTCTAAGACAGCAGTTCAGATGCTGATAATCCTGAGCTGTAAGTTTGTGTGTGTATATGTGTGTGTGTGTGTGTGTGATTGAGCTTGGTGTGAGATTTCTATCCACAGGTAGGCCAGATGCTGTCTGTCATCTCCATTCAATCAGTGCAATCAGTGACCTTTGCAATAGCATAGTTGCTTGCACAAAGAACCAGAAACAATGAAGAGTGAACAGAAGGAAAGCTTTGGATTTTTGGGGGTTTTTTGCAAACACAAAATCTTCTCCAAAATGAAACATACATTTAAAGAGGTGTTTGTTATCCCCTGTGCTGTCAGCAGTGTGTGTGTGTGTGTGTGTGTGTGTGTGTGTGTGTGTGTGTGTGTGTGTGTGTGTGTGTGTGTGTTAGATGGAGACTTGCACGTTACATTGATCTTGGAGCTGATACAGTATCAGCTTAGTGCAGCTGTCTGGTGAAACAGTCACAGGAACAGGAACCTCCAATGGTTACCACACAGTCAGTGAATCTGCATTCAGAGCTTCCCTATGCTGCCAACTTGCACAGGCCTTTTTGTCCATCTTCAGAATGTAATTGCGTGTCTATACTGGTATGTTTTTCTGCTGTTGTTGCTTCTTTAAGCTGTTTTATACAATGCCTTGCAAAAGTGTTCACACCCAATGGGCTGTTTTACATTACAACCACGAATGTCTGTGTATTTTATTGAGATTTTACGTGCTTGCTAGACCAACACAAAGTAAGGTATAATTAGGCGCAGAAGGAAAAAGCTGCAAAAATCCTAATGGTGTGGCATGCATTTGTATTCAGCCCCTTTTGCTCTGATACCTCTAGATAAAATCCATTGCAACTAAGCACCTTCAGACTGGTAAATAGAGTTCTTCACAGCTGTTCTGTGAGGACTTTAGAGGTTTGTTTCTAGCAGGGGTTCCCAACCTTTTCTACGTATGTGCAACAATGTAAAATTAAACGTTATGTCTATTTTTTTTTTATATTTGCATTATAAAAAACTTATTTCTTCAAAAACAAACTGCCACCTTTTTCTTTCATACCTCTGTGCACGAATCACATTTCAGGAGTTACCATCTTACACCTCTTAGCTGTATTCTCCAACGTGCCTTATTTTGCTCAATAATAGCCTTGTGAGCAAAATAAGGCTCTTTCTAAATCAGTCTGAAAACTCTTAAGTTCATCAAAGTGGATGAATTTTAAGCCTTCAGTACCAGACTTTCTTTAAAAGGCAGCCTTTGCGTAAACTCAGTCACAAAGGCTGCCTGCAAACCTGTGCTGAAAAAAAAGCATGTATATTTCACCAACTTCTCACTCACAGTGTGTTATTCAGGATGCTGCATCTGTCTGCTGAGCTCACCGTGCAGAGTGAATGTGTGCAAGCAATGCTGGTTTTAATATATAAATATTTTTGTCAAATACTGCAAATACAATGCACTTTTTTTATTGCCACTGATGCACTTATAATGTCAAGATATTTGCATAAAAGTGAACTAGATCTAGGCATATCCATTTGATAAATGGCCTAGTTAAAGTCCAGACCTAAATCCAATTGAGAATCTGTGGCAAGACTTGACATTCATAGATGGTATCAGTTGAATCTGACTGAGCCATTTTGTAGAGAAGAGTTGGGAAAATGCACAGTATAAGCTTTGGGGACAGAATACAAATGTGTAATTATTAGGGTATTTTAATTGTAAGACATTTTGACAGCCATACATCATTTTCCTTCCTCATTATAGTCATATAGTACTTAATACTGCCCTTTGAACAATTAAAATCAAAACTATAAATAAAGTGCATGCTATCACTTTTTTAAAATTGAGCTTTTTTTCTGATGAATCAAGCAATATTAATATTTTTAAGCATCTTTAACCTGCGATGGAGACAAAAATCCTTTTAAATGAATAATGCAACCAATACTTCATCAGCTATATCTACTGATCATGCATATATGCCAACATGAAATCCAGCACTATCACTCTGAAGTGGGCTATTTTGCATAATGAACATGCACATTTCTGCTTAATCTAATCATATAAAGCTATGGATAGCAAGGATATGCTGTCTTATTTCTCAGGTTGTCACATTCATGTTACCATACCTGGACTAAAATTAGCTGTTAGAGTTTATCTTTTAAAGGAAACACTTAGTTGATGCATCAAGTTATACCTCCACTTTCAGCAACCTGCCAGAGATTTACTCCTCAAAGCTCTAACTTGTGTCTAAGTTGTTCATCAGTAAATAAAAACAGGCTATTTTGGTGTCATTGTCAGGAAATAGGCTCCTAATAATGGCTGAGTGCTTCCTGGGCTTGTACACAGAGTCATTAATTCCTCTGAAATGGAAATGGATAGTGATAGTGCACTTCAGGCCTAATAGGCTGGTTTGGTTTTTGTTAGGATAAATGAGAACTGATGGCGATTGTTGTGTGATGTGTTTACAGAGCTAACATCTGATTGTCTGTTGGTTTAGCTAAGAAAAATAAAATATATAATAGATTTAAATGCAGACAAAACTCAGAAGACGAGTTAGCATGTAGTAAAAATAGTTATTCAACCAAAAAACTTTTTGATCTGAAGTGTAAGAACAGATTAATTTGCTTTTACTCACTGGAAATTCAGTAAGGAACTCATCAGCTTTCCTACTGCCAATGCACATCCTTCTTTAAGAGGATGTGCAACATTTGTGATATGAATCTCCGTGTAATTTGGATGTTTTTTGAAAATATATACAAAAATATGCAAACAGAGCTGAACCAAAAATATTTTACTCAGAAAAACATAAAACATGACATTTTAATTACAAGAGATCATGTTTTGTTTTGTCCAATTACTGCTGATGAATCATTCATACCCAAAAAATAAGGTTTATAAACCTGACTTGTTTGACAGATCTAGTGCTCTATGGGGCCCCATGTTGGTTTCAGGGCCGAATGCAGCTGCTTAGTTTGCTTTTGCATTGGCCTGGCCCTGCAGGCACATATGTGAAGAACTTCTGTATTCCTCCACATTTTTTTATTATGTCTTCCTCTATGAGTGGATGCATGTGCTGATCATTCAAAGCTTTTTGGTTATAGTGTAAATATGTTTTTTTTAATGTATTTTAATACATTAAAATGACAGTTGTTAAAATAAAAATATTTCAGTAATTTAATTCAAAAAGTAAAACTTGTGTGTTTTTTTGAATTTAGTATATACAGAGTGATAAAATCCAAGTGTTTAATTTGTGTTAATTTTGATGATTATGGCTCAGAGATTATGAAAAGCCAAAATCCAGTTTTTATTATAATTTGAATAAGACCAATCAATAAGGATTTTGGTAATACAGAAATGTAAGCCTAGTTAAAAAAGTCTGTCCATATATAGTATAGTATATGCATTCATTATTTAGTCAGGGCTTTTTGCATGAATTACTGCATCATTTCCAGCGTGCCATAGAGGAGATCAGCCTGTGGTTCTGCTGTGGTGTGATGGAAGCCCAGGTTGCTTTAATAGCTGCCTTCAGGTTTTCTGCATTGTTGGGTCCGGTGTCTCTCATCTTCCTCTTTACAATATCATTTAGATTCTCTATGGGGTTCAGATCAGGCCAGTTTCTTGGCCAGTCAAGCACAGAAACACCAGCGTCACTGAACCAGCTTTTGGTACCTTCAGCAGTGTGAGGAGGTACCAAGTGCCGATGGAAAATATAATCTGCATCTCCATATAGCTTGACACCAGAGACTAAGAATGAGACTTTGGGCTTGATAAAACACAGAGCAACAGCAGCACATGCTATGGCTTCCCAAATATCTCTGTAAAAATTTAACACCAGATCTCAAGACTCCTTGATTGACAAATGAAATGAGAAATTTACTTATTAAATAGATGACTTTGAGATGACTACTGAGCAACAGTCAGTTCATTTTCAGTTTAGCTCAGGTAAGATGCAGAGTGCATTAACGCAAGGAATACAACGGTTGTTGCTCATGTCCTGGATACATCTGAATGTGGTGGCTCTTGAATCAATTCAGTTCAATTCAGTTTATTTATATAGCGCCAACTTACAACAAATGTTGTCTCGAGGCACTTTAGAAGAAAAAAAAATCAGTTCAGTCATACATACATTCCAGTTGATCCTAGTTATCAAACAGTACAGTAATCCAGCTGCAGTCCACGCCTCATGAATCTGCTCAAACTCTTGAGTGGGGAAAAAAAATCCTCTCAAGACTGCTTGTGCACCTTTTTCTACCACACTTTTTCCTTCCACTCAACTTCCCATTAACGTGCTTATTTAGAGCACTTTCTGGACATCCAGCTTCTTCAGCAATTCCCTTTTGTGACAATCAAGTCAGCAGTCTCTCCCATGATTATCCTTGACAACATAACATTTCTATCTTCAAAATAATTTTTATTGTATTTTTGTGCAATATTCCTATTTTTTCAGTAACCGAATAGTAGGTATTCAGAAGCGGTGAGACATAATGATAAAACTGACAGAAATAAGAACTTGAAATATATCACTTTTTGTAATGAATCTGTATAATATCTAACTTTCAATAATTAAATGGAATTAATTTTAAAAAATCAACTTCTTGATGGCATTGTGACATATTGAGCTGCATCTCTAAATGTATTAAAATTTCCAGAGCCCCTGTAAAGAACAGCAGGGTTTGTTTTGGTTTGTTTTAGCCATCAAGTCTGCGCTGTGCTGTCGGATCAAGCCTCTAAGTTTAGAAATGCGCACAGCTGTCTTGTCACACTTTCCACGCCGCCTGTTGTTATAACACGCTGTAGTAGTGTGTCTCTTTAAATGCGGGGTTGCGTAGATCCTTCATGAATGAAACCATGTGATCCAAACATCATTTGACGTCTGGCGC
Organism: Anableps anableps; assembly: GCA_014839685.1. Taxonomy (NCBI): domain Eukaryota; kingdom Metazoa; phylum Chordata; class Actinopteri; order Cyprinodontiformes; family Anablepidae; genus Anableps; species Anableps anableps. The sequence goes on along the minus strand of CM026065.1, from coordinate 14,793,528 downwards.
CTCCGACCACAGACTAAAACAAGCGAGGAGGCAGAGGATATATGTAGAGAGACCTGTGAGAAAGCGTGAGGCGGCGGAAAAAAAGCGCTTCTTCTCCAACTCCCAGCTGTCCTCCTGCCAGCGCTCACACCGAGTCCACATAACAACAAAGCTCCGAAGACGCCGGTTCCACCTCTGGTGAGTCAGATTGATCTTGAAAGAAAAGTGAAATCGCTGAAGAGAAAAGTGCTGAATGTGGTGGTGTTTTGCTGAGTGTGCGCCGCCGCCTCAGCCATCGCGGTGCCGCGCTGTCGCCGCCGCTGCCGCCGCGCCGTCCTCTCTCCTGTCCCCCGCCGCTGTTTAAAGGGCAGCCAGCGCCGGTGGTAGTGCTGAATCATCATCGCTCGGTACAGGCGCTACCGCCGACCCGCTGGATCGCTCGAACCGCCTCGCACTACCGACCACCTGATTTCATAATAACAGACAAAGGGGGCCAGACTGCCGGGTGGGCTGTCAAAGCTTAAAAACTATGTGTCGGAATTAGAGGACCGTGAGGAGGAGGGGGGGACGCTGCTCAGCCAGGGGATTCCCTTGTTTTGAGGCTGAAACGAAAGAGGAGCGAGGGGTCGACAGGAACAGCTTAGAGCGGTAACTACACCTAACCCCATTAGCTGAGAGGCGGACACAAGCTGGACACGTTCAGCCGCTCGCTCAGGTAGGACAGCTGCTCCGATGCTCGCTACCTGCGCCGCCTGAGGTTGGGCTTTTTTTTGACGTGCTGACTAGCAGTCTGTTCTCCCTTTGTTGAGCTCTGTGACAGAAACGTGCCAACAAATCGGACTCTACATGCGGGCTGTCATCCCGGAGTGTCGGTAGCTGTCAGACGTCCCAGCAGCTAGCTTAGACAGAGCGGCTGTTTTGACATTTGCTTTGTGTCAGCCACCCCCGACAGGCCTTCAGCTCATGCGTCTGTCAGCGTAGAGGATTTATTTTCCTTTTTATTGTGTGTGTGAGTGCGAGTGGAGCGACGTGTAGAATCGGTGGGTTCTCCTGGCATGCCGGTGTTGTTGCTACACCGGCTGGGCTGGCGGCAGAGATGCTGATTCATCACAACACTGTTATTTCTCAACGTTTGCGCGAGCGGAGCGGAGGCACGAGGGAGCCATGGCAACACGGCAGCGGCGGCGGCAGGCGGACAAAGGTCTGGAGCGAAGGAAGAGGAGCTCAGCTCATATTGTGATGAGGGAACAAAAATACGCTCCGCTGTGTCGCTGATATTGACTTTTTTTTTTTTTTTTTTTTTTTTTTTTTTTTTTTGTCTGGTGATAATTAAAGCTTATTTGTGGTCGTAGAGGTTGGTTTTTAAAATGGAATTTGAACTGTGTTCATTTATTTCCCATTCATTTGTTCAGCTGGTGCTTTATAGGCATGTGCGCAGAGGCACAACAAATGGCATCACACTGTAAACTATTTTAGTCACCATGTTTTGACCTTTCGGTTTAAAAGGATGGACCGTTTGATCAGCCAGCCTATTCATTTAGCCGATTTTATAAATATTATAATTAGCTACTCTGAATATATTAAAGGGATGGCTCAGAATTTCTGAATTTTATTTCATAATTACTTTTAATACCGTCAACCTGCCTGGGGCTACACTTAAAATCAGCCTCTATATGTAGCTAAATCTGGCACATTTACATGATAAACTGAAGTGCTCCTGTTTTATGTCTATTTTCCTTTTTTTTTTTTTTTTTTTTTAAAATAAATGAACTAAAGTAAAATGTTGTTCTGGTGAATATTACTAAATTAGAAAATAACTGGGAAGTTAATTAAATTCACCAATCAAACTACCCCCTTCCTTTCAACCTACCATTAGTAGCCTATATCTGGATACATTTTGGCCATAAAAATCCTTTTTGAAGTAGTTTCATATGTGTTTAAAAGAAACTTTCATTTGGGTCTTTTTTGGGGATCAGGAGTTTGGTTGATATTGTGATTAGGAATAAAACAGAGGCTCTGATATGCTGTTGATGTTGGTTTCTTTTTGATAATCGCATAGTAATTGTAATTTGCATGGAGGTGAATCTCAAATTAGAATATTGTCCAAAAAAAAAAAAAACCTTATTTCAGTAATTCAGTTCATCTGTCACAGTTTTTCCTTGCACTCAACTTTCTGTTAACGTGGTTGGATATATTTCTGTGCTAAATTATTATTTATTTTGGACTTATTTAGTATTCTACTTTTCAGAGAAACTGACACAGGCAGCTGATGCAACTGTAAGCCGTTAGGATCACAAATGATTAGTAATAAACTATTTAACTAAACCACCCTTAATGGGATGCAACTACAATATGCAAAATATGAACTTCAGTTTTGTAATTAAATCAATAAAAGATAAAAATTGAATTTACTGAAATGCATCTGTATGTGTTAAGAATAATGGAAAGGATTTAAGTGCTGTTTTTTTGTTGGGTCCCAGGACATCTTAAGATTGTTGGTAATGAGAAAACAGCAACCTCTGCTAAGAGAGCCTTGAATGCTGAACCCCCATATCAACTCCCTGCCTCAGGTCTCACAGCTGTGTTGTTGTCGTATATCTGTAAGAGATTAAAAATGAATAGGATAAATGTATCAATAACAAACTACATGAAATTAATGCTTCTGTAATCTAGAAACCATATTTTGGTAAACGAGAAATGATCAGCCATTCATCTTTGTATTTCATATGTATTTCTTGCCATTTCGTCTCTTCTTACTTCCACTTCAAACACATAAACATGTGCGTATGTACTTAAACTGATCAGTTTTTAAGTTACATATTTTCATAAATTATTGCCCAAATCTCCAATATTATACAATTAAACATAATTTGATTGTGTAACATTGGCCGAAAACCTGGTATAATTTTATTTATTATGGTGTGTGCCAGACGACTCTTGTGGATATTGACAGATTCTAACTACAGATCATACTGACATAACTCAGTGTGACGTCCTGCTGGTAGATATTCTTTATTAGAGTCATGTATCCATATTTCCTAATAGTAAAATATGAATAGACTCGCTTATAAAATCAGGTAGGAAACAACTCTTTGACTGTTAGGAACTGACTACTGACGGCCCCAAAAACTCGGGTACTGAACAACCAAACTCTACAAAGGTACAAAATGTAAAGAGGCTAAATTATCAGCGCTCCAAGGGGATGCTCATAAGATGCCTGTACTCATAAATGCAGTAGATAACTGCTGGTGTTGTCATTTAGTATAAACCCAGATTAGCTGGTTTATCGGCGAAGACCAAAGTGACGTCTTAAAATGACTTCAGTCTCAAAAACATCATAAAAGTTAGGCTAATTCATGAATTTTTGAACCATCTTCATATTTTATTAGGGGTATTATTTACAAAGAAGCTGATGATTATTTACAGAGGTTGGAGGCTGTGTACCACCAATGATCTTCCTGTACGAAACATGTCTTTTTTCCCTTTTTATAGCAATTTACTTTTAGATGAGGACAGTTGCTTTAACCCCTTAACTGCCACCCCCAACATGCTCACATGTAAGTCAACCGGTGTCATCATGATAGTTAAATAACCAAAAACTCTTCACATGTTCTCTTATCAGTGCTTCATACCTGAAGATTAGTGATGGCGCACCTACTTTTATTTCTCTTATAAAAAATCATCAGCTTCATTGTAAGTACCAGCCCAATGTAATGGCAACGATGGTGTTTATGTGAACTGCATAAACTCTTATGGATTTTTAAGACTGGAGGGGTTTTCTGATAGGATATGTCCATTTTATTTTTGATCTTTCTCTGATTAGCTGTTTGTTTTCAGCCTAATTAATCTGGATTTTTACTAGATGACACACCTAAAGAGGTGTTTCATCACCTCCACCTACTGCAGGTAAGAAATTAACTGCTTATAACATTTTAACAGGAACTCACTTCAAAAATTTCTGAACTATCCCTTTAGGCTGATTCGAAAAACAGGTGTTTAAATAAACAACATAGCCTTCTTTTAGTTGAGCAGTGTTGTGTTTATGTTAGAAAATAGTAAGTACTAAAGTCTGTAATGTATTTATTTGGTTAAATTAGAAATGTTACTTTCATAGAGAAAATGTGAATAAATACAAGCTTACATCTGCCTGTAATAAACTTTAGTATACAGCTATACTTATCGACCCTAAATCATCTTCTTTTAAAACAAAGATTCAAATTGGCATCATAATATTTGAAAACCCTATATCTGTTTCTCACAAAATATTGGCTTTTTCTTAAATACCCCCACCCCCTGGTAAAACAAACAAAAGCCCAAGAAAGGGATTGACTGTTGTGGCAGTTAATGAACCCACGCAGACCTGTGCTAAAAAAGGAAAGCAGCTCAGTGAACTATAATGCCTTGCAACAGAATATCCTCTGATTGATCTCTTGTGGATAGGCCATTATCTGCTGCCTGGTAGCAACCTATGAGCAGTGCAACTCTTAAACACTAAAGAGTAATAGGGAAGCTCTGTAGGCACAAGAAAAACAGAAACTTCACCCCCTAATGACTCCATATCAGCAGCTTTAGTTAGAGTCAGCACTCTGCAGAGTGTATCAAAAGTATGTAGTAAGCAAGTTGGCAAGTACTGTAATACAGGGTCATAATGATGAAACAGTTGTATCAGTATTGGAGGGAAAAGCAACCTCCCCCCCACTACCATCACCACTGTCTTCACACTTTCCCCATTTCCTTTCTCTTGTTGAACGTACGCACACACAACCTAAGGGGCTTAGCTTTTATACTTGGTATCAGTATTTAATCAGTGCTTGAAGTGCATTTCTCTGTCAAGTACTTTCCCATCCTTCCCTGGTGTTCGCGGTAATTGAACGCTGACCAATGCTTATGTGTGCAACTTTGCTGATGGTGGCGGAGCGGCAAGACGCGCAGAGCAAGGGGGATGAAGGAAGAGGGAGGAAGAATGAGAGATGGGATTTGCGGAGAGATTGAGAACAAGGACCTTTTTGTCTTCAAGGCATTCCCCTGAAAATGCTGAGGCGAAGCAAATGCGCTCTCGCTTGACAGATGGCGTTTTCACTTGTTACTTACCACAGCTAGTTTCTTTGCCCTGTTTTTTGTGCGTGAACGTGCGTATGTGAGAGAGAGAGAGTGCAATGAGGAGACTGAGATATACAACACCTACAAGAACCTAAGATCTGGTTGTTATTGAGCTTTGTAGCAGCAAAGTTTAAAAAAAAAAAACTGTGTTGGTTCCTTTTTTTTTTTTTTTTGCAAAGGGAAATGATTTTACTAGCAATTGGTCTTTGAACATTTCACACTTCTTTCATTTCCACCCCTTTCACCACGTCTTAACCTGAGCTGACTCCTTCCAGGACAAAGTCCAAAGCATTGAATTCAGTTTAACGTCGCTCTGTTTTACCACATCAGAGGAGTTTGAGTGTCTGAGTAAAGAACAGTTCAATTCCCCGCATGTAGAAGGATCAAGCTGATGAAATGCTCCGTAAAACCTCCTTTGAAGGAAAGACGGAGTGAACAGCTAAGACAGGTGTTTGCTCTATAAGACAGAAAGAGATTGGTTAAGATTTATGGCAGAAAACAGTAACAGCTATACTAGAACATCCACTAGAGCTATATAAGAAAAAAAGAGCTGAACTATTAGTTGTTTAACTTTAGAATTAGTTGTATCATATTTAAGAAGTCTTCTAAAACTTAAGTATTAGGCACAAGCATGATCACCTTTGTTGGCACCCACATTTATTGGTAGACGTGTAAAATGCCTTAAAACAAACCCATCTTTCATCGCAGTTGAGTACTGTTGAAAAATCCAACTTTTAATTTGAGTACATTTCCTCAGTGGTTAAGAAATCCTTATATAATAAATAATTATTCTTTACAAAATATTTGGTGGTACAATTATCTGTACCTCTTCGGCTAGTTAATACTTTTAAACTGCCTCTTTTCTACCAGTAGGAAAGCACTTAGTCTTCTATACTATAAGGTTGGACTTCTGGGTCCTCTTGTTGTTCTGTTCTCTTCAGCTCCTCCCACATTTTTTCTCTGGATTTAGATCTAAACTTTAATTTGAAATCCTCTGATATTTCAAAGAGTTAATGATTCCCTGTTTTAACAAGGTTCCCCGGGCCTTTGGAAGAGGAACAGCCCCGCAGCATTACAGATCCACCTCTGTACTTAAGAGTGGACGCATATTTACCAAACCCATCCGGAGGGTTTGTTGCTGAAAAATCTTCGCCCCAGCTGATCAAAGCACAGGGCTACTGTTAAACTCCTGCTTTACTCTCAAACATGGTAGATGGTGTCTAACGGTTGTTATGGAGACTTTGTCACTCCAAGATGTCCAACTCTCTCACAGTGAGCATTGGACATTTTTAGACCTCCCAAGCATTCTCCATCATTGTGAGTGGTGGCAAAATAAAAATTGGTCCTTGTCCAGGCTGGTGTTCAGTGGCTAAAAGAAATGGATATCTGTATGATGTCACTGCAGGCCCCACTGAAACACAGTGTTAATGTTTACTGATTAGACGTACATAGAAACTCAGGTGATCCTTTTCAGTCACTTTCAGTAGGAGATTATGCCGCTCCATTAAAAGATGCATTTCTTTATGCCATTTTCCACAACTTTACCAGGAGCGCCCACAAATATGACTGGAATCGAAGGACTTTCTTTTCACAAGTTAATTAAAAGATGCAATAATGCCTCTATTTTATTGTTATAACATGAATTTAACAATATTGTTACTCATTTCCTCATCTTTTTCACTGTAATGCACTAAGTTGTTGTTGTTTTTTTTTTTTTTTGCATGCTTTAAATGCCAGAAAATCTGTAATGAGTGAGAATGAGAGTACATCCTGGCATGCTATGTCTGAATGAGGATTTTTTTCAGTCTGTTAGGTCTGATGAAAAGCTAATTAATGATGTTCAGCTATAAATTGTTGCGTTATATGGTCTCTTTACCCCCACTCCCCTGAGCTCTGAGTCTGCATTAAAGAAAACTTCACAGAGGCTGCCCTTGCACACCTAAAGCCTTGGATTGCGATAGATTGCACAGGTGTTCACGATATTCTGTCCACCTTCTCCTTGTGTGCGTGTTTAAAGGCAAGAAACTTTGGTGTTTTTGAACATAATTCATAAGTATCGTCTGCGTGTTTATGATCTTCTTTACAACTGGGATTCCTTTCAGAAAAATCTTGTTTTGCAAATTTCAGAAAGTGTTAGTGAGAAGTAAAACGAGAGATGGAAACGCTGGAATAAAAGACAGATTTGGTGGTGAGAGAGAGAGACAGGGAGGAAAGGAAGCAGTGGGGCAGATCAATATTTGAGTGTTTTTTTCCTCTCCACAGTAATGATGAAATATGGTGTAAGCAGATCTGGTGCATAATCATTGCTGTGCTCCACTGTCTTTTTATCCCCCCCCTCACTTCATCTGCTTCCGCATTGGTGTGCTGTGTTGTTTTGACTGTTTATACCCAAGCTCCACAAGTGCCTTAACTTCTTCTTTTTTTTTTTTACATAACTAGCCTGAAATCAAGACAAATCTCATTAGAAGATGCACCAGAAGTCAAAGGGATTAGCAGGCGGAAAACAAGTTTATAGTTTTCGTTTAAGTTGTGTTTAAACTCTCATTTAGATCAGCGTACTCCTAGAAAAAAATTCCCACATTTCCCCTGTGGCGACAGCTTTCGTCACTTCTGAGAAGTTTCTATCTACAGGAGATCCTCTCTGCACAGTGACAATACTGCAGCGTTGAGACCCTGTGAGTAGAGCACAGCTTCGAAGGCCCTAGTAACAGGAATACCCGCACTACCGGTTGTCTACCAGTTGCATCATCTCAATGCGCCAACTTGCCGCAGTTTTTAACTGCAGTGTGACGAGTCTTCGATTGTGGTATGAATTTGTGAACCTTAAAAAGAGAAAAAAAGAAAAGAAACAACACCACTGTCTGTGGATCAATGCCAAGGAGTTAAAAGAGAGGGAACAAAGTCTGTGTGTCTGTAGTTCACGGTGTGGTGGCAGCTCTTAGCTGTCACCTGTGACATTAAAATATTTCCAAGCCATGGAAGCTCTCCTGAGTTTGTTTCTCTGTTCTTTCCAAAGGCTGTTTTTTTAATTTTTACAAACTATTTTTTCAAACCACTTTTAAACAAAAGCTTCTCCAAGAACAAACTGACTCCATATTAAGACCAAAACCAAATTTAGGGTCAGCAAACCCAACGTTGTTATATGTTTTTTTGTCCGTAGTTTGGAACAACGATCTAAAGTGACGTTTCCTCAATTTCTATGTATTTTTAGCTTTTGTAGGAAAAACCTTGAGCAATAAATGATCGTTTTCATAATATATTTTGCTTAAGTTCAAACAGTCACAACCCAAAGATTTGGAGAGGCTTAATGGAGCTGATTAGGACCTGAATATTTTAAATATATACGAAGTTAAAAAAAATTTTTTCATCATGGATGAACGTTGCAGTTTTTCTTTTTTATTTATTTATTTAAAAAAATATGATTGGCATCTAAATGTAGCTTGGACTGTTGGCAAAGACAAGAATGACTAAATTTTGGATAAAAAAAAAAAAAAAATATATATATATATATATATATATATATATATATATATATATATATATATATATATATATATATATATATATATATATATATATTTTTTTTTTTTTTTTTTTAATGTTACTTTTGGAGGACAATCTGCTTTCTGAGCTTTTTCCCAGGATTCCTGAGCAGTAGGAAAGGCGATATCAAATTTGATTTTATAATTTTCCAACTTTGGAAAACTGAGGGAAAGAAAACTAAGTGTGGAAATGTCTTTTCAGCCTCCAAACAAAAGATAAACATTTGAATTAGAAATGAAGTATTTCTGGTCTGTTTTTATTTATTTATTTATTTATTTATTTTGATTGTGTGAATTTCTACAAATAAAGATAAAGCTCAAAAACTGTGATTTAAAAGATCTGTATTTAGTCCAAGATGCAAAAAAGCAGTGAAGTTAGAGAAGCACCAATCCGAGGCTTATTTCTGTGTTTAAGATGTAAAAAAAAAAGGCATAGTCAAAGTATTCATTTTCTAGCTTTTCTGACATGAATGATTATTGTTAATTTATATGGAATGAGTTAAATGTAGACTTGAAACAATGTAAAGACATAACTCAGTTTAAAATAGGATTTTTAAAAAGCCATTTTAAATGGCTATATGGTGGATGATGGATGATGATGATAGAGACAGAGTGAAACCAACTCCATTCTTCATTCCATTATTATTTTCTTTAGTTTATACACACACACATATCAGCTTCCACCACATAGAGAGATATGGTCAATGTGACCTGGTAGTGCTTACACATGGTGCATTCACTGATGAGACAAAGATCGCAATTTTGAATATCTCAAAGAGTGAACTAAGGCTGCACAGTATATTGCACATTTATTGTCTGCTGCATGACTGCAGTTAATATTAGTTCATTTTATATATAACATGCTACTCATTTCCTGGGGTTTGTGATTGCAGCTAATCCAGCACAGAATGACATTAACATTGTAAAATCGAGTTTTTGTTTATTTATTGTAGTTCATATGACCATCGCAACCTTCACTCACATTTTCGGAGGTTTTCCTGGCATCGTGCAATCATTGGTTAAGCTGAAAACCAAAAAATCCTGGTCATAAGTAGATTTCCCAGGGCATGCTTTAACTTTACCACACTGCCAAATCTGAAGCTGATTTCTTTGATTTGATGAATTTGTGCTGAACATAATCCCTGAAAAACAAACAAACAAGCAAAAAAAAAAAAAAAAAAAAAAAAAAAAAAAAAAAAAAAAAAAATCAGTAAGGAAAAGTATGGAACCTTGTTTTTGTTACTTGTTAGCAGACTTGTGTTTTTGCTCTGGACTGTTTGTGTAGCATGAAGAGTTGGGCTGGAGATGAACTCCTTTATAAAGAAAAAGAGGTGGCATAGCTACAGCAGTACGTGTGCATGCTTCTCATACCGTCCAGAATGATGGACAGCTGATGGAAAACCTTAAAATGGGCACAAGGAATGTCCCCGAGCTGAAGGTCAGTGCTCCCCATGGCACCAGACACGTCTCCTCTCGTGTGCTCTGTGTGCTCGTCGAGACGTTTCTCTGTGCACTTTCTCATTAACGTGCCTGATAAAGATCTGAGCATTTCCACAGAGAAAAACGGTGCTTACACTACTGTTACGCTCCAACTTTCTTTTCTCCCTAACTGGTATTGCTGACCAGGATGTAGGTAGGTATACAGAGGGAAATAAACTCACCGTGTGGTTTGACTTATCGCTGTCTTCCCTCACTGCTCTGTTTGTTTTTCAAACACATGCACACACACACACACACACACACACACACACACAAAGGGGGAAGCAACTTAACCGGCAGTACGTACAATCTTTCTCTATTCAAAAAAGGAAAAAGTGCTTATGAAAAAAAGGGAGCCAGAGCTCAATTGCCTGACAGTGCAGTTTTGTTTTTTTTTTTTGCTTGTGTTGGGAAATTTGTCATCACACTCCGACTTACTACCTGAAATGGGAAAAACGTGTCGACGCCAGGAGTTTTTCTTCCCTTTAATAACACACTTGTTTGACAAACACACACAGAGACTAAGCTTTTTTTTTTTTTTTTTTTTTTTAAACTTGCAGAAGAGTCTGAAGATTGTTGTTATGTTTCTCCTTCCCTGTGTTTTCTTCTTCTCTCGCCTTCTCTGTCTGTTATCATGCTTATTTCACGCTCTGCATACCTTCTTGTTAATGGCTTCCCTATTTTCTTTCTGCACATGCACGCACACAGAGCTCAAACGGGTGTCCTCTTCCCTTCCAGTCAGTCCCTCTCAGCTTCCCAAGCTCTCTCTCCATGGTCCTGCATCTCCACCCTGAGCGTCTCTTCTATTCACAGGTTGCCATTATCTCTGATCTGACTCCTAATTCTCAATTAGCCTCCACACAGTGCCCGTTGTTAATTATTTACCAACTCCCTCAACACCCTCGGCCCGCTTTAGATCAGCGAGCTTGAGCGCTGCTTTGTTTTGGTCTCTTTTTTTAACACAAGCAAGGTGGGACTGCAGCCAGCAGCTGTGTTTTTGTAGCTCTCTGAGGTTTTAAGCTCACGCTTTCCACATTATGCTGCCTTTGTGTCTCTCCATCCCCGTTCCCTCTGTGTCCTGCTGCGTGTCTTCACCGCCTCACTCGGATGCCATCCTTTGTGATTTCAGTTATTGCTCAGAGAGTTGCCTGAGGGAGACGGCTCAGTTAAAGCAGCTGTTATGGCAGGATAATTCAATAAACACTGCATCTCAAACGACTTGTGACTCTCACGATCTGTTCTTGATCATTCCCTGAACGCTGCGTTGTTTGTATGCGAGTACACCCACTCATCCCCCTCCCGGGTGGCTTTTGGAGCGTCTAATCTGGACGTTTATTCTCCCCCGTCTGAGCAGCAAGCTAAATCAAAAGTCTCTTTCTAAGAAATTCGTCTGTGTGGGACAGCAGTGACCAGAGCAGAAGGTTCTTTACAACAAGATTAATTAGAGCCCCGTCTGAATCAGCAGCACACGCACACAAGCTCAGAGTTCATTATCCTGTTAGTCCGCTCTACATGAAGAGAAAGGAGTCTTGTGCTCTCTCCTCTGCTCTTTAATCTGTCTTTATAAGCTTCATATTTACCACTCTGACCTCCTGCCACACCTTCGCTTTTCGTTCCATCCCGACTTGATTCACTAACAAAAGTCGATGTTAGAGATTATTTTAATTTTGTAGCCATTTCCGACCTTAGGTTTTCTAAAAGCTTTGACCTGCCGTGATCAATTTTAGCCAATTTCTGTTTATCTTTAAAAACCCTAATATGTCTTATTTATAATCTGACCGGAGGTGATGTCATACTGTGTGTGTGAGGGAGTAATCGCTCTAAAACAGGGTTTAACTGGTGCTTTAAAACGAAAGCCTGTTTCACAAAACACTCAGGCCCTGTTTACACGACAATGATCCATTGAATACGGCATATTTTCCCCGTTTCTATTAACATGTTTACATACCAACGTTTTAAGTACAATCTCCGTTTACACGGCAACAGCAGAGACGTGAAAATGGTATAATTCTCTCGCCACACTGCAAGCTAGTGCTACGTTCTTTGAAAACTCTCTGCCTAAAAGCCGACACAACTAATAAACGTTCAAGATGGCAGAGAACAAAGTGTTTCTATGGACAAGTGACGAGGTTCAACTTTTGCTTAAGGTGACTTTGAAAGATAAAACCACCAAATTTCAAGCTATTTGCCATTGTTGATCATTTCTTCTTCTGTGGTTTTTAAAATTGTAGGCAGCCATTTTGTTGTGTTGGTGTGCATCTTCTGATATCTGCGCGTGAGCCAGAGATTCCCTGGAAGAAAAAAACTAGTTTTTCTGTTTACACGACAACGGAGACCGGGACGTTTTCGAACCGTTGTACTCTGAAACCTGGTCTCAAATTGTGCCGTTGTCAGAGAAAACAGTTGTCGTTGTCATGTAAATGAGCAGTACAAACGCAACAACACCTTTCCATTTTCACTAGAAAACGTTTTCGTGTAAACAGGGCCTCAAGGTGGTGTTCATCCTGCATTGCATTTGTAGTCGGAACTCAGAAATTCCGACTTCCAGTTTGGAAAAATCAGCTGGAACGTTCCACCCCAGTTGGACTTCCTACTCGAAAGGTGGGAGAACTCCGACTACCCCCAGTTAGGATTTCAAGACGGCTGCTACTAGCAACTTTAGTAGTAAACTCAATTACTTTTACTGTTAATATTGTTGTTTAATTTTTCCACATTTAATCACTAGTACAAGTAACACTTTTGTGTATGTGTATATAGCAGATAGTAAAACACTTTATTTGCACAATGTATGGTGTGCAGCTCTGTTTTTACATTGTTAATGCGGTAACAGTGTTGGCCAGCGGTACCAGGGTAGGGTAAGAAAAATAAAGGCTTTCCGACTCTCACCGAGTGGAACAACTGGAATGCGGTAAAGTGGGAAACTACATCACTCCGACTTCCCAGTTAGGAGTTCCGATGTAAATAGAACGCAGCATTTAGGTACCTTGTTGTCGTTTCTGTATGTTTTTTGATAGGACCTAAACAGCATGGGGGTTCAAGTCAACCCAGCACTGTTATGCCTCCAATTAGTCAAGTGCGGTGGGCACAGCACCATGCCATCTGTTATATAGGGACTAGACTACTTCTGAGTCAAGAATTATAGTGAAAATAAACTGGGGTCACCACACCATGCACAACATTTCTTGTCATTAGTACAAGTTAGATGGGTCACGGTTGAGTGTGCTAAGACAGAAAAGATCACTGGACTTTAGCCAAGGGTAGTTCTTTCAGCAGCAGAGATGCCTGAGAATAGAACAAAACTGATACGATGCCAGCCCTGTGTTGCCCTTTAGAATGGGAGATGTCCAACACTCACTGTATGTGTAATATTGAATATCAACCCTGATGAAATCCACTCCACAGCTCCTTTGGTTCAGTTGGCTGAATTTTTTGCAACCTTACAGGTGTGAGACACTGCTGCCTTGATTTGTAATTTACGAACAGCCAGAGGCAGCTCAGAAAGGGGCTCATCTTTGGGGGTTTATGATGGAACTGTTTTGTAAAAAAAAACAACAAACAAACAAACAAACAAAAAAAGGGGCTGAAAAAGAGAGTTGGTATAAATGTCTTTAACATCTTTGTGATTAGCGCAGTTAGCTTGGCTTGCATTACTGAAACAGTAGTCTCTCTTTGTGTATATCATAGAGAATGTAGACGCCGACCTTAACAAACAGACTAAAAGTAGAAAAGGAGATAACAACATGTCTATTGCTCTTAGTTAGGCCTTCTTGTTGTCTGCTGAAAGTTTCACTCTCTCTTGTTCTCTTGCAGACTGATTGCACAGAAATTCTTCTCCATGATGTAAGAAGTTTTAAACAGCTCCGTACATGTTTTGTACTATACTTTTAAACACCTCATAGAAACTATAAATGACACTCTTTCACTGAATAACAACATTCACACTGAAGAGTGTCTGTGTGAACTGGTACCACTTTGGAATTAAGACCTGAGTTTTGAGTTTGATTCTTTTTTTCCAATTTCTCGATGCATCTCTTGTCGATGAGTCTGATGAATGGCTGTGAATCAAAACCTTTCTGATTTAGGTTTTAGTTGTGATCGCTGCTGAGTTCAGGGTTTTTTTTCATATCACAGACCCCAATCCCTCTCCATCCCTCCCTCCTCTGCCTCCCCGTACTCAACAGCTAAGCTCCTACAAATGTGTTGAGGATGCATTTTCACCCAAACGCTTTCCCACCCCCTCCTCTACCCTCCCTGCTGTCCCACTCCACCTCTCCACCTCTGTCCTCCTCCTCCTCCTCCTCCTCCTCCCTGCTTGCTCTTCTCTCTCTTTCTTCTCTTCTTTCTCCCTTGTCATTTGCACCCCCCACCCTGTCTTCCCTCCATACTCAGCATTTTTCCCAACTGTGGGTGTGATGTCTCTGTGTAACGCTAATCAGCTCTGGAGACGTCAGCATTCTTTCAGTCCTCTACCAACAGCACCCCACTCCTCCTCCTCTTCCTCATCTCTTCTTTTCTCCCCCCTGTCCTCATCTGCCCCCCCCCCTTGATGTCTTTCCGGTCTTTCACCTGTTTTTTTTCTTCCCTTCCAGCTTTTTCTTTTCTTGTCTATAAGTCATATTTTGCTCATCTCTAACACTTTTCACCTTTTCACCCATCCCTGCCTCTGGGTACCATCCTCGGGGTGTGTGAGTGTTTTTGTGTGTGTGTGTGTCGTTTCTCCACTGTAACAGTAAGCAGCTCTACTCTTGAGTTGTCAGCGTTCTTTAAGTTGCTCCATAAAAATACAGCCTGCCACAGCAAAAAACCTGTCTGTTGTAGCAACAGCAGCTGTGGCATTGACCACTCTGCAACGATCACCCCACAACCATTATTGGAAGGACACCCCTGGACTCTGTGTGTGTGTGTGTGTGTGTGTGTGTGTGTGTGTGTGTGTGTGTGTGTGTGTGTGTGTGTGTGTGTGTGTGTGTGTGTGTGATTTAGCATTTCTCACTTTGTCAGGCCAATTTTTCCAGCAAATACTACATTGTGAGGACCCACTGCTCCATGCGGCCCAAAATCCGGGCCCCATAAGAAGAAGTGCTGTTTTTGGGTTATGGGTTAGGTTCAGGACCAAGGTGTGATTTGAGTTTTGGTTAGGTTTAGGGTAAGGGTCAGGGTTAGGCTATAGAAATTAATAAAAAATGAATGGAAGTCAATTCAAAGTCCCTGTGAAGATAGAAAGACGTGTGTGTTAGTGCACTCCTAAGATGAATAGTATTGCCTTTACTCTTTAACCTGGCCTACTTACATGTTGTCTAGTGATTTAAACTCTTCTGGAAGTTGCATACAATAGTTAATTGTAATTTTTTTGCAATTAAAATGTGGTTAGTAGTGAGAATTTGAGTATACTTTCTTAAGAAAAATTTTTTTTTTTTTAACAGAACCATTAAAATGCTAATGTATTATTCCCTTCATAATATCACCAGCTAGTCGTATCTGCATAAAATACCCACATTTGATTTAGATTATAGTTATTGTGATGCTGACGCATGCAGTGAATGTTGTCAGCATTTTTTAATCATTGCAATATTGTCGCATACTTCAGGTTTCTTAATATCATGCAGCTCTAATTACTGAGAACTTCTAGTCCGCAGCAGTAGGGATTAGATATTAATTATTTAACTCTCTCACTTCATGCACTTTGTTTTTTATTAGTCATCTTTAGGAATAGCAAAATTTAAATTTTTGTTTACTGAGCAAAATTCCTGAACATTTATTGTATCCTAAATATCATTCCTATTAAATTTCTATAGCAATTCGTAGTCTTGACAAAGCAGAAATGAAGACAGCTGGTTTTTTTATTTTTGTTTTTTGTTCATTTTTTCACTGACTGATGACTGACCAAATAATCATTTAGTGGATTTTAAGACAACCACTCATTTGTTGGAAGACAGAAACGAGACAAGATGCTACAGCACAGCAATGAAAAGATGCAGAAACAGACCAATATCTTAAACAGATGAAACCAAAAATTTACTTACACTGAATAAAAACATAACCTAACATAACATAACCCTTTTTTTCCACTGTCTGACATTAAATCAGACTAAATCTTTCATGGTTTAGGTAAATCAGGATCATAAAATTATCTGTATTTACTTAATGTTAGAATGATGAGAGATAATGTATTTATTATTATTATTATTATTATTATTATTAGTTCTTCTTCAAACTCAGAAGTTTACATACATTATGATTACTGTGCTTAAGGAATCTGGAAGAGTCCAAATGATGATATCATTGCTTTGTGAACAAAACACATCATTTGAGATAACTGGAGGCACACCTTTGGATTTATTTTAAGGCAACGCCCAAACATCCTGCTTATTTCTGTGACATCAAGGAAAAATCAAGTGAAATCAGCCAAGATATCAGAAAGAGAATTGTGAACTTCTACAAGTCTAGTTCATTCTTGGGAACAATTTCCAGATGCCTGAAGGAACCACGTTCATCTGTTCAAACAATTATATGCAAGCATAAACACCCTGGGAACCTCCAGCCATCATGCCACTCAGGAAGGTGACGGGTTCTGTGACCAAGAGGTGAACGAGTTTTGGTGCGAAATATATAACAGCAGAATAAAAACGACCCTGTCATGGTACTGGTTGAAGTTGGTAGGAGAGCATCACCATTCACAATGAAATTGGCGCTATACCAACATGGGCCAAAAGGTCACTCAGTGAGGAAGAAGCCGTTACTCAAAAAGCAAAATAAAAAAACAATTACAGATTCCAAATGACCTCAGGCTAAAGAAATTAATTTTTGGAGAGGCCCTGTGCTCTGATGAAACTAAAGCTAAAATGTCTGACCATATTCACCATCGTTAGAGTTGGAGGAAATACAGGAAAGCTTGCAAGTCTCAGCTCACCACACTGTGATGTACGAGGCTGGCAGCATCATGCTGTGTGGGTGCTGAGAAGGGACTGGAGAAACAGAATAGATGACATGATGAGTTAAGAACACTAGCAACATGTGAAGACATCAGCAAAGAGCTCTTTCAAATGGACAATGACCCTAAAAATACTAACAAATGAGTTACAAAGAGAACAAAGTCAACATTTTAGAGAGGTCATCACACAGCCCCGATCTTAGTCCCATAGAAAACGTATGAGCAGAGCTGAAAATGTGCCCTTGTGAAACCCTTGTGAAAAGCTTGTTGAAGGAGACCCAAAATGTTCAAACCAAGTCATTAACTTTAAAAGACAACACTACAAAAGCTGCCTAACAGCTACCTAACTTAAGTGCATATTTATAAAAAAAAAAAAAAAAAAAAAAAAAAGTATATAAATGTTCTCTCCATTGTTATTCTGGCTTTTAGCAAATATTAATAATTTTAGTAATGCTAACTGACCTAAAATAATTAAGATTTAGTCTGGTTTAATTATTTTCAATTTGGTCACATAGTTTTGCTTCAACATAGAAAGGAAATAATAAATTGTAACTAAGGTACAAATGTTTTTACTGATTGTAATCAGTTTCAGATACTATTTTAGAATTTGGTCAGTTCGACAATGTTTTTATGTTATTTCATTCACTGAACAAACTTCCAAATAAAAAAGGGAAAAAATAACCTTTTTCAACACTTTTCTGGATATTGTTGTAAAATAGCTGTTTTAACATGAATCAAAACTACTGTGTGAACACAGATGCAAACAATCAAAATCATTAAAACAAACATTGATATTTCATTATTGCACAATTTTCAATATTTTGTCCCATACTTCTGCTGTGAGTTAGTGGAATCAGTTGTTTACCATGGGGGCCAACAATCTAATGCCAGCTGTGAACACTGAGCAACCGAATGTACAGTATCTGCTTAAGAGTGTTCACCTGTAATTATGTAGAAAGCGAGGAAGAATATTAATTGCCATTATTGCTGTTTTTTTTATCATTTAAATTAATTTAAATAATATTACTTTCCATTTATGGATGTGATTTTGAGTTTATGCGTGCCTAACCACCCACTACCTTTAAAACAAATTTCCTCTGTACTCCTGAGCTCTTGGCAGGTGAAACATTACAAACACACCTGTCTCCAGCATATTTAAGATGTCTCAGTGTCTCCTCTTGTAATCTCTAACTCTATGATGTTGACACTCAGGCTCTGAGGGAACCGTTCCAACTGCTTTTTGTTCTTGTTCCTGGCAATATTGTTTTAAGGCAGTAGCATCTAGCTCTACAGTCACTTTGGATCCAAGCAACAACACTCTGTTGTTGTGTTAAAACATCTTTTTTCAAAGCAACTTTAATTATGCCAAGATGAGGCATTAAACCTCTGACATATGCAGGAACTCAAAGTTCCTCCATATTTGTCAGCTTCTTCAAAATGCTAAAACTGCATGTTTGTGTGCTGCCGACCATTTTACATGTGTGAGTTTTATTAGACCCCACTGGCATGGCGGCAGGATAATGTGCACGATCTTGGCAGCAGGCTTTTTGTTTCTGTGTCGATGGAAGGTGGGTGTTGGTGGGGGGGGGAGAGGTTTAGACACAGGGGAAATAAACCAGCGCTTGCCAGGAAATCTGCCTCCTTTTTGCCCCCCCCCCCCCTGTCTTCTCTCACCGCCCCCACCACCAGCAGCCACCCTCAGTCTCCCTGCCTTTGATGCAGCTATTGTGCGAAGATGCACCTCCAGCTGCAGGAGGCTGCATCACAATAAAACTTAAGACTGCAGTAGCGTATGTGGAAGCCCTACAGTTGTTGAAGAGTCACTACGTGTTACTTGAGTTATTCCGACTCATTAAGAGGAAGTTTGAGTTGTTTTAAGATGCTTAGAATAAAGCAGGAGGATTGAATTAAGCCTCCTATGGCGTTGCTTTATTCCCACAGCCTTAAACGTGTCATGCAGTGGTAAACAGAATTTCTAAGTTGCTGTGCATTGACATATTTAGTGTGCACGCTTAATGAGCTGCTACATTTTTTCTTTGATCTGCAGCTATTTATAAATGTAGGATTTGTGGCACCTTCACAGACAGACAGAGGTGCATTGTGGGGGAAGCGCACTTCCACACACTTGGCGCCTTGCCTTTTTGATACAAAAGAATAAAGATGTAACAAGATGTGGCCTTGTGTCGAATAAACTCATCACTTCCTCTGAGGGAGGAGCTTTTTTTATTTGTTCACAGTCACAGGTTTGCTTTTTTTTTTTATTTGATTGAATAATCTTTCACTTTCACTGTAAGCATGGGCTTGTATGACATTCTCACCACACAGCTTTGATCAGAAATACAACAGTTTAGCTGTATTGACACATGCAAATAATACAAAAACAATACATGAATAAATTGCTTGTTTTAAAAAAAAGCATGTGTTATTTCTATTACTTATTTACTTTTTAATTAACAAATTAATCTATTTATTTGTTTCTTTATTTTCTCTTTAGTTATGGATTGGTATGAGTTTTTGATTGCAAGTCAAGCATGAGTAGAAATACCAAAATTTGATGTCATTTGCTCAAAATATAAAACACTATGTAATTGTTTTCGCACAAAAAAATCAACATTTATTCCTACTGCTGCAAAACTAATAAACCATTATCCATAATAATGTATTTGCTAATTTTATTTTGATTTTTAGACTTCAGAAAAAAATTGAAAATAAAACTCTTCTGAATCTAGTATTTTAATTTTCCAGTAAATGGCTAATTACACTGAATATTCTACTCCAAAAAGAGCTGTTCTGTTCTTTATAGAGGAGCACAGGTAAACAAGCTTATATTAGCTAGTTAATTAGTCAGGCTATCTGCTCAGGGAGCTAGGCTGCAGGCAGCTGCCTAAAAGAATATTTAGAAGGTTTTTAAGGGAGGTTATTATCAGTAACGGTTCCCTTTACCTGTAGAAGAAATATGTCGTATCACCGTATGTTTATAGAAAAGTGAATAAATCCTGAGAGCAGAGATCCTCAGAACAGTTTACCAGCTGGACCTTCAGTTTCTTCTGATTCATGCCGTTTAAAGCTGCAGTATGTAACTTTTATAAAACATTGTTACATTTATTCAAACTGTCACCATGTTATGACAGTATGTTATGAGACAGATAATCTGTGAAAAGATCAATCTCCTCCACCTCCTCCCTCAGCCTCTTTTGCCATCTGAAGAAATGCACCGCTCCAAAACCAACCAACCAGCGCCAGAAGGAGGGTCTTAGTGCTGTCAGTCAACTTCATTTACAACTTACTGTTACAGGAAAACCATTTATCTGTCGTCATCGGTGGTCACGCTAGCTAGCCTGAGCATTCACAACAGTTTTTGCGAGCTGGGAGAGCAGGGGGGTGAAGAGGTGCGGGGTAGGGTGGGGGGAATAAGCAGCACCACTCAGACATGATTGACGGCGCTAAGACCCTCCTCCTGACTCTGATTGGTTGTTTCTGACTGAGCGGTGTATTTCTGCAATTAGTTCTGGGAACACTGGAAAAAGGCAAAGGAGCTTGATTTTCCCCCAGATTATCTGTCTCATACCACTCTGTTACCACATGGTGACAGTTTCAACAAATATGTAGAAAATATTTTTTATAAAAGTTACATACTGCAGCTTTAAAGCAACCAAAATGGAAATGCTTATTGCTGTTGGAAGTTTCTCGTTGTCTTCTTGTCCGAACAACGTTTGTATCATTAAAGTTACACTGGTTGATCATGGGTCCTCTGGGATAATTTCTAACCAACTTCAATACTAGGAAAAGTACATCTTTAAAGGCGTTTCATAAACAAGAGCTTGTTGCACAATCCCAAACCTAATTCTTAACACAGATAGTTTGCAAAACATTGATTTTTTTTTCTTCAGCTTTTTATATCCTATCCCAACTCGACTTTCTGGTGATAAAAATGGAGATAATGAAAAGCAGTTTTGAAAATTCTGGAGAGTTTTGAAAGACATGACATAGAAACCCTCTATGGACATGCTCAAACAGCAGAGCAATTTTAATGGATTCATTCAATTTGTTGGACTTTGTCCTGATTCTGTTTTCATTAAACCTCAGATATAAACTGAACAAGTTAATGACTGAGAGGAAAGGGTAAACATCATGATAGCTTTCAATTTCTGGTAAAGAAATTATTACTGAAAAGGTCACAGAACGTAACTTATAAAGACATGCCACTCATAGCTTTTCAACTGTTGTAATAAGTGTTATCGTAATAAAAGTGAGAAGGTGGCACTCCTTTAGTTTCAGTCAGTTTTTTGATTTCCAAATCCATGAACTTGCCTTTTTGTAAGCATGGAAAAGGGGTAAGAGCCTTCATTCACCCAGCTGACTGGTATTGTGCAGCAACAGGTGAGGGAGGGGCAGCGCTGCTTTACTCTGTGCTCCAACAGCTGGAGAAGACTTAGATCATTGCAGCACATTCTCTGGGAATTTATTACAACAGCTTTAAACCTTTAGAGTGACATGATGTCATTTTTTATTGTTCTGAAAACCTTGGTATACCTTGATACCAGTGACCTGTGAATGCCCATCGTCCTGGTATTTTAAGACTTTGACGGCAGGTGCCTCCTGCATCTGTTGGAACAGCTCATCAGATACAACTTGGCTGTCTTCCTGACTCCATTCCCCCCCCTCTAGCCTTAGCCATAGCTCGTCTACTGTTTTGGCCCACTGGTCCGATTTCAAAAAAGGTGTTAAACAGTCATCAAAAACATGCAGGCAGGAGGAGCAAAGCCAAAAAAAGTGTCAAAGGAGAGCAGAGTGTGGCGGCTGGGAGAGGGGATAAGAGGCAGGTTGGGTGGGGAGGGAGAGTAGGTTGAGATCAGCAATCTGCTGAGTCATCATGACTGGTCTCATGATGATCTCGCAGCAGCAACAACAATAGCCTCTCTTTATCTCAGGCACACAAACTGAGGTCTGAGAGATGAGAGGAGGCCAACACACACACAAAGCTTGTCATTGAGAGCCTGTGGAGACGCTCATCACTGGAGCATTGAGCTCGAAGGTCTGATCTCATCTGTTGCACTTCCACGCTTGCTCTTTGTTGACCTCTGATTCACACTTCTGTCTCCATCCTTTTGTTTCTTGTTTGCACTTTGGTACCAATGCAAATGCTTTATTTCATCTGCTGTGATTTTACTCCTTCTTTTTTAATCTACAGTAGGTATGGAAGTGGCGTTGAGTGCCTTACAAAAGTATTCACACCCTCCTACTGCTTTTTTTCATTACCACAAACTTTAATGTATTTGTATTAGGATTTCATGTGATAGATCAGCACAAAGCAGTGCCTAATTTTGAAGTCAAGGAAAATGACGCTGGGTTTTCAAATGTTTTTACAAATAAAAATCTGAAAAGTGTGGCATGAATTTGTGTTTGTAATTTTATCTCAGTAGTATCCAGCTGTTCTGTTAGGTTTGTTAGAGAACATTAGTGAACAAACACAATCATGAAGACCAAGAAACACAGCGGACAGGTCAGGGAGAAAGATGTGAAGTTTAAAGTAGGATTTGGCTGTAAAACGACAACCTCGCTTTGAACACCTCATTGAGCTCTGTTCAGTCCATCATCTGAAAATGGAATTGAAATGAAGCTACCAAAAGGCTGGTCAACTATTAGTCATGTACTCCACAAATTGGAGCAAACATGCAGCAGAAGGTTCTCTTGTCAAATGAGACCAAAATCAAGCCTGTACATATGCACTGTCCATAACCCTGAACAAAATCCTCTCTGTGAAACACAGCAGTGGCTGCATCCTGATCTGGGACACATTTCTCTACCAGGGAGAGAAAAGCTGGTCAGAGCTGATGGGACGATTGATAACGACAACTAAAGGACAATGATGAAAACCTGTTCAGGCTGAAAAAGACTTGAGATTGGGATGGAAATTCATCTTCCAGCAGGACAACAACCCTAAACATGCAGCCAGAGCTACACTGCAGTGGTTTACATCGAAGCATTTTCATGTGTTGGAATGGCCCAGTCAAAGTCCAGACCTACATCCAATTGAGAAGTTGTGGGACAATTTGAAAATCCATGTTTACAGATGCTCTCCATCCAGTCTGACTGAGCTTGAGTTATTTAGCAATGAAGAATGAGCAAACATTTGAGTGTCGTGCCGTGAAACACTTACAGCAGTGCAAGGTGGTTCAAAGTACTGACTCTGGAGGGCTTAATACACATCCATGGCACGTTTTTTTTAAATTTATTTATTTTTTGTCGTAAAAGAAAAAGTTGAAAATCGTGCCTCATTAACAGTTGGCTTCACAATTATGCTCTACCTTAAAATCCTAGTTAAAAACAATAAGGTTTGTTGTTCTAATGAGACAACATGCGATAAAGTTGGAGCAGTCTGAATACTTTAGTGTTGCTCTCCTTATCTTTGAGATGGTCTGTCTTCATATTTAAACAGGACTGTAACAGTTAGCTTCCCTCTGGAGTCCTTCCTACAAATTTCACCACTTCCTCTTATTTTTGCTCGTTTCATCGCTATTGGCCTCCAGCCAGCCAATGAGAATTTGAGAGTACAAAGGTAGTGGGCACTGTGAGTGAAACCACAAGGAAACAGGAAGTCAGGGAAGTTCTAAGAAGCGTTTGTCACTTTCACTCATGCAGTCTTATACAGATGCAAAAAGTCTGTACCATGCTCCCACAACGGAGCCAAAATGCTAGGTTTCGCTTAATATCTCCTTATTCTTTGGTGGGTATTAATCTATGATAAATAACTGTTTTATACTGATTCTAACAGATTTTTAAAACTGTGGTTTGTTCTGTTTTATGCTTCTTTGCTTACACTTTATGCTCTCCTGTGTTCTCCAAAGGTTTGTGCAGAAGAGCAAGGCTCTTGTGGCATGACGACGACTAACAAAGGAAATAAAGCCTTAAAGGTAAATGAAAGTATTGTATTGTATTTGCTTTGATCAGGTTTTTCTGCCTCTGATTTACTGCCCTCCTCCCTCGTGTTTCCTCCAGGTGAAGCGTGAGCCGGGCGAAAATGGCACCAGCCTCACGGATGAGGAGCTGGTGACCATGTCTGTGCGGGAGCTGAACCAGCACCTCCGGGGGCTCTCTAAAGAAGAGATCCTGCAGCTTAAACAGAGGAGACGCACCCTCAAGAACCGAGGCTATGCCGCCAGCTGCCGAGTCAAGCGGGTCACCCAGAAGGAGGAGCTGGAGAAGCAGAAGGCCCAGCTACAGCAGGAGGTGGACAAACTGGCCAATGAGAATGCTTCCATGCGCATTGAGCTGGACGCTCTGAGGTCCAAGTACGAAGCGTTGCAGACCTTTGCCAGGACTGTGGCACGGAGCCCCACCGTCGGGGTCGGGGTGAGGGCCGGAGGTGGAGGAGGAGGGGTGCCGTCGTCAGTCATCGGCCCACTCATACCAGGGAAGGTGGCAACGGCGACGAGCGTGATCACGATAGTCAAGTCAAAGACAGACGCACGGTCTTGAGGGAAAGAAAGCTAAATGAGGGTGTAACAGGATGGTGCTCAGCTGCATCAGAGTAAGCCTCCTTCTCTATTGCTCCCCTCTCCTCCACCTGCACCGACTCCCAGCAGCTGGGTGGTATCACTTGGACCACCCCAACGTGTTCCCATCATCCGTCTCAGATCAGTGCAGATGAAGGACAGGATGGAAGCAGAGGAGGGTTATTGGCTCGTAAAGAAGCTTCTGGTCAGAGTTTGATCATCTAGAAGAGGTTGAACACACAGGGTCCCTTTGGCTAATATGTGTATGCAAATGTCAGAGAACTGGAGAACTTGATATAGGGTCACATATTTAAATTGAAGTGAAGTGATAATTTTTGAAAACACTAGAAAAACCTAGGAAATTGTGTTTGATTCATGTCAAGTTTCCAGTGCTGAGTTTCATAAAAGGCGAAATTCAAAACAGAGATGCACCTATCAGGCTTTTCCTGGCAATATGATTTCTGATTTTGAAAGATTGCCATTTGTTTTCCTTTCTCCTATAAAACTACTTTGCAGAAATTAGAAAAAACATGCTGCAGGTTTATTGATAGATGTTTTGGATCCAAATGAAAATCAAAGTATTAAAAGAATATCCCTATTTATGCATCACAACATATGTTGCTAGCCTATATCTGATTGTTATTAAACCCCCAAAACATCTATCACATACATGCAACTAATTGAAAGTAGTTGGAGTTGATAGTTTTGATGCATTTGAAGAACAGGGGGGGAAAAAATCTGCTTTTACAGTATTTAACCTGCAAATTACCAATCAGAGCCAATCAAGTAATAAATTGGCCCATTCAGATCTCTAGCCGTGTTGGTTTGGTGCATCTTTAATTTAAAATTCAGTACATCAACCGAAAAACCAAAATTATACCTCAGCTATGTGTAACAGTAATACTTCATGAAAAAAGTGACCTGCTGATTTCAGTGACTGCATCGAAGCCCAGTCTTGTTTCACCCAAAAACTTTTGTAGAAAAGTACTAATGGAAAAATCTATAATATACGATGGTGGTAACTGTATTTCTACTGTTTTGTACCGTGTTGTCATTCACATGAGGTCCAAGGTGTATTCTCTGTGTGTGAAATGTTATATATCAGGAATTCTGTGAAATTCTGTGGCGAGTGTTTGTTCTGGTATCGCTATGTTTAGTTAGCTGTGTTCTTTTCTATGGTCTTTCACTTCTAATGTGCAACTTTTTCTCTCTCCTGTTCCTTATCTGCCCTCCTGTTTTCCTTTTTCAAAAGCAAGTGGCTTCCAGTATTACATATTGTACTTCCAAGATTTGTCAGTAGGAGGCTGCAAAGCAATTCATACTTAACAAAAAATAGAAAAAGACAAATGCACAATATCCTATTGAAAAAATGTGATAACTTTGGTGTGTGAGTTTCTAGGAAAATATGTTTAATACAGAAAAAATTGGAAGGGCAAGTGCCTTGGTCTTATAATGATATGCACCAAGAAGAAAGTCAAGAGGAACTGAGGGAGGATGCTGAGGATTCAGTGCAGATATAAAGCTGTACCTAATAGCATATGCTGACCAATCAGGAATCAGATCCAGACAGTATTTACAAGTCGCGACACATTTTTTGGCACTCCTGGTAAAAATGTGTAATGAAAATTTTCAAATTAATTAACCATTTTGTTGAAATTGTATAATCTCAAACCCAAAGGTTTAAATAAGAATTAGTCTCTTTATTCATTGAGAGAAATAAAATCCCAACAAAGATGGCACAATCCCTTTAAAATGAATGTAACTGGAGCATTTTTTTAAATTTGTGCTTTACTTTTTTCTTTAAGCCTGTGTGTGGGGAATTTTAATTAGAAATTCAAGACTTTCTGTTACTGTGGGGTATAAATATGATGTGACAGAGGTTCATTTCTATTAGTGACTGCTTACTAGTCTGGACTCAGGACCACATTAATCTCGCCACCACACACAATAAGTAGGATGGTAGTGAAGGTTAAAAATTCTCTAAAGTTTAATGTTAAAGAAGTGCATCAAAAGTGGCATCACTGGGTCACCAAGTATCCACAACAACCATTAGACACTATCTACAAGACAATTGCTTGCTTAGGAATAATGCCAGGAAAAAAAATAACTTTTCTGTCCTACCATCACAAACACAAACATATGGTGTTTACTTAACCCTAATGGGAGTTGAACTGGAACCTTTGGATAGCTGAAAGTAAGACTGATTTTTTTCAGCACTAAACCCTCCAGGTGGATTTGGTGCTTTTCCACTAGAGGCAGAACTGGTGGAAAAGCTCCTGATGCCCACTTTTAAGGATAGTGGTGAATCTGTGATGCTGCGGGCCTGTTCCAAAGGCCCTGATAACCTTTTAGCATTATAACCTCTTTGAAATAGCAGGATATTTTAAATAGAAATATGGTGGAGTAGAAAAAAACCTCCTGAAAACTGGTTTGTCAAATATAAAGTTAATCTTCGTTGCATAAATTGTTGTCATGAGCTGATGAATAGAGGCCTCTGGTGGATTGAGAGGAATGGTCAAAGACCCCTCTCTCTCTCTCTCTCTCTTTCTCTCTCTCTCTCTCTCTCTTTCTCTCTCTCTCTCTATGCTCCAACCGTGTGAATTGTTAGAGGAGAAGGCTAAATTTAGTCCTATTGGCAAAAATAGGGCTATACAAGCTATCAACAGCAGGACTGACAATAATTGTGACCCCCTAGGATGTTCAAAACAATTATTTATTAACACAGTTTCTTTTCTGTACTGAATGAATACTCTCAAATTACAAGTAGGATTTTTATCAGTGAGAGATTACTGCAATAAAAGCTGAATCTATTTTATTGCTTTTTCTCAGCTTCAGATTTAAAAAGTGCATATTCTTGAACAAATACACTGATTGTGACCCAGAACTAATTTCCTTCTGCTCTTCCCTCAGAAAGTTGATGTCAATTCATAATCATAATAATAATAATCATAATATGTTGATGCAGCTTTACCAGGAATACCAATAATTGTGGCTGGCGCTACAGTTGGTTGTGCGTTGTTTGAGCTTTGTTGTCGTCATCAGAATCACATATTACTAAGACTCATTTATGTGACTTGTTGAATGAACATTTTTTGAACTTCCAGTCAAACTAGCAGGTTGTTATTTTTCTCCCAGGCTTTACCACAAAAGTAGTCCTCCGTGGTGTTCTGTACTCAAAGAGTCTATGTATAGTGGAGTCAGTAATTTTATAAAGACAATTATCTTTGCATTGTTTGTAACAACTTGTAAAAAAAAGGTATCACAAAATCCGTTTGATATACAGTAATCTCTCTATTTTGCAATTGTACCAAAAGTGGCTTAACTACTGAATAGCTTCGTTTATTTTTCCTCTAGTGATTAGGCACGTGTGTGTAACGGTGGAATAGCGTGTGGCGTGCTGTGTAGGTATGTAACGAGGTGACTACTAGCTATTTTATGGATATGATTTTGATCTGTTTTAGATTTCAGCCCAAAGTGGACGATGACGTTGCGTGTAACTGCACTCTATCTCTAATCGTGTAATCTTTGCCCCCGTCGTTCGACTCCAATGCTGCAGACCTGTGAGGTCATTTGTTAAACTGCACTTACAAAGAGTGAATTTGAACAAATTCACTTGTTTAACAAATTTCTGAACAGGCTGGTGTGGCTATTTTGTTTTTGCCAGTTGCTATGTTCAGGTCCTGTTGCTTTTGGGATAAAATTACAGAAGAGGTGCAATAATATTGTCTCTTCAAGTAATCTTGGTAAGCTAGCAGAAAAGTGAAAGTTGGTGATAGGGGTTTTCTGACTGCATCAAACTCACTCCTTCAGTAAGTTATTTTTGTACTGTGTGATTAAGGCACTCTGTTTTTCTCAATATATTTTATGTATATTTAATGTTGTTCTTGTGTTAGCTTTTGAGCTCTTCTGGAAGTGTCAGGGAAGTTAAATGACATTTGTAAGTGTCTATGGTGTTTTATAAAGTGAAAAACTATATTCTGCTATTTAATGGTTTGTCTGTCAGGGTGAGGTTGATCTTTTTAACCTGGTTTTAAAGATTTGTTTCAATGTTATGCAAACAACTTACTGCATTTAAACCATTAATTTTAGAGATGCACCGATCTGGCCTCAGTGGCCAATACCAATTTCCAGTTTTTTTGTGCTCCAACTTGTTAATTGTAAGTTGTTTTGTTTTGTTTCGTAAGGACTGCAAAGCATAAAAACTCATATGGGTACATAGCAAAAGGAAAATTAAGGGATTTATAGATTATTCTCATCCATTTACCAAATCATTTGTTCCTAACCTTTCTCTGATTATTGCTAGACACAAAAAAGTGCATCATGTGTCGCAAGCAATGCAGCTCTGATATTTTAATTAAATATAAAGAAATTAAAGAGGACAACTGGTCCTAAATATTAGTGGCCAATAAAAGTTTCCAAGTTTCATTAAGGTCTGACCTGCCAGTGCAGATTTTGGCTGAGTTTTTTTTTTTGTTTGTTTGTTTGTTTGCTTGTTTATTCTGGGGGATTTTTTGAGCTGTAATATTGAGTTCAAAGAAAAGGGTTAGTCATTCACCAAAGCATATGTCCCCAACCCCTATCAAAAAAGTACATCAGAAAATGTGTTTGGTCTTAAAACATTTATGGTCCACCTGAAAGATGGAGATTTTTAAGTGTTGATGCATTTGACAAACAGGACAAATGTCTGATTTTTTTCTCCCCTTTTTTAACAACCAAACAACAGACTGGGGGGGGAAACTGGCCAGATGGTTGATGATCACTAACATAGATGCATCCTTTTACTTGAACTGCTACTCCTTCTTGTAGAAAGGTTGGTAAGGCTAGCAAGCTTGCCATCATCCTTAAGAATAAAAATATAATTTAAACAGTGGGCAAAAACTAAGCAATTTCTAAATAATTTTAACAATTTACATGCTAAAACTTGCTCCAAATTTTATAGAATATAACAGTAATCTATTCAAAGGTATTGAGCTACATCCTGATTTTAAAATCATACTCCATAATTGTATTTTCATTGAAAAAAATGAACTGATATTAAATACCAGCTAAATCAGTGACAACCTATTTTAACTGTGTCGTTCTGATGTTTCTTTTGTTTTTCTGTTAAACATAAAGATTTCTGTTTTCCACTGGAAAGTTTACTGCTGTCTGTGCCTCTGTCAACCTGTTTCATCCCACTCTGTGCTTTCGCCAGCTTGTGAAGGATCCAGTCTGTGCAAGCACGAATGTGTTCAAGCGAAATTTATCATGCAAATGGTGTAGGGTAAAATTAAAACTCCTGCCTCAGAGGAGGAGTGATGCTATCATGGCTGTGTTTTTTTTTTTTGTCAGGTTGTTTTATAATTGCAGGTGCAATGTGATGTGACGAGGTTAAAAAGCATTTTATAAGTGATAATGACAACCGATGTGGGTTTGCCTCTGTTTATTTATGGCTTAGAGTGTTGTGGCTTTTACTCAGTTTTTCCTAAAAGTTAACTGTGACATTTGTACTGATAAAATCTCTTTAGTTTTTTTCCAAATGAGAGGGGACATAAAATAAACTTTAACACATGGCTCCCTTCACATCTATTGGCACCACTGGTAAAAATATTTTGGAAAAAAAAAAAAACAGAAAATAAATCAATCTAATTTTTAAAAATCCAACCTATAATCTGAGTACATTATTTAGAGGAATGTCCACTTGTAATCAAGGACTTCCTGTTACCTTGGGGCATGAACATAATGTGACATAGGTCAATATATCTTATCCATTCTTCAAAATGGGAAACATACCATTTAAAAAAAGAAGATATGCCTTTGTCACTTTAAGTCAGAAAATGGTTAACAAAAAATAGCTACCTGTCCAAATCTACAGTCAGAGAATACATTTTCAGTACTGTGAAAAAGTATTTGCCCCCAAATTAATTAGTCACAACCAGGGCCAATTACTGCCAGACTTGTAAAAGCAAGAAACCACTTAAATAAACCCATATGACAATATAAAGTAGGCTAAAAGCTGTTAAAAAGCAACACATCATACCCCAACGTCAAACAATAAAAAAACCTAAAGATCAGATTTGAAACAAAGTCTGTCTGGAAAGCTTTACAAACCCAAAGCACACCAGCAAGTCCACCTCTGAACAGTTCAAAAAACAAAGGGAACGTTTTGGAGTGGCCTAGTCAAAGTCTGGTCTTAAATCTAATTGAGGTGCTGTAGGTTCATGCTTACACCAATGATGACACAACCACATGTAAGCTTGAGAGTGTAATTTTTGTAAACTTGCTTTCATAGGTCAGGTTGTTTTGTTTGATTACATTTATTTGATGATCTGATTCATTTCAGAGTAAAGTAACCCAAACCCAAAGAAATCTATGAGGTGGCAAATCTTTTATTTATTTATTTATTTATTTATTTTAACATAATTATATAACTGGATCCGTGGCAAACGGGGCTAGACAAGGAACCAAGTTTATCTTGTCACCATGGACAGGGAGAAGAATGGTAACTGAGGTAAAAGAAAAAACATAAAAGATCCCCAAAAGTCACTAACATAAAATTTTACAATGAGGCTTTTTTACACACATATTTACCATGGGTGCCAATAATTGTAGCTGTCCTGTAACCCCTCTGGGAAGCTGACAGGTGTTGTCTTCCAGATGTGGATTTCTAGTGAAGCAGTGTGTGGCCTCTTTGACCAATGATGTCAAACATTACAGAGGTTCAATCCTGATTTTCCCTCAGCAGACACAGTCAGCTGACGACGCTGACCTTCAGCCATATAAGTACAGCAGGCAGCTCGGTGGCTTTTCGTAACAGCGTTTATGAGCTGTGAGACATGCCAGCCTTATTTTCTGCTGCATGTACAGAGGTCACAACCTTCTTACGATAAGGCATTTCATCACTAACCAGAGAAACCGCTCATACTTGAACCCATAAATAATTTACAGAGGCTGAAAAGAAGTGGTGGACACACATCTGATAAAACTACTAACCGCCTCACTTACTCTGTCCTCCTTTCAAAAAGGGTGCGCGAGTCAAATTGGCGGCCTCCCAAGCCCTTCCTCAAAATATCCATTTCTTCTAGAATCATTAACTCCTTATCTTGCTGTTCGGCCAATCAGGGTGCACTCATTCAGATGTTTTTCCTGCCTACTGAATCACGCCACTGGACTCTAAAAGCCCTTTCACCCACCGCAAATCCAGATCGATAAAAGTAAATGAACCGAGGATTCCTTTGATCGTTTGTTTGGCGTTTTCATCAATAACGATGTTTGTTTAGCCTCCTGACTTACCTCATCTGCTGCTGTGTCTTCCTCCCTGCTGCCCCACATCATCAGTTGTACAATGTCCAACCAAAACTTTTGTTTTACAAATTCACTTATTTTACCCTTGATATCAGCTTCTTTTCCTATTGATCACCCGGTTATGGTTAAGCGAGGTTGCTCATTGGAGCTGGGATGTTTCAGTGTCTCTAAAAGTATACAGTGGTATGTTTAAAGCTCTACAGAAGTAGTGAGTTTGTGTGAATATGGCATAATGTATTCAGAAAAGCCCTTGTGATAAGACGCTCTGTGTTTTGTAATATTTCTGTATGGGGTGTAATAAATTATTCTGCAGTACAACAGTACTTTCTATGGGAAAAACCTTCAAATGTGATGGTCTTTGTAAGTATTTATCTCCAACTAAATTATTGTTCTTTTTTTTGCAATTTGTAGATAGATATGATGACAAGGTATTGGTAATAATGAAAGTGAACTGTTTCATCATCAGTCCGACGCATCTTATTGATGTATATA
The DNA here is from genome assembly GCA_014839685.1 of Anableps anableps. Lineage (NCBI taxonomy): Eukaryota > Metazoa > Chordata > Actinopteri > Cyprinodontiformes > Anablepidae > Anableps > Anableps anableps. The sequence goes on along the minus strand of CM026065.1, from coordinate 14,761,228 downwards.
CTGTACGTTTGTTGATAAACAGCTTACTTTATTTTGTATATGACCAATAAACATGTTTTAAAATGCATTAGCGTGTACTGCAGTTGAGCAGGTGTCATTTGTTTAATGAAACCCATCAAAACATTCTCAATATCCACAACATGTAGTCCACAGAAACTTTATGTGATAGATCAACATGAAGTAGAGCATAATTGGGAAATGGACCACAAATCTTGTATGGTTTTTAAATTATTTTAAAAATAAAAATCTGAAAAGTGAATCAATACTTTGTAGAACCAAATTTTGCAGTAATTACAGCTGCAAGCCTTTGGGGTATGTCTCTATCTGCTTTGCACAAGCTCTGTCTTCTTTTATAAACTGGATCAAGTTCAGTCAGATTGGATGGAAAGCATCTGTAAACATCAATTCTCAAATCTCATTCTCAGTCAGATTTAGGTTTGGACTTTGACTGGGTCATTCTAACACATTAATATGCTTTGATCTGAACCATTTCATGATAGGCGTGGCTGCATTTTTAGGATCTTTGTTCTGCTGGAAGATGATGCAATCTCAGGTATTGGAAAGCTTTTCTTTCAGTGTTCTGACAAGTTCTCCTGCACCTGCAGAAGAAAAACATCCCTACAACAAGATGGTGCCACCACCATGTTTCACAGTGTAGATGGTGTTTTCAGGGTGATGAGCATTGTTGGCTTCTCTCAACGGACACTGGTTTTCACATGTAGGACAAGCAGTTTGGTCCCATCTGACCAGAGCATCTTCTTTGAAATGTTTGCTGGAAGAAAGTACCCTACATTGCTTGTGATAAACTTGTTATCCCTTTTCTTCCTCTTCCATAAAGATCAGATGGGTGGAGTATATAAACAACAACAGTTTCTCTGTCCTGAGTTGAAGATCTCTTCAGCTCCTCCAGAGTCACTATGAGGCTCTTGGCTGCTTCTCTGATGAATGCTCTCCTAGTTCCCCCTTTTAGGTATAAAGCCATGTGTCAGTTTGTTTGTTGCAGCTGTGTCATACTCCATTTTCAGATGATGGATTGAACAGAGGTATGTTAGATATCTACAGCTTGAGATGTTTTATACCCCAACCCTGCTTTAAACTTCTACACAACTTTTTCTCAGATCTGTTTGCTGTTTTCCTTGGTCTTCGTGTTTCTACTTGTGCACTTTAGTTCTGTAAGAAACCTTTAAGGCCTTCACAGGACAGGTGTGTTTACACTATATTTAGTCTCCTCACATGAACTCTATTAGGTGACTTCTGAAAGCAGCTGGTTGCACTGGATTTTATTTAGGACTATTGGAGAAAAGGGGGCTGAATTCTTATGCATCACATTTTTATTTGTAAATAATTATGAAAATTGTGTATCCTCTTTGGGCTGCATGGTGGCACAGCTGGTTGCACTGTTGCCTTTAAGCATGAAGGTCCTGGGTATAAATCCCAGCCAGTTTGCTCTCCCTGTCTGTGGATCCTCTCTGGATACTCCCACTGTCCAAAAACATGACTGTTAGGTTAACTGCTCACTCTAAATTGCCTTTAGGTATGAGTGTGTGCATAACTGTTTGTCCTGTGTGTGTCTCTGTTGTCCTGTGATGGACTGAGACCTATCCAGGGTGTCCCCCCACCCCCTCGCCCTTGCCCAATGTCTGTTGGAGATAGCAACCAGCCCACTTGATGCTACATGGATAAGTGGGTACAGATGATGGATGTATCCTTTCCAGTTTACTTCACAATTATGCACTACTCTGTGTTGGCCTTTCGCATTAAATCCAAAAAATGCATTGATGTTTGTGACAAAAGGTTAAAAAGGTCAAATATGTCTGCTTTTGCAAGGTACTAGTATAAATTACTCATTTTGCGAGCAGCTGGTGAGTCTTAAATCAGTACCTGAGAGCATAAGTAGTAATGTGATGAGAAGAGCCACATTACAGGCAGTTGCAGGACCATCCAACAGTCAAAACAATAAGTGAATAACACCTGACCAGGTTAACAGGGTTCACTATTGGGGTTTTCACAAGGATGGATGCAGTTACTAAATGTAACCCCCCCACCCTAATGCATACCTACAATGTGGTCTCTATCAAACTCTGTCAGGTGCTCGTAATGCATCTACAAGGCATCCTTTTTTGTCTAGTGACCTTCACGCACAGTTTTGGCTGAGCCTCAGACTCTCCAGCAACTATCTGTTACACCAGTGCACCACTCATGTTGCCAGCACTTATGCCCTCTGGTGACCAATTTAGACATGCCAGCTCCTTGAAATTGATTGTACCTTTGAGCAGTCTGCACCAAGTTATATCCCAGTAAGACTTGGTAAGTATAACTAGATATTTTGCGTTTTACTTTGCTTTTTGCAGCCATCTTGATTTTCCTAACATTGAAATTCAAATATTGTAACAACATAGGATTTTTCTGCTAACTTGACAAACTTTAACATTAGAACAGCATTTTGACCATTTTGGAATTTGCATGTTTAATTACTTCATCAAATAAAAACACAAAACTTTGCTGGTCCCTGACTTTTCCTGAAAGTGCATACATTGTAACAAAAAAAAAAAAAAAAAAAATCATATTTAGTGCGCGAGGCATAACTTAAATACAATCATTTCAACCCATTTTGGCCACAGGTCGACATTTTTACTGCAGGGAATTTTGCTGGTCCATTTCGATTTTCCTGGGCAAGATGAAAATAGACTGCTTAGGCGGGAAAATTGACAGCTGTCTGTCAAAGAGAATCTCCAGCTGTGTTTGGTCACACTACTCTCGCTCATATTTAAAAAAAAAAAAGATCTTAAAAAAATATAAAAGATGACAGAAATTGACACAGAGATGTGGAAGTATTTTTGTTAAATTTCTTAAACAAATTGACTGACAAAATTTGCTCTTGTATATATGTTATAATACTTTGTTTGATGATGATTAATACATAATTAAACTTTGTCTGTTAAAATAAAATAGTCTGTTAGTCTGTTTTGGTGTCATTTTCATTTGAAAAACGTTGTTTAGCTGGCTACATTAAGTATCATTACAACCTTAGAGGATGAATTAATTGAGGTTTAAATGCACCAGTCAAAACAGCCATTCTAGTAGTTATAGTGTTCAAGTGTTAAATGGAAATTTTTGTTAAAACCATAAAAATATTGCAGTGTCACAATTCAGAGGAGTGACAACATACTAATGTTCCTCATACCAAAACTGCTGTGTTTCCTTTTAGTAATCACACAACTTAATCTGTTTTCCTGCAGTAATGTGTCAGACAGTCACTAATACCACAATGAAACAAGGTTCCTTGCAGTCTTTAAAATCTTCACTGAGGCTTTCTAAAATGTTTTCACAATTTTTATTCAAACTCAATGAGGTTTGTAGATTTTAATCCCATGACTGTATGTGATTTGTTGCAATATTGTAATTTAGAGAATATTTTCTTCTGGTGAATATTTGACATTGAAAACTTAACCAGACCTGACGACGACCAGAAATCTGTCCTTTGCTGTTTAGAATCGGAAGTTGGATAATTTAGAATAACTTACATGCTACATGTTGGCAATCGAGCCTATAGAAGGGAATAAAATAAGATCAGGTTCTCCCACTTGGCAGGTTAACAACATTTCAGCTTCTGTTATCTGAAAAGTTGTCATGCTTTATTTATTTTGAGCTGCCACTTGCTTTGGATGGTTGACCCCAGCAGCTGCAGTTCTTATATGAATGGTAAACTGAATGAACCCCATCTTCTGCTTCCCCATGGATGGATGGATGGATGGATGGATGGATGGATGGATGGATGGAAATTCACAAAGTAAGAGTTTTGCAAATAACAAACAGTGATTTAAACCCATTAATACAGAATATTTCACTACAGGTTTGACCAGTTTATATATTTGTTTGTCTTGTCACATAAAGTGTGAATAATACATAAAAATATAAATATATTTTGTGCACTTTCTTTAACATAAAACCGTAAAGTTTTATGAATCTCAACTGTTTCAAAGAATCTTAGAGCAATCCAGTTGTTCTGAAAATCTGAAAGCTTTTAATTTAGTGAGAATCACAGGAGGCACAGACATTTTTTTTTTCATTTCATCTTTATCTAACCGGGAAAAACTCACTGCGATAAAAAAATCCTCTTTCGTAGGAGGATAAAAGACAGCACCACAGAAACAGGTTTAGACACAATTTCAAACATAAAACCATTAAAAATAACAGCCAGCACACATTTTAAAACAATCTACAATGAAATCTACTTCTTTCTAAGTCCTTCATACCTTCATAGCCTATTAAAAGTGTTCAGAAAGACCAGTTCCTTGAGGTGCAAGACATTCTAAAACTGTCAGCAGACAGGATGGAGCAGGATACTGAAGAAAATCTCTTCCCCAGGACAATCTAGAACCTCAAACCATGAGAAGGTAGGGGATCTGGGAGTGAAGACAGAGAGGCAATCTTTTTATTGTCAGCTTAGGAGTTTTGTAGGTTTGATTCAATAACTTTGAGATTGTGTATAAATCTAAAAGCACTGTGATAGGTGGAGTCCAATATAAAATGGAATAGAAATATCCTTTATTGCCCCACAGTGGGGTTATTCAGGTGTAACAGCAGCAAAGTGACAGGCAATCGAAGCATGTAGACAAAGACAAAAGTATAAAAATATATAAAAAACAAAATTAAGAATAAGCAGTCACTAGAAGGATATATATTTAAATGTATCTAAGTTTCTGTAGGGATACTGTAGAGTTTGTAGCCTTTTATATGTGCAAGAGTGTAGTTTTCTTGTGTTGTACCTTGGGACAGTGCCACCCTCGACTCCCCTGAAAGTCCGCTCCGGGTTTTCTGACCGTCCCAGCGGTGTCCAACTGTCACCATCTGTCGCTCCTGGAGGAGAGGCGGGTAAAATGTAAACACTGGCCCCTCACCATGGAGACTTTCTTTAGTTGTTGTTCGCCAGACTTTATCCTTTATTTCTCACTAAACCGGAAACCTCTACCAACCCAGCTTCTAAGTGCTGGTCTTTCGGGCTGAATAGTTGGTTATTAAATAAACAGCCTACCAACACGGAACGTTAATGTTAGCAAAGTTAGCTAGCTGCTATTAGCCAGTGTCAGCTAGCTTAGCAAACATTATTAGTGTAATTTAACTCTGTAAATACTCTCAGTAACCGATTACTGTGTCCTCATGCAAACTGATGGAGAACTACGCAGAGTTTGCGCGGCTTTGTCTCTCTAAACTGAAGAAAAATGCAGAAGAAGAGGAACACGGCAGACCTTTATCAGCATCCTCCCTAATCCGCTTCTATGGACGACACATTCTTCCTCCACTGGTACGATTCTAGTTTTATAACGATTCTTCTTTGTTCATCTCAATAGAAGTCAGTACTTTATAATCTAGACTTCTTGTTACATTTTATTAACATGAAAAAAAAAAAACCTCTTCATTCTTAAAGCTGATCAGGTATAAAGTTTGCTGCTTGGTTAAAGTTTAATTTTGTCAGTGCTGTTGTTTTTCAGTTTTCTGCTTTGTTTAAGAATACAAGTGTATGTTTTGTGTTGAAAACAGCTCTCGGGGAAACAGAGAGAAGAGATGAGGCGACATAGAGATGAAGCACAGAAAGCTATAGTCAACAAAAAGCTCAAGGATGACCCCAGAATGGCCTATGTGCAAACTATCCTGCACAGTGTTCAGGTAAATATATACTGCACTGACTGCTACCGGATTATCCTTCCTGCCCACAGCATCGCGACTCATTAAAGATACTTGGATGATATGAGTTAAGAAACCGTTTAGTTTCCCTTTGGGATAAATAAAGTATGTTTGAGTTGAATTTAATTACCATGGAAATACTTTTAAGCATAAAAGTGTGCTTCTGGTTCCTTGATAGAGCTTCAAGTCCATTCGAAAATGGAGTGATTACAAGATTACCCTTATTTACACATAAAGAGGACAAATCTAATCTTGATCTCTTTTATACCAAACGCAAAACAATGTGCATCGATAGAACATACAGTTTGTACAGATGGATAAAAATGGAAGTATTCAGTTTGGTGCATTTTTAGGGAAACTAAAATCAAACCTTTCAGTATTTAACTCGACGATCGCCAATGAGAGCAGAGCAAGGGAAAATTGACCTACTATTTTAAAGAATAAAGTTTTTGAGGACATTGAGAACATAAGAGGAGAGAACAACACTTATAGCTTCACTTTGGTTTAAAAACATTAACATTAGGAACATGCAGCGATAGTTACCACTGTTGGACAATGACGCATAGATTTAAGTTGCCCAGGGACTTTGGGAGTTGCTAAAGATTTGCAACAGTAGTTTAATAAAGGTAAACACCCCAGCAGTCCTTTAAATCAGGTGTCCTATGGGGAAGATATATCAAGAAAATTAGCAGGAACACCACAGAGGGTTCCTTGTAGGAATCCGAGAAAGATGAATTAGCAAGTGCTTCCTGTTGGATAAACGCATCTTAAACTGGTTTAAATTTACTCCCCAAAATCTCTGGTTCTTATTTTTTTTTTTTTTTTTTTTTTTTAAAGTAATTTTCATACTGGCCAAAGAAACATTTTTAATTTAATACTAAAACATAAATGGCTTTTAAAACCTCTGGTAACATAACACTTTAGGATGAGGGTTAGGATACCTGTGTTCTTCAGACTGTTGTGGAAGAATTTCTTAAAAATGGTAAGTACATTTATTCTTATGTCCTTTGAATCTGCTTTGAAACCCAAATTGTGTTGGAAAGGAACATAATGCTGTTTGGTCATATTTTAAGAAAAAAAAATGTATAAATAATTGGGATCTAAACAAAATAGAAATATTGAAAGGTTCATTTTGATTAGAAAATCATTTTGAAATTGGCTGAAGATTTGAATCAGACAAATTTCAGCTTGACTGGGCATTTCTAAATTTCAAAATCTGATCTCTTTCTAGTTACTAAATACTCCATCCCTAAGTGCCAATGGGTGGCACTAACAGCAACATTCTTCAGTGAAGAAGTCGTTACTGAAGGAAGAAGCAAAGTTGGCTATTTTCAGTATCAGTGAGATGTTTCAAAATGAAGTCAGGAAATGCTAAAGCTGTAAGAAAACATTTAAAGGGGAGCTGTATTTATTTAGGAAACATGTCCACTGTTCATTCAGGCAGCTGCAAAGAGCGAGACTTTCAGCAGATAACAGGAAGGCGGAACTTATTTCTACCATGTTCCTCCATTTTCTCCGTTATTATCTTTTAAACTCTGTCATGGATCGTTCTGGATTTGATAATGTCAGTGTTCTGGACACCACCGAGTACTGAGAGTCTACATTCGCTATGAAATATACACAGAGACTGCTGTTTACAGTTACTGCTTGTAACAGTGCTAATTAACAATACAGGATGTTAAAAACAATTTGAAATGTCAACATTTTATTCCGTGTGTCGTTGATTTGAATTAGCCAATGCTCATTTTACAGCTAGGGCTTTTTCAAATACTTTTATGTTGCCTGTGCTTTAAAGATAAATAATTAATGATCGCTCACTGCAGACAGGAAAGAACTAAATATTATGAGTGCTGTTAATCTTAAAGAGAAGTCAGCATTGGTTAAAACCTGTAATGGCAGTTCTTTACAAAACTGGTGGTTGTAAATCAGCTTGTAAACTCTGATTAGTGCATCTGTAATTTTGTTGCCTTTCATGACATCATAAAGAAACAGTTTCTTTGATCTCATAACTGTATTTTTGGTCTTGTCTTTCCAGCTGAGAAAGACGCCAACACTCCAGGATTTGCTTCAAGAAACAGAGACTAAAGATGAATTTTCACACCCACATAATGGCAGCAGGTTCTCTGTGTCCTCCAGTGATGTTTCTGTTGGAACTAAGGATAGTCTTTCACCAGGACCTGTTGGGAAATTAAAGAACGGCATCGGTCATCCTTCAAAAATTTCCACATCAAATAGTGCCTTTTTTCCTTCAAATATGTCGCCTCAGCAAAGTTACCATGAGGGATACCTTACTGAGCGACTGGACAGCCAACAAGGATGTCAGCCATGTTCCTTTAATGCTGCAAGCCACCAGTCGCTGTCCTCAGGTTATGTAGCCTGTGAAATTCAGGAAAGCGTCACAGCTGTTTCTGGTAAGATTGATGTCAGGACTACAGAAGAAATGGACAACAATGGAGACTTTTTCCTTCACAGCACCTTGAATACAATTGCCAAAATGCCTGATATTATCAGCCATCCTCCCATAGATGGAGAGGAGTTAGAGAGGACTGGACTGGAGTCACTCTTTAGCACAAACATAATGGGAGCAAAAGATCTCCATAGCACCTCATTTCACATTGATTCAGTTGGATGTGACCCTTTAAGAGCTGAACAGTATGAATTCAGTCATCCACACAGTCTGAACAAAGAGGTCAACATTCCTTTTACAGCACAACTAAACCCTGCCAGGAATAGCAGCACAGAAAGAAATGATGGATCACTTGCATTGTCTGAAAAAAATAGCCTGTCAGACAATCCATATTTACAGCAGACGTTAAATCTGACAGAAGTCGTGCATGTTCAAAAAATCCCCTGCGAAGCAGAGGCAGAACCTACAGACGTTGAGATTGACGTAGCTGACTTAAAGCAACCTGAGGAGTCTCGTCCTCTAAGCCTCCAGGCCTTGCTAAAGAAGTCTCAGGAGTACCGGCGGCGCCAGCGGATGCTGAGGAACCAAGCCAAAAATACTAAAACCCACCAGGAGGGAACCCAGGAGCAGCCAAAAGCTCGGCTGGAGGAGTCGAGCCTCTCCGATAAGGAGAACGATGAGTTACATCACAAGGGCGCCGTGACTAGAGAGGGCAAGAAAACTAAAGAGGGGAGAGGAACTTTTATCCAGTCAGAGGAATTCTCAGCACAGAAACCCTGGAAAACAAACAGAACTGAGTGCAAAGTCACTGAAGACAAAAATGTAGCAGAAGATGGGAAAACATTGGAACGCCTCAGCATTGAAGAAGAGACATCCTTAAAAAATAAGCTGAACAGTTCTCAAGAGGTCATAGCGATGCCTAAACAGATCAGGGTTTTGATTCAGCAGCAGCCAGTGTCGATGAAAACCTCCCATATCCAGGGAACGTTTTGTGAGACCCGCTGTCTGTCATCTTTTCATGGAGGAGTCGGGAAGTACCGCTCTGTTCCAGTCCCAAGCTTCTGTCTGAGTCCTGTTCCCTGCAAAAATAAAGCAGTCGCTGCTGCACGAACATCAGAACCCAAATCTGATTCCAGTTCTGACTTTAATGAGATCAGAGTTAAGGACCTAAACCTGGATCATCAACGGAGGCCAACAGCAGTTCCTTCGGGGAATCTCATAGTTGGAGACGATGCCACGAGCATGTTTGCCAAAGGTTCGCTGCACATTGATCAGCTCGAGTCCAACCTGAGCAGTCTGAAGGTGCTGATCTCAGATCTGGAGTCCACGGTCAAAGAGAACTTGGACGATCGCCGGCAACCTGACAACAGCACGCAAAGTGAGGAGAACCTTGAGAGCAGCAAGGACTCTGAGCAACTTGAAAATGCTGGTCAGGATGATTCCTCTGACTGTTTGGAGGACACACAGGATGATGATGATGATGGCAATGAAGTAGATGACTTATGGCAAAAACAGTCATTCATTCAGGTTGAGAACATGGATAAAGATGTGGGACCTGATCCAAGGGCGGGTCACAGAGATGTTTCCCTCACAGTACAGAACAGAGAGTCTGAGATCATTAAACTAAGCAAACAAAGTCCAATCACAGCCTCAATAAGAGAAAATAGAATCGAGATGAGTACAGAAGGAGCAGGCAGTAGGAATACACAGTGTGGTGTTTGCAAAAAGGAGCAACTTCCTTCTAAAAATGTGATGTCTGTAGCACAGCAGATGCGAATTCCCAGTATTTTCCGAAATGTTGCGTCCAAAAACTTCTCTCCATCTCACCTTTCACATCGGGGTGCCCATCTTAAGGAAAGAGTGGGAAACATAGCTGCTGAAGCTGAGAGCCCCCTCCCCTCCCCGTCTCTTAATGAGTCATATGACGTGGACGCACCATCGGACCTTTGGTTCCAGGAAGGATCGGGATCCAACCTCGGCTCACGAGGTAGTTGCGGTCAAATGAAACGTTTGACTCCAGAGAGTGGCGGTGAGGATCAGTCGGGGGTGTCTAAGGTCAAACGGCGACTGCTGATGCATGTGACCGAGGGGACCCTGGAGAAGGGTGAAGGAAAGGGCCGGGCAGTGGACTCTGTGGTCAGACCAGACTCCAGCTCTCCTAAAGGTAAGGACGGGATGGAGAATGACTGTCAGGTATTTGAGGGATGCAGGTTTTATTCCTATGAAACAGTAGAACAGGTATGCTGAAAGTAAAAATCAATTAATTATTTAGAATAAATAAAAACAGTTTAGCAGAAGGATGGTAGGATAAGAAATGCGCCCAGCAGAATTTTGTGACCAGTTTCAGATTTGGCTTTGATCTGCCAATAGCAAGTTTAGACAATGTAGATTTCTCTTTAAGAACAATAACAAAAGATACAAGAGCAGCATTGAGAGTAGTTTTTTTCCAGTCTTTTTGCTGTAAGCGGTCAGTAGTTATTTATATTAGCAGCAGAGTCGACATTATGCCATGTGTTAGAGCGGAATTACTGTAAAAGAGGGAATGACCAATAGTTAAAACAAAAAAAGGTCAGAGTTCACATTTTAAACTGACTGTAGCTCATATATTTGCGAATAGCACAGTTAGCGTAGCTAGCATTACAGAAACAGGTATCTGCTTGTGCATATTCTAGAGACATTTCCAAATGCTGTTCAGTGACAGAAAGAGGTTCAAAAAGATAAAACAGAGGAACTTTGCTGTGCTCCGTTTAGCCTTCCAGTTATCTGCTGAAAGTTTCGATGAGCCGCAGATGTTGGTCTTGACAGTTCGTTGAAAAATCTAGCTTCCTCTTAAACAGGTGCATACAGTTTCCTTTGCCCAGTCTCAATGACAACACCACTCCTCAGATTGCTGTAGTCAGTGTGATCATTACGTCTGGTGCACTGTTTGATTGGAAAATTAACTTTGAGTTTCTGACCAGCTGGTCACCAGTTAGAGCTGGTCAAACTGAAAATGTGGCAATCCTAGTCACCGTCTGCTCTCTCCTCTAATAAGAACTGTGAATTATTCTTTCCGTCCATGTCACGTTTTTGGAAAACCCTCCATTGCATCTGAATTTAAAAGTTTTTTATGCTTTGACCATTCATTTTTGTCATTAACTTTAGCCGGGGGGCACTGGTCTGAAGGCTGTGGCATTCAGAAACAAGAGTCCCTGAAAAATAAGCGAGAGCAACTGAAACAGATCCATGCAGCTCAGGTCCGAGCCCTGCAAGAGGAGCACAGGAAGCAGCAGGAAGAACTTCTACAGGTGAGATAGTCAAAATGCTATGTGTGTGTGTGTGTGTTTTTCAGACCAGAGTCAGCACTGATGTGCTGACTGATTCTTTATTTGAAATGTCTGCTTTCATTTGATGGCCAAATGCAGTGAGTCTGTCTGTGTGTGTTTTAGGTGCCAGCACAGGTCATTCACATTGTGTTGGACTCTGGGTTATTTTATGGGTCAAAGCAATGCAGGTGTTTGCACTTCTCTTTGTTTGAAAACAAACCATGTAGAGCAATAAGTCAGACTTTATAGGACATGCTTTCACAAATACAGTGGATCCCTGCCTATTCGTGGTTTAGTATTCGCAGGTTTTTTCAGTGGAATGTAACTCCAAATTTTTCACAGAAAATTGACCTAGTCCTGTGTTTTTCGCAGAGCTGATCTAAAATTTTCATGAAATACCTTGGCCCAGTGCTACTTGACACACTATTTGCTGGCATTTGCAAATCCTGGAGCACCATTTCTTTTCCTTGACACTGATTGGCTGTACACCCAAGAGCTGATATAAGGAAGATCGTGGATCTCAGCTTCTGCTGTAGTGCAGCATAAGCGCATATTAGGGTATACTTGGTGTTTTGGTATTAAGATAGGCAGTTCCAAGCATTTTTATTGGGTTTCTCAAGTAATCGTGAATTTTGGCTATGCGTGGCGGCCGTGGTCCACTGTAATTATACTGCAGTTGAATAAGACGGACAGTCTCTCAAACTAGGAAGTTGAGTGTAGAACTTGTGATGAATAAGATACTTTATAACAGCACTTGTTTTGTTTTTTATGATCTACCTTAATCATCAAATCATGAGACAGTCCCGAGAAGTAAAATTACATTTTGATTGCTTTAATATTGCAGAGTTTTTATGAGCATGATTCAAGAGAGGACAAGCCAAGGAGATGAGGAGTTTAAACAGTCAGCTGGGAACCCCTGACTGTCAAACAGGTGATAAACAGGAGGGTATTAGATTGGGAAGGCAGCGTGAACTCAGCTTCCCACAGTTCAACAGTCTCTGTCCTACAAGAGGCAAGGAAATTTAAAAGCAGCTTCAAAAACAGAATCACAGAAACTTTTAACATGTACTGTTCTTTTGTCTTTAAGCTTGAGATGAGTCCCAACGCCCTTAGTTTGTCTTTAATCCAACTTCTGATAATCACGGTGAAAACTATTTAATAAGTGAATAAGTACTGTTTTTATTTTGATCTCACACTGAAAAATAATTGCTCTTAAATTACTTGAATCACTGAAATTTTGTGAAATTGAAAACAAAGCTTAGCGAAGTTCAGAGTTCTTCCTTTTTTTTCCCCTCTTTTTTTTTTTACCTGTCTTATTATCCTGCTCATTGTGTGTGATCATCATATTTACACCACAGAGCAACAGAAAGAAAGTTAGAGAGGCAAAGTTTAAAAAAAAAAAAAAAAAAAAAAAAAAAACTGTTTCAGTTCCATGAATGATGAAGGGATTATTTAAGCTGATAACAACTGAGCTACTTGAGATGTTAAAAACATGGTTTTGTTTATCTCCTCTGAATAAATGTACTCAAATTAAAGGCTGTATTTAAAACAAAACAAAACAAAAAAAAAAATAAAATCAGAATTTATTTTCCAGCCTTTTGCACATCTTTACCAGGGCTAGACAAATGTGTCTGCATCTCTGTGTTTGTGAAACACCAAACCCATCCTCCCATTGGCCTGCTTCTTGCATTGGATTGCATCACTTATTGCTGTACAGATTCTGTGCAGCGTAGCTCCAGAACAGCAATAACTCAGCCTGCCCAGGGTTCTCGGCTCACCCAAAGTCACCTTTCAGGAATTATAAATCAATGTCTGGCTCATCGTTGCTGTGTCTTTTGGAAAGGGGGGGAGAGAAAAAAAAAAGCTTTTTTATGAATTTCTGACTGTTTCAAAAGAATAATAACTTGGGCTGCTAATATTTCTTTTGAGACTAAAAGCACAGACGCGTTTACACACAAGTCGTCTGCCTACCTGTGAGAGTGAGCTCCTGGGTTGGGGCCAGACTGCAGACGTCTGCTCATTACCAGAGACCTTCAGACTCTCCCCCCAGTCTGGAGAAAAAGGGGATTCTACCATAAATGTTTCATTACATCCCTAAAAGACAAGCTGGCACGGCTGCCTGTTTCCTTGTGTTTATGTGTGTGTGTTTGCGTGTGCGTGCGTGACCATGCAAGGCTTCAAGGACGCCCGCTGTTCTCTGGCAACCTGTTCCTGGTTCCGCAGCTCCATGTCTGTATATTTGTTCTTGGCCGACGTCCTCGGCCTGTTAATTGTGGTCTCTGTTTAATTTATGTATCCTTAACAACAATATAATTAGCATAAGCTGTTTAATAAGAAGACTTCTCTCTGGCTCCGTCGTTTGTGATGCGATGAGAGCGAGCTGGCCGGACTCTCCGGCAGAGGGTGGAGGGGGATTGAGGGAGTTGACACAGAAAAGGGAAGGATAATTTGCTTAATTCATGAGCGTCTGTAGTTAAGTGCCAGATCGTCCCGCTGAGTGCCACCACTAATGATTCCTTCCTCTTTTTATTCTCTCCCTCTCTTTGTTTTATATTGTAGCACCTCCAGCATTGTTCTTACTGCCTGCTTGTATTAATTTTCCTGGATCTCTGGTCTCCTCCTCTGCCCCGTCTATCATCTCATCCTTCTTCCCTCTGTGCCCCGTCACTCCCCTTCTGTCTTATTCTCTCTACCCTCAATTAATTTCTTCCTCCTGCCTCATTTGCTGTCCTTTCCAATTCAATATTTTCCACCCTTGTCTCCTCCCAGACGTACACACCTGTGCCCGCATACCCTCATCCTCATATTTGCTCTCCTTCTGTCCATCTCAGGTGTTGGCAACACGTTACCGTCTCCTGCAGGACGTGTCTCCCTGCTCCACATCAGGCTCTCGATTTGCGGACACATCGACCTTCTCCAGCCTCCCTCAGGTATTATCATGTAACATCTCCATCTTTTATCCGTACAGTTTCTAATCCTGCTCCATATATTTTTCATCCTAATCAGCATCAATCACATGTTATTGTGCTGATCTAATCAGCAGCCCGAGTTCCCGTTAGACTTCATTTGTTTAACAAACGTGACCCTTTAATGCTGCGGCTCTTGAATCAACAAGTGAGTGACAGCACATCAGCTGCTTATTATTCTGTTTATTATTCTCTGTTATAATGATGAGCCGCGAGTCCACTTGCACTGATGCTCCGAACAGATGCCAACAAAAGGACCTTGAGACGCTGTGTTGGAAATTAATTGGTTGTCATTGATGGAATTAGCATTCTCCTCTGTCTTCCCCTCTGTTTATCATTATTCCCCCCCCACCCCTTCCTCCATCAGCCCCTGTACCCACTCTCGCAGCGCTGCTGCCCCCTGCTGGCTGCAGCCGTGAAGGGTTTTCTAACTCGCAGGCTGCTGAGGACAGAGAGAGTCGCGCAACTGGTGCGCACCATCAGGGTGAGTAAAAACAGCAGCGCTGAGGTGTTTTCCCTTTTTAAATGGCTTATTAGGAATGGCGCTGTATGCAAATCACTATTTGATGTGAGAAGTGGCTGGCAAAAGTATTCATACCCTGAAACGTTTTTTGCATTTCATCATGTTAACAAACAGAAACAATAATGTTACTTTCTTAGATTTTATGTGATAGACCAAGACCAAGTTGTACATACAGTGATTGTGAAGTGGGAGGAAAATGATACAAGGCTTTTAAAATATTTAACAAATCAGAAAAGAGTGGTAAGCATTTGCACTCACACCTGCTGACTCAGTACTGTAGGACTTCAGGTCTTTTGGGGTCTGTCTCCACCAGCTTTGCAGATCTGCAGTGAGATTTGTACAAATGCACACCACACTTTGCAGATTTGTATTTTCAAGAAAAAGTGTATTATTTTCCCTCCACTTCACAATTATGAACTACTTTGTGCTGGTCTTATCACATAAAGCCCAAACAAAATACATCAACAAGACAAAATATGAAAAAGCTCAGGCTGTATTAATAGCTTTGGAATCGGCTGTATATGTAGCTGTGTGTGTGTGTTTGCTTGTGTAGGACACGCAGCAGTTCCTGCAGGCCTTCCAGCAGCAGAGCACCAGCAGAGGAGAGCGCTGTAGTAGGCAAGACGTGTTATTGCAGGAAAGAGTCGCTCTGCAGGTGTGAACACAAACACATGCCGTACAGACATCTGTTAACTCGCGTCATTACGAGCTAATCATTAAAACCATCTTCTGCTTTTTAATTGTTTCTTCTCTCCAGCTGCGCGCCGCCCGTTATGAGGTTTACGACATATTCTTCAGTCTGTCAGCCAGAGAGCAGATGCAGCTGATCAGATGGGACAGAGAGCTGGCCAGGGAGAGACGCCTCAGATGGCAGGTAATCTCCCCACAGTGTGCAGTAAATCCTGGGGTGGTGGAATTAGGTGCAGGTGCACAACATCTGCACCATCTGGGTCCATAATAAAGTAACATGGAACGTACTTGTAACATGGCTCAGTTATTTTTATTTTTTTTTTCCATTTATGTTGAATTAAAGTTTTCCTTTTTGTCTTAATATTTTTATCAGGATATAATATTAATTAATTTTGTTCTTACCACGACTTGACATGAGGTAAATCCAACATTAAGTGAAAAACAACACGGGTTGTTTTATATAAAGATGCACCAATCAGAATTTTGTGTTCGATTTCAGACTTCCAGTTTGTGTAAACCTTTGACCTGCAGATCCAGATTTTAGCCGATTCAAATTTACTAGAGGCACAAAACACGAAAGTCCAAACCTCCAGCTCACAGGGGACGATTCTCTCCATTTTTCTGAGATGTGTGGTCCATAATAGGGTTTGCAACACCTACTTCCTGTTTATTACAGCCATGCATAGCGTCAACAATTACACTTTGCGTAGCTTGGTCGATTCGCTCCAAACCAACTGCCATGGAAACACGCCTAATTCGCATTTTCTCGTCTTTTTTTTTTTTTTTTTTTTTTTTGCGACATCTTAAAGGTTTGTTCAAAATCCGCATGACAGTTGGATGGAAGCTCTTCTGCAGGTTCTAAACTTGAAGCCTCCCCACTGTGAAATATCTACCATAAGTTCATAGTGAACGCTCATCTTTACTCTTTTCTCAAAGGTTGCAAAGCTTTTAAAATCCAGCACCATGGTAGACAGATGTTGAAAGCCTAAAAGTGGAAAACAAAGCAACTTTGCTTTACTCTTTTCAGCCTGTCTGTTATCTGCTGAAATTCTCACTCCTTCTGACACCCTGAACAAACCATAGGACGCAAGAATAGTTTCCTTTTTAAATAGTCTTCCCCTGACTTCATTTTAAATGCCTAACTTTGAGCTTCTTCAGCCAGTAATGGCGTCTACGGTCAGAAAAAGATCAGGTTCACCCTGCATTGCTCATAGAAACAGACATTAACTCATCATCTCAGACTTAACAGCATGTCAAAACTAATTACATTTAGAAATAAACTTATTAAATATAGCTTGTTTGGACAGATTGCAATAAAATACTATTGCTCTCAAAACAAATATGGCATCACGACTTAAATTAGCAAGGTAGGTAGAGATCCTTTAGACAAAGGAGTTCAAAGTAGAACAGGTCAAAAATGAGAACCAAACGAATTTTATTTCTTCTACTAAAAGCACCTTTATGATTAGAAGACTGAATTACCCATGTCCTCTCAGTGTATATTTCCACCCTTTGAGCCATCCTATCTCTGCTGACTGTGTGTGTGTGTGTATTTGTTTAGAACGGACATGCAGGTTACACCCAAGGAAAGAGTTCTCTGTCAGCTGCGACGCAGAAATCACTGGAGAGGAAGAGAAAAAGGATGTGAGTTTTCCCTCCATCACTGTACTTGAGTGTGTTCATTAGAAGTTGAATCCAGCCCGCATTAAAATATGTACAGTGCCAGCCCCAGTTATTGGCACCCCTGTTGAATACATTCATCCTGTACTGCAGTTCCATAATCGGACTCTGGAAGAGCTGAGAAAAATTGAATCACATTTATTCTGTAGGTACAAACTCCCACATTGAGAAGTAATTGCTTTAAACAGAAATCACTGATTGCATATTTCTTTGGACCACCAACAATTTTTCCTAAAATTAGGGCAGCTTTAATCCTTTACTTTTGCAGGTTGATCAGAATTTCGTAGAACTTCAAATAAAAATCTGGTGAATTCTACCAGAGAGCTGAAAATGGGTCATCATCAGGTTTGGCAGCAGGGTAATGTTTCAAAAATGTGCCCAAGTGAATACAGAAATGTTCAAAGATCCTTCTCTTTTTGTAGGTTTGACCCTTGTGAAATGCTGGGAGAAGACTAAGTGCTGTCATATTATCAAATTTTCTAAGATGGGCTTTTTTTTCCCCACTGAAAAAAATGTAATCAAATCAAGTTAGATTTTTGAAACCACCATGGGTACAAAGTAATGTTTCTGGCACTGTATTTTAAATCTTAGTGTTATGAACACTAGTGATTTTCTGTGGCACCAGTAATCTATATTTTCAGCTGATAAACAGCATATTTTCTTTCGTCCAGGATTCAGAAAAAGGCTGCAGAATGTCACAGGGGAGCTGCGGTGCGGACCGGCCAAAAGTCTGGATTCTCAGCCGAGAAACTTCCGACAAAACAAGGACAATTTAAAGCAAATCCGCAGAGAGTTCCTAAAAGCGTTTGTTCATCTAGACCTCGATGACACTTTTCTAATTGGCCCCAGTGAGAACGCCTCTAACAGTTCCCTCAGCCAACTGAATGAATGGTGGATAACAAACCTTTTAGATGTAAAATCTAAATGGATCCTGTTGCTGACCGTCCCCAAGGGACATACAGGAGAAACAGAGATGCTGTTTCAGGAAAACTAATTATTTATCTAATCTGCTTCTTGTATAGCTCAGAGTTTTCAGTAGAGGAATTGTAGCTCATCACACCAGAATATTCTCAAGAGTTGAAAAGAAACTGAGTGGAGTTTTGCTCAGTTTTGGAGTTATTGATTGCACCTGTGCAAAAAAAAAAAAGAAGAAGAAAAAAAAAAGTTTTTTTTGTGCCTTCCACCAAAGTCAGGTAAAGTATGGAGGGCCAAAAGTGTCATAATAAAATATTACAAAATATATATATATAATATTACAATTATATATATATATATATGTGTGTGTGTGTGTGTGTGTGTGTGTGTGTGTATGTATGTGTGTGAATTAGAATTTTAAAATTATCATACGCAAATTTATGTATAATTATTTCACTTTATTTTTTTGTGGTTCTAGTGCTGCAGTGCAATTTAAACTGTTTCACTGCTTTATTAAACAGACTCTTGGCCCTCCGTATTGGCACAGTTTGGCTCTCTCTTGTCTTTTGCATATACTGTTCTCAAACATACCCAAATGTCACCGTCAAGTTCTAGACACGGGTGTCGTTAATGTTCCGAAGCATTTGTTGCCTTACAATTTGGACTGTTTTATAATTACAGATTTGCCAAAATATGTGTAAACTTTTACATTCTTGTGTACAAAGGCTCAGTATATATGGTATTTATTTGTTTATATTTGGTAATAAAGGTTTCTTATTGTTTTTTCTGCTGTGATGTTTCTGAAAATACATAATTATATTGATAGCTATTATAATTACATTCTGATCTACACAGATGCATCAAAAGAATCAGATGACAAGATGGAAGTAATATTTATTTCAGAATTTTGTGATACAATTGATAAAAGGGTTAGTGATGGACTATAAGTCATTTAAAACAATCATTGGTTCAAATTCAAGTTTATCATTGCAAAGTTTACCAAACAGTAATTCAGAGGGTAGAGCAGATATTCTAGAAATACAGCAAACATTGTATAAAACACAAAGAGTGAGGTTTGTGGTAGTATTTTTGTGGATACCAGCACATATTGGGGTAAATGGAAACGAGATGGCAGAGCTACAAAGCATGGTAATATTGATATGGAAATTAATTTCAGCAGGTTTGAAATTAAAAGCATCATCAAACAGAAGTTGAAGGAAACGAAGATGGTTTTATAAGATACAAAGGAAAGTAGGAGAGATGAATTTTTTTTAATTTTTTTTTTTTTTTTTTTTTTGGGGGGGGGGGGGTGGGGGCAGGAGAGAAGATACAATATGAAGACTCAGATTTGGACACACTGGATTATTCAACAGCATTCTATTTAGGATAGGGAAAAATAACAGGAAATTGTGACGTGATCAGGAAGAGACTAAAACATGATATGTAAGAAATATGATAAGGAAAGGTATATTGTTATCTGAAACCTTTAAAAGATTAAAATGAGATAGAAATTGTCAAAAGTTTTGGGGGTTGCTATCCATTTATAGTCTAGTTTCTTCAGTGTACTGACTTAATTTGGAAGGATTTCATTTATTTTAATTGTTAACCCCTATTTTGATGTAGATGTTAGAATCCTTATCTACACTCGCTACTTGGTGGCGGTGCTGCACCATTAAGTTGTTTGCCAACCTCCGAGCATCAGGGGTCGCTGTCGGTCGCCTGACCGCGTTGATCGAGTAGGCTAACGTCCGCTTCCGCTTTCAGTCGCTTTGTTTTGAATAGATTATCTTGTTTTTAGCTAGTCGGGATGGAAGAGGAGCCGGACACCGGGAATTCTTCCCGGACGGAGAGAAAAGCGTTGGAAAAAGCCAAGATACTACAACGTGAAAGAGAGAGAAAGGTTTTCAGACTGGTAAGAAGACGTTTAAAAACCGTAGTAAGATTGGGGTGTACGAGATTAGCAGGCTAATCTAGCCGGTGGACCTTTAAATCGATGGTTTCCAAGGAGGTAATTCCGAGGCGGTTCTCGGTTATTCCGTAGGTCGGACGGGTTCTGAAGAAGCCTGAAGCTGAGCGGTCTGAGGAAGAGGCCGCATCGCTGCTGGTACACAGAGAGGCCGTGGAGGAGCTCTGCAGGAGGCAAATCCGTAGAAATGTGCTGAAGAGGAAGCAGGAGGAGGTGAGACTAGTTCATTAATGAATGAGCTCAGCAGCTGACACAGGATACAATCACTACCAAGTGGAAAAAGAACGATGGAAAAAAAAAAACTCTTTCACGTCAGTAATTTTTGTCACTTGGAGAGCATCTACACTGGCCAGCCATAACTTTATGGCCATTCGGCTGATGGTGAATTGGTCCCCTTTTTGCAGCCAGAACAGACTCTAACCCGTCCAGCCATGGGCTCCTCTAGACCCCTGAAGGTGTTCTGTGGTGTCACCAAGATGTTAACACCAGAAACAAGTCCTGTAAGTCGAGAGGTGGGACCCCCATGGATCGACCTTGTTTGTCTGGCACATGCCACAGATGCCAGATTGGATTGAGATTTGGAGATCAAGTTAACACCTCAACCTTGTTGTGCTTCTCAGACCATTACTGTACATGCTCCGCAATATAGGAGTATCGGTGTTCCTTGCCTGCTGATGATGGTGTTGCTGGTTAATTACTGTTCCCTCTTTGAATGAGCGCAGACTAGGAGAATCCTCATAAGAGCTGTAGTTTTGGAGATGTTCTAATCAAGTTATCAAACTTTTATGCTTGCACATTTTCCTGCTTCTGACAAATCACCTATAAGGAATCTTCACTTGACAACTCTTCACTAGGATGCAAAGATAATCAGCGTTGTTCACTTCACCTGTTAACGGTTATAATGTTATGCCTGATCAGTGTGAATTGAAAGCAAAAAAATATTACTGCAAGGCCAACCCATTAAATGTCTTTTTAAGCATATTTGTAATATTTGTGATGATTTGGTCTGCTGGTCTGAAGAGATCAAGGGAAAATTGTCTGATTTCAGTCACTGGCTGATTGTTTGATGCATCATTACCACTATTAATGGGACATTCATAAACACTTAACTTGGCTTGATACTTCAAAACTATTTCCAGATTTTTTTTATGGATGCATTTTCTCATTGATACTAACAATTGGCAAGAAAACACAATCAAAACTCAACATAAAACTTTTTCATCAGTGCCTTTAAAATAATTTTAAAAAACTTAAAAACCTGAATATGTACAAACAGTGACTTTTACTCGGATTGACAGGAACAAAATTTTATGACCTTTTATACTTCACATTAAAAGTGGTGCACAATTCCTAGGAAGTCTTTACAAGTCTTTCTCACCACAGCATGCATCAGTGTAGTAATCATTCAAATTTCTGACCAGTCACACAGCAGTGGTCAGAAGATACAAAAAAACCCCCAAAATATGCCCAGATTATGGTCCCAGCAAAAACTGCAAGAGCTTTTAAACGAGGGTGACAATAACAAATATTTCTTTTTTTGCACCTTCTGGCCTTACCAAAGTTTAATGTCCCAGAAAAACATTCAGCAATCTCCCGATTTCTGCCAGACACCAATGGAGAACGCCATCACCTTAAGGTTCGTTAAACCATCGTCTTAAAGTTCATTGTGAGAGTTTTGTGATCAATCATTTTAAGCCATGTCAAGCTTTTTCCTCTAAAATGCAAAAATAAAGATCCAATGCGTAGTGTGAGATAGAGCAAAATATCAAGCAGAAATATTGCAGTTGCAAAGGATTGCTTGGATGCAATATTTGGTGGGAAATCATATCTCCATATAGTCCTTAATGCCTTATGTGCAGATAGTGTTATCAGTGGGTTAGAAGGACTTTTACTCTTTGATGCTAAAACTGTATGTGGATTTTAATGACCAAGATGCGGAAGCTCAGGGAGGTGGGTAGGGACATTGTGATGGTTAATCACAATGTTTAGCAATAATATATAATTTCTGTATTTCTAATATTGTGCATCAATAGTGTGAGAAAATGTCCACAACTGGACTTTAGTTTTGATATTTTTCACAATGTTTTTGTTCATATCAAGATGTATCTGTGGTGGAGGAAAATAAGCCAAAAAAAAAATGTCAAATGTTTAAGTTACACCAGTCTTGTTTCTTCACATTATTCCTTTGTAAAGCAGAAACTGATTTAACAGAGCACATTAGGCAAAGATCATTTTCTGATATTTTTGGTTTTTTAATTTTGCTAACTTGTTACAAATGTAACTGTTATTGACACTAATGTCCCATTAAGATGATGTCATGATCTCTTTGGTAGATTGTCCACATGTTTTAAACCTTCATGATCTAATGCCATGTCACGCAGGCCTTTGTATCCAAGTGAAATTTAGTAATTATCGGCCTTGTTAAGTTTTTTTTTTGTTAGTCCTAAGAGCACACATCCAAAACAAAAAAGTTTATAGAGAAATACAGTGGATGTAACACAGCTTTTAAAGACAAAAACAACTAAAATTAACTTTCATAGAAACCCTAAATTAAATTACATTTATGAAAGGTATACAATTTCCAAAGGAGTTCTCTATGAGCACATTGTTTGTCTGGAAAAGGGTAAATCAGATTAAAAAGATCTGGTTTCTGTTCTCACCGCAGTTTTGAGACTTCCCTTGTCAATGTGTTCAATGATATCCACACAAATACAGATTGTGCAGGAACCACAGTGTTGGTTCTATTGGATCTCAGCACAGCGTTCAACACCATCGACCATGGCATATTACTGAAACAACTGGAGAGCTGGGTCGGATTCTCTGGTCCAGTACTTGACTGGTTCGAGTCTTACCTAAAGAACAGCGACTTTTTTGTGTCAACAGGTAACTTTTCATCAGACTTGAAAAAGCTCACATGCGGGGTACCCCAGGGTTCCATCCTGGGGTGCCTTCTGTTTAATATCAAAATGCTCCCATTAGCTCACATTATGATGTGTGAATAAAGAGAGATAAAAATTATAAATGTGCACGTGTTCTGTTTGGTGCCTGATTTCCAAATGTCTTTAGCGTAGTTATCTTCATGTGCTGTTTGCAGGTGTTTGATGATGCAGATGAGTTGAAAAGTAAGGTCAAGCAGCTGGCAGCGGCAGTCAAGCAAGCCAGTCACCTGGTAGTTTACACTGGAGCTGGAATCAGCACGGTATGCCGGACTTTTCTTCCTCTGTCTCCTTGTTCTTTAAAGGTTTCCCAGAAGTGATGATGACTTTCATTATAGGCAGCCTCCATCCCAGACTACAGAGGCCCTAACGGGGTGTGGACGCAGCTGCAGAAGGGCCGGACCGTAAGGTGAGTTGTATCTGCTGACGGAAACTGAAAGACATTTCAGAAATATTCTGAACTTTAATTTGCTCTCTTGTTTTTGTTTTCTCTCACAGCTCTTCAGACTTGAGCAAAGCTGCACCAACCGTCACACACATGTGTATCAAGATGCTGCATAAGGAAAAGCTTGTATGTTAAAATCCAAACAGATGGTGTGCAAGAGTGCTCATTTTGTTCCAGGAGCATCTAAATGTGATCTGTTTTTTTTTTTTTTTCCCCAATTCAGGTGAAACATGTTGTTTCTCAGAACTGTGATGGACTTCACCTGCGAAGCGGTCTGCCTAGACAAGCCCTGTCTGAGCTCCATGGAAACATGTTCATCGAGGTAACACTCATCTATCATGGCCTCTGTTTTTGTCTCACTGATATTTATCACTTTAAACTAGAATGTTTTCTACTTTCTGGTAAATCAGGATGCTATCCGACAGTATCACTAGTTTATGTTTGATTATTGTTGGGATCCAGCTGTCATGGATGCCTTTTATTTATGTGTGGATTTTAATTCAGGTCCTGTGATCTCAAAATGACACGCAGCTCTGGTCAGAGATTTACGTAAACCTGTTTTTGGAATGAGTTTGAGTTTGTTTTTCAGTGTTGGAATGATTACACAACACACACTTTCGATGACTTTTAAAAATATAAATTTGGTGGACAAGTGTGGATTTTCTTTTTCTTAACTTAGTTAAACTTATACGTTTACCTTGACTAAATATAAATGACCCTTGCTTTTTTATAGCCTTCAACAAACCTTTGTCTGATTATATGACCACTCCTCTTATCAGAAATGCCGAAATGACTTTATTTCAATTGTTTGGCTCTTGGGTATAGCTTTTTCATTTTAGGACTGGTTTTAAATTTCGATAAGAGTTGAAGTTTTCAGGACCTAAAGGTCAGCACATTTTATTCATTTGGAAAACAGTTTTCATGTGTGTTTGGGGATCATTGTCTTGTCCATACCAGTGTTGAAATTGTAGGTAAATGGCTGAGTGTATCTGGTCACGCCTTTGGTATTAAAGCAAATCTTTATAAAGGTCTTGATTGCCCATTGCATGCTTCCTGCTCTGTAATCTAATAAATTTGGTCTTTCTCTAAGCTAATGACCAAATAGGGTTTAACGGGTGGCAGGCAGGCTTAAAATGTTCTCATTACTGTAACAATTAAAATGCATCTGCTTTCACAGACTACAGGTTATAAGTAGAGCTCTCGTGCCAGACACATTTGCATTTACACAGCCTAAGGAATGTTCTCGTATAGAGTTTGCACCTCTAAATACAGCCTCGGTAATCTGATCCAGGTGATCAGATGTGTTCCGATGGGCAGTAAGAGAAGAACACATGTTGCTGGATCATAAACATGTAGTTTTAATCTTCTTTACACTTTGCTTCCAGCAGTCCTGACTTAATGCAGTTGGATGATTTGTTTTATACACTGTCCTGCAGAAGTTGTTACCAAATAAACAGAGTTAGACCAACTGTCTCTATTTACAGGTGTGCACTACCTGTTCTCCTGCGAGGGAGTTTGTGCGTTTATTTGACGTGACGGAGCGGACATCGCTGCACCGCCATGGGACAGGGCGCAGCTGCAGCCACTGTGGCAGTGAGCTGAGAGACACGATCGTGCACTTTGGGGAACGTGGAACCCTGGAACAACCTCTAAACTGGAAGGGAGCAGCAGAAGCTGCCAAGGAGGCCGACATCATACTCTGCTTAGGCTCCAGTCTGAAGGCAGGTTTCATAAAGCAAAAAGAGGCGGCAGCAGTCTGCTCTGAGGCTGCTGCTGTTTCAGAGCAGTTTTCTGCTTCCAGCTCACACCTCCTTCCTCGAAGGAATGCAGCGGCAGTATTTTTATTGATTGTGCTTTCATTAGCAATGTCCTGAATTATCTTTTTGTTACCCAGAAATGATAAAGTCTGGTTCTGTGTTACATAAACACATCTAACATGAATAAATGGGTTTTGACTTTTTCTTCCATTTTTTGCTTTGTGTTTTCCTCCAACAGGTGCTAAAGAAATATGCTTGTTTGTGGTCCATGAGTAGACCTGCAAACAAAAGGCCCAAACTTTACATTGTGAATCTCCAGGTACAGTTGATGCGATTTATGTGCAGAAGGAGAACATAAATGTCTTGATGTTCTGTACCAGACTTTATGGTTCTGCTTCTGTTTTAGTGGACTCCAAAAGATGATCTGGCTGTGCTGAAAATTCATGGCAAGTGTGACGATGTCATGAGTCTCCTCATGGAAGAGCTGAACATTCAGATTCCTGAATATGACAGGTCAGGACTGGGTAAAGCAACAGTGGAGCAACCAATGCTCCATTTTACTGCCTCTGTAAAGGAATACATAAGTGGATGTTTCTGTTAGCGATACTATTAATTGTGAACAGTGCTAAAATAAATCATATGCTAATATAAATGGCAATAACTCATCTTTGTTAAACACACACTCATACAGTCAGTGGTTTGTAAGACTATTCTTCTCCCTTTGAACTTTTTCTCATTACAACCTCAAACTTCAATGCATTTGATTTTATAGACGAACACAACATAGTTTGATTATGAAGTAGAAGGAAATTTATACATGATTTTCTTTTTTAAAAACAAATCTGAAAAGTGTGGTGTGAATTTGTATTCAACCCCCCTTGATCCATCCTTGCAAAGTCTTTTTTTCTGCAATTACAACTGCAGATCTTTTGGGGTGTGTCTCTGTCAGCTTTGCAACATCCTCTGTCTGTTTTTCTTTAAAAAAAAAAAAAACAGCTCAATTGCTATCAGATGGGATGGAGAACATTATTTTTGTCTTGTCACAGATGATCAACTGGATTTAAGTCTGGGTTTTTCTAACACACTTATTATGTGATCTAAACTTTTCCATTGTAGCTCTGATTGTATGTTTATGGTTATTGCTGTAGTTTCTCACACTCCATCTTCTTTGACAGATTGATATTCTGCATTTTTTTTCTTTCTAATTCTCTCCTCAGATCAGAGGACCCTATTTTCAATTTAGCTACACCCCTTTGTCCAGAAGAAATCCAGAGCCATACACGTGAGGTCTTAGCTGCCCCTGACGGACAGGAAAGCCCCTCAGCCGAGAACCAACAGTCGTCGGAGGAAACCTCGTCATTGCAGGGCGGCTGGTTCGGTCGAGGCTACAGCAAAGGCAGGAGGAAAAAAAAGAAAAAAGCTGCATAACTGAGGGAACGTTTTGGAGATGAAGTGCAGTCAGGTGCTAGCGGCGATTTATATTCCTATCCTGTTAATGAGGACAGACTTCAGCTTTAAAATGCTGTTGCTGCTTAAATTAAAATGATAAATATACATATACAGCATGTGTATTAGGGATGGTATTTACAGAAAGCTCTTTGCACTGTTATTTTGTTCTACATTCATTCTGTAATAACAGCAGGAATTAAAAGTAGCTCCTGTCATGCAGCAGTTTTGTTTCGGGGTTTGTTTTTTTTTTATGCTACCTTTGTTATGGCAGCTACCAGAACTGGGTTAATAAGAGCTACGATTTTAACCCACTTCAGCTGCTGTGGAATTACTGAGCAGGGAAATTGTTATCAACAAAAATGTTGGTTAAAAACTTTTCCTAAAAAGTCTTAAGAGTGTGAAGAAAGAAGCTTTCAGGTTGTGGAAAGTTATGAAAACACTCCTGCACTTTTGCTCATCTGTATACTCCATATGCAATGCACAGCAACATGTTTGAATTTTTCTTCAAGCCTTTTTGGGACTAATTTGATTTAATAACATTACGTGCTGATTGGAGATTGACTAGATGAAAGTTATTTTTCTTCTTTTACTGCTATATAAAGTGTCAATTACCTTAGTATTTGTTTGGAAAGCTATGATTAGGTGCAAACATGAGAGGCTTTTTTGTTTTGTCAATTTAAATGTTTCAGAAGAAGCAAAGCAGCAGAAAACTTGAGTTTGGAGCAGTTAATAAAATTTCTACATGCAAAATATATTTTTTTACTTAATTTTTCAAAAGTTGCATATTAAGGTCTTCTACATTTTATTTTTTACATTACTGATTTGTGTTTGTTTATTTTGAAGGGGTTGTAGTTTATGTACATGATTTATTAAACTTGGTAGTCATTCTGTAACCTACCATCATGTTAGCTGTCTATGTTTTGGATTATTTTACAGTTATCTTTATTTGTTTACAGAGGTGTAAAACCAGAAGATTTTACATGTATGTTGGTTACTTATTTTATATTATAACTTCTTGTTGTCTTAGGTTAGAAACAATTACATTGATTATTTTGTCTCAGGAAGATCATATGATATTAAGATCATCATGTAATTTGTGAAATGAAAAACAGGGAATAGCTATGATAAGCTTTGGTACAAAATTCCTAAAACTGAAACAGTGTTATACTTGAATGTGAAGATTCCTTTGTTTTCCCATTTTGTAAAATATTTGTTTATAAGACAAAAAAAAAAAAAAAAAAAAAAAAAAAAAAAAAAAAAAAAAAAAAAAAAAAAAAAAAATCAATGTTTACTGTACCATGCTTTAACTAGTTTAATAACACCAGAGGTGTTCGTGTTTATAAAACATTTTGTTTTATTAATTTTCTTGACGTTTTAATGCTAACAGGTTTAATTGCATGCTATAATTCTAAAGCAAGAACAGTAACTTGCTGGAATGTGTGGAACATCACAAGGTTATGTACCAGCTTGAGAACTGTATGTATTAGAATTATATGTTGTCAAGATGGTTTATTATTACTATCTGGTGTTAAAACAGTTTTTTTTTTTTCCTGCTTAAGATGATATTCAGATGCTAAACAAAAAACAGAATATTAAAAGCTTTTTGTTGCTTATGTTTAGTTCCTTCTCTGGGTTTTTCCCCCCTAAATATTAATTTGGCTTATTCTAGATGGGCAGAATGTGCTTGTTGGTATCAGTAGATGGTAGTGGTAGGATAGTACAAATATCGAAAATACTTATCCAGTGTTACTTTTAAAGGTTAAATTCCTAGAATTTCTTTCACTTAGGGATTTTAAGATGTGTTACACTGTGTGCTACCTAGGCCTATCAAGCATTATAGTTCAGCTGCTGAAATCTTGAAACACATTTTTTAATTAAAAAAATATTTTTACGTTTCTTGATTGGTAAAAATGTCCTTTTTTTATATGATTGGTCGCTAAAATGTTCAGAAAAGAAGAACGTAAAATAGCATGTTATTTTGTATGTGCTCAATTCTTTTACATTTACTGTTTTTATCATAGCGGTATGTTACAACAGACTGCTATGTGAGATACTGTTTTAGGATATTTTACATCAAAAATGAGCAAATACGTCAGTTTGATCACTAATATAGAGTAAAACGTTTTTGGTTTCTGTTTCTTTAAATCTCTTGGGATTAATTATGCAATCACTACGTCATCGTGAGAACATCCGATCGGTGTGACGCAATCGGAGGCGTTGGTCGCAGTTCAGTGACATTCAGTCCGATCACCAGAAGCGGGGTCGACCTGTTGACAACTTTTTGTTTTTTTTAATTCTTTCACCACAGATTAGAACTTTTTTTTTTTTCTTTTCTTTTTTTTTTTTTTTTTTTAAACAAAAACAAATCAGCTCCAAAACATTGATCCATGCTCTCTGTAAACTCGTAGAAATGATTAAAAACGGACACCACGTTACCAAGGATCAGAGCGAAGAAGCCGGCTGCAGTAAACCGGGTGCCTCCGCCTGTAGCCCGGAAAAAAGGAAGCGGGTTGTCCGGCTGTGGTGCGATGGATGGTGAGTCCGAGTCGCCCATCCGTCTGTTTATTCTGGTGAATGTGCTTTAAAGGTATCAGTGAGCTTGTCTGGTTAAAAGCTGTTCTTGTGGAAAACCCCAGCAGGAAACAACTCGGCTGACTAGCATGCTACTGTTAGCATGCTACTTAGCAGTTAATTACAGGAGTATAACCGTCACATGGAGATACCGTTTCTATTTATTTTGCATACTATTAACGTTTGATCACAAAAATGATTTAAGAGTTTCACTTTTTGGATTAAATATAATAAATACTGTTTATGTGTTCTTAAACTCCTGCTGCTGCATGTACTCTTGTGACTCGGGGTTAGATATAATCTCATAATCCTCCTGTGCCAATAAATAATCTTAATGAGTGTTTGTTGCCAAGTTAACCAGGTAGTAAACAGGTCTTTGATTGCTGATCCATAGTCTCTCAAATCTAATAATATTCTAATTAACCTCCATATTAGGTCCTGCCATCAATGGCTCCAGGAGAAACGATATTATTTTTTCTGTCATATTTTATCGGCATAAATAAAGATGAACATTGCAGAATTAAACTCATATTTCTTAAGTGCATTGATAAACTGGGAGTTATTTGGTGAAAGCTTAAGCCAGGTCTTGTCAGTGTTCTCTAAAACTCTGCGTAGTTATATTATGTGATTAGATCCATTTCATATGAGGGGTTATTAATACAGCTGGCATGGCCTCACGCTTTTCAGGAGGTAAAGCTGGCCTGCATTGAGATGCATCTTATGGAACACTTGTAATAATGAGACAAAAAATAGGAAATTAAAGTTGCAAAATATCTCATGAATAGGCCATTTTTTCATTTACATTTTTTTTTTTTTTTGCTTTGTCCACTTTTCCCTATAGAGGCTCTAGCAGCACCAGAGGAAAATTGCAGCAGACCAACTAATCAGTCTTTAATTTACTCAAACATTTTTTTCATCACTGACCTAAGAGAAAAGCAAAATGAGATGGCGAAGCTAATAATCCTAAGTGAGGATAATGTCACGTTAACCATCCCTTTGCTAATTCATACCTCCATTTTGGACCCACATGTTGTCATTTCGTCCCAACCTAGTTCCATTCAGTTCAATTCATTAATACTTTATTGATCCCAAAGAGAAATTCAGTGTTATTGTAACTCATTTTATTGAAGGTTCTTCAAAGCAGTCAGTATTACAGTGAATCTGAAGAAGCCTCTGACTAAACTCATACCCAAGCAAACATATTCATATACTTAACAGTTAACTTCAGACAACACTTTATTTTACCTTTTGTCAGGTAATTTGGTTCTGATCGCTGTTTGGGCCAGTCAGCACTTATATAACATAACAGAGTATGACCACTGATCATGATTAAGACCAAAAATGATTGTATTGGTCAACTTGATCCAAACATGTGGGTGTTTCTAGTAACCTCTAGCCTTAATGCACTGCAGGTAACTATCTTTGCTTCAATAAAAAAAAAAAGTATATCTGTAGTCTTATAGTTATGAAATAGTTTTAATTCAATATAAATCAGAAGTATAGAACATCTAACCTGTTAATTCAATTCAAATTAAGTCAATTCAGAAATAGTTTATTCATTCCAAAGAAAAATTTGATACATTAATTGGATTTTTGATTAATTAAATTTATAAAAGCAGCCATCTCTTCTCATATATACTTTTTCTGTTTGTGTCAAATCTCTGGTTAAGTACAGCAAAGCACCAATCGCCTTTGTTACTAAGTGACTGAAATCAAATAAACACTGCCACATTGGTGGCCAAAGGATGCCTGTGGTCATTACCTTCGTCCCAGTAACCTTTAACTCACCAGCACCAGATTGTTTTGTGAAATCACACCAGATAATTTAAGAAAGCCACAAACATGAGGCTCAATTGGAAATATTCAACCTAAAAGGACTGTTTTGTTTAGTTGACCCTGAATGGCTTTGCTTAGAGGACATTTAAAAGATAATAGTTGGCTTAAAGGAAGAAAGTATGACAGCAGGGGTGCTGTTGTTGCAGCCTCCCTCTGAGTGGTTGTTATTTTATCTCTTTTGACCTGGAATAGTGCTCTCTGTAAGCTATTGTTTTACATACTCTTGGTGTCTTGTTTCTACAGCTACGACATGGTGCATTATGGCCACTCCAACCAGCTGCGGCAGGCT
Source organism: Anableps anableps (assembly GCA_014839685.1). Lineage (NCBI taxonomy): Eukaryota > Metazoa > Chordata > Actinopteri > Cyprinodontiformes > Anablepidae > Anableps > Anableps anableps. The sequence goes on along the minus strand of CM026065.1, from coordinate 14,729,808 downwards.
AAATCTATGGGAGATTACCTCATTGTTGGGGTGCACACAGATGGTAAGACAAATGTAATTGAGACTAATTTCCTGCTTCACATTTAAATGTATTTATTAATAAAGACGCAACATATCACTGCATTTTGTGTAAAACTGTGATGAATGTTTAGGGAACATATGTATGATGCTGATATGCTAGTAATAAGCAGCTGACTCCAAGAATTTCTTTTCAAAGCGGAGATTTCCAAACACAAAGGTCCTCCAGTTTTCACTCAGGAGGAACGCTACAAGATGGTGCGTGCGATCAAGTGGGTGGATGAGATAGTGGAGGGAGCACCTTATGTCACCACTCTGGAGACTTTGGACAAATACAACTGTGACTTCTGTGTGCATGGAGGTGAGGCAGCCTAATAATACTGTATGTTAATACTTTAACCTTTACACATTTTGTTACTTTTCAACAATAAATTCCACTTCATTTTATTTGTATTTAATGTGATACATTATAAAACAATATCCCAAACGTCTCACAGTGCTTAGTTCAATCCCTCATCTGAAAGTGGAAGCCATACGGCACAACTACAAACCTCGTCAAGTCAAGTCAAGTTTATTTGTATAGCACATTTCAGCAGCAAGGCAGTTCAAAGTGCTTCACATCATAAATACATCAATCAAGTAGACAGCAAATAATCAAAATCATCGAGTAAATATTGCTTCAAAATCATAGGGATCATCAATCAAATATCATCAAGCAAATATAGTTCAATGTTATACTTACTACTATTCAAAGGCAACTCTAAAAAGGTGGCTTTTTAGCCTTGATTTAAAGGAACTCAGTGTTTTAGCTGTTTTGCATTTTTCTGGAAGTTTGTTCCAGATTTTGTGGTGCATAAAAACTGAAAGCTGCTTCTCCATGTTTGGTTCTGGTTCTTAGTCATTAATCTTTTGATCTTGGAAATGTTCTTCAGGTGATAGAAGGCTGACTTTGTAACTGTCTTTATGTGTCTCTGAAGGTTCAGGTCTGAGTCCATCACTACACCCAGATTTCGGGCCTGATTACTAGTTTCTAGCTGTAACAACTGAAGCTGTGTGCTGTGTAGATCGTTCCTCTTTAAGTCCAAAGATAACTTTAGTTTTGTTTCTATTCAGCAGGAGAAAGTTTTTGCACCTCCACGCATTGATTTGCTCTAAGCATCTGTTCAGTGCTTGGATGGGTTCGAAGTCACCTGGTGACATTGTGATGTAGAGCTGTGTATCATCTGCGTAGTTATGGTAGCTAATCTTATTACCTACTGAGACATGGCCGTCCACCTAAACCAACTGAAAAGTTCAATTAAATTGAATAGTGGCCAAGAGGTGCATAGTAACTCTGGAGGAGCTGCAGAGATCCACAGCTCTGGTCAGAGAATCAGTTGACACCACAACTAGTCATGCACTCCCAAAATCTGCCCTTTAAGAAGGACTGGCTTGAAGAAAGCTCTAAAAAGTCCCATTTGCAATTCTCCACTAGTCAAGCCATGAAGGGGACACAGCAAACATAGATGAAGGTTCTCTGTTTAGCTGAGACCAAAATACAATTTTTAGGCCACGTGCAAGAGCACCCCACACTTTTCAGATTTTATATGTTTAAAATTTAGAAACCTGTGTCCTTTTCCTTTCACTTCACAGTTATACACTACTTTATCACATAATATCCCAATAAAATTGATTAAAGTTTGTGGTTGTACACATGACAAAATGTGAAAAGTTCAAGGGTGTACATACTTTTGTAATGTACTTTAGGTTATTTGGTGGAAGCTTCCTCAAAGTCTGAGTTTCTGCTTTATGTTTATCAGATGATATCACGCTAACAGTTGATGGTAAGGACACGTATGCAGAGGTTAAACGTGCCGGGCGGTACAGAGAGTGTAAGCGCACGCAGGGTGTCTCCACCACCGACCTGGTGGGACGAATGCTTCTGATGACCAAAGCCCACCACAGCAACATGGTAGGTTTGCACTCCTGTGCTTAGCATGTCGCCCGCTGTTGATTATCTTGCTTGTGATCTGGTCTACTTCTCTCTGCAGGAGAATACAGATTACCAACAGCACACTGACAACTTTGGAAGGGTAAATAAATGGTTTCTGTTTTGATATAGTATATATATAAAATTACATACAGCCTTTGCTCCGTTATCCTTGTGACAGTAGTGAGTCTCTGTTGTTAAGTTCTGCTGCTGCCTTCCAGGGTGCTACAGTCCACAGTCCGTGGACAGGAGTGTCTCAGTTCCTGCAAACATCCCAGAAGATCATCCAGTTTGCCTCAGGAAAGGAGCCTCAGCCTGGAGACACCATCATTTATGTGGCAGGAGCATTTGATCTTTTCCGTATCCTTTATCACTTGAGAAAACTCTGACATGCAAATTAATGATGGTATTCGCAGGTCTCAGATGTGCTTAAATGTTAGTGAATACATACACCTAATGCTGTAACAAGATACATAGGAACAGCTGGTCCCGGAATAGCTCTACCAAGCTTATCGCATATCTCTGCGCTGATTGCCCTCATATAAATGAGGCAATAAGCATGTGTAATGGTGGAAGGTCTGCCAATGTTTGTGTATATTTATGTAATTTACAGCCATAGCAAATAGCATCACATTCTAGAAGGTCAGTGCAGTTTGCATGACATAAATTGAGCTAAAAAAAAAAAAAAAGTCTGCTGAGAATTTCTGGTAATTTTAAAACAGACGAAAAGAGGTAAAATGGACCCGTTGCACAGCTAGCTTTACGAAACCTGGGTCAGAAATGAAGCAAAAGGTAGAACTCATTCTCGTTTCTATTGACGTCTGTCTGATGTTTTGGTAAATGGCGGTTGTGGGACATAATTACAAAATTAATTAACTATAGGCTAATTGCAATTAAGTAATTAATTGCAGTTAGACTCATTTTATATGTTTGAGACAATACGCAAAGTTTTTGAGTTTCAAAAGATTTTGGTTGATGACTGAATGACTAAATAGACATATAAGATTTGCCGTACAGCAATTTCTACCTTGAGTTTTGTGAAAACTGGAATGTTGTGGCTTTTCTTTCAAGCTGAAGTTAGAAATAGAGTGACTAAGAAATAGGTTCAAATTTCTCCCATCTGCTGGCCTTGGCATGCTTGTGTCTACATGTATTTAACGCAATCCGCTTTGGGAATCTGCTGCATAGATAATGAAAAATAATAAGTTATAAGTTCCCTCCTGGCTGCTGTGTAGAAATGTTGCTTCCTTGACCTCGAACCTTATGCAGACATCGGCCATGTTGACTTCTTGGAGATGGTCTTTAAGCAGGCAGAGAGGGCCTATGTTATCGTCGGTCTGCACTTTGATCAGGTATACTGAATTCCTCACTAATCTCTAATTACTTCTTTTTTGCAATGAAAAGATCGGGACAAGTTAAAGCAAGGCTAGCACGTTTGGACTTGGACGCTTGCCGTCTGCTGTCCAGAGTTGGCTGTCCAAGATTGTGAGACAGTTTTACTTTTAAACTTCCTGGAGCCTCTGTGGCTTTGGCAGCAGTCAAATCTAAACATGTAGATGATACAAATATAAAACCGCTCGATGTGTTCTTCACTATCTTCAGGAAGTGAATCACTACAAGGGGAAGAACTACCCGATCATGAACATCCATGAGAGAAGCCTGAGCGTCCTCGCCTGTCGGGTGAGCTCCCACTCAAACACACAGACTACTTGCCCGCCATGTTCGCAGAGCTGCAGCCTGAACCGGGCTCTGTGCCCTTCATTCCTGCCAGTTAGCTGTCAGCCGAGAACAATGAATCTTTGTTACCCGTCTGCATTGTGTGTGTTGGTATCAGTTATGAATGTTACACAATCAATAAAAAGCCATAAAATGTCTGTGCTATGCCTTCGGTTCTGATAAAGACATTTTGAGAGGCAACAGAGTTTTCTAACATTTAAGGAAGCAAAGAGTTGGAGCTTTGCTTTGTGGTTAAAGAGTTGTTTAAAGAAGAAGAAAAGTCTTGAAAGATTAAATTTTTTCTAATTGTTTCCCTGTGTGTGTGTGTGTGTGTGTGCGTGTGTGTGTGTGTAGTATGTGTCAGAGGTGGTGATTGGTGCTCCTTATGCAGTGGGCAAGGACCTTCTGGATCATTTTAAGGTGGGTTTCTCTTAATGGGTTAATAAACACCTACTTTATCTGTTCAGCAAAAGAGAATAATAGCAGCCTGACTGAAAGATAGGTGCAAATTGCTCCCAAATGCAATAATATAATGTATAAACACTAAAAACTGTCAAGGGTCCCGGAGGGAAACAAAGACCTGACCCATGACCTGATAGATAATACTTTTTTCTGTCTGTCAGACTGTATTAGCAATGATAATTTCCATATGGTGGAATCTCTAAACACAATTTCAGTTTTCTCCACCAGGCAACTTGTTTCTTAACATTTTTTTATTCGAAGACATTTTTCCCCAGTGGAAATTGAAGTAATTTATCCATGCCAAAACAAGAACAGCTTTGACAATATTTAATTTTCAGCATAACCGTCATTATTCCTATATCATAAATATAATAGAGGGATTGTGCTAATGTAATGCTGAAAAATATAAATATTAAAGACAATGAACACAGTTTCTCTGGGACAACCATGTTTTTGACATGATGGAATGGAAGAGCTGTACTGTGCTGTACTGGGTCCAAAACCCAACACAACAATGAGAAATTTTGCCTTTACTGGCATTCCATACAAACCGCCAAGAAGTGCTATCAGAAATGGCGTAACTATATCTGGGATTGGAATTAAAAATCCATTCATAGAAACTTACTTCTGCCTGAGCTTCAAATGTTAGGAGCGTCCTAACATCTGAATACTCATGTACTTGTGTTGTCCGAGTTGTTTGTTTTTTTATATATTTGCAAAAAAAAATACAACTTTTTCAAGTTTTGTCATTATGGGGTATTTTGAGTTTTGAAGGATGAAATGAATCAAATCCTTTCTGAAATACGACTGTAACATAACAAAATGTGGTGAAAGTAATGCGCTGTGAGTTCCTTCCAATGAGTCCAGTATGCATCAATGCTATTTAAAAACCTTTTTTTCTATTCACTGTCTGACATGAAGTCAGACTAATCTTTCCTTGTTTTAGCTCAATTAGGGTTACTAAAATTATTGCTGTTTGCTGCATTTCTAGTCAAGGTAAGTTTATTTGTATAGCACATTTCAGGATTTCTGTTACTTTGTAGGTTGATTTGGTTTGTCACGGCAAAACCGAGGTGTTCCCAAATAAGGATGGGGTCGACCCATATGCTGTGAGTACAAAAATACTATGTTTAAAAATTATTTCTACACAAAATTGTCCAGCTGTATTGTAACACCCAGGACAATGTCAGGTCTGAGTTGTAAGCATTACATTACTTCACTTATTGCATTATTATTTGTTAACACAGGGTGGCGCTATGAGATTAATTTCCACAGTGATATTTTAGTGCTTGTCTCTATTTGGTCTTTAAAAGTGAAGCTAATATCTGCCTTTTGACTGAACCTCAGTTTTATCAGCAGATGAGAGGTTCATTGTGTTCTTGGTTGGTTTTATGCAACCATAAAACCAACGTGTTCTTCCTTTAGGAACCTAAGAGGAGGGGGATATTCAGGACCATTGACAGTGGGAACAATCTCACCACTGATGACATCGTCCAGAGGATCATTGAAAACAGGTCACATAGCGTACTAACAACAATGCTAGAGCAACACAGCACAGTTTAATCTGTTTATTTGTTTTTTTAAAAAAAATATTTGTTGGGTTTCCAGGCTGCAGTTTGAAGCCAGGAACCAGAAAAAGGAGGCTAAAGAGATGGCAGTGATCGAAGCGATGAAGAGGAGAGAACACCAGCATCAGGAGGTGCAGTAGGGTGAAGCTACAACTCATTAATGTGCCTGGACGGTTTTTAATCCGGGTTATGCATCCAGGTACACTCAGCTTTTAAAAAGATGACCCAGAAGGGCCGGCCTGAGAGTCAACGTTGTCCTCAGCCAAATCTGGCCAAGCGGTTTCTCTCTAGATCCTGTTCATGCTCTTAGTCTTCAACAAAAAAAAAAAAAAAATCAGCGGAATTCTTTCCTCGTCTGTTTCCTCCAAAATAAACTTTACTCAGTTCTCTCTTAGGTTTAGTTTTTCCCGTTCGAGTCACACACTACATGTAAAAGGAAGTTGAGTGTGGGATTTTATTCATAAATTACAAACAAAATGTTGATGTCAGTTAGATTTTTAAACGATGGAGTTTTAACAAAGTGTCATCAGTAATGTTTAATGTGGTGAAATTTATCACCATTAATTTCTACTTAAAGCTTTGTTTTTGTCCTCATTCTATAAAAAAAAAAAAAAAAATGGCATAGCTTTGTTAAATAACCTGTGAAATAGTCTGTAGATTTTATCTGTGGATTTTAACCACCTGAATTTGCACCGAGTGTGAATGTGTGTCAGTGTGAGTGTGTGCAGACAGAAGTGTGAAGGTGAGTGTGTGAGGATCGTAGTGCCTCAATCCTGAAGCTATAAATTATTGTAAGGGCTGTTAGTTTCAACCATTTCTGTCTCTGCAACTCTTTGATTTAAATAAAAAATGTATTTTCTTCTGTTTTTATGAGACAATCCAAAAAAAGGAAAGATTTTCAATTTTAAACCTTATCTGTTGTTATTTTTTACAGAGTTCTGTTAATGTGATCTTTCAACATAAAATGGTCTAAAAGTGGTGAGACTAAAACTTAATAGATATTTTTAAACGGTGGCGCTTTTCTCAGCCTTTCAGTAACTACTTTTCTGTGTGTACATTTCACTTTGTGAAATAAATGGGTAATCTTTGAAAAGTGTCGTGGTTAAATCATGCAGGTGGACGTTTGTGTGATCAGCACATAGTCTCCGTTCACTGAGGCGGAGAAATTAGGCCGCAGTCGCTCCGAAACAACTACAGCTAACTCAGACACACACTCAAACAACCAAAAAAAGCAAATCATTATGACTTTACATGTGTCATCATTTTCCATGCTAGTTTTAAATCACATTTAGTGATGTCATTAATTTGTATATCCGTTATTTATGTCTTCCATAGCATTTATTCACTCCTAAAGGCATAGTTCTGGCTGAGAAATTTAGGTGTTGCAATTCAAAGCAATAGAAGAAGATGCTGCCGGAGCGTCTGGGTTGTAAGTTGACGTTTTTGCCATATTTTGAGTGGCGTATTCGAGGAAATGAATGTAGAAATCTAGATGTGGGATCTGTTGTCATACTGTGAGGAATTAGCAGCATAAGGCTTTTCTGTTTCACATGTGTGAGTTTGACACATGTGCCAGAGGGCCATTTCCAGCCCGCCATAGCTTTTTATGTGGCCCTCTCGACTCTAGAGCAGGGGTGTCCAAACTTGTTGTCACATGGGCCAAAATCGTCATGTAAGAATTACTTGTGGGCCAAAAAATATATCATTTCTAAAACAATTTGAAGTCATAAAGAAATTATATTATGACCTTTTTTACCTGCTCAACAATAAACTAAGCATACAATAATTTAAATAAACAAAGTAGTTAGACTTTTTGTAAGAATGGGGTGTGTAAATCATTTTATACCCAAAAATTAAAAAGGGTTTTGCACGTTTTTCTTATTAAAAGAAAGGCATCCTATTTACAATGTTTTGGGGGGTGCTTGTTTGGGGGAAAAAAAAGTCTCGGGTAGAAAAAACAGGATTTGAGTCACTTTTTAGATCAAATTTTGGTGTATTTAGCCATGTTTAATAAATTAACTGAAAGCAGATTTTGGTGTACCAAGTCTGCTTTTGAGTAAAAGTCGCTGAATAGATGTGTTCCTATTTACTATGAAATCAAAGTTATTCAAAAAGCGTGGTTGTTAAAAGATGAATACCTTCTATTGCTTCAAATATTTTCCATTTTTATAAGATTGAAACTAGTTTATAAAAACAAAGTGGCAGAACAAACTTGTTTAATTTTTTAACATTTGGCCCCCGGGCCGCACTTTGGACACCCCTGCTCTAGAGGGACACATCAATAGAGCCTTCAAGATAGCAGTTTTGGCTTTAAATATTGTTTTGTCACTCCAGTCAAAGCAGTTCTCATCTATATTGTGCCAAGTTATATCAATGTGAAAAGATGTTCAGTATTATTTAACTTTAAGAACTACTCAATACATTCTGCCACAACCGGCCCTTGGAAGGACATTCATGATCTTGATATGGCCCAGAATGAAAATGAGTTTGACATCCCTGCATTAGATAGTAATTGAACAAAAAATTCCATCATCAAAACTTAATACTACTGTGTGTCACCATTGTGTCATGTTACAAACACAAACTTCAGTACAAATTAGCACACAGTTGTAAACTGGAAGGAAAACGATCATTTTTCCCGCTTTTTTTGTCGTGTTTGTTTTGTTTTTTGCAAATATGAATTGGACAATGTGCATGTATATAAATTAAGCCTCTTTTACCCTGATACCACATATAAAAATCCAATGCATGCAATAAATTCTAGTATAGCCAAGCAAAACATTTGGGTTTGCGATTGTAATGTAACTAAATGTCAACAGGAGGGCACTGCATATTCATAGAGGTATCTCCTGATTGGTCATTGTGGCACTGCGATGGACTGGCGACCTGTCCAGGGCCTCTCGCCCGATGACCGCTGGAGATAGGCACCAGTCCCCCTCGCGACCCTGCAAGGACAAGTGTGATGGATAATGGATGGTCACTGTGGCACAGGATTCTGGGTTTGTGGGTGTATTTCCCCAGATGTCTACTTTGTTTGTTTTCTGTGAGGTTTCAGACCTTTTGGTGTTTTATTTTCTCTACAAATGTTTTCTTTCTTTCTGATTGGTTGGTTTTGTTTCCTCAGTCTAATGATTGACTCCTCCAGCAGAGACACCTGTTTGAACTACACTTTAACAACTTGCATGAACTGACTCTCAGTGCAAATTGATGACTTAAGAAATTCACATCTTAGACTCAGCTTTGAACCTTTAACCATTTTGTTTTATCATTTACTGTGTTGGGGTTTTTTTTAGATGTATTTTGTTTTGTTACTTTTGTGATTTAAATGCTTTTCTATGTGCCAAGAGTAATCAAAATAAATTTTGTTATGTGTAGACAATGATACCTTTTGTGCATTTTCACACTGTACTTTTGTTAAGAGACAGAAAGGTTTCTATCAATGTTCATTTATTCACCAGGAAGCTTATTTTTTAAAGCTTTACAGTTATCTACATTCATGTAAATGGCTTCTAGAAATTGTTTCCTTTCTAACTGACATCTATTCATAAAACCTTAAAGCTTCACACATAACAGAGCAGTTTTGGTTAAAAGCCCCTTTGTGCTCATCACATAGCTGTCATAAGGTCTCACATCATTTTGGTATTTGATAACAAGCTTGTTGTCCTCTTCCAAGAAATGCTCTGGTGAGGAGCACACAGGTGGGTGATAACACAATGCCCCTAAGAAGGGAAGACGTCAGCAATGACCACATAGAAGCCAGTGTTGCAGCCAATCAGTCCACAAAGCGTTATAAGGCCATTTACAAATAACTGATGTCTCACATTCTAGAGTGGGTGGAAAATTCTGTGTTTAATCCTCTGAGGAGTGGGCTTCCAAGTAAGTTGACCCAGAGGTCAGACCACTCGATGCCTCAAGAAATTGTTAAAAAAAAAAAAGAATTATAACGCCAAATATCTGACACCTCTCGAAAGGGTGATATACTCTGTTAAATGTGAAAATCTATGAACGAGTACAGCTTGTCTGAAAGAGTTTTGAGGAAAAGCCTCTCCTTTTCGGCAGATGAAACCAAAGTAGAGCTTTTAAGCTTCTTAAAAATCCAGATGAGGACAGACAGGGGGCTGGTCATTCATTCGTTTATCAGCATTTTACGTTATATACCCGATGAGTTTGGTTACGAACAGGATTAATGAGTCACTAGATGTTTTCCACTGACTTCATACCTGCCTTTTGGTCCATTTGGTACTAGCTTTGACTACTACTACTAATAATAAAAACATATTTTCAATTGTTAGAAAATCTGATTCCAATAAATATCAAGCTATCAAGTTATGGTTAGATAAACAGTAATAATCACTCATATTTCATAAAAGTGCTCTGCCCAATACAGGGACCAGAACCACACTCAATGGATATTAGGTGTATATAAAGTCTTCCAAAACACAGTTAATTATCAATATTTAATCAAAAAACTAAACTACCAACTGTAGGCAATGGATGAATACACAGAGTTTGATTACATTTCTGAAATGGACATAAAAAAAGGCAAAGGCAAGAATGGCAACATGTAGGTAAAATTGGGCATAGAAAATGGCAAATTCACACACCTCATCCAAACAGTCAAGCACGGTGGTGGAGGGGTGATGATTTGGGCTGGTTCTGCGTTGACCATGAACTCTGAGTACAATTTGAAAGGCTGAAGCTTGGCCCAGAATACAGTCATTCAACAGAACAATGATGCCAAACACAGTATCAAATCTAAAACAGAGTAGCTGAAGAGGAAGGGAGGAAAGTATTAACCCTTTCACAATCCAGATGTGTTCTGGGTTAAAATCCAGAGTTAGATCCTTAAGGCGTGCGCTTTATTTTATAGAATACAGAAGACAAATGAACACACCCAAAGTGATGAGCAAAGCAAAACTAAGACCTAAAAGAAGACATGCGTGGGAATAAGACAAATGAAACGAAGATCAAGATGAGATAAGACGAACTGCAGATAATTATAGCGTAAGGCTTTCTTTCTGTCATAGACGCTCATTCAGGAGATGACGATTAAAACGATTGCGCAAGTTACTGAATTGTTGGACATTTTTAGAGCAGAAATCATCATATTGATTATTCATTACCACATCAACTCAGTAGCATAGAGGCTACATGTCTTGTTGGAAGCCGATGTTCGAAGCTGGAGCTGCGGTTTTCAGGTGAGACCCACGAAACCCACGTCACTTCCCAGGGAGGTCCGAGAGGTTTCCATCTGGGCAGCGGGCTGCGGTAGAAGCGGGGCTCTTTTTCTCTCTGGCGGTAGAGCAGGAGGTCGACCTGAAGAGGAACAGCATAGTTCTGGATCTATTTTACCGCTGAGTGGAGAGCTGAAATCTGGCGCGGAGAGGCGGAGAAAGCGCTCGGAGCCATGAGTAAAAGCAGTTTTGCCTGAAGGCTTGGCGATCAGCTGCCAACAGGATGGCGTGAAGTTTTCCTCTTTTTTTTTTTTTTTTTTTTTTTTACTTTAATCAGAGTTTTTTGACTTCTTTGGGACGTTTTTCTGCTTGTTTTGGAGTGGGTGACTAACTCGCAGCTGTAGGTTTCCTCTCTGTTTGGGTCGGAGAGGAGATGATCGCTCAGGATGGGACTGTGCCTCGGGACCGAAGATACAGAGGAGGAGAAGAAGGCGAGGATAAACAGCGCCAAGATAGACAGAGACCTGTACGAATACGCAAAGCGGGAGATGAATGTGGTAAAAATCCTCATTTTAGGTGAGACTGGCTATCAGATCAACTTTTACCCCGGAGGTGCTTAAATAATCTCAGGGTGTTTTGATGTAGTCCGATTGAAATATGGAAGTAAAAACTCTGTTTACCCATCTTACAGGAGCAGCAGAGAGCGGAAAAAGCACTTTGGTTAAACAGATGAAAATCATCCACAGCAATGGCTTCACCAAGCAAGAGCTAAGCAGCTTCAAGGTGGGAACCACACACAATTATCACACAAAGATCCATTAGCACACAGAGGAGGGAGTTTACAAAGCACTGCAAGCTCCTACATTCCTTGGAACTTCTTTTGCACCTGATTCACAAAATACAAAACAGTAAATATTTGGAGATGCAAACACTCATGAAATTCAACAGTGTTTATTTCTTTCTCTTCAGCCTCGAACACAGCTGATGTGGAAGTCAAATTAGTTTTTTTTTTTACATTAAATCAGTTCCAGTTCTGAACTGATTTAATGTAAATCAGGTGTGATAGAGGAAGTTCTTAACTGGTTCTATAAAAGAATCAATTTGATCTTCTTCTGCCAGAACACAAACACAGAGACATGTCATTAAGTTGTTATAGATGTCTCATCCTCTAGCTCAGTGTTGTCCAAACTCAGCCCTTAAGGGCTAAGAACCTTGGCTGTCTTGGAGCAGGGACACATCTAAGGCATGCAGAACGCTGGCCTTTGAGGACCGGAGTTGGACTCCTGAAATCTGATTGATTTGTTTTCAGCTTCTCTACCCTGTAGCACACAAACAGTTAGCAGTTAAAGACAGCACTCTGAGGAGTCTCTATTTGTATTTAAAAAGTTGTTTATATTCTTTTTAGCTGGAAATATTGTCTATAAGCACAGCTCCTTGTGGCTTAAAGGGGCAGTATTATGTATTTTCCAAGCACATAGTACCATTTTATAGAAAAATCAAGTCACTACATTTCCTTCAGTTGTTATGAAAATGTTGTACATGTCAAAAACAACTTAAAAGAAAATTGACTTCGCATCATAGCCATATCTGACACCTTGAAATTGGCCTCTGTCTCTTTAAGAAGCTCCTAACCTTTCCGACATTCCCCCTTCAGCACGTCATCACAACAGTTCTTCTCCAAGCTGTCCACTGATGCCATTTACAACCGTTCGTAGGAGCATTGTAGTTAGTATTTTACAGCTCAGCAGACATGCAGTTCCATCAGGTGTTTGCTAATTGCTGCTGTCGCTAGTCTGGTGGAGCTATGCAGGGGAGGGGTTGTTCTGTGAGGCGAGAGCTCGGCTAGGGACTGAAGGTTCAAGGCAGAGATTTGAGTTAATGGGTGGCACTTTGCATCACCAAGCATCTAGGCACCCTGGAATGGCTGCCATGAGAGATTGAAGGAGTCAAAACAACACTCTGGGTTTGTTTTTGATGAGGGAATAACACAAATCACAAATCCCTAAGATCGGTGTGTTTTTTTTTCTGTTTTGTCTTAAATTGGAGAGATCAACAATTAAACTTAAGTTGGGAGTATTAAACAATGAGCTCACACTATTTTGACTGGTTGCTGCTCTCTATAAGCCCACCTCCAGCTCCAGATGAAAGTGGTTCTTTCTTCCAGGTCGGTTCAAAGTTGGTGTTCAAAAGAACCAGGTTATCAGAGCCAGAGCTTGCAGCACTGGAAACTCAAAGTAATGGTGCTAGAACTGGAACTGGTTTGTTGGGGTGAAAAAAAGCATAAATCTTTATATTAATAGTAAACTCCAGGTCCTGGTATAAAGAAGTTGTCATCAAAATCATTAGAACAAATGACTGAAATAATCACATCAGAGATGTGTTTTTAAATTAAAAAGAGAGGCTTTTAATGCACCAAGTTTGTTTATGGATGAGGTGATCTGTGCTCCAAGATTTATTTTCACTCCATTTTGTTTTTTCAATTGACTACTCCCCTTTACCATTGTAAGGAGTTGCCAAGTTATCCTAATTATACGAACTAATTTGATCAAATTGGAACGCTGGAAGAGTTCAGTGTCTGTTTGCTGTATGTCTTTTAAATTTTTTGCCTTATTCAGCAGATATCGGCCCAATATCTAGATTGTATTAGTTTTATCTGTGAGAAACTGGGTTCCCCATGAAAAGCTTTCTTTCCAAGTGTAGTTTATACACAAAATAAGCCCTGCTCTTGTGTTGTATTACGTCTGTTGTTTGAATTTATTTAAACAACAGATTAAACCAGAGTTTGTAAAAGATACTGAGATGGTCCATTCTTTTAACAAATTTGCTCATAGATATATAGATCTAAATTAAACATGTATCAGATAATAAAATTATAACATATAGTCTATGAAAATAATATAAAGAAGTCCTTGACTTCTGTTGCAAGGTGCTGGCTGTCTGTTTGTCTCCTCCCATCTCAGCCCTTCGTCTGTCTCTAAGCCAGATAAATTCCTCAGTGTGCTTCACCAAAGTCAAACAGTTCAAACAGTTCTTTATAAAGTTCATTTATAAAGAACTTTATTATGCTTATGCATTAGAAGCCTCTGTTTAAAAGTTTTACGATCCCATCTGGTATCTGGTTTTAAATTTTTTTTTTTTTTTTTTTTTTTTTTTTTTTTTTTTTTTGTGAAGTCAGCGTTTCAGCAAGTCGCTGGTTCCTTTTTTTTTCTCTACCAAAATTACCGCTAGCTTTCAGCAGACGGTAGTATTTTTTTCTGCCAAATCTGCATAAAACAAACACCTCCAGTCATTTAGAATGAAAACTTGTTTGTTTCCATAGTTGACTTAAATTACTTTTCCCAATCTTTCCCCTACATAATACCGCTTTTAAATGTTGTCAAATAGCATCAACACAGATTTATTTATTTGGCCAAGTGATTATAGGAGGAGATCTCCCTCAAGTTGTATCTAGTTTTAAAATTACATAAGCAGCTGACTATACTAAATCTTTACTGAAGCCATGAAAAATTGGATGCAACTGACAAATCAAATGACTTAATCAGTTGCATCCAACTGATTAAATTAGAGTCAGACTTTGTCTCTTTCAATAGTTTTAGCAAGTTGCTTTGTAAAAACAATTTATTTATGTAAACACACGTGATGCAGTCAATTCGAAGCATCCAATGTCAGGTGACTAGGTATCCATAAAACTAGTTTAGCTAATATAGTTTAGCTAATAATTTAAAAGAGAAGTTAATCATGCTGCAGCGGCATTGGCCTAATTGAAAGTGGGCCCGGAAATCAAATTCTGCTTAGATCCATCTCTAAGCTCTTAGACTGGCTCTGAAGAGAAATATTACAAAACAAACATGGCTTGGATAGAATGATTTAATTTCCATTCAAGGAAGAACTGCAACACAGCAGAGGAAGCAGAGGATGGAGTGTGGTGGCACAGAGTGGTTTTAAAACTGTTTGATAGGAAATGAGGAAACAGTGATGCAGATAGGAGGGAAGCTTAGGTGAAGTCTAGTTTTCCTGCTGGGGGAGTGGGGGGGGATTTGTCATGACACTCAGATTCAAGCTGGTATGCAGTGGTTTTAGTTCACATCTGCTTTTCCTTCTTTGTGTGTGTGTGTGTGTGTGTGTGTGTGTGTGTGTGTGTGTGTGTGTGTGTGTGTGTGAGAGAGAGCAAATGGGAGCCAAATTCCTCTGTTATTCCAGGGGTTGGGACGGGGTGGGGTGAAGGGAATTGGTTCAACATACAAACACACAGGACTTTCAAACTGTTTTCACTTATAATTTCTAGCTTTATACGGTGTTTGCTCTTTATATTTTCCCTCTTTCTTTTTATTTGTATCTCTCCCCTTTAAACTTTATGTCGTTAGCATCTTTCAGATCATTGTCTTTGCAATAAAATTGCAACCACTAACCTCACCCCCCCTTACAGATAATTTTATCATTCTGATCATTCAAGTCGATCTGGTAATATCAGGGTCTGTGTGTGCTTTCACAGCATGCTGTTGAGATTGTGGAACCAAAGGGGTGTGGCTACCAACTCCCAACATTCACCTGAGGAGGTTATTTAGGATATGTTTTGGGTAATTCCCCTAGATTTGGCTGAGCTCCGTGATCCTCATTCAGGGTTTCTAAATACATTCAGTGCTTTAAATACAATGAACATTTTGTGCACCATCTTCAACATGTTATTTTCTGCATCAGAATCTGCTGATCTATGTGTTTCTAAGATCAGATGAACAACAGAGAAGGTGTCTCTGCTCTCTTTGCACCCACAGATGCTGCTGCTGCAGTCTTTGCTTTGTATTTTATCACCATGTCACACTGGTTCCCATCTTGTCCTTAGAGCTCATAGTTGACATGGAGTGTGATTACCTCCTGATGGCCTGATACGCCCTGTGTTGGTCTATCATATCAAATCCCAATAAAATTTTTTGAGGTTTGCGATTGTAACATGAAAAAATACTTAGGTACAATAGTTGGACAATGAAAGAAAACGTAGGGTTTCGGTTGTTGGTTTTAAAGAGTTTTGCAGAAAATATGCTTACAGTAAACTTTAAATAAAAGATGTTCTAATGTTGAGGAAGTTCTAACACTTATCCAGTCTTACCCTCTTGTTATAAAACATGTTGCAACACAAGTGAAACATAGTATAAAAAGTCTTTATACCAGCAACTAATACAATTATTGTTTATTGAGTTTTGTTACATCTTTGTGTTAATTATGCAATGTCCATCATTTATGAAGAGTTCTGGGAAAATACATTTTGTATAAAAAACACCGAATTCCTATTTTAAAAGATTAAAATTAATTTCACAGCTTTGAAAAAACTGGTTTTAAGCCTTTTCGTTGTTTAGCTTTTTGCTCCAGTTTTTCTTCCAGGCTCCAAATTGGAAAAATAAACTGGAAATTCCTCTTCAGTGAGAATTCCAGTTGGAAGACTTGGAGTTTCTTCACCGTCTCCAGCCTCCAAATTCAATATGGCTGCCAAGTGTTTATATGGGAGCCATACTGCAATTGATGTGGCAATAAGGTGTTTATTTGCAGTTTTTATCTCTTTAAATCTTACACACATACACACACACACACACACACACACACACACACACGCGTACACCCACACACACACACACACGCGTACACCCACCCACCCACACACACACACACACACACACACGTGTGCACCCACCCACACACACACACACACACAGCAGTCTACAACATGTCTTTTTATTGGTTGCATATAACTACAGTCATATTCAATAAATTAGATTATTGAAGTTGCTACTGTAAATATAGTTTTGATGTTATGATTTTATCAATTTAAATAAATGTGGAAAAGAAAGAACTTGAAAAAGGAAACACAAATTTTGATTCTAGTGATCATGTTAGTTATATGTTTCATGAAAAAAGGAGTTTTACTTTTTTTTTTAACATTTTTATTTAATCATTCGCTTGAATTTTCACACAACACATGATCATTCTGAAAAATGATGCTACAGTAAATGTGAATATTGTAAAGCCCTTTTCAGAAGCAGAAAGTCCAGCAGCTTCCTGTAGACGTTATCCCCTCTGTTCAATACCAACCATCTTTATGGTTTAAATAAATGTTTCATGTGGAAGCATGTGTACACACTTCCACATGCGTTAACACATTTTGGATTGCAGTTGTTCCGCTCCTTTGTCCTCTCTGGTGTCAGTAAGCTCAGCCTTTGTTCCGCGCTGACGCCCTTATTTTCAGCTGGGAAAAATGACACTAACCCACAGGCCGGTCCCTCCCTTCCCGAACTGTCCCAGCCTCCCACAGCAAACACAGACACGCCTTCCTTTCCACACACACACTACACGAGCACAGTGCTCTTTATCTGACCTTTGTAAACATTGTTTCATCTGTGTTTTTATCTCAGTTGGACTCAAACACATCTTTCTCCATCAATCCTGCAGTAAACATTTCATCCATTCTCTTCAATTTAGCCTACATGAACAGCAAGTGGCTGAGCTTCTTAACTTGTGTTTCTTTGGGGCCCTTTAATCTGTGTTTGTGCTGCAATAAAACTTTCAGGGGACAGGATCGCCTGTTGAAGGGAAATGAGGAGAGGAATGGTTGGAATAGACTTCTTTGTTTTCATCCCTCTTTTATTTGCAGCCTGAGGCCATGCTGTTGTTTTGGCTTTGGTCAGACTGAACACATAACTCTGTCTTTGTGTGTCAGAATAGCAGTGCTTATAAAATGCCGCAATAATGAAATCTTCATTCCAGAATATCTGCTGATTTAAGTGTTTAATACAAGGCTCCTAGACAGTCTGGATCTGCATAAAAACTAAACTAAGAGTATAGAAGAATATTTTCATTTCCTGACTTCATCCCTCATTACATTTTGTCCTTCCTTCCCCTCTCCATCCTTTCAGCGTGTCCATCCTTCCTTCCTTTCTTTCCTGTGCCCTTACTTCTATCCTTCCTTCTTTCCTTCCTTCCTTCCTTCCTTCCTTCCTTCCTTCCTTCCATTTTTTCTTCTTTACCTTCATCCTTATTTCCTTACTTGTTGACTTCCTTCCATCCTTCCTTCCTTCCTATTTTAAAATGTTTTTATAAACATAAGGGACTGGGAAATCTGAAAAGCTGAATATGGAAAGATTTGGTATTTCCACAGGAAAAAAACGGTGGCAACCCTGCTAAAAATACAAATCCGTAGGGAAAATGTAGTAAATATAGCAGTTTTTTTTTTTTTTGTTTTTTTTTTAGTTATTTCAATTTCCCACACACTCCCTGCATTCCTATGATGCGTTGCATGTGTTACAGTCTGGGGTTAATATTTAAATATCAGGCTGTGACCAGTTCAGCCACATTCTTTTCTGTGTTTTCTTTGCAAATGCTCAGTCACAATCCAGGTCCTAATGGCTGGTAGTTTTCTGTGCTCAGAGAGCCAGACCCAGCAGAAATCTGGACCTGAACAATAGTGCACTGTAGGTGGATGGATTTAGAGATTACACTGCTGTAATGAAGCTCAGGACTTCTCTGCTGACACTCAGAGTTCCCACAGTGATTTAAATGGCAGCAGGAAGTGAAGGTCAGAAAGGTGCATTTCGATCTGATTGACTTCCTTTCAGGAAGAAATACACACAAACATCAGTGAAAGGAAGGTGTCTTGTTACTCTGTACTCACAGGTGATGTAGAGCTAATTTAAGGATAGAGAAAACCACATAATGACAGCTGCAGGCCTGGTGGCAGATTAAGATGCTTGATCAGCTGGAAAATAAATTTAGGTAAAAGTAAAGCATGGCTGAGCACGATGGATTTAGTAGTAGAAGTCTAAACTCACCGACAGAAGATAATTATGTTCACAGGTGCATCTCAATGATTTCATCATTATCAAAAATTGAATATATATCAGTAATACAAAACAAAGGGCTAACTCATATATTATATAGATTGTTTTGCTCTCAGTGTGATGCACAGTTAAAACCAGATATTTACATACACTCTACAAAAAGACACGTAACTATTTCTTGTTTTGTTACAAAATGCAGTTGGAAAGTACTTTATTTATTCTAAAGGGAAATTAAATCTAATTCTGTTAGAATTACCAAAATAATTTCCATTTGCGAACTGTCAGAATTAGTTTTTTAAAAATCTGAAGTTTGCATAGATTAAGGTTTCTGTCGGGTGTTTGCAATATTACCTCAGCAAAGTTCCTGGTAATTAGAAACGAAGAGATGAGATGAAACATTTTATTATCGGTCCTAATCACAAAATGGAACGAGTAAATTTCTCCTCCACTCACAAAATGTCTGTCTGTCCCCTCGCCTGCCTATCCCACCTCACATGTTCCACAGAGAGAGCAGCGGATGTCAGGATGGATTAAAACGATGCTTAAAAAGCAGAGTGATCAGGCTGTTGGAACTTGAAAATTATATTTACAGGGCCAACAGAAAGTATTCACACCCCTTCACTAGTTTGTTCCACATCTTGTTACGTTCCAGTTATTCTAAGATCAGTCTGACTACAGCTTCCTTTAACATAACCGGTATATAATTATTCACACTCTTTGACAATACATTCACCATTATATTTAAAGCATAATTCAAAATTTCTTGGTTTTAATTTTGACCATTATCGTTGCAGAACCACTTTAAGTGGTATTGAACAGTTAAATATTATTTTTTAAAGAGTCATAGATCATAGATTGTTTTAAAAGCTGAACTTTGACTCAAAATAGCAGCCAGTTCAAATATAGTTTTCACCTGTAGTTGGTATAATGTCCAGCAGGGGGCGTGGTATCCTCACTGGAAATTTTTGTCACGTGTTTATGGTCTTAGTAATAATTTTAAAGGCCTTTTTAATACAATATAATTATATAATATATGAACACTTTCTTCAGGAATGAGGAGAAAAAGCAAGTCATGCTTCGAACCAGATCTACCTTGAGATGAAGTGAATATTTGCTGCTACCACCAAGATCTGCACCCGCGGCGGCTGTGGGCCTGCTTAGTTTTTGTTTTGCCCTGCTGCTCAGTTTCAGTGGAGTTAAATTCATAAGGTCATAATCCAAAACAGGAGCTCCCTGACCCACAGCCGTGTATCTCAGTTGAATGTTTTTAGTGAGATCAGCAGTTCCAAATCATATCAGATAAGAAAAAACAAGCCAGACACCTAATTCTGTTGTTATTAAATAAAGGTTAAAAAATCCCCACTATTGTTCTTAAAACTGCAAAATCACATTCTGTTCACCATCTGCCTTTAATGTGCTTTATCGGCAAAAAGAATGTTTTGCAAATATTGTGTGCAATTTGAAGACGGATTACTTTTCCACATTAGGTTGCATTACAGTTACAAATTTTAGGTGATAGACCAACACAAAGTAGTATATAATTGGAAGGAAAATTATACATGGCTTATAAACCTTTTTACAAAAATAATCTGAAAAGTGTGGGGTGCAGTTGAATTCAGCCCTCTGAGACACCTTTCACTTTAATTACAGCTGTGAGTCCTCTACCAGCACTGAACATCTACAAACTGAGTTGTGCTTAGCTCAAGCTTAATCAATCTGGACTGAGAGCATCTGTTGACATCAGTTTTCAGGTTCTCAACTGGACTTTGACTAGGCCATTCTAACACATGAATAAGCTTTGATCTAAACCATTCCCATGTAGTTCTGGCTCTATATTTAGGGTTGTTGTCCTGCTGGAAGGTGCACCTCCACCACAACCTCAAATCTTCTGTAGCCTCTAATAGTTTTTATGACTCCTATATTTTGCTCCATCCACCTTCCCATCAACTCTGACCAGCTTCATTGTCCCTGCTAAGGAAATGCGTACCCACAGCATGATACTGCCACTACCATGTTTCATGCTGATGGCAGGGGTAGTATGTTCAGGGTGTAGTGTTAGTTTTCTGCCACATGTAGTTTAGCATGTTGGCCAGAAAGTTTCAGCCTGGTCTCCTCTGACCAGAGCACCTTCCTCCACCTGTGTGCTGTTTCCTGACATGACTTGTGGCAAACTGCAAATTTGACTTCTTATAGTTTTCTTTCAACAATAGGTTGCAGTTGTGATGTGAGAAAAGGTTTAAGGGGTATGAATAATTTTGCAGTCCAGTCCACAGTATGTTTAATTTGCGATTTAACCAACACCCTTCCTTTAATTGTAACCGATTGTCTACTGTTAGACTGACCCAAGTCTTTGTCTATAAGTGTTCATTTCTACTGGTCAAACCATGGGAAAAATAATTAAACACTAAATATGATTTTAAGGAGAACATTCAGCTTGTCTCTGATTAATGTCAGAAACAAATCAGCTGTAAAAATCCCCCAAGAAAACAGTACAGTTACATTTTTTAAAGTTTTAGATGAATCATTACTAAAAAACATTAATTTATCTTGAACTCAATCTCTCATTTCTGGTGTTTTGCAGCCGGCGGTGTTGGATAACCTTCTGACTTCCATGAAGTTTGTCCTCCATGGAATGGGCGTCCTCCGTATCAATCTGGCTAACAGCAGGAATAAGGTATTCATTTTCCCTGGCCTTTCTGTCTTTCTACTTTTGGTTCAAATATAAATTGTCTTTAATCGTGCCTGTGTACCTGCACTGTACACAGACAGCCACCAGAGGGCGGCATGTTAGCACTCAGTCTGCTTGGAAAACAACTAAAACTGAGGTGGCAGGTGGGTGGTTGGATTGTGAGGTTTGATTTGATTTGAACTTTGTTACTTGAGTTATCAAAGCTCCTCCTCTCACCACCCACCCTGCACATCCTGCTGGGAGATGATGACCAACGTAATTCCTCTAATAAATGTCAGATAGGGTGTGTCTATCTGTTTTCACGTCTCTGTTTGTGTGCTCAGTCATTCATTTCAGCATCCTTAGTAATTACTGAGTCTAAAAAGTGGAGGCAGACTGATAAACTTCACTGTCACTTATGTTTACATCCATAAGCCACATCCCTGATCTTTCCCCACTTCTTGTCTCCGTCTCATCGTCTCCGCAGGTCCACGCCCATTCTGTCCTGTCGTGTGGGCGGTGTTTCGATGAAGAGCAGGTGCTGTTTCCTTTCCTGAGCCACGCCCTGTCCTGCCTTTGGGCCGACCAGGGGGTGAGGGCTGCGGCCGCCCGGGGTTATGAGTACGAGCTGAACGACTCGGCGCTGTAGTGAGTAAATTTCAAGCACGCACTCACGCTGAGCGGAGGAGAAGCGGGGGTCTAATTAGCAGAGCTGAGGAGCTGATGCTCGCTGTCACCTGAAGTCAACATCTGGAGAGTGAGGGAGAGGGCTCTCAGTTGTTAAATATATGGAGTTAAATTAATGGGATCAAATATACAGAAGTGTTTTGGGTTTTAGAGATTTTTTCTTTTTTTTTTAAACGGTCTCATTGTATTTTATTGAGATTTTATGTGACAGATCAGCACATATTAAAACATAAGTGAAAAAAGGAAGGAAGATGATACCTAGTTCCTAATTTTTTTTACAGTTAAAAATCTGAAAAGTGTACCATGCATTTGTATTCAGCTCCCTGAGTCAAGGCTTTTCAGAACCAGCTTTCACTTTCATTGCAATCTTTTAGAGGTATTTCTCTGCCAGCGTTGCACATCTAGAGTCTGACATTTTTGCCCATTCTCCTTTGCACAAGAGCAAAGTCCCTTGTCTCAAGTCTTTTGCAGCCTTTAATGGGTTTTCTTCCAGTATCGTCCTGTATTTATCTACATACATCTTTCCAGTAACTCTGTCGAGCTTCCCTGTTCCTGCTGAAGAGAAGCATCCCCACAGCATGATGCTGCTACCACCATGGTTCAGAGTAATGTGTAGAGAAAAGAAAAGAGGAAGCGAGAGGGCTCTCATTTTGTAAAAATATGACTTAAATATCTTTAATAAGCATTTATGTAATACGTAGATGTGTGTAAAAGCAATTATTTAAAAACATGCCTCAGTGTTTTTTACTGGGATTTTGTGTATGAGACCAGGGGTCTAGATCTGCAAACCGCTTTTAAAAGATATTGCTAAAACTTCCAAATACCTGTTATCAAAAAAAGCCTTTTTGTTTTATTGTAAAGAACCATGATTACATTTATCTGTGGAACCTTAAGAAGAAAGAAGAGCCTAAAATGAGGTAAAAAGTACAATTTCTAGAACAATAGGCGCAGCTGAGTCCTTTCCCGATGGAAAATGAAGGAAAAAATGAAAATAAAGACAAAGAAAGAAAGCACATTGTTTGCAGCCTTTTTAAAGGTTTTTCTTGAACCATTAACACAATTTTGTGCAGATATTGCATGAAAAGCAATGGAAGTACTATGAAAACTATCTTTTTCAAAAAGAAATGTTGATTTCTCTGTCATTGTTGGCCAAAATGTTGGAGAGTCAGTGAAAAGGACCCATAGAGCCACATGCAGCTCTGGAGCTGTAGGTTGCAGACCTCTGTGCCAGCCTGTATTAGACCAACAATAATTGTGAAGTGGAAGCCAAATGACGCATTGTTTTCTACATTTTTTGCATCATAGAATCTTAAACATGTGTTGATTTAAACAGGACTAAATGCTTTGTAGAGTGAAAACAAATAAGTGAGGACGGTGAAGATGGAAAACTAAAATACAAGTGTAGAGGAGACGGGGTGTGTCTCTGTGTTTGTAAGGAGCACCAGGAGGCCGTCTATTCTCATCCTCTGCCCCAGTTAGAGGCCTCGATTCTGGGGTTATCCACACCGACAGGCCCCTTGGCTCCCACTGAGAACCACAATCCATCACCTTACACTCTCTCTGTGCTGCTACATTACATGTGAGGATCCGTGTTGACATGTCCATCCTCTGGACTCTGATCTTAAACTTGGTCTGTGTTCATAGTTAAATCCTATGCAGTCTGGAAAATCCTGGAAAGCATAGATTTTGATCTCAATATTTCCCCAAGTCTGGATAAGTGTGGGGAAAGATAATGGAGGACATTTGATTCATGTCAGGAAGATTTTCAGAAAACAGGTGCTTGTTTACACTTTAAATAATTAAACAATTAAAACAGGAGGAATTATTAGGGGCAACAGTAATTATATCACCAACAATTTTGTTAAAAATAATTATTTCTCAACATTAGATTTGTTTCCTTACCAAATAAATACATTTAAATTAGGCTGGATTTTTCTTAAAATTTTAAGTCAGAGATAATGCTGCTGCATTAAAGGATTTTTTGCCTTTTTACACCTTTTTACACCTTTTTACGGTGTCCACCGTCCCTTTTTAACCAGGGCTGGCGTTAAGTGCAGAGGGCCCCGTATATAAGGGAAACTAAATTCTGCTTTATGGGAACCCTATTATACCTGCAGGCCTCAGAGTGCAGAATACGATCTTTCATAGTCTGCTCTCTGAAGCCTGATCGGTGCTGTTTTTTAAAGCGGAGTATTTTGTTCACTGTGCTTTCTTTTGCAGAGGATGTTTTAGTGCATATTTATTTTATTAAAGAGCTAACAGGAGATTAAAAAATTATGTTGACTGAAAATATCACCAAGCATCCCAAACTTACAAAACTACCATGAGCATTAACAAAAATAACACATTTAAGTTTGCTATATTATACAAAAAGAAGGTTTCAGGTTTATCTCTGTGCATTATTTTTTTTAATTTACCCATAATTTATTATGCTACCTCAACCTTCTTTCACAATTCTGAAGGTTTGGCAAATCTTCTCACTATATGTGGTTCCAAAATAAATTTTCGTCATTATCTAGCCTTGTTTTTTCACAGCTTAAGTTACTTTATTCTCACTCTGACAAATGGAGATATGGGCAAGTTTATGTCAGAATTTCTTTACTTGAAATGATCAGCACATGTCTACCTTACTTTGATGGTTATGTGTCTCTGTGTTGCTGTCATATAAACATATATATATATATATATATATATATATATATATATATATATATATATATATATATATATATATATATAGATAGATAGATAGATAGATAGATAGATAGATAGAGAGATCAGGAAAAAGAAAGTCACAAAATGCTAATTTATAATAAACATAAGTTAAGTAACTTTACAAAAACCAAATTATGAATTAAAATGCTTTAGTTACATTTAGTTTAAAGGAACTGTAAGGAGTGCCACCAATACTGATTTAGTCCAAAACAATTATATCCAAACATGTTTTTTCTCACTCTTCATTTAATTCAGTATGACAATAGAAATGCAATATACATTTTTATGGTTTTTATACATTTCTACCTGGAATGCCACTAACTGTGGAAGCCACAGTAAATGACACATAGAAAAGTGCTTGCTGTATAATAGGAACATTTAAAACTGTAGATGTCTTCCTTTTCAGACAGGATGTTCAGATGTTTAAATTTGATTTGTCATGGGTGAATTTTATCCCCCATGTTTCACACACGGGTGCATCGTTAGTGCTGTTTTTAAGTGTGACTAGAAGTATTTTTTCCCCATTTTTTTGCACATGATCTTTTTATATAATGTGTTAAAATCTTGGAATTACCTATGTTAAAAGGCTAACATAACATCAAATAATGATATGCATTCAAAAATGATTACATGTGGTCACAAAACTACATATATGATCAAGTATTCAAATTAAACACATTTTAAACAGATTTATTATATGACAAAAATGACATTTCTAGGTTCATCTGTGCTTGTTATTGCTTCATTTAACCATCATTTATGATTAGTTATTATTGCCCATGCAGATGATAATACAAAAATCAGGCCCACAGCAAATATGAAATGACAAAATTAATATTAAAAATATTAAAGATGCATAGGAAAACACACTACTAGATGCTTGACGGATGAATATTTGGAGCTGCTCATTTAAAAATGTTCACTATCACAGGTGAAAATGTGATAGTTTTAAACTAAACATCTCTCTCACACCCAAAGTGTTCCTCAGATCAGCAGAAGTAGCAAACAGACTCAAGTGTCTTTTCTGTTTTCTCGTTTTAAAGCAGCAGGACGTCTGTCTTTGTCCAAGAACTGATTCAGGATGACTATCTGAGAATGTCACAGTCAGTTCACATAGGTGGAGATGCCTCTGTGTGTTTGTGTGTGTGTGTGTGTGTGTGTGTGTGCGCGCGCGCGTGTGCGTGTGTAAAAAGATCAGATCTTACCGAGTGTGTGTGCATGCTCATGATACACTCGATCACGCCGGCTGTGTTAGCAGCTAATCAGTGTTTGGAAGCTTAGCCTCAGTGTGTTTATTATGGTAAACTACTCTGAATATTCATCGTGATGAGCCCCCCCCAGGGGGGTTCCCGCCTTATCATTGCACATCCAACCCACTAACTGGCAGCCGGCACGACCAGGAGAAACACAATGAGCTTGCGCACCGATGACTGATTCCTCGTTTGATCTCCTGTTTGACTGCGAGTTATTTTCCTCGTTGCTCTCTGTTCTTTTAACCTTTCTCTTCTCTCTCTGCTCCTGTCTTAGTTTCTTTGAGAACATGAGCCGCATCACTTCTCCAGACTACGTGCCCACAGAGACAGACGTCCTCCGAGTGCGACTGAGGACGACAGGCGTGATAGAGACGCAGTTTAAAGTCAACCACCTCACTTTCAGGTAGACGTCCCTCTCTGTATGAATGAAGCCCTCTATTACCATTCTGTGGAGCCAGGCCTCTGCTCTACCTCTACCAGCTTTCTTCACTTCTCCACCTGCAGCACTCTTATCTCTGTCCACAGCCAGGAGATTAGCCTGAGATGTGAGATTGAGATTTAATATGTCAATATGTCAAAATAAATGTTAGTCGTCGGTTTTAGGGAAGCTCAACAAAAAGCTTATCAGGGCAACAGCAGAGGGCAGGTATTGGAGCTCAGATCATGTTTATCTGTGGTCAATGAGCTGCTCCCACTTCATTCTTCCTCCCTCATCACAAACTAGCGGCAGGACGAGAGGTACTGATGAACCCAAGTTTTCTGTTTAAAAGTGAAACTGGAAGTGATTAGGAGCAACATAAACTCAGCAACAAAATGGTAGGCCATGTAAGATGCTGGAGCAGAATCAGAACATGCTGAGGCGCAGTGTGTGTGGAGGTCACCAACTTTCTGCAGAACCAATCTCTGCAGAACTCCATACATCATGTGACCTTCAGATTAGAGCAGGAAGGGTTTGTGGGTTTCCATCTGCTGAGCAGCTGCATCAAAAGCCTCACTTCGCCAAGTGTTGCGTAAAGTGTTGGATGGAGTGGTGTAAAGCACACTACAGCTGGACTTTGCACCAATAAAGACGTGTTCTCTGACATGACAAATTATGCCTCTCTGCTCTAGGTTTGGCATTGTCCAGGAGAACCCCACTTGTCTAGCAGCAGAGTCTCAGAGTAAAGTTCGGCACAACGGGGATTATTCTGTGGAGCTGTTTTCAGGAGTTGAGCTCAGTTCATAAGTTACAATGGTTACAATGAAAGGAACTCTTAATGCTTCAGCAAACTAAAACATTTTGGGGAATTTCATGCTTCTAACTTTGTGGGAAAGGTTTGGAAATTATCTCTTCATGTTCCAATATGACAAATCATGTTCATAAACTCATGAATGAGAAGGTTTGGTGTGGAAAACATTGACTACACATATTCCTAAACTCAACCCAACTGAACACTTTTAGGATGAATTAATGCAGAGACTGTGAGCCAGGCCTTCTTGTCCAGCATCACTGTCTGACCTCAGAAATACTCCTCTGGGAAAGTATATTGTTGTAGCTGCAAAGCCTGTAGCTTAAGAACGGAATGTTTCTCAAATTCACACGTGAGACAGGCAAGCAAATAATTTTGGCACCACGGTGTTTTATAAGTGTTTGTTTAGAGGTTTCCTCAGGTAAAAACAAGTATTTCTTTTAACTTTAGCTGATTCACAAAACGTTAAGTGCCTGATTATTTTCAGAGGAATAATTTTTGTTTTTTTGTTCCTCATAGCACTAATCTATAATCATTCAGGTATAAAAGAGCTCATTTACTCAAGGAATGAATCATTATTTTATGGACAAATAAAAGCCAACCTCACAAAAACATGTTTGAAACTGGTGTTTTGTTATCCCAAGCCTGTCACAAAGAAACAGTAAAATAGGATTTCAGTCCTAACAGAGGGATTCATACAGAGCTGTTAGCTGAAAACTTGGCCCAGTGGAGGATGAGTTTGTGCATGTTCCATCTCCACAGTCCTGATCTTTTCCTGTTTTTTTTAAACATCACTTTAATATATTTTCAGATGTAGGGCCTTCTTTTTTATGCGTTTTCTGTCCACTTTCCTCAGTTATTTCTAAGCACTGTCAACACAATATGCTGCCATGGTCAGGTACAAAGACTAGACTGAAAGTAAGTGGAAAAAATCCCAGAAAACAAAATAAAAATCTCCACAGAGAAGGGGTAACACCTTTGACTTTGCAGAATGACAGCTGGGAGACTCTATCGATAGGGCAAGTATTAATTAGTTCACACAAGTCAGGCCTTTATGAAAAAGTGGCAGAAAGAAAGCAGCTGTTGAAAGCAAGCCATATGAAGTCTTGTTTGCAGTTTGCAACAAACACATAGGAGCAAACATGTGGAAGAAGGTGTTCTGGTCAGGTGAGACCAAAATAAGCTTTTTGGCCTGTATGCTAAAAACTACGAATGACAGAAAGCAAACACTGCACATCGCTCTGTACACACTTTTTCTTTTAAAACTAAAATGTTGCCAAAACTCATCCATTTTCCTCTGTGCGTTAGTGTCCTGTGGCAGTGTGTTTCTCATCATATTCAGAAAAATCAGATTACTTCTTCCCTGTTTCTAAGTTTCCATCTCCTTTATCCTGCCACAGAATGAACCTGTCTTTCATCCTGATCTGACGTTACACTTCGTGTGAAGCAATGATAATAAAAATCATTACCTCTGGTTCTCAGACAGTCTCTGCTTTGCATATAAACGCAGTAGAGAGCCGATCTATCAGCCAACGACTCCAGTCTGGGCCATTTATGTGACACCTAAATGCTTATTTTACATCTATGGATGCTGCTGACTAGTGGGCCGTCTGACCTGAGTTGACAGAAAAATTTCACGCCCAGAAAAAGTTTCGGCAGCATTGAAACACCTTATTTGTTAATGGATCTGTCATCTCGTGCAGATAAATGTTGATTTTCCCTGGCAGTCTTGCTGACTGCGTCACTCAGATGCCACTCTCTGATTTACTTTATTGTGGATATTTTCTGTTAAACGCGGACACCATTGGTGCGACTGTTTCAGGTCGGAGCTCGAGGAAGTCTCAGGTGGATCCTCTCCCGTATCCTCTTTTCTTATCTCCCTGAATGCTTGAGAAGATAAATAATTGGGTCTAGATATTTGACATGCAGCAGCTTGAGTGTTTGTGTTGAGCTCTTTGTGCATAGCTGCGTGCAGGTTGATGTGTATGTATTAAAGAAGATCAAGCCCTCAGGTTTGATGAGTAGCTTTACATAAATTAATGTAATTATATCAAACTGAGCCCCCAAATGGGTTTTAAAGGGATTTGGAGAGCTGGTTTGTGTTTGTAAGAGAGGGAGGTTTTATTGCTCTTTGAGATTTGGTGCTGAAATGTTTTGCTTTCAAGGCATCTGCAGCAGTTTAATGGAAATACTTTCCCTGCTCTGGTTTCATATTGTGAGAATTAAGGCTGCGTTCACACAGAGTGTTCAGTGTCTGGATCCGTCTTATTGCTTCATATACTGAAGGTTTCTCATCTGTGTGAACATCTGCGCCCAGCACTCCTGCTCCTGCAGCTTTAAGAGCAATCTCAGCACTTACTGAGATTGCTGTCTGAGCTTTAGATTATTTTTCCTGTTGTTGGTGGATGTAAGTTAGTCTTTGATTAATCTGGTGACACGGCATCCCGCTCATACCGATGTTTATGAAAGTCGTTTCTGTCTAAATCTCTTTCTGAATCTCATTTAAATTGTAAACAAGTTTTAGTTTCAGACCGTCTGAAAACCTAATTTGGAGATGACTCAGACGCCTCACTGAGCATTTTCCAGTTTAACAAAACAATTGAAATAAAATAATAATTTATTGTCTAATACATAGAAAAGATTTGTTGTATTAGAAACTCCAACAAAGCACAATACAATTTAAGACCAGTAACCTAAATAATATAAAACCATCTCAGACAAAGTTCAGTCATTCACACTTTGACAATTTATATAGAAATGATTAAAAATGGGAAGAAACGCATTCTTTTAAGTGAATGTTGCAAAAAACAAAAAAAAGGCTGTGATGACTTAATTATAGGATAAAGGAATTTGTGTCAGCCCTTTTTGATTAATTTAAATTAAAATATTGATATTTTTCTGAGAGACTGATGATGCTGACTGATGATACAGCTTGACTGATCAGCTGCAGAACGTTTGCTGATATTGTTTTATTTGATGAGGCTGTCTGTTCGCAAGTGAGAAAAATGTGAGAAATACTTTGTTGTTGTGGAGCTGGAATCTGGACAGAATTATATTACAATAATCTCTTAATTCTAGCATTCAGCGACTTTGGAAATTAAGAAGCGATAAAGTTTAGAATATTATTATTTGTGTTTCTGGACAGTCTTACCCTAATCTGTTGTCTAAATCTTTCTTCCTTCCCTACTTCCTTCCTTCTTTCTTTCCTTCCCTCTTTGTCCTCTGGAATGTTTTAGGACACAGGGAACATAACAGAGTCCAAATGTGTGTCATTTAATCTCAGTATAAATATCTGAAGGCCTGAGTGATGAGTGAAAAAACTCAACACATCTGACCTTTATGGAAGAGTAGCAAGAAGAGAGTCATTGTTAAGGTCAGAGGAAGACCTGTTTTTAGTAGAAGGCGCTCTGCTCAGATTACACCAAAATTTTAACTTTTGGCCTAAAACAACGTGACACAAAACTAACACACCCCACATCACCCTGAAGACACTCTCCACTTCATCTGGGGGTGGCAGTACCATCATGTGGAGACTCAGAACATATGGAGTCCAGACCAGGTTACATTTGAACAAAGTGAAGCTTTAATGAACCCACATCTGAACACAAATAGGGAACTGGGAGTCTTGCCAAAAACAAACAAAAGTCTGGGAGAAGTCACAAACCAGCCAGCAGCTGGCTGCTGCTCCCCTCACCTATGGTTCAGAAGCTCAATCTACTGCCAAAAACCGGTAAAAACAACACAGCCAGAGGCTCCCAGACCAGACGAAAACAGCCTAACAACAGCATGGCCTCAAGGTGCAAACTATGGCATCTATTAAGGGAAGGAGCAGGAGCGAGGCTGGAGGGTAACACCAACAATCAGAGGTTTGTCTGGACTCCCTCGCTCCCCTGGTAGGTGGAGCTTATCCCTTTTTAAACCCCTTCCAGCCAATAAACTAAAAATAGAAAACTTCAATTAGTCAGGCACTCACTCAAAGTGACACAGTGTTACAGACTCTATTCACTAATTAGGTGACTTACAAAGGCTGTTAAGCCCCTTCTCCACTGGCGGGGCTTTAACCAGTTCCTCCCCAGTCAGCCCCGACCAGATTCGTCTCCATTTGCAGACCCTACACAGTTCCTCCCCATTTTTTGAAACCACCTCAGGGATGGTACAAGCCAGACCTAGCCGGGTATTGCACACAACCAGTTTGATTGTCAGCAGATTGCATTTGTTGACTGGCCCATGGAATCCGCGACGAGACCGTAGGAGTTGGCGAGATGGCGAGCTGCAAATCGATAGTTCTGTGATCAAACCTTGAGGTCCAGACCTCTTTAAAAATAGTGGTGTAAGACCACATACAGCATCAACAGGACGGGGCAACCCACAACAAACAAATATACTGAGAGATTTCTGAGAAACTGGACACCTAAGGGTACACGCACAAAATGGCATCATCGGAGGCTCGACCACAGCTCCTGTGCGCTCACGGCCCGCCCACGTTCCTGCCTATATTCACGCCCACATAGAGAGGAACACACCGCCAGTGGAGACACTCCCAACTTGGCTAGGGGACTGAATACAAATGCATGCCACACTTTTCAGATTTTTATTTGTAATAATTAGAACCCTTAAACCTCTGCCATGTGTCTGTCATTGAAGTATAAACCTTTGTGTAGTGAAACATTAAAACCGTTTGACAGTATTTAACCCATTAGCTGCTGATGTGATGTGTGTGTATCTGCAGACAAGTACAGTATGACTCAGTGGGATCACATCAACATCAGTGTTGAAGACTGTTTTTATTTAGACTTTCATGACTGGAATGATTTATCACCATTTTATGTTTTACGATGGTCCTTGTACACTACATTAGTCATCATTGTTTAATCTGCCATTAATCATGCTGCTGCCATAACAAAAACAGACGGCCTGTTTCGAGTCACCACGTTGCATCAGTGCTACCTTATATTAAATGTATTTAAAACAGATATATATACATATATACCTGCAGCGTTTTCTAAATTAGAACTAAACAATCGTATGAAGCCTTGGTCTTCCTGTTCCTCTGGCTTATCACATACATCTCTGATAAGACAGTAGAGCTTTGATTTAGTCAACTAGTTTGAGTTTTGTTACAGCCTAGGATACATAACGGAGACTGGTTTAGTTGAAATAAGAAACTTTTGAGTTTCTTTGATAAATGAGGGTATTTTTACACTCATGAATCTAAGTGTTGAAACATAAAACTAGGCTTAACCCTCCAGGGTCGCTGGACTTTTTTCATTTATGTTTGCTTAATTTGTTTAATTTATAGGATTAATGTAAATTGCCTAAAATTTGGTCAGATTCTGTATTTTCTTTCTTTATATATTTGATTACCTTGTAAACTTTGCCTTTTAAACTCAGAGTAATCTGTGTCTTGTGGGGATTTTTTTTTTCATACTTTTTCATAATGTTATAATAAGTTGGCACAAAAAAAGAGAATCAATGTTGCTGTCATTTTTTGACTCTTACAGGCTTAAAAATATCCACCACCACCATTAAACTATCAACTTTTTACATTTGTATTAGTGGGCTGAGAGGACTGAAGTTACTGAAAGCATTTTTTAAAAGAAATAAGTACAAATAAATGTATACATAATATTTCTATGACAATTTTTAGAACATTTTTTGTGTCCAGAGAACATGGGTGGAGCAAATCATTTATAAACTTTGCTCACAAATTCATTGAAATCATTGTTGCTGCCAATATTTGCAAAAAAAACCAAATTACATTGCATCCATAGAACAGGCGAAAAGATCAACAGTTTTTTTTTTCACAAAAAAAAAACTTGGAGTTAAAAATTGAGAAAATATAAATATTGATTATGTATGGTCAGAACTAAAAAATAACAGACATTCATGAAAAAAAATTGAAACAATATTAATTCATTACATTTTTATGGCTTTATTTAAAGAGCATTTTTGTTTCTAAGGTACACAGATGGAGCAATTTATTTACAAAGAGCTCTGCATAAAAAAAAAATTATGAAACTCTCAGGCAGACACAGGTGGAGCACAATATGATGGGACCCCCAAAGGCTGAAGATTCAGTTGGGTTTTTGTAATTACAAGAAAATAAATCTGTAGCTTTAAATGACAACTTTTGTGTT
The DNA here is from genome assembly GCA_014839685.1 of Anableps anableps. NCBI lineage: Eukaryota > Metazoa > Chordata > Actinopteri > Cyprinodontiformes > Anablepidae > Anableps > Anableps anableps. The sequence continues at coordinate 14,696,389 of CM026065.1, read as the reverse complement.
TGTTTAAAAACAGAACTGAAAAGTGAAATCTGATGAAATGTAAAGTGTTGGAATGATCAACTCTCCACTTTATGCAGAGGATGACAGAGTTTTATCCTCCCATGTCTTTGTGTTTACATAGTTTCTCGTGTGTGTATGTGGTCTGGTTAGCACACAAAGTTCCTGTTTGACCTTTGACTTATAGCTGTAATAGGGATCTTGTCTGCATCATTAACATTAGGCTCTGATAATTACAATTACAACCCTGCAGATGAGGCTGAACATTATGAGACACGAATAACAGGAGCCGGGGGGATGGGTGGGGGGTGTTATGAGGAGGAGTGGAGCTGATCTAACTCAAGGTGTTTAAAAGGATGAAAAAAACATTTACTGGACAGGTTTTTGTAATATTGGTAATATGACAGCATTGACCACTTTATTGATCTTCCTAAATACCTTGATTACAATTGACAGGGTTCCTACAGATTTTTCTGTGACAAAATTAAATCCTTTCCCAAAGTTTTCTGATCTCAAATTTTTAAGGTTATGAATCCGGATGGATGGACAAAAGGAACGATGGATTTATGGATGAATGGATGGACAGAAAGATGGATGGATGTGCCGAGAGGTTTATGAATGAACGGACAAAAGGGTCGCTAGATGGACGGATTTACTTTTTCAATAATAATCCACATCTGTAAAACACGGATGTTAAATTTCAGACTTTTCCGGACCTTATAAATGGCTCCAACTCTTGTTTATCTCAGTTTTTTTTTTTTTTTTTTACCACATTTGAATATTTATTACCCAAAACCTGGGACCCTACAATAGAGATGCAACACGAATCAATTTCTACTCATGTAGTGAATGAGGAGACCCAAAGAGGATGAGAGCTGAACAGGAGATGTTGCTCCACTAACCAGCTGGGGACATCATAGAGGTTTTGTCTGTTGTTTGAATATAATCTGCATCTCCTAAGTCTATCAATTACTTGAAGTAGTTCTGATGTCAGCTTAGATATATCTGGATAGTGGTCTGCTGTTTCTGGCTTGTTTTGTTGATTGCTGAGATAAAAAAAAATCTTAGGCTCAGTGTATTCAGATTTAAAACTAGTATTATGAAAGGGCGGGGGGGGGTGAATGAGTAGATATCTGTGATGACACATCACCGTTTTGCCTGTCTTCATTCTCAGTGGAAAATTTCCATTATAATCTGACATTTATGTTGCACTCCCTTTCCTGTGTGATTCCCTTGTTGCGTTTCCACATGTTCATTTCCCCTCTCAATAAAGCACCGCGTTACCTCCGTAGATACTCGAAAAGGAAGGTGGGCGATGACACATCTGGCTCTGGAAATGGGCGAAGAGGGACGGCTGCGTTGTTCCCCCTTCTGTTTGTGTGCTGATGTTCCTGCCGTCTTTTTGTTTCATCCCTCTGGAGAACATTGACCTTTTCGCTCTCTGTGCTGCCACATTGTGAAAATTGAAAAGGGTGGTAGGTGTGGACGCCGTCAGCAGACGTGCGGCACGCTGCTCTTCATGTGGGTTTCACGTGTAAATGTAATGTTTTGGAAAATTTCAGACTTTATCGTAAACCAAAACAATGTGTTGTTGATCAGAATTCAGTTTCTGCTGCCAGCTGCAGGCTGAAACGGAGTCTCAGTAACAATGAGACATAATTTCATAAAACTGCCAACAGACACAGAACATGAAGACTTCCTCCAATTAAAAAACAATGTAATACTTCTCACACGAAGGCAGGTGGGTCCAGTATAATAATGTGGATCTCAAAAGATGTTTGTTTTTTTCTTTCCAAATATGTCACCATCTTTTCATCTGCAGAAAAGTGTTTCTGGACTCCTCTGTTTGGGCTCCATGGCAGCTGCTTGAACAATTTGGTAGAAAGAAATAAACCCTAAAATATGGCAAACTACTTCAGTGCCTTTTTTTCCTAAGTGCCCCTTCTTGAACTGATAAAAAGAGCTGTTCATGCCAAAAAGATGTTTTTCTAACTCTTGTTAGAAGTGTGTACCTAATGTTTGATTTGGGACAATGGATGTGCCTGTTGATCTTCATGTGTTTTACTAAAAAATACACCACATTGTGTTATTTCATTCTGGTTAAAGTGCTGTTTTTGCCCGCTGGGATACACTTGAATGTATCAGATCGTCAAACAAATTTTAATTTTAAATAAATATGACCTGAATGCAAAGTGCAGTTTTCCAATGGGATATTTCTTTTTATTGACTCGGGCACTCCAAAACCATCAATTTGTTGTTTATTTTTGATTTGTTCAGAGGTGGGTGTGCTTCGAACATTGTCAAGCTGCAAAACCCAACTGGGCTTCAGGTCATAAAATGATGGCTGCACATTTTCCTTCAGGATTTCCTGTTAGAGAGCAGAATTCATGATTCCACCAGTCATCAAGTCATCCACATCCCGAAGAAGCAACGCAGTCCCAGACCATCACACTACCACCACCACCATGTTTTTCTGTCAGTATGATGGTCTGAAACATTTAGGTGTGACAAAAAACAAAATGAGAATAAATCTTTAAGGGAGGAAATACTTTTCCACAGCGTGTAGAGCAGTAGTATGAGCGTTCACCATTTAGAAGCTTCATTCCACATGACTGACGAAGATCTTGAGCTTACCTTTCAGCCTGTTGAGTCCTTGAAATATAATTCACCTAAAATAAATACATTCCTAGATGATTATGTGTACAGCTGCTTACTGAAACAAAAAGCTGCGCATCACCTACATGTAGTATCTGCTCTTTGTTTTAGGATGTATGATGTTGGAGGTCAGAGAACCGAACGCAGGAAGTGGATCAGCTGCTTCGAAGACGTCCGAGCCGTACTGTTTGTCGTGGCTCTTAGCGGATACGACATGACTCTGGTGGAAGACCCCTCAGTGGTACGTGTTACACACCATCACCTCAACCCAACGTCAGTAGTGCACAGTCAGTGCTACTCACTTGGCATAAACACAATATAAATATCCGGTGAAAAGAATAAAAGCATGTGACAGTAGGCCAGTACAAGCATTAAAGAAGCGGCAATATTTTTATCCCAAAAGCAAAAAAAAGACATAAATCCATGTTTTGACTCGTATTAAAATTTTCTTGGTACCCTTAAAAATGTCAGACTAAACAGTCAACGGTTTGGATTTGTGTGTTTTCTTCAGAGTATTAAATGGCTTGAATTCAGTTTAATTTTATTTGAAGTGTTGTTTGATGGGTTTTGTCTTCTCCATGCAGAACCGCCTTCAGGAGAGCATGAAGCTTTTCTCCTCAATCTGCAACAACGTCTTCTTCCGCAGCACCTCCATGGTAAGTAATTCATCACCTCCTCCACCTCAGGAGGACATGCACAGACCAAATCTAAGCTGTCGTGAAGAATGAGAGAAAAGGTTTTATTCTGTTTTTTTTTTTTACAGAAAATGTTAGTGGAGTCAGGAGCTCCATAATAAAAGAGATATTACTCAATATTTATTCATCATAGTTATGCTTTTTCATAAGCGTCTTTGTGTTTCTAGATGGGAAAGAGAAATCAGTTTAAACCTGCATTATCATGTGTGTCTACAGAGTGCACTGCCATACTCTTCAGTGGCTTTCCACCTGGATTTTACTTAGTGAACTCCTTCAATCATTCTGTAGCTGTGGCAAAAAAGAAAGTACGCGCTATTATAATTCCAAAATTATTGAAATCTATCCTCAAGTTTACAAAAACACACACCTGATTCTTCTGTGTTGCCCAGGTTAAGTAGCAGTCAGTTACTGCTGATGAAGGTCCTTGATTTATGAAAGTTTCAGCAAATTCCTGGTTTGGAGATGTGTGTTAACACGATGCCAACTCGGAAAGACATCAGAAATGACCTTATGAAGCAATTGTTGCTGGTGATCTAACTGAGAATGTTATAGCACACCTTCCAAACAATTTCAAGTCCATCATTCTACACTGAGTAAGATTATCCACAAGAAGAAAATATTCAAGATTGTTGCTAAACGTCCCAGGAGTGCATATCCGAGCAGACTCACCAAAAGATCAGCTCACCCAATGCTCAAAAAGAAAAAAAAGGTAAAACAACCCAGGGACTTCATCTGAGATTCTGCAGGCTTCAGTTAGACCTCCTTCACACCAGACTGAGAGAGCACCATGACACTGAAAATAATTCAGAAAGTGAATAGTCTCTGCAAGCTCTTGGAGAGGTCCTCTGAGGCTTGAATGCGCAGGCTGACTCACCTGGCAGAGCTGCACTTTACTCTATGCAGAAATCCTCTCATCCTGCTGATAAGCCAATAAAAATGCAGACTTTGTTTCCTCCTTTACACCTAATGCTGAAACTGGTGGTGGAGATGCAGGAGATTTACCCTGTACTCAGGTAAATCCTGCACTTTGTGAGTATACATCTTAGTGCAGGTGTGATTAACATGGCAGTATCCCTGTGATAGGATGGCCAAGAAAACAGCAGAAAAAAAACGCCTTCACTTTAAAATTAGGTTTTTCAAATTTGCCACAATTCAGGTATGTTTGGACTTTCCTGAACAGCTGAGAAAGGGGCTTTAGCTTGGTAAGTATTAGAGTTTATGACAGTCATGGTTTAGGATTGTAGGCGGGAGCCGGAGTACCAGGAGAAAACCCATACATATACAGGGAGAACATGCAAACTCAAGGGAGAGCAACCCAAGGCCAGGACCTCTGGCTGCAAGGCAACAGTATGCAGGCCAAAAGCAACGCAGTAACTGTATTTCTTTTAGCTCTTAAATTCATTCACAAGCCCTGAGTTTAACGCCGCATATATATTGGTTCAGATCCAGTCAGACAAGTCAAAACAGCATCCAGTCATCAGGGCCACCTGAACTAAACTTCTACAACACATTAGTTCTTGAACAGACTGGACAGAAAAATGCTGTTTGATAAATGCTGTTTCCTCACCACTAATTGAAAGCCTGTTGTATTTAAGTTCATCTTTGACAAGGTGACATTTTTCCCCTCTCTTCCCGCTTCCTGTGGATAACAACATTATAACTTTACTGTAATGAGCTCACAGACTTAAGTTATATTTAAAGCCTATTTAGGGCAACTTCTGAGAACTCTGCTGTGTTTTCCAGCAACCTTTCACCACTAACGCAGTTGTTATTAGTTCAGGTTAATCTGTGTAGAAACAAAGACATATTCAAAGTTCAGAAATAAAACTTCACTGCACTGATTACTTTCTAATCATGTCACAGGCACATAGTTTTACACATTTCCTCCTGAAGAAAACACCAACTAAGTTTTTGTTTCATCTTTTTTTAGTCATACAAACTTATTTAAAGCTTCATTACAGCCGAATGGGCAATTAAAATGCCTGCGTGTGACATGTTTATGTGCAAGCTTTGTATGTGGGCCCGCACATTACAGCGGCTAACGGGCTCATTAAATAAAACTGTTTAATGGTACAGTTTTTTATGTGGCAGGATAATTTGTAACCTCCACCTCAATTAACTCGTCACTGTGGCTGGTCAGTGATAATTACACACCTAGGTGTTGCTCTGCATCCTGTTTATTGAAAATCTGCTGTACCTTATCGCTCCTTTATTATTATCCAGGGGCTTTTTGTACTCCTGTTTGACTTTGTGATCAGACAAGCGGCGAAAAGGTAGAACAAAGTCGCAGTTTTAATTGGTCGTGTACAAAGCCTTAAGTGCCAAGACGGCGTTTTGGCAGATGAGCAGAAATCATTCCAGAGACAACAAGCAGGGATACAGATTTATGGACATGGTCACTGAGCCCGTTCAGCTACTGACTGATCACATTCACATGATGCATGGCTTCATTCACGTGCCATTATTACCTAAGCTGATATCAATACAGGTATTGATTTTTGGGTGAATCTTTCTGAGTAACAGTAAAAATCTGTCTATTTTTCCAGATGGCATTCTCTAAATCAACATTCTCTTTTTTATGATCTCTAAGAGTAGTTTTTCTTCCTCCTGGAGAGGAGGCCCTTAGTTTCCTGTGCTTTCAGCCCATTTTCTTTGTTTGTTGTTGTTGCAGATTTTATTCATGAACAAGATAGACCTTTTCCAAAACAAGATTTTACACACAGGACGACATCTGCGGTTATATTTGCCCCAGTTTAAAGGTAGGATGGATCCCTTGCATTAATTTCCACAGCACTTGCATATTGTCTGACCAAAAATAGATGGTTCAAATGTTAATGACCTCTATGACCTGAGTGACATGTATCACTGAACAAGCAGCGCACAGATTTTTCATAGAACTGTTATCAGATTACATACATTAAGTCAAATTTTCATTACTTACATCCACATCTGAAGTTCCTTTTAACGCATAATGTTAACTTTACTCAAAAAAGCACTCAGTAAAACTGCGAAAAGCCTTCAGTTTCTGCTGTATTATTTTAATAACCTTTTTTAAACAGAGCAGAGATGGAGAATAAGATGAAAATCCAAATGCAAAGGCAAATACAACTAATGGAGTAGAACATTAGCTATTTGATGGTTATTGAGTCCCGCCTTATCTATCCCAAAACTGGTTATAATGTGTTTAGTATCATTTTTCTTATGGAAAACCCAGTTGGGTCCAAGTTTCAATCATCCGACCTGAAATGTCACTCTTAAACGAAAGGGAACTGGTCAGAAAGTAAAGGAAGTTTAAAGCATGGTTTAAAACCTTGAGTCAGTATGTTGGTATGATAAACTAAACATCTTCAGCCTAATTCAGAGCACAGACAGTGAATCTGCTTAATGCTGCGAGAGAAAATGGAGTCTGACATAATTAAAGAAATGCCTTTTGGGAAATATAGAGAATTTATATGATCATTTTTTTGTTAAATGTAAATGTGTATTTTAATTAAAGCTCACTCTAAGGTCTTCAGAAATTAAGATTCTAATGTCTTATATACTGTTCAATAAATATTTGTGATAAGGAAATGCAGCCCAGTATAGACCTTCTGCAGATTTGACTTTGCTCATTTGCTACTAAAAAATGAAAAAATATAACCTTATATAGTAATGGTATCTCAAAAATGTATAATATTCCCAAATAATAGACATGCATATATAATCATTGATGTTATTATTTGCACAGATGTGTAAATCAGATCCTTCCTTTAACATTGACCTTTAATCATCTCATTTCTTAAGAGGGTTTTGAAAGTTAAGAAAACCTTCTGGGTTCCCATCATACAGACTGATTATCTCCTTATCTAACATTTAACCGCTAACAGTCTGACTCTGTTTCTTCTGTTACTGATGAACTCCATCACAGACAAGCTCAACCATGTATCCAGCTGCCTTTCCTGCTTATATTTTATGCATTAAACCTAAAAAAAAAAAAAAAATGCTTTAAATTCTACCTCAGTAGTTAATAGATGTCCACTTACACATGTCAATCATTAAAACACTATAAAGGCTATGCATAAACCCATAGCCGGTTTGGCAGCTTATTTAACACAAAGACGTGGCTGATAATAAGCTCTTAGCGCCCCACATGCTGTTATTTCTGGAAGCTTTGTATATCTGCTCAGTGTTGTACCTCCCATATCTCAGCTGGCTCAACGGGAGCTGTGTCCTCTCTGCTCTCATGCAAATGTCAATAAAAATGCTAACAGGGCTTGGATTGGGGTCAGCCAGCAGAGCAAGCTTCTGTTTGACTCCGAACGCAGACATGATGATGAGTCCGAGTTCTTGCTCAGGTTTGCAGCTGCGATGAATAAATTGTTCTTTCCAAGCTGTTTCAGTTTCTCTGCTGGATCCATTGTGAAAAAAACTCAACATCAGCACTGCTAAGTGAACTTGCTCTGGTTTTATAGCTCGGAACCAGTTTAAAGATGATGGACTTGCTATTTATCACATTTCCATTTGAAATTTGAAGTTCAATGTAGTCCCCCACATTGTTCCATCAGCTTTATTTTGATGCTGAAGATAAATTTTTATTTTGACAGTGTTGATGCTGAAGAAACCAAGTCTTTCCAAATGTCTTTTTTTTTTCTCGAGCTGCTTCTCATGATTCTAATTAGAGGTGGGCTGATTGATCCAACATATTGATACTATCGATACTAAGTCAGTATCAGTATCGGATCGACACTAGCATGGCAAGAACGATATAAGTTCAAATTCCCTCTTGAAATTTATTTTATTTTTGTATTGCAGTTTCTCAACTATACCTAGAAAAAAATGTTGTTTGATTTTCTCTCAAATAATCATTTTGCACTTTGTTTATTTTGGAAAAAATTTTACACTAATTTGTTTTGTTTTTCTATTGTTTCTGTTTATCATGTTGACATTTTTAAAAAGTATTTTATAGATACCTATCAATTATGTCCAAATTCTCTCCGAGGTTTTAACGAATTATTTCAAAGGAAAACCACAAAAACACCTAATGGTCAGAAGTTTGATGATGTAACAAACTTAAATAATAAAAAGTATCATTATCAGTATCAGCGATACTGGCCCTGTATTTACTTGGTATTGGATCAATAACAAAATATGCAGTATCGCACACCTCTGATTCTAATTACAGGTTCCCTCTCCTCAAATACGGGGCTAGTAAATGTTCATTTCCCCAAAACCATCTACTGAAGATGTGCCAGATATGTCTGTGTGCATCAATTCTGAATTTTTGAACTGTTCTGAAGAGAACATATATGGATTTTGGCCAATTTCACCTTTTCTTTTGCAACATTTACAGATTTTACTTTACTAAAACAAAGTTCACATTTCCCAAAGTGGCTTCAATGTCTCTTATTAGCAATCACAGGGCTTGCTATGTAGTCTTGAGAAGTCTGGAAAAATATGAATTTGAGCTTATATGTTCCAGTTCTAGATTTGTATGGAAAGAGAAAACTGAGTTTCAAGACCATATTCTGTATTTTTTTTTTATTTTTTATCTAAAAGATAAAAATATGCATTTCTGTAAAGAAAACAGCTTTTCACATTAAATGTGGACATTGTCCCTTAGTGTACATTCATGCAAAAATGTAAAAATTGGCAATTAAATAGTTCTAGTCTAGACCTTGTTAGATCAGGGCTCTTAAACTGGGTCTGGCTTAGATACCAAACAAACCACTGACAAATGTATTTTCTCTATTACGATCACAAACTGTTTTAGAAAACAGTAGGTGATAATTCACAGACTTATCGACTTTAAAAGAGAGCTAGCCTGAGTTTCTTCAGATACTTCAAAAGCTGTGAAGTAGCCCTTTAGCACACAGCTGAATCAGATCCATTGGCGTTGTTTCATAATTTGAGGAACAATTTTTAACTAAATAGGTAAATGCTCTGTATTTACATGTATACAATATAAAAACATATGGGGAAAAAAATCCAGTAATTTTCAGTGTGGAAAAATATTGGAATTTTTAAATGTAAAACCGTAATTAGTAAAATTAGCTAAGCTAACTGAAAGTATATCCTGTCTGCTGAGGTCCTCTTAGTACTGGTAGCCCATCTGAACAGCAGAGATGCATCTGAAGGAAATATTGTGTCCCTTTTAGGAACTTGTTACACACTTTCTCTGATTCATTTCTTAACACAGTACTAATAGTAAAACTTTAAATTTTTCTTTCCCACTAGAAACAGTTACACCAATAAAATCTTGTTGCCAGTGGAAACGTACAACCATTCAGTCTCCAGTCAGACATTTAATTAACCAATCACTTTATCTGTGCAAGAGGTCAGAGTTCATTTGTGTTTCATGCAGTGGTTGTCAAAACTTTTGAAGCCACAACTTCTCCAGAGGATAATATTTTATTTCACACACTTCTGCCTGAACCAGAGAGCTAAATCATTAAGATCAACTTGTTTTTTTGTTAATGAAAGAAAAACAGACTAACTTGTTGAATCCTCCAGGTGTGGACTGCGATGTTGATTCGGCCGCGCGCTTCATCCTCGCCACTTTCGTCTCGCTCAACAACACCCCTAAGAAGCTCATCTACCACCACTTCACCACGGCGACTGACACCTCAAACATCCAGGTCGTCTTTCAGGTGGTTATGGAGATGATCATTAAAGAGAACTTGGAAGCTGTGTCCCTCCTGTAGCTGGCAGCGGTGCCATAGACCCCCTGGAAACTGAGACCTCAGTGAAGTTTCATTTAAAAAGACTGAGATAAACCAAAACAAAGTTTGTCCTCTATTAATATTTAACTTTATACAACACAAAACCAAGCTCTGAACTTTTTGGAAAGCTTTCAAAACACATGGGCTTTCCTTTTGTGTGTTTGTGAATAAAGCACAACAGAGATGGGGTAAGGATTTACTGTTTGTCTGTTAACATCCTCCATGTAGGATTCACCCATGCATACCATCATGTGTTTTTCCCCTCATCCATCACAGTGTCTCCGCGCTGTGCGTCACAACCTCCTAATGAGGCGCTCATCGCCATATAACAGCTCCCGAGTTTGTGTTCACCCGAGATCCCAGACGCAGCAGGCATCTTAATCTGTCCCATTAACTGTCCCACTGATTAATACCAGCCACCACTGAAGCTGTGGAGCTTATTAGAAGCAAAACATGTACATTAAAAACATCCCTGAGGTTGTCTAACTTGGGTTTAATTTCCTTTCTTTCCACCTGTGACAAGGTCTGACACATCCTTTCATAAACTCTGATTTGGCATGCAAAATGCTGCCTCCTGCATGTGTGACTTGTGGCAATATCTGTTCCGGAGTTTGTTACTGAAGGGTCCCTTGAGCGACTGGTGGCGCAAACACGCTCTGACTTCAGTAATAAACAAGATACGGCAATGACTGACGGAGCCCTTACTGAAACTGAAAAACACCCTCAAGTGCCTTTTATATGATGAAGCAGTGATATGTGTATTTTAATCTGAAATGTGAATAAATGTGATGCTCTCAACATTTTTTCTCTGTCTTCTTGGATGACAGTTTAGAAAATAAACCTTTAGGGGTTGTGAAACAAATTCAGACATTAGGTTAACATTGTTTGTTCATTTTAATAGATAAATAAATAAAAGTAATTTACAGGAATTCTGGAAAACTGCAGATAAACATCTGGACACTTTTGAACATTCTGATATTATGCAGAGGGTTGGAATGAAAATGGCTTTAACTAACTGTCTGGCATTGTTTTTTTCCCTGTTTACATATTTTTTTCTTTGCAACCAAAGCAAAACTTAACAATATTTTTTAGCATTTTTTTCCTTTAAATAAGAGAAAACATTCAGAGTCTGCAACGGTCCGGCATCGAAACAGATCTCCATCCATCCCTCATCTTTTTCTGCTTTCCCAGAGAAGCTCTCTGTTTTTTCTCTCTCTCTCTATCTGTTTTTTTCTTTTGGAGGATGAAGGAGAGGATTCATGGGGACTCATGCGGACAGACAGTCCAAGGAATCCAGAGTGAGGAAGACGTCTGCCTTACACTGGAAGGTGCCCGTCCCGTCCTGCAGCAACTCGCAGCTCTTCAGGTTTGGAGAGATGTCCTTCAGGCAGATGGCCTGGAGATTGGAGAGAAATTAAAGTTGAAGTGAAATATGGTGGTATCTTGCAATACCATATTTAAAAGACAACTCATAGAAATATCAGAATCAAAGTGAGCATTTGAAGAGATTTGCTTCGATTCTGTATTTCTATACAAGTAAATCAATGTTTGTGTGTTCGTTGATGTGCAGTTATACTAAGGTTTTCCTTTGGTAGTGACATTATTCAGTCCAAGTATTTCTAACTAGTAGAACAACGGTTTGTTTTGCGCTTTAATCTGCATCAAGCGGAGTTGTGCGCCTTTACGCATGCGGGGTTTTTTTCTTACCGTAACCTTTTTGTAAGCCACACATACATAATGGCATGTACTCTATTTAGGAGTTCCCTTTGCATTAAAATGATGTTTCACTTTTCATGCTATCTGTAGCAAAGAGCGTTCCTTGAGTGGAAAGCAGATTTTACGCGCAACTCTTCTGTCTGCCGTCACTGGGAACAAATCATCTTCTGAGGAGAAATGAACTTTCTGCTTCCTAAGATGTGCTTACCATGTTCTTCAGGACGGAGATTTGCCTGTTGGTCTCTTGGATCACGTTGTTTCCCGCCGCCTCCCCGCTGTCCATCAGCGTCTCGTCGGACTCGGCTCTCCGGACGTACGGGGACCTCCTGATGCCGGACAGCAGCCCGGAGGCGCGGCCCACAGAGTAGTAGCTGGGTCCGGTCACCTGCTTGTACCAGGCTTCGACTGACTGGCAGGAGATGAGCAGAGACACTCCGACGCACACTACGGCGAACCTGACGGCTTTCTTCATCTCCAGGACGGTTTTGGCACTTTTTATTTTTACGCAAAGGAAAATAGCGCTACTACAGATCTATTCTGCGGACACTTTCTTTTTGCTTGAGTCTTGGAAAAGTTTCTGTTTCTTATATAGGCAGGCTGGGTGAGGTTTATCGTGACACAGGACATTCGTCAAATCAGAGCCAAGGTGGGCGGATGATGATCCGTCTGTAGGAAAATGGGGGGAACAACTCTAATTGATCGGTTTCTGATGGCCTGCTGGAGCCACGGCTGATGATGCGCCTGTGTGAGGTTCGGGAGGTGGGGTGTGTGTGTGTGTGGGGGGGGGTGTAGGTATGAGGACGTCACCCCTTCTGACGCGTTACGGGGTCAAAATTAATCTGGCGACCTTGAAAGAAATGTGAGGCAAGAAGTCACAGCTGAAGAGACCAGTTTGGGTTTTACTGGAGAAACTGTTAGAGAACAAGTGCGAAGGTGGACAAATAAGGAATGAAAATACCTGCAGATCACTGAGCAAGAACACAACCTGATACACATTCCTGATCACGACACAGCGCCTGGATCCGACTCAGTCCCCTGAAACTTCCCGCGTCTTGTCACGTAACACACAAACTAATGTATTTTATCGGGATTTAAGAAGACAGACCAGGAAGGAAATGGTACTGTACATCTTTCTCTCTATCTATCTATCTATCTATCTATCTCTCTCTCTCTCTCTCTCTCTCTCTCTCTCTCTCTATATATATATATATATATATATATATATATATATATATATATATATATATATATATATATATATATATTTTTTTTTTTTTTTTTTTTTTTTTTTTTCCTATAAACAAAGATCTGAAAAGTGTTTGGAGTATTTGTATTCGCTCCCCGCCTTCTGAGTAGAGCCACATGCTGCACTTTTACAGCTTCAAGTCTGTTTTGGTTCATTATTATTTGAACCACGCACCTTTTTACTTCCACTCAACAGTTATGCACTACTTTATGTCCAGAACATAAAATCCAAATAAAACCCTCTGACATTAGTGGTTATTTGTCAAAATGTGAAGAAAATTACAGCATGTGAATATGTTTGTAAGGCTCTGCAGTATAAATTGATTTGAGTTTAATGTGGAGTTTTGAAAGGAAACATCATAATCAATCTAAACCCTTTTTAGGACACACATGCTGACTTTTCCAGTCAAGCACCATGAACTCCTCTGCTCTGGTGTAATTAGCAGATCGGTCTTAGTCAGCCTGACTGAATAATTTAAAAAAACAGATAAACTGTGTGTAATTATGTTGGGTTTCTATGATACAGTTTTATAAGAGTCATGATGATGGAAGTTTTGCCTTAAAAGTTAAGAAATGGAAGGAAAAATACTGACTTGAAGGACGAAACTGTCCAGAACAATAAAGCAGAAGGAAAAACTGAAACAATGTAAAGAATTAACACAACTAAGTTTTATTTATTGTTATTTAAAGCTGCTTTCTATAACAAAAATATAAAACCAAATAAATGCAAATTAAAAATATCACATCAATTAAGATGGTGGAAAATACCATCAGAGTCTATCAGAGCTTGTTGTAGAGGGGTCTGCAGTGAGGCTCCAGTTTCTCCTCCAGGACGTAGTCCGGTCCACAGACCCAGGGGTCTCCTGTCTTCCACTGCCATTTCTGCAGAAGCTGTCTCAGGTTCTCCAGCACGCCGCTGTAGGACGGGTCTGACACCAGGTTCTTCGTTTCCAGAGGGTCTGTCCTGAGTTTGTTTATAACAAAGCATCATCAGGTTCCTTTATTTAAGGAGGTAAAATTACTTTCGTTATAAACATGATGTTTAAACCCTCTGTCAGTCTGAATGTCATCAACATGAAATGAACTAAGTTTCAAAAAGCACAGTTTCCCAAAAAAACCCAAAATAATACGGCAATGATCAGCCAGTCTCAGTTGCCTTGTTTGCAACTAGTTCAGAACTCTTCTGCTAGGTTTTTAGCTGGTACCAGTAAAACAGCCATTTTTACCAGTTCATTACTGGCTCCCTCTTAATGTACAGGCACATCCAAATAGCTTAGAATATCTCTGAAATGATATTTCCTTTCAAAAAGACAAACCTGTACAGATTCCTTATACACTGATATATGTATTTTATGAAGTGATTATTTCTACTCATTTTGATTATTATGGCAAAGAGCAAATAAAAACCCAAAATTTAGCTTCCCAGAAAGAGGAATTTTACATAAGATTAATAAAAATGAACTTTAACACAAAACTGTTGGCCTACTGAAAAGTCTATGTACTGTACAGTATATGGTAACCCTGAGGGGTTACCATATACTGTACCCAAGCAGACACTGGAGTATCTGTCCATACGACCACAATAAGCCGTACACTTCATAGAGCTGGGCTTTATGGAAGAGTGGCCAGAAAAAAGCCTTTACTTATAGACAAAAACAGGAAGGCTCGTTTTGAGTTTGCCAAAAGGCTTGTGGGAGACTCTCCAAATGCCTGGAGGAGGGTTCTTTGGTCAGATGAGACCAAAGTTGAACTTTTAGGCCTCCAAGGAAACCTCTATGTCTGGTGCAAAATTAACACATCTCATCACCCCAAGTCCACCATTCCCACAGTGAAACATGGTGGTGGCAGCTTCATGCTGTAGGGACATTTTTCAGCAGCAGGGACTGGGAAACTGGTCCAAGTTGAGGGGAAGATGGATGGTGCTAAATACAGGGACATTCTTGAGAAAAACCTGTTTCAGTGAGACTGGGACGGAGGTTCACCACCAACAGGATAATAACCCAAAAGCATACTGCTAAAACAATACTCCAGTGGTTTAAGGGGAAACGTGTAAATGTATTGGAATGGCCTAGTCAAAGCCCAGATATAAATCCAATTGAGAATCTATGGTCAGACTTAAAGACTGCTGTTCACCAGTGGAAACCATCTAACTTGAATGGAATGGGCAAAAATCCCAGTAGCAAGATATGGTAAGCTCAAAAAGACCTATCCAAATCGATCTGCAGCTGTAAATGCTGCAAAAGGTGCCTCTACAATGTAATGAATTTAGAGGGGTGAAAAGTTATGCACACTGAAGTTTTCTATTATTTTGTCCTATTTGTTGTTTGCTTCACAGTAAAAAGAAAATGAAATATTGAAAGTTATATGCATGTTCTACAAATCAAATGATGCAAACCCTAAATTAATCAATTTTAATACCAGGTTTATATATATATATATATATATATATATATATATATATATATATATATATATATATATATATATCCCATCCATCTGCCATTGGTTGTAATCCAATTATATATGCTGAAGTCTTTCCTCTTTTATTATGTTACACAACAGCTGAGAACAGGGAGGGGGGCTAAAACTAATGATCACTTACAATATTGATTTGATGATTTAATGATCTGTCATCATTTGTGAAGCAACAGTTTGTCACTTAAATGGTGAAGAATGACCATCCCATTTACCCAAGGCCTAAGATGGTGTCTTAGAAAGACTAACAGACAAAAACTACGAATCACTAATAATTAGCTGCTCAGTTTGTGGTCGCGTAACGCTCAACTTTCTGCTTTAGAGTTTGGAGGATGAGGTAGAGAAGGGAGGCATGGGGTGGGGGTGGGTGCTCCAAGCGCAACATCTGCACTTCATTTACCTCAGAAGATCACTGGAGGACAGAGATCACGTAATGCATAAATTAACTTTATGTAAAAGACTCTTGTTTTCTCTTAATAATGATGCATAAATACTTACAAATTATATTTTCTGCATGTTACAGTTTTGTGAAATGTAGGCCTGGTTGTTTTTCTAATTACTTTTAAAGTTCAGGGTTTTTTTCCTGAAGATAAAAAAAAAAATCTGATTTAGTTTGACTTTTTTCGGTTCAGTTGTGTTGACAAATTTCTTCCATGTGTCAGTTTTTAACCTGAATCCTAACATTGAGGGTTCAGAGCTGGCAGCGTCACAGACCTGGTGTCGTACAGCTCCCAGCGCTCCCTGTAGTAATACTGGTCCAGACTCTTGAACCAGTGAGTTGGCTGCTGCAGCCTGGTCCGGTTCAGCAGATCCTGAAAGGTTGGGGACACGTACAGGTCCTGATCGATGGGGAAGGGCATACGGTAGTGCATGTTGTGAAGAAGATGATACGCCCCCTGCTGGACGGAGCGGATCGGGTAGTACATGGTCACCTGAAATCAGAGCACATCTGTCAGGGCCTGGTGTTAGATTTCTTCCTGACTGATCGACAGTAAAGCCCGGACCTCGTGCAGTGACTGGCTGGAGTAGACTGTGTGCCAGCTGCTGGGCTCGGAGGCCAAAGCGGGCAGCAAGGAGCGACCGGTGAGGAGGACCTGCAGGGATGGACTCTCAGGGAGGCTGTAGGATGGATAAGGAATAGAAAACCAGTCCAGGATGGTGGGAGTGATGTCTGCAGAAACACAGAAAGAAACAGGACTATGAAAAATATGGAGGCTAAATCTAAACTTTAACCTGTTATCATTAAACATGATCACAAATCAGATCATAAATGAATCAAATCTAAGACATAACTCATTATTTTAGATGTGATTAACAACACATAATTCTTGAATAAATAACACAGAACAAATAAAACCTTTATAATAACACTCATCCATAGAGCTGGTTCAAAATGTTCCAGCTGCACCGATCACAATAATTGATCAAACTGTGATAATTCTCCAGTAATCCACAAAAAGCTTCTGCATCTGAACTCAAAACAATGCTCCCTTGGCGGCACTGAGCACTGAACTGATCTGCAACAATATTCCCCGACTGCCATCCTTTATTTTATTTAACTCATATTTTATTTCTGTTTCAGAAGTATGTGTGCAATATGCTAAACAACTGTGTTATAATGCTGCTGTGCTCTGACAGAGTCCACATTTTCTTGCATAATCTGCACTGACAATAAAGATAATCTGATCTTGTCAAATATTAGCTATCTGTGTTTTTAAGAATATAGTGCTTTAATAATTTTGACATTAAGTTCATCTTATTTTAACAGCTGAGCCGCTTCTCTTGTGTTCCTCTGTCTCCCTCTAGTGACAGCAGAAACACATATCAGATGGAGAAATTGACAGTGACACTAAAAAAAAAAAAATAAATAAAAATAAAAAAAAAATAAAATAAAATAAAAAAAATTATATATATATATATATATATATATATATATATATATATATATATATATATATATATATATAATTTTTTTTTATTTATTTATTTTTTTTTTAACTGCAACTCCGAAGCCTAAAAGAAGGCCTAAACCAGAACCTGAAGCTGATACTGTTGACTATTTGAAAACCACCGAGTAGTTCTCTGAAAGTACATCATCCAGCTGAAGGCATGTGTTGTTCTACTAATATTCCTCTCTGGTTATTGCCCCCAGCAGATGGTCTCACACCTGTTGAGGCTAAAAAGTGCAGCTTTTAAAGACCTTCAAGCCAAATGGGCCTAAACGGGCTTAAAGAAAGTGGCAACATTTTTGTACCAAGTTGCTATTGAGACTAAACTTGTATCTGTGTCTTCTGACATGGATGCCAAGATTCCTCTTAATGATGATGTGCACCTCAGAGCAGTGGATCATGTTTGTGATGTTAGGGCAGAAAAGGCTGTTTCCTGGCATTCCTCTCAAGAAAAACACAATCAAACAGCTAGTGCATGGTGGCAAGATGAGTTTGGGTGCACATCCAGTCATGTTTGTCACAGCTTCAGTTGTTTAAAACATTTTAATCAGTCCTGAGACTGTATTTCCAAGCAGCTTAAGGTAAGCAGCTATTTTTTGTTGCTATTTTCTGATTAATGAAGAGCAACATATACAGCCATCTTACTCTAAAGGCCTGTTCTCTTGTCCATCCAGTTTAGAAGAGTGCCTAAAAGAAATGGGCCTCTGTGTCTAAAAAAAAAAAAAAAGCTCCTACATATTGTGATCAACTTTAAACATGTTCAAATTTGAAAAATGTTTTAGTTACATTTTACTTTACAGGAGTTATTGAGGCCGCCAATGATACTATTACATTTATTCAATCAACTATATCTGACATATTTTATTTTCTGCACTGAAAAAATTATTTAACTTAAAGGCTGAGCTTTTCCTAACATTTTACTGTCAGATTGTGCCACTGCGATAAATAAATATGTCAGATGCTCCATATAGATATTCTAATTTCTCAGTTTGAAATCTTTCCATAACTTTACATTGTTAAATAACTCCATCCTCCCAATTTTAAAATTCTGCATCATAGCCTTGCAAAGGCGGAAAAGGATGGAGGTCACTGATCTGTTGTTGGTTGGAAGATGTGAGCACCTTAGCAGTCGTCTCTCACCCAGCAGACTGACGTAGGCCTGGCTGGTGTTCCCCCACCGCTCCCTGTGCTCTGGGGAGGAAACCAACATGGGTTCGGCCGTTCCAGACTGATACAGGTTGGTTCTGCCATTTGGGAAAGGGATACCGTTGTCAGAGCTGTAGATGATCAGAGTGTCGTTCTCGTAACCGGCATCTCGGAGCTCCTGCAGAACTAACCCAATACCTGCAGAAGGACGTGTGCATCATTGTGGTTTAGTCTTCCTCATCCTTCTGTTTTTTTACTCTTGTGAAGGTGCAGTATCAGACCTTGATCCAGCCTGCTGACTGTAGTGTACTGTGCAGCTAGGTCAGCGCGTGCAGTGGGTGTGTCGGGTACGAAGGGAGGAACCTGAAGACGTTTAGAATGACATGAGTTAGAAACGCTGCGTTCTGAATTTAGTCCATCTGAAGTTTCTCAGATGGACTTTAACACATTTTATAAACCCAGTGAAAACATTGCATCACTGACCTTAACTTGTTCTGGTGTGTAATACACTGGCGTCCAGTCAGGAATTCTACCCATTCCCGTTTCTCCATTCCCAAACTTCTCACAGAAAGCACCATACTGGGGTTGCGAATGGCCACATCGGTGGGTGTCATGGAAGGCCACGTAAAGAAAAAACGGCCTCTCCTTCGCTTCTACATTTCGGTCGCTGCCTATTCCCTCGCCTCTTACTCGCCTTCGCTCAGCTGCTTCCTCCTTATGAGTCTGGAAAAACTTGCGGACCAGGAGTTTGATCCGGGTGATGTTCCTGCCCACTTGGAGGACGGAGCTGTTTTCCTCTGTGTAAGCAAAGTCAAAAGGGTAAACAGATCCGGGACCAACGTGCTTCTTTCCGATTATACCTGCAAGAATTGACAGGGAAAAAAAAAAAAAGAGATAAAATGAAAGCAACAAAAAAAATAAACCTTTGTGAGAGAAGGAATGTGATCAAATGTTCATCTGTTTTTAAATGAACCTGTGTGTACGTCGGCCTGGCTGAGCAGCAGCGGCAGACTCCGTACTCCATCGAATGAGTTGAAGTGATGAACCCCCTGATGGAGGCCATACATGCCGTTCTGATGCTGAAAACGAAGGACAGACCTCAGCGCCTTCACAGACAAATGGGAGGCACTGACGTGTCTGTCTGCGTGCGTCTTACCTGCGGCAGGCCTGTGAGGATGGCGGAGCGGCTCGGGGAGCAGCTGCTGACGGATGTGAAGGCGTTCCTGAACACAACGCTGCGCTGGGCCAGAGAGCGCAGGTGGGGGGTGTGGACCACAGAGTTGTTATAGACCTCTGTTTCAAAACCTGCATCATCAGCTGGAAGAAAAAAGAAATTCATCATAATTTTATGATTAAGAAAAAATTGAGATGAGGTCTGGTCATTGTGGGGTGTACATGTGTATCTCAATAACTTCGAAAATTGTTGAAAAGGTTCATATTTTAGTAATTAAATTCAAAAAGTGTAACTAATGTGACATATATTCATTATGCACAGTGTAATTTTCAAGCACTTATTTCTGTTAGCCTATGATTATGGCTTACAGCCAATGAAAACCCACAATTTAGCTTCCCTGAAAACAACAACACATTCTAGCAATAAAAATGATTTTTAAAACAATAATGTTGTATTATGGGCTAAACAATCATGGTAAAGACTGCGAACTTGACAGTTGTCCAGAGGACAGTTGTTGACACCCTCCACAAGGAGGATAAGCCATAAAACATCATCACTAAAAAAGCTGGCTGTTCACATGTTCACAGAATGCTTTAACTAAAACATTGAGTGGGAGGAAAAAGAGCAGTAGAAAAAAGGTGCAAAAGCAACAGAGACAATAGCAGCCTTGAGAGGATTGAGAAGCAAACCCCATTTAAAAATTTGGAGAGAGATTCATATTGTGTGGACGGCAGCTGGAAGTCAGTAGTTTAGGAGCAACCACATACAGACGTATCCTGGTAACAGGCTAAAGATGTTGCAATTCTCATGTCAAGCCAGGCAGAAAAAAGGGGAAGAAAGACATACTGTTCAGCATATTGACATACTTTTGAAAAGGCCAACATTACTGTATTAGGAAATATTTTTAAACTGAATTTTGGGTTTTTATAGAATTAACTGAAACATTACACTATTTATCTGATCAGTATAGTGTATTGATGAAGACTACTTTTAAACAACATAAACTAGCCTAACTGTTCGGAAGAAATAAGAAAAGAAATGAGAAATGATGACACAAAACTATGGGGTGCTGCATTGCTCTGCATACAGGGATGTGTTTTTGCTCGCACAATCTCATTGATGCTGCAGTGGCGATTCCACTGTTTGTCAAACCAAACTTCAAACATTCAAAAATCAATGAGCCTCTGCTGACTGTAGTGATATTTTGCACACAGGCAAAAGAAGTCCAATGTCCAAAATTTGAAAGCTGCGATAAAAATAAATAAATAAATAAATAAATAAACATAGATGTACCCTAGTGCATGCTGATCCTATACCAGTTCCTTTATTGAAATGGTTCTTCCTGGCTGACGTAAATGCAAGCAACAAAAAAACAAAACAAAATTTAAATACTTATAAACTGAAAATAACGACAAAAACTTGTAAATAACCAAAAAATACAAAGAAACCCAAAAATAGATTTTTAACAAAACTGAAAATAATAAAAATAAAGAATAAATAGCTCAAATAGATACTGATATAGCTTATACATACACACACACACACACACACACACATATATATATATATATATATATATATATATATATATATATATATATATATATATATATATATATATCTGACTAAAACTGACGCCTCTGAAAAAAAAGGAACTAAACTTAGTTTAAAGGAAGGATTCATAAAATCTCTATAAAACATGCACTAAAATGATACCTTAACAGTTTAATTTCCAAAAATTAAATCATTATTTAATATATCAACGGTTACGTACCAATTATTAGAAGCACATTTCTTCTCTTTGACTCCGAGACGCGACAAGAGGCTAGAAGTAGAAACATCAACTGCATCCGCATAATGAAGTTTTAAATCTCTGCTGCAAACCTGAAATAAATCAGACAAACAGCTATTTAAACGTTATGATCCCCGGACACAACAACAGCCGCCATGCTTTAAACTTCCGGAAACAACTGGAGCTCCCGTCACATGACAGCGGTCATGTGACTTGGAAGAAAACAGGAAGTTGTTTTGGAGCGAGCAGCAAGGTGTCTGAGACGGGTTTTAGGGAAGTGGGTTTTAACAACTGTTGTTTAACAGAGGTGGATGTGAAAAATCACAGCCTGGCCGATGAAAGATGCCGAGAGGAGGACTGCAATCAGGATAAGGTCATCTATTCTATTCTGTTACATTCACCATCGTATAACTTTAAAATTGCATGGCAGTAGAATTATTTTGGGATGCATTATACATAATTACATTTTGAGTTCAGGCATATTGTTTGCTTACATACCTTTAGAAATGGCTTTTCTAATAGGAACCTGTATGGCTTTAAAGTAGACAGCAGTCAGGATGTCCAGGTACATGTAAAGCACCTGTCTGTCACATGATCATCGTCTGACTGTCAGAAGTCATATACCTGAGCATAATCAATGGGAAGTGTTGGAGGAAGCTGACATGTTTTGTTTGCTTTTGCTTTTTTTCATCTGAAGATAAGGACTCTATTGGCTTTAAAGAAGTTCACACAGGAACGCAGACACATGCATCCCTTCAGAGCAGATCTGTTGTGTTTTCCTGAATGCTGGGAATCACAGCAGGAAAACCAAAGCCAAAGGACTCAAAGCTGATGATCTCAGCAGGAAACCCCTAAACACATTGTAAGTGCTTTAATTCCCAAGTCATAGACACATTTTTAAAGATGTCATGTAAGTTGAATTTTGAACACCTTTTTTTGTTCTTCTCTCTACCTCCAAGTTTTTTTTAAATGGATCGGCCCCTGCACTGCTGTTCTTACAGCGCGCTGAAGTCCTGGCTCCCCATTCTCTCCTGGTTACCCAAGTACAAGCTCAGGTACCTGCAGATGGACCTGCTGGCGGGCCTCACTGTCGGGCTGACCACTGTACCGCAAGCTCTTGCTTACGCTGAAGTAGCCGGACTTCCTGTTCAGGTAAGTCTGAGGTTAAGTTTGGCTTTTGATGAGCATGCTGTTTTTTTTCAGCAGATTCAGAGCATTTTTTTATGATATGTGGTAAAACTGTTCATGTCCCTTGTACGTTCGTACATTTTGTCCGTTAACGGGGGCATTAGACTTTTTTGAGTTAATAGTTTCTAGTCACAACAACCCTGTTCAGTCCTCAGTCTGCTCGTTTCTGTCACAGTATGGACTCTACTCCGCCTTCATGGGGGGGTTCATTTACACCCTCCTGGGGACATCTAAGGATGTGACACTGGGTCCAACAGCCATCATGTCCCTCCTGTGTTTCTCTGTGGTGGGTGGACAGCCTCAGCGGGCCGTCCTCCTCAGCCTCCTGTGTGGAGTCATCCAGGCTGTCATGGCTTTACTTAGATTAGGTGAGAGATGCTGCTGCTGAGGCCACAATGAAATCTAGGATTGGTCAACTGGAGTTTTGCAGTATACAGATGGGAGTTTGTTCACACAAAGGCGCTTTGTGTTAAACTGATTCTGCTAGATCTTAAATTAACACAGATCCTCTTTTTTAACTTTGCTGTCTATTATTTACAAATTCAAAATGGCTAAAAAAAAATGAGTAGAAGCTGCAGAGATAAAAACTCCCAGCTGTTTCCGGCTGATTCTGGATAATTCATTGTTGTTCTTGTTTTCCTCAGGATTCCTGCTGGACTTCATCTCTTACCCTGTAATAAAAGGCTTCACCTGCGCTGCTGCAGTCACCATTGGCTTCAGCCAGGTCAAAGTGAGGCTACACACACTCACACACACACAACCCGTGAAACAACAACACATCTCTGTATGCAGTGTGATCTCAGTACCGCATAATTAGCAAAGTATTTAACCTGAGCCTTTCAGCAGAAGGTCTTAGTGGTGGTTCTAAGATGAGAAATAAAACACTGATTGCAGGGTTTACGATGCTGCTGAACTGGTTTAAGTTCCTCCTGTTTACCTGTGGCGCTCATGATGTCAGTGGTTAAACCGGTTCCTGTATGCAGAATATTCTGGGAATCCAGGATGTTCCCCATCAGTTCTTCCTGGAGGTTTACTACACGTTCCACAAGATCCCAGAGGCCAGAGTGGGCGACGTGGTCCTGGGCCTGGTTTGTCTTGCTCTGCTGATCACATTGATGTTCATGAAGTCACATCTGGGCTCTGGCCATGGATCAGGCTACTTCAGATTCACCAGGAAACTAGTGTGGGCTGTTGCAACCAGTCAGTACTCATCTCTATGAGGCAAACAAAAAAAAAAAACAAAAAAAAAAATACTAAAACCCGGTTGGTTTAATTTCTAACTGGTTACTGTTTTACCTCTTTGTCCTGATCAGTGCGTAACGCATTGGTGGTCGTGGCTGCGACTCTGGTGGCGTATTCCTGGGATGCTTATGGACATCATGTGTTCACGATCACTGGACACACGACCCAGGGACTCCCACCATTCAGCCCCCCACCCACCTCGGACACCACGTTCAACGGCACCGTCGTCTCTTTCAAAGAGATTATAGAGGTCAGAAGCAGAAGTGGGAAGCAGCGGTCATCTGAGCTGTCACATTCACTTCTCGAAATCTCCCTGTGACGTGTCTCTGACCAGTAATGCTTTCTCTCCGGGTTTGGTGCAGGAGTTTGGAGGAGGACTGGCTGTGATCCCTCTCATGGGCCTGTTGGAGAGCATTGCTATTGCCAAAGCTTTTGGTAAATTCTTTTATCAGATCCTACAGTATTGCTCTGCTGATCATGGTGTTCAGTTCCAGCCACCCCTGATAGAAATGTGTAAACAATTTCACACAAAAAAAAAATCCCAACCTTCAATTTAAATACATCTATTTGGTGAGAGAAAAGCTCATGTTAAGAAAAAATAATTGTAAACAAAATCAGTGATGGCACAATCATTGTTTCTTCTGCTGTTAATGGTATGTCCTTATTTAGCCTATAGGCCAGCACCAAATCTATTGCGAAATTTCATAACATTGGAGCATAAGGAGAGAGAGACGTTCCTCTAGATCTGGGGACCTCTATTATATTTTTTTTCTCTTTAGTTCATCCTACAGGTTTTCTATACATAAATGTTTCTGTCTTTGGACTAATGAAGGATAGTTTACTTTATGACTGGGAAGCCATCTCTGTGTTGAACTGAGCGTATGTTTTGGATCATTATCCTGCTAAAAGACCCTGTAACAACCCATCTTTAGTTTTTTTTCATGCTAGATTTTCATTTAAAATGTGAACCATGGCACCATGAGCTCAGCACTATAAGATTTCCTAGGCCCTTAGAAGAGCAACAGGCCCACAGAATCACAAAGTGGCTATAAGGTGCTTTCCCCCATTCTCCTCCTTCTTCATCCCATCTGACCAAAGCATGCGGTTCCAGGTAAAGGCCCAGTAGCATTTGACAGACTCGCTCTGTTCATGTTTGTGATGATAGGACAGAACAGACTTTTAGACTTGGACTAGACTTAGACTTAGTCCTCCAGTGGGGAAATTCACTTGTTGTACACTGTTATCTCTCTCTCTGTCTTATTTGAATAGCATGTTCCCTTGACTTCCCCATTTTGAAGAATGGCTGATAGAAATACCTCTTTTTGTTGTGTATTTACATGCCAAGGAGACAGTGAGTCATTGATTAATAACTAAAAATTCATACACTATCAGATCAACTAAAGTATAGATAAGATATAAAAATTCTCCAGGTTTTATTTCTTTTTTTGAAAATTATAGGGGGTTAATAATTTTGGCAGAAGTGAATTTAAAAAAATAAATATTTATTAACATGGGATATTTTTTCCCTGTGAATATAAGCAGTCAAATTAAAGGTTGGATTCTAAATTTATGCAGCCTTTTATCCTGCTGCAATAAAACATACATCTATTTTAATGATGTTTATGGATAGTTTTCAACAACAATGCAGCTGTAATTTGTGCAATTTCACCTAAAGCTCTTTTTGAATTGTCTACTTCTTCTCAGCCAGTCAGAACAGCTACAGGATTGATGCCAACCAGGAGCTGCTGGCCATAGGCGTAACCAACATCATGGGCTCCTTCGTGTCAGCGTACCCCGTCACCGGCAGCTTCGGACGGTTCGTGTTTGTTTACCATTTCTGAAAAATGAGCTTAGCAGTTCATTTCTTATATCATCAACTCTTTTCTTCCTTCTTCTTCCCAGGACAGCAGTGAACTCTCAGACCGGGGTTTGCACCCCAGCTGGTGGTGTCATCACCAGTAGGTTTTTCTGCCCTCTTGTGGCAGTCTGTGTTATCACATATCTCTATTGTAATAATTGAAATGTTATTACCCCCACCCCTAAGGACAACATGATTTATAGTTAATCTCAGCTCATATCGAACAATATGAATATCCTTAAACAGCATAAAACTGTGATTGTTCCTTTGGTTAATTGAATTTAAAAGCTAAACCTTATTTATTTATATTTCCTGGCAGTTGTAAACTTATAATGATGTGTTTGGTTTTTTTTTCTTCTTTGTGCATCTGCAGGTGTGATTGTGCTGCTGTCGTTGGCCTTCCTCATGCCAGCTTTCTACTACATCCCTAAAGCTTCTCTAGCTGCTGTCATCATCTGCGCGGTGGCTCCTATGGTTGATTACCATGTTGTGATAAAGATGTGGAAGATACATAGTAAGAGTCTCTGTGACATTCTGTAGGTTTATCTCACATGTTTCTGTCAGTATAACTAAGCTATGATTTGTCATCCACAGGGCTGGACCTGCTTCCTTTTGGGGTGACGTTCCTGTTGAGTTTCTGGGAGGTGCAATATGGCATCATCGGAGGTGTAGCCATCTCTGGAGCCCTGCTGCTGTACACCATGGCCAGACCCAAGATGAAGGTGAAACAATGTTATTGATAATATGTTTTTAAATCCAGCATCTGGGTTATCCGATGTCTTTTATAAAATTACACAGTTTATAGATCCTGTAAGATTTTATAAAAATGATACTTAGCTCAGGGTATAGTTAATTAGTGTCACATCAGATTTTTACCACCCACAACTTGATATAAAGATCATCTTACACCACTTCTTTCAGATTTAACAAGGATTAACTTCAATGACAGCTTCAATAATCAGCTTCATCACCTTACTAAAATCATCATCTTCATCATCTGTTTGTACAAACTTGTATCAAGTAAAACTGTGATTTAATAGTTAAGACTTGAATTGAAATATTTGGTGTCCTAACATTTAAATCAATAGCAGCAGAGTAAAGCTTGTTTTTCAGGAATATGTTGAACTTATAGTACAGTGTCATGAAAAGTGTTTCTCCTCTTATAAATTTCATCTGTTTTTGTTTTTTTGTAACACTTAAATGTTTCAGATCATGAAACAAATTTTAATATCAGACAAAATACAAAATGTATTTACAAATAAGGATTTTATTTATGAAGCGGTTCACCTTTATGAAAAAGTCATTGCTGCCTAAACCTAATAACTGGTTTTGAGTTTTTTTTAGCCATTCAGAGGTGAACGTGTTGGTTGACTTTAGTTTATTGTCCTGCAACATAACATGCCAATGGCTGGACATTTTCCTTTTTATTTCTGTTAGAGTGCCTAATTCATGCTTCCATCAGTTAAATCAAGTCCTCCAGGTCTTTAAGCAGCAAAAGTGACCCTTTCCAGATAAATGTCATCAGTTTTTAAACTACTCTTAAATTTCTTTAGATTAAGGCATGATGTGTTGTTTTTTAGATCTTTTTGCCTACTTCGTGTTGTCAGACAAGTTGTATTTAAAGGATTGGTTGATTCTACCGGTGGGACAGTAATCAGACCTGGGTGTGGTGGATAAAACCCCAAAAAGTCGTCAATCGTGGTTAATTCATGAATTAACAAGTGGGGCGATTATTTTTCACCAGGTTGGTTTTGGATAGGTTCTTCCCTTTTAATTAATTTATAATGGCTTTCATAATGTTTGTCAGGTATTAAAATTTGTTCAACGTGAAAACAAAATGATGTAACAAAAGTAAAAGGGGAAAAAAAATCTGCAAGGGAAAATATTTTTTCAGAGCTGTGGCTGCAGCTTGTTTTTTAATCATAAACCATGTTTGCGTTCATGTATAGGTCTCTGATCACGGTGTGTTGGTGATCGAGTTGAGTAGTGGGGTCAGCTTCCCTGCAGTGGAGCATCTCAGCCACATCATACACACTCAGGCTCTGCA
The DNA here is from genome assembly GCA_014839685.1 of Anableps anableps. Taxonomy (NCBI): domain Eukaryota; kingdom Metazoa; phylum Chordata; class Actinopteri; order Cyprinodontiformes; family Anablepidae; genus Anableps; species Anableps anableps. The sequence continues at coordinate 14,668,512 of CM026065.1, read as the reverse complement.
GAGTAAGAGTTTCTTCATCTAATACTGTTTGAATACTTCGGCTCCTTGTCATTTCCTTACACGTCTTCACCTTCTCTCCATCAGTCTCTCCTCCAAGGTCTGTGGTGTTGGACTGCCATCATGTGAGCATCATAGATTACACAGTAATCAGCGAGCTGAGGGACCTGCTGAGGCAGTTCAAACTGAGAGAAGTCAAGCTGATGTTTTCTGGATTGCAGGTACACCTCTCCTTTCAATCTTTAACTGATAAGGAAATATAAATATTCATTACTTTTTATCTCTCTCGCCTTTTCCATCCCCTTCAGCCCTCCATTCTGAAGGTTCTCCTTGCAGCTGATCTGCAAGGCTTCAGATACACAGACAGTGTGGAGGAGGCGCTGCAGATGGAGTCAATGAGCCTTCTCAGTGACTAAAACCCAGTCTGATGGATCTCTGTCTGCAAAGGAGATGTTTGAGTTTAGACAGAAGCAGCTGATCAGTCGCATGTCTTATCTGGGATTTTTAAAATACACATACCGACAGTTGAAGGAACTTCTCTGCTGCTAAAGCAGCAACATGCACTTAAGATTTTAATCGGCTAAATGTGTATTATCACCTTTATTTTGTCACTAAATTAACATTCCAGTCTTGACAAGAGGTTGAACACCGTGTTGTTTGTTATAGTGTTTAAAAATGTTTATATAAATGTATTATAATGTATTCTTTTTTCCTCTTCTGGCATTGACCATATTAGAATAACATATTTTAAATAATGAAAGTGATAATTCAAGAAAAACTAGCATTGAATAATGAGGTGTGTTCTTAAGCCATGAAAGATTTTATTGAAAGTAAAATATTGATGTGGGAAAAAAAAAAAAAAAAAAAAAAAAAAAAAAAAAAAAAAGGGATGTCAGAGTGGAATAATACCTAAATATCTTTTGATTGCCATATTTATACAGAAACTATCAAATAAAAACACCTTAAATTTTTATTCATCTGTCTTTGTGGCTTTAAATGAATGTGTGTTTGCATTTGTAAACTGAGCACTTCAGTAAAATATGCAATAGTTTTACATTCAGACACAGCTTGCATTGGTTATGCCTGTTCAAACACCTGAACATTTCTAATAAACACTATTCATTAATCAGATTACAAGATTCTCATGTAATATCTGGATTATGACGCCTTCTGGTGCACCATTTTTCTTCAGATTTCACCATAAATTTTCAGATGGATTGGGAGCCATATCTGTGACAGCGTTTTTAAAACCAACACTAAACTACTTTTCCTAAGTTCTTCACCATGTGCATACAGACAATCCTTTTCAGTCTGGAGTTTAACATTAAACCGGGTATCTAGATTTATCCATTTTAAAGACAATTAAAATGGATATTAAGCAGCATAACAGTTGTTTGCTTCCAATAGTGTCTTTTTTGAGGATCTGAGCACTAAATGGATTAAGCATCTTAGTAAGCGATCAGTACGATGGTTCACCACAAAAATACTTTAACATATCTAAGAATGACCTGAACCTATGGATGTGCATGTATGTGAATAAGCTTCGTTGTTTCAGAGCAAAACAAGTTTGATTGATCTGGTTAAACCAGCTTACTCTACATTAGTAAGACTGCCATCCATCAGGACTGGTGCCCTGCAGTTCAGATATGGGAGACACCACTGAGCTGCACTGCTACACTAATAATAGTTGAAGTTCCTCAGAACATCTTCATTCCTCAGAACATCACCTTCATCCTTCCAGCCACCTCATCAACATCTCTTCCTCTCTTTCCCACAGATGAGCTGATCTTACCAAAACAGTTTCTCATTATTTATTGAATAAAAGTCAAAACCTCATTACAGTCTCTGAGTGGCTTCTGCATGTGGGTCAAAAATTATCTTCAAACATGACAAGGATTCATGCTGCAGTGCAAAAATGGCATCAAACATTGAAGGAAAACATGAAAAGTAAGGTATCTAACCTGATTGTAAAAGATAACTAATCCTCATGTAGCGGAGGGGGAGAAGCACAACCAGTAGGGGTAAAATTATGATAAACTGGCTAAACCACTGCTTCAGGAGCAGTAAATGAAAATCCGTCTATGCTTTTTGTTTCTTCATCTAAGGCCTGTCTGTCGTTTACTTAAGGAATAATAATTTATTTTAAATTATTGTTTAAAAACATAATAGTTGACTGAACCTTGTTCACATGTGGAAAGGAAAGTAACACATAGGTCAAATAAAGGAATGGGGACAAACAAGGGACTGTGCAGAGAAAAGTAGGACAGGTAATAGAGGCAGAGGTTGTATAGAAAGAGAAAAACACCAAGCAGCAACTACAAGAAAACATTCATTGGAAAGAATTATATCAACAGTTGGTATTATGCTGTGCAAATTCATTATGATGATCACAGTTTTGTTATAATGTAGTATAAATTTGCAATTGGGTCATTCCCAGCTGGAGGTAATTTACCATAAGAAGATTATTATTGTTATTTATTCTTCTGTTACTACTACTACTACTACTACTACTACTACTACTACTACTACTACTTTTCTGATTTATTTGTGTAATATTAACAGATTTCGCTACAGCCCATCAGAATAATCATGTGCAGACCAAAACACTCGCAGATTTTTTTTCCTCATTTCTCATACTATGATAATATGAGCATCAGTACCCCCTTCAATAATAATAATAAACGATCACGAGGAAAATCTAAGCAGAAGATTAAACTAATGTGACTAGTTAACACAGAATGAGTGCAGATGGGGCAGAATAAAAAGCACAAAAAGGAGCTAAAAAAGAAAGGTCTAATGCTAAATTTAATCAAAAACCAGTGACCAGAGAACAGAACACACAAAAACAATTAGGATATCTAACACAAACAAATGAACTATCTATGGAACAACCTAACTGACAATAATGGAGAACTTCAAAATAATCCAAATGCAAACACAACTGAAAGCCAAAATCATGGGTTCATCATACAATCAAGCTCTTAAATTTATGAATAAGAAGCTAGTTTGTTGGCATCATTGCCATATCTTCCAAAAAAATATCACGTGTTCAGTTTTTGAAGTTTTATTGCTATTTGTTTTCTAAAATAAGTTCTTAAATGTCTAAATAAAAAACAATTCAACTACTCTATGGTCCCAAAAATGTGATGGCAGCTGAGTTTTCTAAGAACTTCTATCTCAGTTCATCTGCTTCAAATGTCTGCTGGACTCTAACAAAGTAGGCATTCATCAAAATGCTTTAAGCAAAAGGCCTCGTTGTTTTTTCAGTCCTGCAGAGAGTAAGCGCACCCTTGCCTACAATGCCGTGGAAACTGAAAAGTTGGATAGAAGTACAATAGAAGAACCAGACTATTCTGAATATTTGAGCTGTCAGAAGCTGTAGTAACAGTAGTAGAACATCTTCAGTATTTGCACACTTATAAAGTCTAAATTCTAGCCACATTTAACACTTGGTGCTCTATGGTGGTTGAAATACCTGTTATTAAATACGGTTTTATTAGTAATTTCATTTTAAAACATGATTAATAACTATGGGAAAAATTGATGGTAATCATTAAAAAACTAGTAACTGTTTAATCTATAATGAGAATAATTCACAAAATGCTGACACACAAGATAATTTGTTTAGTTCATTTTTGTTTCAATGTCACCAAGCACCAAGCTTTACACAATCAGCTGTGAAGTAAATCCCATAAATTCTTGTACCTCAAGGAGTCTTGCAAACAAATGTTGTCAAAACACCTACACATACCTAAAAAAAAAAAAAACAAACAACAACAACAACAACCCCACATAAATTGGCAACAATGTTTTTCCCTTAGCCATTGAAAGTTTAATATTCAGCAGTGACCTAAGCTTCCATGTGAGCACCGAGATACTTCCTGGAACAATTTATGTTAAAAATAGCCATCTCTTCCCGTAATGGAATAAAATACTAAGTAAATCATTTACATATTGACAGCAAACTGAGTTTAGAGGCATGGTAAAGAACAATAAAAAGTCCAAAGATAATATGATTCCATAAACTGAATTAAACCTTTTAATAAATCATGCATCATAAAACATTTCTCCAAAGCTATTTACATAAGGAAACATAGGGAGTGTTTTAAATTGACTTTGAATCACCTTGTGGTTAAAATATCCATATTTAACCAAAACTGTGACTTAAACATCATGAGTTTTTCTTTTTCTGTTTCTAAGGTAACTAAACAAAAAGTTAGTGTCAAATCATTTTGAGAAGTGAAACCACTTCAAGACATACCCAGAAGAGCCAAATCCAAAAATCCAACACTGGGCAACTAAAACCAACTAAAAAAGGGAGTAAAATACAGAGGAGATGTGATCAATGACATGGGACCCAGGTGGGTCTAATTAATGTAGTGTTCAACAGCTGTGGGAGAGTACTGAGCAGGTAACTGAGGGAAGGAGACAAAGGCTACTTTCACACAGCAGGTCTTGATCCTCAATTCTGATTTTTTTGCTGAAATCTGATTTTTTTCCTGTGGTCTTTCATAATTAAAAGTTATTGCAATCAGATGTATGTGTAAACAGTTTATGACCCCAAATCGACCAACATGCGCCGATGTCACACAGCAGAGCACTGTTTACAGAAGTAATAATGGAAGCCACCACCTAAGAATTGATTTTGATGTTGATGGGAGTCGACAGTATTGCCATATAATCATAATAAGATGAAGGAAATTCAGAAAAAGACAGCACAGTCAGTACCAAAGGCCTCTTATTGCCTTTCAGCCATTGTTTACATCTGGATTTAATGCGTCTGGCTTCTTCTGGTGCAGAATTATATTATGGTGCATGTCTCCAGTCAATGAAGTAAAAGTTGTATAAAATGTAAGAAAACCGTTTAGACTGCAAGCACTTTGAAAAGTATCAGCTACATATCCGATTTAGTATCACATATGGACTTCGCACAAATCAGATTTTTGGGGGGTTAAAAGATTGCAATTGGCCCATGAAGACTGCTATGAAAAAGTCAGATATGGGTCGCATATGGGCAAAAAAAATTTGAATCTGGGTCACATTTGCCTGCTGTGTGAAGCCTTTTAAACTCAGATATCACACAGGGGGCTGAAAATGGATACAAAAGGATCTATAAAACAAAAGGAAAAAGCCTCACACTAACACAAGGGATTGAAGTTTTTGAAAATATTTTCTGCTATTTGTAATTTCTTTTTAAGAAAGTAAAAGGAGGAAAAACAACTGATTAAAATCAGAAATCAGATTTGATATGAAAAAATTGGAGACTTATTTAACCCATATCTTCCAGCCCTAGCAACAATAACAGTAACAGTGTGAATCAAAAAATGTCTCTTTGTACGTTTATTTAATTTTGATACCTTGCATAATGGAGTGTCACCAACATTGTCAGAGTCTTACAAAGATGGTAAAACGCTGAGGGAGTGGCACCATGAGCAATTCCTGCTGATGATAAAACAACCATTTCCCATAAGTGAGTAGATGACCCTGACCTCTTTTTTTCAAACTATCAATAGATTAATTTTTAGAACATTATCCTTTCTCTTTCAGATTACGTTATATAATTTTACATCAGCTTTAAGTTTGTCTGCTTCTTTGACTAATAAGTAATCTTTAACATCAATTCAATCCATGCAGCCATTTCCCATCACTTTGATTGTCCTTTGTACACAGAGGTGTACCTATAAATTCATACCCTCACCAGAGACATTTAGCTTCTTCTTTAGGGTAAGAGAGTTAGACCATTGCAACAATAAATTTCTTCATCAGAAGAGAGTGGATACCTCATCTCCTGGAGTTTTTTTCTCAAGTTTGTGCTACGCATTTCTCCAAAATGGAAGCAAACTGGGGAATATTTCTAATCCTACTTTTACAAATTTTAACAAGGACCACATCAGGTAAAATCTGGATTTTTCCCATCTTGGATTTAAAACACAAACAGGTTGCAGATAAAGTCAAAAATAAAGACATGTAAAAAAAAATTGATGGAAAATAGATTCTCATGTGTTAGACAAAAATTAATATGATATGTCTAGCTGGTGGAGTGTTCCACCTAATAACATCAACATACATTTGGATAATCTGCTATTTTTTTCCAGAAACACTTGTTACCAGCTGTGATTCTTGCCACCATGAAGCCACCTGCTTCGAGTCCAGCTTGTAGAGATGGTTTTGTGGGTGATGGTGTGACTTGCTATGATAAAAAGCTCTGCAACAACTCTTCTTGTTGTCACCGAGGTTATCAGTGGTCTCCAGACCTCGGCTGTGTGGACGTTGATGAGTGCTCTCAGCAGAACTCACCATGCCCAGCACATCAGATTTGCTCCAACAGACCAGGGTCCTATGAATGCCTGCTGCCTCCTTCCAACAGAAGATCAGGCCTCTCCTCCCAGTCAGTCCAGTTCACCTGTGGAAACACAGTATGTCCTTCAGGCATGGACTGCATCCAAACTGATGGCAAAGCCAGATGTGCTGATCCCTGTGAGCACTATACTGTCCTGAAAGATGACTGGCGTTCAACAAATAATACAGTGTTGAATGTTATACACAGTGACAGGGACATTGACTGGGAGGGCTGGTATCGCATGTTTCTAAGACGAAGAAATGCTCAAATTCCAGAGAGGTGCATGGCTGAGAACCAGTGTGGGACACATGGTCCCATGTGGATCACAGAACCTCACCCAGTGGTATTATATGAAATCTTTAATCGCACTGTATGTAATGCTGGAAATGGCTCCTGCTGCTCTTTTAGACCACATATTATCCATGTCAAACTCTGTCATGGAAACTACTACGTCTACAAACTTGCAAAACCAACTGCAGGGAGACTTGCTTACTGTGCAGGTACAGTTCTATCACAAATATTTATATATCAAAGCAATTAAATGCTTTAACATAAATGTAGTGCTGTTTTTCTTTGTGAACAGAAGCAACCAGAAGAGATTCTCCAGTTTATGCAAACAAAACACAGTCAAAACCTCAGATCTATGTCAATGAAACTTCTACAACAGTAGTGAACAACGGGTCAGACTTTGAGGGAGCAGTCCGACTGGCCGATGGAGGAAGCGCCTGCTCTGGCAGAGTAGAAATCTTTCATGATGGACAGTGGGGAACAGTGTGTGATGACATCTGGGACAACATTAATGCTCAGGTAGTGTGTAGACAGTTGGGCTGTGGGAGAGTCCTTTCAGCGCCATCAAGTGCACATTTCGGACAGGGAACTGGACCCATATGGCTGGACAATGTCAGGTGCACAGGGACTGAATCACAGCTATCAGAATGTCAACAAGTGTTGTCAATGTTTGGAATTCATAACTGTAATCACGGAGAGGACGCCGGTGTCGTCTGTGAAGGTAAAACCATCTTGGACAACTTTTCCAAGTATTAATGCTTGACTCTTGTATTTCCAATACTTTTCTGCTCACACATTAAATAGTTCTTAAGTGTATGAGTTTTTTTTAAGTGTTTACACAAATGAGTCCCGAGATCCACTCTTTGAAAGAGCTGTTTTCTTATTTTTGTTTTAGCAACCTCCCCAGTGAGATTAGTCAACTCTGACCACCGATGCTCTGGCAGGGTAGAGATCTTCCACAGTGGACAATGGGGAACAGTTTGTGATGATTTGTGGGACATGAACGATGCCAGTGTGGTGTGCAGACAGCTGGACTGTGGAAGGGCTCTCTTAGCTCCACACAGTGCAGTATTTGGACAGGGCAGTGGGCCCATATGACTGGATAATGTTGGCTGTATTGGAGATGAAACATCATTAACAAACTGCATACACAATGGGTTTGGTGTTCACAACTGTCTGCATTTTGAGGATGCAGGCGTTGTATGTGAATGTAGGTCACACGTTTTCACATTGTACAGCTTGAAATCTTTAACATTCTAATTCATTTTTTTGTAAAGTTTTGATTACTCTTGATGTTATCCCTTCAATTTTATGATACTTTCCTTAGATCAATACCCAGCACTACAACTATCACAGCTTTTTTGTGGCCGCTCTAAACTACAAGTTGGTCTTCAACTGACTAGCATGGCAAATGCAGGTTTGGACCCATTCTCCGGGCATTTTGCTGCTGATCAGTGCAGTCAGGTCACAACAGTGCATGATGATTTTGTTTCGTATGAGATAGATGCTCGTGAAGGTGCCTGTGGAAATGTACTGACGGTAAGATTTGAATACAGTTATTCGTTATCCTTCATTTAAAGCCGTAGTTAGTAGCATCATGGTACCACAACTGATTTCACCATCTGTCTTTCAGACTAACCAGACACATGCCACCTATTCCAACATTTTATTCCTCTATGAAGGAAATAATGCATATTTTGCCCTTCCTGTGAGGCTACCTTTCTCTTGTGTTTTTCCTGTTGATACAAGCACCACCCTGGATGGTAGCTATCAGGCCATTCCTGGAGTAAGTTACCTTTTTAAATGCCCCTGTGACATCTGTCAACATAAACAGCCGTAAAATAAATGACACATGAAATATTTAAGCATTTTCCTCTCCCTTGCTATGTTCTCTTGACAGATTAAATCATGGCATTTCAGCAACAGGAGCCCAACCCACAGCCTCAATGTTTCTGTTCCGAGACTCCAGCTACAGTGAGACTTACGACCCAGGCACGATCGTTCTCCCTGTGGGTTTTACCATTGTATGTTGGAGTTTCTGTGGAGGAGACAGATTATAACTTAACAGTTGTTCTAGAGGACTGCTTTATCACTCACACATCAAACCCTGATGATGCCACACAATATCCTCTCATCCAAAACAAGTGTGTGCAACTACTCAGCATTAGGACATGTTTTTTTTGTTTTTGTTTTTTTTTTTTTTTCAGAAATGATTGACAAAGAAAAACTCCTGATGTTCTATTCTGCCCTCACAGGCGTCCCATCAACTATCAGCAGGTTTCTTTGGTTGAAAGTGGCTCTTCTCTGCGAGCTCGTTTTATTTGTTTTTGCTCTGTTGTTTTTGCAACAGGAACAATATCGAGACATGTATCTGCACTGTAATCTCAGTCTTTGTCACAGGAGAAAATTCAACTGTGTCCCAGTGAGTTACAGACTTTGATCCATTAAAAAACATGTCCATTACTACTAAAACATTTTATCTTATAGTTGGTTTACTTTACTCTATGTCACAGGCTTGTCGAAGCAGACATTCCCGCTCTGTTTTCAGCTCAACTCCTCTTCAAATAATCACCAGTGGACCATTCATTTGTAAGTAGGACCTATCATCTGGTTTCTAGTCTCATCTGTTAACATAAGATATATTAAACTATAACTACTGTTACAACTTCTCTTTTTTCAGGGGAGAAATCTAGTGACTAAAGAGCTATCTGCAAAAAAACAAGGGAATTCCATATTTCTTGAATATAAATGATGAAGCAAAAATGAATCCTTAATTTGACATTGTAATATTCATTTTGTCAAGGTTTATTTTAATAATTATGTTGCTTGTGTAACATTAAAAAAATAAAATTATAAAAACTTTTTTTTATTTTACTGTATGTTATCTGTTTTTGACTTTTCCTGTCAAGACTGTTTACATACATAATGTCATATGAAAGATAATTTTACAAAATATAAACCTACACTATATATATATATATATATATATATATATATATATATATATATATATATATATATATATATATATATATATATATATATATATATATATAATTCAATGTATTGGCATCCTTATCTTTGCTATGTACTTTTTCTAGGCATTGATGAGAGACTTTCATTGTCCTCTAAAATTATTTGATGTCAGTTGAAGCAGATGCCTCGGTTCTGCTGCAAATTGTTTGTTAAAAACAACTCATTCCCACTGTTGTCACATGCTTACTCAGTTTGAAGATCTGTTGCAAATGTGACAGGTTGAAAAACCATTACATCTCCTGTGCAGTTCTAAGATATTCTAAATGGTTGTTATTCATATGATTTCATACTAGAAGAGTTGACATTAAAAAGGTTTAGAATAAATATTAATTCATATTATTTCATATAAGCCTATAAACAAAATAAATACAATAAGAAAATGATTAAAAACTTATTTTTCATGTTGCATTAATGTTTGTATTGTATATTTGTATAATGAATTGCAATCCATACATCAGTAATCAGCTAGTAAGCCTTTTCTGGGATTGGCTGGGAGTGCCACATCAACCACTAGGAGGCTTTTGCGCTCTCCTCTCATTCCATTAAACTGCTGCATGAGAGAGACAACTCAAAATCACTCTCGTGATTCTTTCTCCCCTATTTTCAGGGCTGTAACACAAAGTCATTGACTTGCAATCAGCTGTCTACCACACAACCTTGACTTCTTAACTTGCAGACCTCTACTGACATATTTTTCATAAAAGTTGTATACTGCAGCTTCAAGTCATATTTGACATATTCAGCAATTTTGTAACAACTGAATGTAACACAGTTACTTGATTTTGCTATAAAAATTATTCTATGTGGCTGGGAAAAACATAATACAGCCCCTTTAATGATTTGATGCAACAGACTCTTTGCCACATTCTTGATGAAAAAACTTTGTTTAAAAGGTTCAAAATGGAAAAAGGAAGGGGTGAAATGGTTATGCATGAAATAAGGGGCAAACTGATTCTGAGCTGCAGCTGCCTTAATGAAAAATTCTATTAAAGCTACAGTATTAGGCTTGCCAAATCAGCACCTCCAAAATACGGGACAGCTCTGTCGGGGGCGTGATTTTAATGTGACGTCACCACACAATATTTTCTTATTTCCCTAACATCTAAGTTACATCCACCAAACAAGATTTAATCTTGTTTTTATTATTTCCATGTAACATGGTGGGGGGAAAAGAAGGATTTAATCAATACAATGTTTTTGATTTTATTTATTTATTTTATTTATTTATTTAGTTTTACAATTTTTCAGCTGGTGATGGCCTCAGTAAACAGAAGGATGAAGACTGCAACTTCAAGCAGACATCACTCTGTAAATGGAATTAAAAATCTATGTAATACCAACCTGCAATTTTACTCCAAAGTATTTTACTTATTTATCATTAAACTGTATTTAAACAGCTAGGTACCATTAAGATCAATGATCCCTTTTACAAGACAGACATGAAAAATCTAAACTTTCCACTGATATTTCCTAGCACTCTTTGCTGATTCAAGCAACTTATTGTCTTTTTTGCACAACCTGGGAGAATTTCCTGCAAGACTGGTCACAATTCACAGAAGTTAGCTGTGACTTCTGACAGGAAGAATCCTTCAGAGAACTTTCTACTGCAACAGGACTTCTTTATCTAGGTCTAGAGCCCCTTTTGCACAAGCAGATAAATACATGTAACTTTTCTCCACAGTGAAAAATAACTACATATAAGCAATGAATTTAAATGATTCCATTTAAATTATGAGATATTCATCCAATTGAAGTGATCAGAAGTCGACAAGACTCTGAACAAGGGAATTTCCTCATCTTACTTCGCTCTAGCAGGGGAATTCTCGTAAGCAGCAGTGGTAGTTCAACTGCATCAAACCCGAGTTCAGGTTAGAGATAATACTCAGATAATAATTACTTTAATGATTTAGTCAAAGGGTAAAGCTGAGGCAATTCTTTTCCCCAGCTTCCTTGCTGACAGGCGCGTACAGAAGGAGCTGGACGGGACAAAACAGGAACGAAAAAGTGTTCTGCGATCTCTGAGGAGAGGGCCTAGGCAGCTTCAGAAGGAATCTGCTTGATATGACGGTCCACGCCCACTTTCAAGGAGGCACTCTGCTCAATGCAAACACAACCAAGTACAAGTGCAAAAAGGCCTCTAGGAGTGCCATCTAGGAGAAAGAGCGTGTCCTGTATGGGACACTTAAAATGTTTTTTTGTTTTGTTTTTTTACACATTTGTTAAAATTATCATTATTTTGTCACAGTAAGACAACACAATGACTATAAGACAGATAATTTGTGAAAAAATCAAGCTCCTCTTCCTTCTCCCAGTGCTAACTGCAGAAAAACACAGCTTAATCAGAAACAACCAATCAGAGCCAGGAGGAGGGTCATAGCGCTGTCAATCACCTTGTGTATGCTGCTCACACACAGTTTCCCTTGCTCTCTGCTACGCTACAGCTGGTTCACCACAACATAGCCTACCACAAATGCTAAGGCTCGTTAGCGTTATGGTACGCTGTTTCTCCACCGTTAGCACATTTAGCAGGGCATACACGAGATTGATTGACAGTGATAAGACCTTTCTCCTGGCTCTGATTGGTTGTTTTAGGTCGGGAGTGGTGCATTTCTTTAGAAGGCAATAGTAGCTCAGAGAGGAGGTGAAGCAGCTTGATCTTTTCACATATTATCTGTCTCATATCATACTGTCACGACATGGTGACAGTTTTAACAAATATGCAAAAAAAAAAAAAAAACAAAAAAAAAAAAAAAAAACAACATATTTTTGTAAAAATTACAAACTGCAGCTTTAAGGATTATTGTTCATTTTGATTTCTGAAGTAGTTGAAAGGTTCACCCCAGCATATTACATGATTGATAAAGCAACAGTTCTTTGAAAGTTTTCCCAGTCGGGTGTAAAATTAAATGAGGTGGCAAACAACCACTGAAGGTCACGGTTTACCATGTTTGCTGTCTAGGAAACTTAAAATAATGGCCCATATTTTTATGGGCGTTTCCTTGGGAACGGTGGGAAGATTCTTTGGCTGACAGACATGCGAGCCAATAGGAGGGCTTGGATAGCGCCGTGTGGGCGTGACAACTTTTCTGCGCTGTTTCCTAGTTTAGTTCTGGGTGTTCAGTTTTAGGTCTGACTTCCGCTGAGGTTGTAGACAGCTGTCATAAAGATAAAGTTGGATTTATTTTTCTTTAACACCGACAGCCGCCGCTATGTCCAACAACAACGCCAGCAGCAACTTAATCATCGCCCAAAGAGCCGTGAAGCAGCTCCGGTTAGAGGCCAGTACCCGGAGGATCAAGGTACGAGCCCTCTGCTGACAACCAAACACGGAAGACTTTTCTTTTGAAGCGTTGAAGCCAAGTTTAGACATCAGAAGGAGTGGATTCTGTCAAATATTGATTTACTGAATGGCTGCCAAACTAATGAAAAACATATGTATTGTTTTCTAGTTTGTCCAGTTTAGTAACTCACGGCTACTTTGAAGTTTTGAAGTTAAAGGCATATAAATGTCAAGCTGGCTGTTGTTTTATCTGAAGGAAAAGAGTGGGCCTATATCTGAAAATGAAACATAGTAGGTACAACCTCTGCAGTTCCGTGGCTCCGTTGCTTGCAAATATTATGCAAAAAAACCAGAGGCAGTTAGTCAGTGTATGAAAATAAGAAAATGGGCAGAGCCTGAGCGCACAGGGGGCAGACAAACAGTTCATGTTTATGCTGTTGATGTTTTCACACCCACACCATATGTTGGGCTCCGCAGGTGTCCCAGGCTGCAAACGATCTGAAAAACTTCTGCCTGCAGAATGCCAACAAGGACCCGCTCCTCATGGGGGTCCCCTCCAGCGATAATCCCTTCAGACCCCCAAAGTCCTGCTCACTGTTCTAAGGTAAGACGGCTTTGAAGAAATGAAGAGGCGCTTTTTACCACTGGGAGGAGTTTATATTCTGTTTATGCTACATTCGTTATGCTGCCCTTTCAAGGTTCCAGACTCAGCAGGTGTTATGCTTCATTAATTACTTCAATTAAAATCACCAAGACCAAGTTTGGCATAAAAAAAAAAAATATAGCTTACAGTTACTATCAAAACAAATCTGTGTAATTAACTACTAACCCTTCAATTGTCTTATAACCCTATTAGTATTAAACACTCAGTGGAGTCACTGAATGCAGATCTGTTATACTTGGTTCAGTGTGAAGGTCTACAGCTGCCTCTCAATAAATTAGAATATGACTCCACCCTCAGTTCACATCTTGTGAATTTCCCCCAAACTCTTGAATGAGGTTTCACAAACCTTTCAACACTGAGGTTTTCTGTTATTTGTACACCTTTTTCTTTCCACCCAACTTTCCATTAATAAGCTTGGCTAAAGCACTCTGAAGAGCCAGCTTCTTTAGTAAGCATCTTCTGTAAATTACCGTCCTTCTGAATGGTGTCAGTCGCTGTCGGCCAGATAACTGTCAACTCTATAGTGTACCCTATGATTGTGTTTGGCGTAACATGGCCATAACATAATATTTCAGTGTTGATTAGGTTTTTCTTTTATTTTTCTTACGCATGAGAAAATGAATTTTGTGTTTTCATTAGCAGTAATCATGAAAATGAACTCAAATAAATGCTTTACCTATATCGGGTTTTGTGTAATTAGTTTATATATGAGTTTCACAACTGAAATGAAATATTAAATTAAATTAACTCTGAAAAGATATTTTAATTTGTTAAGCTGCATCGATATCAAACACAACATATCAGTAAAAAGTGACACTCATATGTGCAGTATTTATCCCAAACATTGAACTAACTTTACATAGACAAAATATTTATTTATTTATTTATTTATTTTTAACATTTTTAGTAAACTTTTGTTTTGTGTGTATTCTTCCATGTGTGACCTTGAAGATTAGGAGAAAGAGCTGCAGTTCAATTGTGCTATGTACAATATCGATAAAGTTATCCTGCTTTAAATATTAGTATATGCAAATCATGATGATGAACTTTATCAAATATAATGTTAATTTTATTTTAGAAGGTTCATTTCAAAAGCACAAAGTAGAAAATCACCAGTCACTTAATCTGTGAAATATTAACTATATCAAAAATAGAAAATTCTAATACATAACCATGGAGAATAGCTACTGAAATAGTAAAACAAATGACAAGTTTGCCTTTCAAGATGAGCAGAATGTTCTGGCTTTTATTGTCAAAGGACAGAAGTACGTTTTAATAAGGGTCCGCCAGAATTTAAAGTTGTCAAGAGTCCAACAGTATTAAAGTGGCTCTTTTTTATGTGTGAAGGAGCCGCATTCTGTTCGTAGGTCTAAAACCAAAATACTGATGAGTAAAAGATTAAAACAAGGTGTTTTTTTGGCAAATCAAAAATAAAGCTTGAATTGTTTTTTAAAAAATGAACAATCCTTTCCTTTTGTTAAGCAGTGTTTCTGTCCTTCTGTAGACTGCATGAAGGAAAAAAAGTCTGAACAAGCAACAATTTTTCCAATGCATAATTTTATTTTTCCATACTTATCCAGACCTGGAAAAGCTAAAAGCAAGTAGAATGTTTTTCGAGACTCCGAAGGAACCCAGATCTATATTATTAAAGAATACACACAGAGACTGCAACTTACTATGCATATGAAACTATATATTAAATAAAAGATATGGAAAAACTCACTTTAATGTATGATTTATTTTGTCATCATTTGAAGGTAATTATAAAACCATGTTTTACAGTGACAGTTCTACCTCACAGTGTGACGTCACCTCCGCTTCTAATATAAAATAAAGACTGCTCAGAAAAGGGAGGCTTTATTTATTCATTATTTTTATGTTATAGTTCTCAAAGAGAAATTGGGACTGGCTAAAATCGATATTGGAAGGGCAAAGCTTTACCAAAAACAGAAATCAGATCCAAACTTCCAATTGGTGCATCTCTGATCCAAACCACTCTGTCAGTAAGCCTGAATCAGAAAAAGCATAAAAGACTTGTAATGTTTTTAGTTTCTGTTATTTTTAAAGTAACAATCTAAAACTGTCACTTCCAAACATAAGAACTTTTTTTCTTTTTTACATCAGATAAAAATAAAAAAAAAAGTTCCTCATGCTGGAAATATTCAGCAGTTCCACATTGTGGTATTTCTGCTCCTCTACTTTGTATTACAAAACAGGAAATCTGATAAACCACTTTTCTTCCTTCAGGCCAGATGTGCAATATATATGTGTAAGGCTTAAAACATGTTTGGGTAAAGTTTTGTAATTACTTTGTCGCAGTAATAGTGCTGGAAATGTCTCAATCCAACCTGCTGTGTGGAAAATTATGTGAGCCGAGAACGTCGCAGGTGCCAAATAAAACAACAAAATATTTTCACATCGAAGGATTTTGCCCTGTTATGGCAACAAAAGCATTAGTGTTCATGATGAAATAAGACTAGAATACCGAAGTCTAATTTAATCCTAATAAATACATATTTTCTGATTTTCTCTGTTCTCTTTCAGCAGCAAAAGGGACATGAAAGATTTCTCGCCCATCAAATTTCACTTCACCTCTCATCTACATCATTGTAGACTTATCTGCAGCTCCTCATGGGGAGGGAGGGAAAACACACTTGGTGCTGAAGGTTTTCAGGCGCTGATGTCGATCTACATTTTTGCCAAAACTAATGGTATCATATCTCCCATCTGTTACATGAAAGCACGGCCAAACTCTACTTGCTCAGCAAACAAGCAGAAGATGTTCCTGACACTAACTTTGACTAATGATTAATCTGGCTTTGCCTAAGTGCTCAACATGTCCGGCATGTATTTACAGACTGTTACTGTTTTCTTTTCAGTCGGTGCCCTTTTGAAGGGCAGATAGAGGGGTATTAAACGTAAATTTAATGCAGGTTCTGCTCCTGTTGTTTATCTCTGTAAAACATTTAAAAAAGTAGAAATATTCAGCTACATTGCTGGCCAACTAATTAAACTGGTGCCTTTTTTTTAAAGATTAATGTATTCAAGAGAAGAATAAAAGTGGTAATGTGAACCTGAGGTACTACAACATGACAGACTTTAACTTTAGGGCAGGTGATGGTTTGTTATTTTTTCATTTCCTTGTTTCTTTCATTCACCTATCTATATTTTAAAGTCTTTTTGTTAAAACTTTTTATTTAAAATAAAAACACATAAAGGCCTTACACTATTTGGATAGTGATAACTTTAATTTATTTCACGGTGCACAAACACTTGTCTGTATTGAAATCCTTGGGATTTGTTTGTATTTAAGGAGTCATTCATTACTTTTCACGCTGGAAGGAAACACCAATCAACCAAAAATCTTTCCTGCTGTCTGTCAGCGCTCACGTTCGTTTTCTCTGCAACATTTGGGTGATTAAGAAATGTCAGAAATGCTGCATGTAACATTTTCATTAAAAAAAAAAAAATAAAATAAAAATCAGAATATAATTTTTGAAAGTATCACTTTCTAATTAATGACTGCTTTTTGACAGACAGGACCTAAGGCATTCATGGAAAGTAGTCATGTATAATTAGATGCTTTTCCAATCAAATTATTTGAGTGAAGTTAGACTAAATTGGATGTAGATTTAAAAATTATCATTTGATTGTCTGCTGGATTGGCTCTTTGTCGTGGAGCTGCTGGACTGAACCTGCTTGGCGTCATTACATACTGTAAATCTGCACAAAGCTACTAGAATCACTCTATACCTGTCAGCTCAATGATTTGTGATGAATGCAATATGTTTGTATGAAAGGAAATAAATAAAAAATGTGTACTTGCAACATGTGTTTTTTGTTTTGTTTTGCTCGATTACTATTTTTTTAAAAATAAAATATTAAACCACAGTTCCTAACATTCTGGGAAAGTATGACATTTTTCCATATGTAGCCACCTAATCCTGTTAAGAGTGAACTTAATCAGCTGCTCAACTATGCAGACCTCATGTGAATCTTCTGACCTAAAGTTGTTTCAGCTTATCCCACAGTGTTGAAAACACTGACTCAGAGAGCCAGCTGAGGGGGTCTCATAATGAGGGTCACTGTCAAGACCTCTTGTTATGCGTTTTTCTACAGTTTGGCCTGTAATAAGTTCAGGAGGAACCCTGAATGAGAAGTGGTAACTAATATCAACCTGAGGAAACTACTTGCTCAACTAAATCCAAAGGATGCCCTACTTAGTATCCATTGTTAGTAATTAGCAGAAGTGCTGTCACCTGGAAATAAAAGAAGCAGCAGCTGTCAGCAGAACAAGTCTGACTGCTAACGGCTGGAAATAAACACATGCATTAACCTGAAAAGTATGGATATATGGTTTGTTGATCACATTGCTATGCTTATAGTTTCTACATGTTTAAAATATTAACATATGTGAATTTTTACTTGTGATTTTAGATGGCATACAGATTTGGCCAGAGTAAAGTTTGTGGAAAGCAGGAATATTCAGGTTTTATTATTTAAATCTCTAATTCACATCCAATAACAAAAAAATACAAATTGATACGATTATCCTCCTAAACACAGAATAGTCCTTAAATGTTCCCCTTCTTTTTTCCCCCCTGTTATTGTTTAAACCATGCTGCAGATTCGTATCTCCAGAGGGATCCAAGCATTTCTCCAAGTACCTCCTGGTGGGCTAACAGACAGGACTGTAAAGACCAAGCAGACTCCCTCAGGGTGGGTGAAAAAGGCTAAACTATTAAGCAAACCAGCTGTTTTATAAACCTACTTCACACTCTTTCATCTTTTTTTTTTTTCTCCATTTTTGTAAAATCATAACCAGAAGCTTTTTAATGTATTTTATGTGGTACAGCAACACAATAATACACATTTGTGAAGTGGAAGAAAAATGCTTGGTTTCTAAAACTTGTGGTATTCAGTGCTCCTGAGTCAACACTGAGAGCCACACTTTTTAAATTATTTTTTACAAGTACTGCTGTATTTTTGGATAATGGGTAGATGACATCTGTGAATGTACATTTTTAAGTCTTGCCTCAGATTTTTAAATGGGTTTAGATCTGGACTTTCTAACATATGAATGTGCATTGATCTAAACCTGGAGTGTCAAACTCCTGGAGGGCTGTTGAGCTGCAACTTTTACATGTCAGTGGTCCAAATTTGTCTCCTCAGCATGTTATCGAGTTCTACAGATTCCTGCCTATAACTTCATGATTCAGTTCAGGTGTGTGTGTGTGATCAACTGCAAAAGCCTGTTAATCTTTAAAACACCTAACAGATGCGGGATTGTGAGTCCTAAGAACCAGGAATTGGGACCTTTGATCGACTAATTCTGGCTGCATGTTTAAGGTTGTAGTCCTGCTGGAAGGTGAACCTCAACCCCAGCCTCTTTCCTCTTACAGCCTCTAACAAGTTATCTTACAGGATTACGCTGAATTTAGCTTCTCCTCCTTCTTTCCAACTCTGACCAGCTTCCCTGTCCTTCCTGAAGCCCACCCCCAGTATATGATATACTTACCATGATTATGTTGCTGTTGGAGTGGTGTGTTTAGGATGATGTGCAGCATAGGGTTTTCTGCCATAAAACACTTTGTTCTAGTAGGACAGAAAGTGCAACTGTAAATGGGAACTAGTTACAGTTGGTTTTTTTTTTTTTTGTTTTTCTTCTTCCCTTTCAACGGCTTTCTTCTTGCTACTCTCTCATAAAGGACAGGTTCATGTCATGTACAAGCTGTGGATCTGTGCAGCTCCTCCAGGATTATCATGAGGCCCTTGCCTGCTTCTCTGAAGCTCTCCTTGCCTGAGCTGTCAGTTTAGATAGATGGCCAACTGTTAGTAACTTTCTAACTTTTCAATCTTTTTTTTCATCTATGGATGATGGCTTGAAGAGCACTCTTAAAATTCAAAGCTTGTTTCATGGATTCATATGCTAGCTCTGGTTTAAACTAGTCCTCAGCGTTCTCCCTGAGCTGTCTGCTCTGTTTTTTGGCCTTGATGAGACTGTTAGTTCTCTAAGGAATCTCTGAGGTGTTCACAGAACTGGATTTATATTGAGATTAAATCACAGATGGGTGAACTCTGTATTTAATAATAAGGTGACATATGAAGGCAGTTAGTTGCACTGGATTTTGTTGGGGTATCAGAGTAAAGCAGGGTGTGAACACTTCTACACAGCACTGTCTCATCTTGCAGGAGCAGCTCAGAGAGATGGATGAGCATGTGGCCAGGCTTCAGGGAGATCTGAGATCTGAGCGTACAAAAGTAAGCCCGTAGTTTTCAGAGGGATAACTTCCTGAATGAAAACTACGCCTCCTCAAATGGCGCTTTTCTTCCTGTCAGTGTTCCCGTCTGCAGCTGCAGTGCAACCAACAGGAGGCAGAGTTGAAGCGCAGAGAGATGCACTGCAATAGACTGAAGGAGAGGCTCTCACAGCTGACTGACAGACACAGAGACAAAGGCCCATGTGAGACTTCAGAAATATTTCAAACAAACTGATTTAAAACAAGATTTATCACCTTTTTGTTTTTTCTGTCTTTCTGATGCAGCTATAGAAGTATTAAACTTCCCTCCAGGAAGCAGAGGCAAAAGAGAACTCAGCAAACCAATCAGGTCTACTGCCAGGTATGTGGACTGTTGCTTTTAAACTTCTTTGAGGTCTTGGCCCTTTGATTCAACACCTCCTTCAAACTGCTGCTCTCTCCTCCTTGC
This sequence comes from Anableps anableps, assembly GCA_014839685.1. Taxonomy (NCBI): domain Eukaryota; kingdom Metazoa; phylum Chordata; class Actinopteri; order Cyprinodontiformes; family Anablepidae; genus Anableps; species Anableps anableps. The sequence continues at coordinate 14,648,199 of CM026065.1, read as the reverse complement.
AGGCGAGAAGAGGCTGCACTGCGCCTGATGCTGGAGCGCAGAGAGGCAGAGCTGAGAGAGGCCATGAAGCTGCGCCACAGCCTCACCACTTTGCTGCACGCGCTCCGAGTCGACATGCAGCAGGTCAGAAAAGGGACAATTAACCAACATCCATGGGTCAGTCCAGAAAAAGAACTACTGCTAAACATTAGTAGGGAAACATAGCACTATTACTACTAATATTTATGTAAATTATATATATATGGCCTACTGCAGTATGTTTATTCCTAAAAGTTTGCAACTTTCACATTACAGGTGCATCTCAACAAGGCATCGGAAAGCTGATTTCATTGATTCAGTTTATAAAACTTCAACTCTATTTATTACCCACAGAGTGATTAATTTCCAGGCTTTCTTTCTGTTAAATCTAATCATGGCTTACAGGAAATGAAAAGCAAGAATTCACTTTTCAGTAAATTTAAATATTACATAAGGGGGGAAAAAATGAATTTTTAATGGAGAAATGTCAGCATATTGAAAAGTCTACATAATGTACTGCGTGTGGGGCTCATTTTTGCATGAAGTGCTGGATCACTGATATCACCTAGCTGGCACACTGCTCTGTGGTTCTGCTGAGGTGTCGAGGAGGCCCAGGTTGCTTTCATAGTGATCTTTAGCTTATCTGCATCTTTTTGTCCTGGGTGTTTCTTCTTCATCTGGACAATCCCCCACAGGCTCTTTAGATTTAGGTTGGGCAAATTGGCTCGCTTGTCAAGCAGAGCGATACTATGGTCATTAAATCAAAATATCCATTAATCACTATTAAATCAGAATATTCCACCCAAATGTCCACCCTGTGAATCTTCCCTAAACTCCTGAGTGGCCTATGCTTCACGATTCTCTCCAGACTGCAATTATCCCTGTTGCTGGTGCATCTTTTCACACTTTTTTTTTTTTTTTTTTTCCTTCCACTCTCATTTCCATGATTTTTCTTAGACTCAGGACTCTGAACAACCAGTATCTTTAGCAATGACTAAATGTCCTCCTTGTAGAGGGTGTTGACTGTGCTCAAAAACAATCAAACCAGTAGTCTTCTCCATGACTGTGGGTAACATTTGTGGCAACATGTCTGCATTTATCTATATCTTTATGTATAATTTTTGATAAACAATTTTGGGTTTTTATTTGCTGTAATCATAACAGAAATAGTTAATTATAGTGCAACAAATTTGATGGCTTTCATTTGTTTAATAGAATTACTGAAACTAACTTCAGAGACATTGATTTATTAAGATCCACCTGTAACTACAGACGTGGCTAAGCCACACTTTGAGTTTTATCGAAGGGAAAGTTTTAACTCTAGTCTTAAAAGTAGACAGGGTGTCTGCCTCACGGACTAAAACTGGGAGCTGGTTCCACAGGAGAGGAGCCTGATAACTAAAAGATCTGCCTTTTGTTCTACTTCTTAGAAACTCCAGGAACCACCAGTGAGCCTGCAGTCTGAGAGCGAAGTGCTCTGTTAGAAGCATATGGAACAATCAGATCTGTATGATTATTCAGATCTTTTGTATATCGAAGTAAATGTTAACTCTGTTCTGTTAGATAACAGGGAGCCAGTGAAGAGAAGCTACAATTTGAGAAATATGACTTTTTTATGATAAGGGTTTAATTTGAACTGAACTCTCAAACTTAAGTGGCTGCCGGAGTTTTTGAATGTTGCTCAAGATGGAGAGACAAAGCTAGCTGAAACTGAAGCAGCCCTTGGTGAGCACCTGACTGGAGGAGTCGTTCAGAGCTGGAGGCTGGTGCAAAAGAAGCTGCAAAGCATTTTGTCTGAAGGTGAACAAACCACAATAAATCTTGTGAGGCCTCCTGTAATCACAAACTGCTAGAAAATGGTTCTGTCTGCAGGTCAAACTGCTGCTGGTACCGACCACGATAAGCTCCTGGCTCAGCTGGAGACTGAGCTGAAAGAAAGTCAGGAGGTTGTCAGATTACAGCAGCAGCTTCTACAGGTATCCATCACCTTTCATTAAAGCTTTGAGTCATGAACGTCAGAGTGAGACCTGGTCTGGTTGCTTCTTGTAGGACAGCCTTGTCTCCACAGTCCCATCTGAACTCTCAGATTCCTACTTTTTGGAAGAGTGGGAACGTCTTCAGATGTCCTGGGCAGAGCTCACTCATCAGAGGAGGACGTTTGAAAGCGAGCGCCAAGCGTTTACTGAAGCTGCAATTCGACTGAGCCACGAGGTAAAACAGGGTTGGAATTAAACCAGCAATGGCGCTCTCCTGGGGTGCAATTCAAAGATCCGGTGCCATGGGGGGGCTTGTGTTTCAAAATGTGCAATTATTGAAATCTACACAAACTTGTTTTGCATCCACAGCGCCGTGATTTTGAACAACAAAGGGGCCTGTTTTTGAAGCAGCAGTATCTGTGTGACTCTCCCATATTTAATAAAGGAGCAACAAACATGAGGGAGAGCACTGCTTTCAGTGAGTAATGGTTGAACATGTTAGAATCATAAGTGAGGGCACTTGAAGGTCCAGATTGAGATAGTCAATTTATTCATTTTTGTCATCCAGTTTGAGGGTATGCATGTGTGTGTATATATTTATACACTTTTTGTTTTATGTTCAGCACATTTAGTTTTTCCTTTCAAATGTCTCTGGTGCAGATTTCTCCGGTGTGGGAGGAACTAGCATATCGGGCTGTCTTCCCATCACTCCATCATCCAGCGACTCTGGGAACATTGCTGCTCCTGGACTGCATGATGGAAGGGTCAGAGTTAAAACCCCCACCACACCTCAGCTGTACTCTGCTCTCAATCTGTCATACAATAACCGGTTAGTGTTTGTCCTTCCACTTAACCATGAAGTCAGTCAAATTTAATTTACAGTGCTTTACAAAGCTGTTTCCAGCTCTTGACCCCCCCCCCCCCCCTTTTTTTTTTTTTTTTGTCACATGTCACAAGTTTCAGTGTATTTTTATTAGGGGTGTTTTTTTTTGTGTAAACTGTTACAGCAATGTAATGCATAATTATGAAGCCAAAAGGAAAACAAATGAAAACCTTGAAAGTGCTGCACGGTCGTATTTGGCCAATTTTACTCTAAATCCAGTGTAGTCATTTACCTTTAGCAGCTTTTTTTTTTTTTTTTTTGGGGGGGGGGGGGCTTCCAGTTCCTTCTAAAGAAAAGTATCTCTAGAGAATGATGCTGCCATCGCTTTGTGCCACCTTAGGGCTGGGGTGTGTGTGCCGTGTAGAGCTTCTCAATTTAAGGACTGAAAAAGCTGCTTATTTTAAAACTAACTAAATGAGGTCATATCTTCATACCTGCTGCCATCACACTGAACGTTGTTCTTCTGTCCAGAGAAGCTGATCGCCGCGCAGAGATGTGGGAGGATGGGGTTGACAGGAGACCACACACACCCTGGCCTTCATATTTGGACTGGTCATTTTAATGTTTTATTGCTACAGTTGCAGTACATTCTACCTTTAATCTAGTCTTAAATTTAATAAAGGTGTTTATTTAAAAAAAAAAAAAAAAAAAACAAAAAAAAAAAAAACCTGGTTCTTAATCATTACACTGTTTTGAGATATTCATTGACTCTTACTATTTAAAAGTAAAATGGTCTCATGACCAAGACCCCTCCAGTCTCATATCTGCATTCAGATCTTTGATTTCTAACTTCAGTTTAAAAGCAAAAGAAACCATTACAGTCTTAATCAGGAAAGACCTGAAGTGGTTTCCTCCAAGATGGCAGTGCTGTTTTCTCAAATATCCCATAGATGGCATAAACACAAGGGGAAAAATTAATAAAAGACAATGAACAAATGTTTAAGGGACAAATAAAATGGCAATATTTCAACCCTTAAACATATTAATTTTTTTTTTTTTTTTTTTTTTTTTAAAATCCCATGTAAGAAACAAACTTCTCCCAATGACTTCAGCTTGTATGGGATATCTGGAAGAGGGGGGGGAACTACCAAGAGTCCTGGGGTCATTCTGGCAGTGAAATACCCTAAAACCATGAAGTATGGTGTTGCCTCTTGTCCAAAGGAGTGGCCTTATCCACAATTTTGTCTAAAAACAATGCTATAAATGCCAGGAAACTCACTCTTCAGATCCCAAATCCATCAGGAACCTGTGCGCAATCCTAAAAAAACAAAAATGGTGACCACATCGAAGAACTGATAAAGCAAGACTGGGTCACTATCAATCAGGATTCAGTCTGGAGGCTAATCTCACTTCACCAGGATGACTTCTTAAAAAAAAAAAAAAAAAAAAAACAAAACCTCAGATTAATTTTAGAGCCAGAAAACCAAAAAATCTTGACACATGAAGCATAAATGATTCATGATCTCAATTTTCACTGGTTATTCAAAGCAGATATCTAATTTTTGAAACAATTTCCTAAAATGAGTACTGTTTGAGTCTAGGCCACAAAACAAGATATTAACTTCCATATACAAATGATATAGCATATGTAACACCTGTGTCAAGGAATCAATTTTCTTGGCCCAAATTTATGTTTTAATGAGACTGTGTGGAATGGTTATGTGGATGCTTCTGGAAACAGAAAAAGAGGGAATGAGCACTTTTGCAGGAAAGATCAAAGCAGGAAATGAGCATGAACTCTATGGAAGTAAAGAGGTGAAAAGGATCGGTTTTCTCCTTGTTCACAAAAAATGTCAATTTCACATTACTGTAGTCCATTTAATTTTATTACTGTTTATCTTAATGTGCATCTGCTGGTTTCTATTTGCCTGCCACTTTGCTGCTGACATATTTGTTCTGTTTGTTTTTTTGTTTTTTGTTTTTAAAAAAGGTTGACATTGGAAATGTTGCTCTTTTGCATGAACTTGATGTATTTCTCCATAAACCCCTTTAAAACTTACTAAACGATAATTATAGAACTTCAGCAAACCATAGAAATATCTGACCAATGATCTAACAACACATTAAAGTTTGTGAAAGAAGATTCCTGTCAGTCTGACATGGTTCGGTCAAAACTCCAATGTTTTATTGGTCTCAATAACAATCAGATCCTGAAAATTAAAAGCTAGTATACGGTATTTAAACTTCTAAATATCCACGCGTGGCAGAAAGGCTCTGGCATCATGTGGAATATGCTTTGATTGGAGGAAACCGATACCTGCACGCTTTGTGCGTGAGCTCTCCTGATTGGCTGCTGGCACGCCTGGAGACTCCTGTGCCTAATAATCAATCACAGCTGTCTGCGCGCACCCAGCTGCACGTTTCTGTCGCTGTTTCACGTCTTTTTGGTAAAAGAAACAACTCGACAGACCAGAAAACCATACCCAGGAAGGTGACAGAATGAGTGGCATGGTGTTGGAGCTCTTTAACCACCTGCCGCACTTCATGGAGTCAAACAGCAAAACTTTTCAGCTCTGGAGGGATTATATGGGACTGTCGGACACGGTCAGAGAGATCCTGCGTCGGAACAGCGCCGCAGAGTCTGTCCCGCCAGCGCGCAAAGCGCATCACTCCCAGTCCGATCATTTCAGCGGAGCTTTAACATCGATGCGCATGAACACAGAAGCCTGTGAATCTCCGCTGGCCGGCACCATGGCTGTACTGAACCCAGAGGATATGTGTCGGGTCGCACCAGAATCAGCCAGTGCCGATCCGCTGCAGAGACCGGCGGGCTCCAGGTGTCGACCCAAGGACCGCAGGAGAACCACAAGTCGTTACAAGGCTCCAGCTCCAGAGCCGCCTGCGCGTCCTCCCTCTCCTGCGCGGATGTTCTGCAGCTTCTGCAAGCATAACGGTGAGTCCGAGCTGGTCTACGGATCCCACTGGCTGAAGAACCAGGCAGGAGAGGTTTTATGTCCCTACCTGCGCCAGTATGTGTGTCCCCTGTGCGGCGCCACGGGGGCCAGAGCCCACACCAAGCGATTCTGTCCCAAAGTGGACAGCTCCTACAGCTCGGTGTACACCAAGACCAGACGCTGATTTAACAGGTGGTCGTAAGACCCGCAACAAAAAGCGGCTTCCTTTTCCTCTTTGTGAGCATTTTAATTATAATTCAGCATCAGTGTGACTTTCACTTTTGTGTGTTGCTTGCTTTGTATTCTTATTTGCATGCTTTTGTTTTCTTGCATGTTTTCTGTTTGGAGTAATTTCATTTAAACGCTGTCTGTTTGCTGTTTGGATTTTTGTACAGTAACTCAAAGAACGACTGCCAGATATTATGTTTGGGAGGAGAGAGGAAAAAAAAAAAAAAAAAAAAAAAAAAAAAAAGGAAATGTTTGTTTTTGAATAGTTTTAGAACATGGTCAACACATGTCCAGGTTCATACTTCTTACCAAATGCATTGAAGGACTATAACGAAATCAACCCTCTGGGAGGACTTCCAGTTGCACCAGTATTACCTTTTTCTACAGTATATTTACATAATGTGACCATGTCAGCATTTTAAGCTTTTAAATGAGGCACCTTCTCTTCTTCTGTGTACAAGATTCTGGGAAACATTTTATTTGGAATATTTTCCGATTGTGCCACTCTAGCTCATGTAAAGTTTGTAAATATTTTTGTGGTTCCAGTTATAAACAAGTGGCTAAACTTAAAATTCCCCTTTTCATTTCTAGTGTAGTGACCAACACCTCAGATCTGACCACTTACACAACTTTTACGGTCCTATTACTTTGAAAATGCATCTTATACTTTGCCAAAATCTCTTATGGAGGTAATGTCCCTGAAGCTTCAACATGTGTTTAGGACCTTGCTATATAATTACAATCAAAGGCTGTCTGAATGCCTGTCTTGCATTTAAAATTCTTTTTAAATTTACAATTAGCAACATAAAAATGGTGGTAAATGTGTGAAAGGTAAGGCTGGGGTTTTGTTATAAAATGACTGAATGAGGAAATTGAGTGCAAGAGGCTTCTCCCAGCCAGGGAGAGGGTTTTTTTTTTTTTTTTTTTTTTTTTTTTGATCAGCTGGGGCTGTTTTTGTTTCTACAGTGTATCTGGAAAGTATTCAGTGTGTCACCTTTTTCCATATTGTTACAGCCTTATTTCAAATTATATTAAATGAATCTCTTTCCATGATTCTACCACAAATGCCCCCATTATGAGGTCAGAATTTTTTGCAAAGTTATTAAAAATAGAAAAAGATATTTAAGTATTTACAGCCTCTGCTTAATACTTTATTGATTCAGTATTTACAGCCTCAAGTCTTTTTGAATATGATGCCACCAGCTTAGCTCAGCCATCTTTAGGCAGTTTGGCCCGATCTTTGCAGTTCTTCCCAAGCTCCTTCAGGATGGAAGGGAGACGACTGGCAGCCATTTTCAGATCTATACAGAGATGTTCAATCAGATTCAAGTCTGGACTCTGGCTTGGCCCCTCCAGGACATTCACAGACTGGTTCTGAAGCCTTTCAGATCTTGGTCATGTGCTTTGCTGAGAAATGAACCGTCTCCCCAATCTGAGGTCAAGAGCGCTCTGGAGCAGGTTTTCATCCAGGATGTCTCTGCGTTCATCTTTCTCTATCCTGACAGTTCCTGCTACTGCAAAACTTCCCCTTAGGATGATGCTGCCACCACCATGCTTCACTGTAGGAATGATGAGCCATGCCTGGTTTCCCCCAAACATGACATCTGGCATTCACACCAAAGAGTTCAATCTTTGTGTCGTCATATCAGAGAATTTTGTTTCTCATGGTCTGAGAGTCCTTCAGGTGCCTTTTGGAAAACTCCACACAGGCTGCCATGTGGCTTTTATGACTGATTGGTTTTCATCTGGCTGCTCTACCATACAGGCTTAATCGGTGGATTGCTGTAGAGATGGTTGTCCTTCTGGAAGGTTCTCCTCTCTCCACAGAGGAACGCTGGAGCTCTGACAGAGTGACCATCAAGTTGTTGGTCCCTCCCTGACTAAGACCCTTCTCCTCGCTCCATCGCTCAGTGTAGACGGCCGGCCAGCTTTAGTTAAGAGTCCTGCTGGTTCCAACCTTCTTCCATTTACCAGTGATGGAGGTCACTGGGCTCACTAGGACCTTCAAAGCAGCAGAAATGTTTCTGGATCCTTCTCTGGATTTGTGCCTCAGAAGTCTGCAGACAATTCCTTTGATTTCATGCTTTGTGTTTGTCCTCTGACATGCACCTGTGGGACCTGGACCTTATACAGACAGGTGTGTGCCTTTCCAAATCTAGCCCAATCAGCTGAATTTACCACAGGTGGACTCCATTTAAGTTGTAGAAACATCTCAAGGATGATCAGTGGAAACAGCTCAATTTTGAGCTTCATGTCAAAGGCTGGAAGTACTTGCATAAATATGATTTCTTGGTTTTCTATTTTTAATACATTTGCAAAGCACTCAAACTGTTTTCCACATCATCGTGGTTTTTGTGAGTAGAGTTTTCAGGAAAACGATTAACATAATTTGGAATAAGGCTGTCACCTAACAAAATGTGGAAAAAGTGAAGCACTGTGAATACTCTCCGGATGAACTGTATGTCTGCTGTTTAAGAAATGGAATTAGAAAAAGAATATTTTTCTGGTTGGCTGGGAAATGTAAAAAAATATGGCGACAGGTTGTCCAAAGTGATCTTTTGATATGACTGGCCTGGCAATGTGTTCTGCTACATGTTTAAACAACAACAAAAAGAAGTCAGAGAAATATAGAACATGGAAGAGAACCCAACCGAATCAAAACCAACCTGCTCGTCCCTCAAAGTTTTGGTTGTGCAGCTGTTTGTGAACTATCTGTTTTTTTTTTTGTTTTTGTTTTTTTTTTTCTTCAAGCCCCAATGTTGCTCAACATAACTGCTTCTTAGATAATTTTTTTTTTTTCCTCCATGCATCTAATGTGGTTCTGAAATAATCCAATGATCTGGGTCAGATCATGTCACCACCTCCGTTCCACAGAACAACCTTCAGACAGAAAGTACAGAATGGTGCGTTTGTCCTTTTCAGCTGAGAGGAGCGTAGGAGCCACATTGGCTGAGGTCCAGTCAGTTCTGAGGAACAAAAAACTGAACAGCTCATGCAGTTTTGTCAGTGAGCCCTTTTATTTAAACTCTGGAGAGAGTTCAAGTAAACCTGTGATTAAAAGTTGGACATTTAATCATTTTATATAATATTCTAAATGTCAGATTGTTCCTTATCAATAGTAGTATACTTTTTCTTTGTTTAAATTGAGGCTATAGAGCTCAGTGTGATTATTAGATATAATCTTTAATTTAAAAAAAAAACCAAAAAACCCTCTCTTCGCAACCCTGCAAGGATACGCTTGTTCAGATAATGGGTGGATGGCAACAATTTGATTTACAATCTCTTATTTATTTAAATTATGCAATAAAATAACTTCCAGGTGATATTTCAATTGGTACCAGATTGATCAGTTTAATGAGACTGATCAAATTCTTGATATTAACATAGCTTAAAGCAGCTCATCGATCCTCCTATATTAGTCAAGTTAAGAACAGATTCTGGTCGCATGAATCTCATAGATTTATTGAGGAAGAACTAGATCATCAACATAGCCAAAGCAAACGTTCAGAAAATCAGAAGTGTGTGGAAAAACTTGTAAAATATTTTATATTTTTAATGTTGTCTTTTGTGCTTTACCAATGAACTCTAAGGGCAACAGGAGAACATAAGAACAAAATCTTCTGACAGTCTTCAACGTACAGAGCTTCTTGAAGGTTTACGCCGCAGGTTCTCCAGTTCTCGATGAGCGACCATCACCTTTCGACTAGAACAAAGAGGAAAAAACGGGTTTGAGCTTTCAATTTTAAGTTATATGTGTATATAAAGATCCTCTGCTAGATCCTTTAAAGCTTCACATCATGGGTTAAGGTTTTCAGTGACTGAACAGCAACATTAGATGAGGAAAGGTAATGAAAGCAATATTATTACCCATATGTGCACATTTTGAGGTGGACTTTTGCAAACAGAACCAAAGCAAAAATAAAATGACAAATACTGCACTTAGCAAATATTTTAGAAATAAAAAGATAATGCACTTTTACAGTTGTGAGGTAGTATTCACTGCACAATGAGTATGCATGCTGGAAAGAGTTCAGTAGCATATTGCCTAGTGGGTCAAAGGTGTCCATCAGGTTTACTCTCCAGGAGCTGAGGGTGTACAGTTACTTGCAAGTATGCATGCTCCTTGAAATTTCTCACTTTTAGGCACATTACAATTATTAACCTCAGTGTATTTTATTAGGATTTTATGTGATAGAGCAATACAAAGTAGAGCATAATGAAGGAAAACCATTCATGGATTCCAAGTTGTTTTTTTTTTTTGTTTGTTTGTTTGTTTTCTAGGAATCCCCTGCAATAACAGCTTGAAGTGATTCTACAAGCTTTGCACATCTAGAGACTGACAGCTCAAGCTAAGACAGACTGAACAGAGAACATCAATTTTAAAGGCTTACCATAGATTTTACATTGGATTTATGTCTGGACTTTGACTGGGCCGTTCTAAAACAGTAACATGCTCTAAACCCTCTCATACTGAACATGGGAATCTCAATTCTTTTGTGGTCTCTAACAGGTTTTCTTCCAGGAGTGGCCTTATTTATCCAAAATTTATAATCCCATTTATTCTGACCATTTCTCTGCTGAATAAAAGCATGCCTGCAGCATGATGCTGTCACCGCCATGTTTCTGTGTGGTGAGGACATGTTCAAGGTGAAGAACAGTGTTGATTTTCCACCACACACAGCATTTTGCATGCATCTAAAAAGAATCATTTTTGGTCAAATCAGATCACCTTTTTACACGTTTAGTGTGTCCCCAACATGGTTTATAGCAAAGTGGACTGAATACACATTTTCTTGGTATATAACATAAAGTAAAATATGTTGAAGTTTGTGGTTGTAATGTGAAAAAGTTTCAGGAATATGAACACTTTATCTCCACTTCGTCTCTTTCACATGGCGGTGAAAGAAACGATCATGTTCATGATCCAAGCGAACTTGGTTGCTGACGATGATGATGATCTCCTCTACGGTGTTACAGTGTGTGTGAGCTACTTCGTTTTGCTAGCAATCAGTGCCACATTGTCACTATGACATGACTCCACCAGGTGATAAACACCCTCCCTGGTCATGATGAGGTCCACTGCTGTGGTTTCATCCATATACTTCCCAGTATGGTTCCCTACAAGGCCTCTGTGAGTCATCAGGGTTAGCAGCAGCGGCCTCAGGAACTAACCCTGGGGGACCTGGTTCTAAGGAAGACGACACTGGAGATAAGGATTCCCCGCACACAGACTGGGGTCTATTTTTCTCAAGCAGTCAGTGGCAAATAAAAGTACTGAAGCCCAGGAAGGACATTTAGTTCACTAATTTCCGTGAGTTGATAGTGCTTGAAACTTAAAACCCCTTAACTGTCATGAGGGCACCAGTTTCCTCGTGGACCCATAGACTAACAGGGAAGCATTTTGAGGGTGACAGCTAAGGGGTTAAGCTGAAATCCACCAATAAGATTCACAGGTCTTAACTTCTAGAGGAGATGAAAGCAGGTGGAGATAATGGAGTTTATATTAACAGGTTTTTAAACCATCAGTCCTGTGCATCTCCTTAATAAAAGCATCTGACAACACAAAAGAACGCCACCTGTCACGTTCTTGTTACATCAAAGCTTAACTTGAAGTTTTAACAAGGCAAGATTTACAGCTGGCAGAGCAACTGCAGCCAATCAGAAGACAGAAATAGGTGTGAAGTGGATCAAAGTAGTGAAGGGTAATAAAACATATCATTCCATAGGGAGTGAGGAGACTGAGCTGAATAAAGAGGAGAAAACAGGACAAAAGTAGCAAAAACGAAGCGTAAAAGTAGACAAATTAGTCGAAAGAAATGGTTTCTACTAACTTCAGAGAGGAGAGTTCTCTGATCAGTCCACAGATCAGCTCTGTGGCGTCTTCAAGACAGTCTGATGGGTCAGGTTCTTCCTTCCTTTCCTCACTGGATAAGAGCAAAATGTTGGTTGGATCATAAATATGTGATTAAATTCATGATTTTATAACTTACAAGCTTATTAAGTGTTTAAAACTTTAAATATTCGGTTTTTTTGTCCACTTTTGGTCTCATGGAGGGATTTGCTTTCTTTTGAAAAAACAAAGATATACAATTTTTACTACAAATTATTCTCAGAAAATTGGCCGAATTAAGATCATGTCCATGCACTGCACAGTCGGAGCGGAGTTGACCTTAGCCCAGGTAAGATGCTTCTGACATCGTCTCTGGTTCAGGAGATGCTTCATGCAAGGAGTGAGACAGTCACACACCATGTCCTGGATACATCTGTGTGTGGTGGTTCCTGAAGCTCTAAATCCAGCTGCAGTCCACACCTTTTGAATCTCCTGCAAATTCTTGAATGGGCTTTACTTCACCATCCACTTAAGGTTTCGGTCATCCCTGTTGCTTTTTAGCACACTTTTTCCTTCCACTAAACGGTCCATTACCATGCTTGGATACAGCACTTTATAAACATCAGTGCTGTGAGAAAGTGAATTTTGGGTTTCCATTAGCTGTAAGTCATGATCATCAACATTTAATAATGTAAATGCTTGAAGTATATCACTCTGTGTGTAATCAACCTATTAATGGCTTTCCTCTTTAAAATGAAACTGCTGAAATAAACTGACTTTTTGATTACATTGAAACTCATCAACATGCACCGAATTCCTGTCCGACTGATCATCTTTGATTTGTTTCTTACATGAGAACAATGGTGTTCAGCTGCGAGTCCGACACGTAATCTAAGCATTCAGACCCCGACGACTCCTCCGGGTACCTGGTTGGAGCGCCCTCCGTGTGGACGACAGAGGGACCAGCAGCAGGATCGCCGTTTGGATCACACTGCGCAAACAAAAATAAATCTAATTTCAATAGCTTTTAAACACACACAGGAAGCTTTCGATGAATATGATGTACAGTGCTTTCTTAATACCAATGATTCAGAGCTTAGTTTCACCTGTAAAAATTACATCAGCTACTGAGCTAAATATTTACAGTTTTGTGTTAGCCTACCTAGATAGGCAAGAAATGCTACACTAAAACTGTTACAATGTACAAAACACAAAAAACTGTATTTATTTGTTTCAAGGAGTAAACTATTAACTTATTACTTTGGGTTTCAAGTATTTCTGTTATTTAGTTCTAACAGAAACACAATGAGTAACTATCTGAGAACTTTATATTTTCTATATGGAAATGGTTCATTCCTTAATTTTGGTCTAACCTTTCTTTTTTACTCAGCTCTTACTCTCACTTATTTTCTGTAACTACTAATATTATGCTACAATGAGGAAGAAGAAGGTTTCTAAGTCAGAGTCATTGAGAGTAAGAATAAACTAGAGTTTTCTTGGTCTAAACTCCCAAATCCTCCACTATCCTTCCCTCATAATGTGCATTTAAATTATAGAAAACCCATTAAAAATGGACAAGATGGAATCATTTCTAGCTGAGGGGAAGGAGGGCTTGTATGGGCAGGTTTTAAAAAGCAACATCAATGTTAGGATCAAACAGTAGTACTTACACTGTAATTCATCTCTTGGACAGTGGGAGCCAGTGAAGCCTCACAGACGTTCTCAGAACCACAGTTTAAGTCTGCAGAGCGAGTCGCTGCAGAGGAAGCTCCTTCTTCAGCTCCATCATCACAAATCACATCAGTCACCTCTAGTTTGCTCTCATCTGATGTCCCGTCCACACAGAGTGTCTGTGGAGGAGCAGCATCAGCATCACTTTCTTCCTGTTGCTTTGCACAAGAAGTGTTGAGAGAATTTGTTTGTTCTTTTGGTGACAAATCTTCCCCTGTTCTGGTTTGGGTTTCAGGCGTTTGAGTCATTTTGCTGGGGGTGGCCTCCTTGACTTCTGGTGGCTGCAGATTCTCCAGATGTTTCTCTTCTCCTTCCTTTGCAGGCTGTGTTGGTTCTGTGCTGCCACTTAGTTCTGGATCAGTCAAAGAGATTTCTTTAGCCTCAGAATCTCTTCCCTCTGAGCAGCCTGGGTTACTTGTGGTCCTGGTTCCATCCGAGCCGGTCACAGCGCTGTGGACATCGGCTTCAGCTCTGTGTTGAAGGTAAAGGTATGTGTTAGGGTCACACATTTTAGTGCATTTTTGTTTTTATGAAAAATGAAAGAAACACATTTAGAGGCCCTTGTAAAAGTATTCACACCTATTGTACTTTCATGTCACTTTACAACCACAAACTTCAGTGTATGTTACTCGGAATAGAAATATACATTATTTTCTCATTTCTTTTACAAATACAAATCTGAAAAGTGTGGCGTTCATTCATATTCTGCTCCCTTTATGTATTGTAAGTGTTGTTTTATTCAGCAGAAACAAAGAAGCTGCTCAGAGTTTATGGGAAGCTGGATGGAGCTAAAAACAGGGAGATAATGGAAGAAAACCTGTTGGATGCTGCAAATGACTTCTGACAAGAGATGAGGTTCACCTTCTAGCTGGATAATAAAGCTAAACATACAGATAGAGCTCGAATGAAATGCGTTAGATCAAAAGATAATTACTGTATGTCTTAGATTGGCCCAGTCAAAGTCAGGATCTAAATCCAATTGTTGTGATTGCAGAAGGCTGTTCAAAAAAGTATTGATGCAGTGGTGCTACTGCAAATGCATGACGCACTTTACAGATTTTATTAGTGATAAATTTAAGAAAACCACGTATCCTTTCAACTTCTACTTCATAGTTGTGTCCACCTCCTGGATCGTATTGAGTAAAGATTAGATGTTAGATAGATGTTAGAAAAATAAAACATAATTTGCCAAGTTGCCGATTTGCTCTGCTTTGTGTTGGTCTGTTACATAAAACCCAAATAAAATATGTTAAAGTTTGTGGTTTTAACATGAAAAAATGTGGAAAAGGGTTAGAAATGCTTTTTCAAGGCACTGTTTATACATTTTAAAACCTTCCACTTTTTCACTTAAATACATTCCAGAAATCCGCTCAAGTCATTTATAATAAACACATTGCTTAACTGCATGTCATGAAAATGTAAAAAGTAAAACATACTGACCGGTAATCATCTCCACCGTGAGGAGGCCGAGGCTCTTCCTCCCTCTCCTCTATGACGTCTGCTGAGATGTGAGGCGGTGTCGACTGTAAATGGGTTGGGGAGACATCTTCCTCTACAGCTAAAGGCTCAGAGGTTTTATCACTTTTGGGTTTCTCTGCGCTCCCTGCTCCGTTTTGTGCGCTGCCATGCTGTCGTACCAGTAGAAAGTGACTCCGTTCCTTCTCTGTCAGACCACACATGCCCATCCTTCGCTTCTTCTTAGCCGGTAAACCCGCCGCTGACTCCTTGACCCCGCTCATGCAAAAGCTCGGGTCATCGTTGTTGGAGTCTTGATTTCTCTTCAAATTTGAGCCTTCCTCTTCAACCGCTTGCTTCTCCAAAACAGCCTGGCAGGGTTCGCTGTCGCCTTCAGAGGCGGGCACAAACATCTGGGGTTGCCTTGGTGATCTGCAACATGCTTCTGAACGTGTTTCCTTTCCGTTGGTACAATCAGGAGCTTGTTCACCGCATGTCTCCAGCTCAAAACAATGGTTAGGATCATAGACAGTAGTCTCTTCTTTCTCCTTATTTCCCATGTCTGTAGCATCTGTACCTTCTGAATTGTTTTCTAAGTTGGAATCATCTGGTTTCGAGAGACTGAACGGCTCCTCTCGCTGTATATCTGGGACTGCTGCACTATGTTGGAGATCGGACTGTAGCAGATTGTCACCAGCTTCTTTAATATCTCCTTCTGTATCCTAATAATTAAAGAGAAAGTCTGATTTGTCAGTTTGCTTAAATGTAATACAATTAGGGGCTCTGTTCAAGTCCTAAACACCTTTCGAAGGGGAGCAGCTTGGACATCATGTGTCTGGAATGGTTCATCAGTTGAACAGGCCCTCTTCCTTGAACTCAGCGATCGAGTCTGGGGTGGAGCCATGTCCTCTTAAAGAATATAAAAATGCTCATAATCAATTAAAGACAGTGAGAGGAACCACTTATATATTTAGTCTATTAATTTAATCCAGAAGGCTGTGATGGACAGAATCAACAGGGAGTAAGTGAAGGGCTTGAATCACGGTCAAGAATTTCACCAGAAATTTAAACACCAGTTCAGAACATTTCTAAAAGCAGAACCTCTTTAGGGGAAAGTCACAGGTCTGTCGTGGTGAGGCTATTTTTGACCTCCTTCTATGTCCACTGCATTTACCAGAGTAAAAACAAAAGTATCAGGGTAGAAATTCACTCTAGATACTGGTCCTGGTAAGGAGGTAGTACTTTTTCATTTACTTACTGGGCAGCAGGTGGAGTTCTGTGGAGGCAGAGTGCTAAGCATTTTGGATTGTAAATAATAAATAATTCCTATATTGAATCATCATTTGATATGTCCCTAATAACAAACAGATACGTGTAATCATTTGAAGAGATGCACCAATATGAAAATTTTGGGCTGAAATTGATATTATTATTGCTGTTATGGGCGATAACTGATATTTACCAATATTATATGTATTATATATGTTTCCCTACCCTTCCAACACTGGAAAAAATGACCACACTGTCTACATTGCTGCTCTACTTCACTTAAACGCCTCACAATCCTGCACTACATCACTATGACTGCCACATGATCACCCCCCCACCCCACCCCCGAAACACATACACAAAGGACAACAAGACGGAAATAAATATTGGTTATTAATATCACCAATTAATTAATTACCAATACCAATATGTTAATTGTATATGTAAATACAAACACATACCATACCTTTCATATTTTAATTAGAGAAAATATTAAAATTGATGTGTAATTTTCCTTATATACACCACTGTTGGTAAAGTACATTTACCAGTGAAGTATATTAAAAGTTATGTTTTGAATGTGACAAAGTGTGAAAAAGGTCAAGGAAAATAAAACATTTTGCAGTGGAGTGTTTATAAACAGATACATACAAATTAATGGCCCATATAAGGGTTTTTTTCTTCAACAGGTTTTCCCCCCCAAAAATGAAAAAGTGTTAATCTTTGCTTTCTCTTTGGTCATTTCTGTCATCTAAAAGAAAGAAAAACGTTTATTAAAGACATGATAGGATACAACACAATGCAAACAGGATTTTAACATTTACTTTAACGATAGTCATAAAATGATTTTAGGGCAAACAAAGGCATTTACAACGAAACAAAATATTTTCAACAAAATATTTGGGCATCGACTAGCTAGCAATTACACTGAGCTAGCACAGTGGAAAATTGTCGTGAACATAACCGGGGTCTTCAGTGAAGTTATCAGTTGAGTTCGAACGACATTTTGTCTTATTTCCTATTAGGTATTTTACAATATTTGGGTATATTTTTAAAACGACATTTTTTTCACCAACCTGAAACTGCTCACCTGAGCTGCGTGTGTCTTTAACAGGACCGAATGTCACTGTTTTACGTCATCAATGGGCGTGTTTTCGGCCAGTCGTAAAGCGCCATACAGGAAGTAATTTACACGGCTTACCGTTCTTGTTTTGACAGCTCAAATTAAGCGTTTATACAGATGTGTACCCCTCTGTGTGTATCTGGTTAGAGTTTTACGGAACGAGTTTTTGATCTGAGGAACCGAGCTGAGCAAAACATCAGTCAGTGAAGCTGTGAAGGTAAAACAGTGAGAAAATGCAAAAGCTGTGGAGTTTCTTTTAGCTGGAAGCTAACAGGAGTGGAGACGCTAACATGAAATATGACAGTTTGGATCATTTTCTCTGCCGCATTATTTCATCACTTTGTTATTACTTTCCTGAATTCAATCTTTTTAACTCATTTTATCCCAGGTGTTTACAGTCTATGAGTCGTAGCAGAAACCCTCCTCCCCGGGGTCAAGGGGCAGCCAGAGCCAAACAGGTAATACCCGTCATATCTCATAACCAAATTTGTGAATTGTGCCTAGCGTTAATTTACTGCTAACCGATAAAATTGTCATCTAGATCTAACTAAACGAAAAACTGCCCAGTGGAAAAGTACTGCGTTGATGTTTCAGCTGACAATAGATTGGAGGCATTTTTAGTCATGGAGATGTGTCTGATTCATAAAGTTCAAATGATCAGTCAGTATTAAAAGGAAATGAAACATCTAAGGAGACTGCAAAGAATACTGGAATTAAATGAAATCAAAACGTGGAAGAATAACTAGGGCGCAGCCCACCAAAAGCCACAGAATTGTGTGAAATCAAATCAAATCAAATTAAAAAGTACTTTCAGATCAAGCCACAGTGTTTAAAAAAAAAAAACAAACAAACAAAAAAAAAAAACATTAGTAAAATACAAGATGCCAGAACTCAGTAGCTATCAATAATAAAACTCTGTATGTACTGGAGTCTAAAGAGCATTAGATTTAAAGGATCCACCCATCAGATCTTCATGTGAAAATAGTTCATGGAGCAATTAAAGCAGGTCAAGATCCTGACTTAATAAAACAAATCTGTGCTGTGATCAAAGCTTAAAGTGATCCAATGTGAATTTAAAGTGTGACGTTTTGTCGAGGTCGAGAATATTAGCTTTATATGTAACTCAGCAGCTCTCCTTCTGTCTGGATGTCAGATGGGGCTTCTTCTCGACCTTACCCCGGGCGGAGGGATGGATGATGATGGAAATGACGAGGACCTGGAGGCAGAGCTCCTCAGTTTGGTGGGAGGAGGTGGAAAAGGAGGGAAAACACAAGGAAAGAAAGGGGAAGGAAGATGTGAGTGTACTTCTCTTGCAGATCTATAGATATCAGGGAAAATATAAACAAACCCATCTGCTGAGGGATTAGCGGGAGCCTTGGAAACCCAAACTCATAGTTTGTTCATTTCTCTTAAAGAATTAAAAGGTGAGAAATTCTTCCATCAAACGATACAGGGCAAATAATGGCCAAGTTACAGAGGGATCAACTGCATTTCATGTTTTTATTCTTTAGACTGAAAACACAGGAAATGGAATATCGGTGAAAATCAAAGAGAAAGACTACTGTGATCTTTTCTGAAGTTGTTTTTGATTATTTCTTTTCAGCTCCTGTTCCAATGGCTGAAATTGAGCGAATGGCGGCTCTTTGTATGAAAGATCTGGACAATGAGGACATGGGAGATGAAGATTTGGATGATGAAGACCTGCTGGTAAAACACACATTTTTCATCTATTTTAGGTTTTTAAACCTTTTTTTGATCATTTTAAATTACCCACAGTATTCCACATTTGACTTTTTGGCTCTTATAGTGTGAAAATGATCAGGAATTATAACTAATGAATTATCTTTTAGTTCTTAACTTTTATTTTGGTGAATTTAATGTGCTATGAGTCCATCCTTCGGAAAAGTTACATTTACCCCCTATTGTTTGTTTCTGTTTTTACATTTTAAAGTCTAAATAGTTAATCACCAGGCACCTCTGGTGAGGATGTGCAGATAGCCTTTCAATTATTTAATCCTCTATTACAGCAGCATAATCTTGCACTAAAAAAATGTTGAAAAATCCAAGCTTATTCAGAGTTTTTCCATGGCATTTAGGTCTGAGGACTGAGCTATCCATTGAAGAAGGTATATTTTGTGTCTGGGGAACAATTTCTGTGCTGATGTGGTCAAACGATCCAGTGGCATCCCGATTCAGGTTACTGATAAAAGCCACAAAATTTTTTATCTAATTTTCTTGGTTATTCAAAGAGTTCCCAGGCCCACAGCGTCACAGATCCTCTACCATGCTTATCATTAGGCATGAGTTGCTTTTCTACGTGTCCAGCCAACCCCACCTGGATTGATTGTTGCCCAAAATCTCAATTTTAGTCTTATCTGACCAAAGCCAACAGGTCTCATTAAAGTCCCTGTAGATTTTAAGAAGCAGCACGTTTGTGTCTTGCGTTGATAGGACCGAAGATACTTTTTGAAATCATGATATATTTCCTAAACAATTGGCTGGCATGTAAATAGTCTCTAATGGTTGTTAAGGAGACTTAGTGACACCAAGATGCTGCTCTGGGTCCTTTTCTAGAGTTGTGGCTTAAAGAAATAACTCTCATATTTATGCTACATGGAAATAGAAAACCATGGATTACCAAATATAAGTTCCTAAGACCTCTGATCACTTTTAAAAAGTGAAATTGAATATCAGAAAATGCTGAGCTTATATTACTGATTTTAAAATGAAAAAAACCAAGTTATTTGTTGCTGTAGGAATTTGTTCTACTGAATAAAGTCACCTAAATTAAAGGTTGGATTTCTTTACCAATCATGCTAATAAATGTGAACAACTCTGTAGACACAACAGTGGGTATTTCTTGCTCTATTCACAGGCAGAACTAAATGAAGTGTTGGAGGATGATGAGGGGGACACCCCTGCTCCTGCTCCAACACCTCCCGCCGCCACTCCCACTGTTCCTAAAGTGAACATCACTTCTCCCAGCGCACCCAGTGGAGCATCAGGGTTGGAATCTCGCCTGTTGGAGCGCGTTGATATGTATCAGAAGGCTATATCCAATGCCAAGGCTGCAGGCGAGACTAGCAAAGTTCGAAGATATGACAGAGGGTTAAAGGTAAACTGATAAAATGAAAAGGAAAAATTCCCCATGTGCAACATTATGGTTCTCTATTAATATACAGATCGACTCTGTGTATTTATATTTGTGTTCTCTAATTGTAGACGTTACAATCTATGTTGATGTCAGTGAAAAAAGGAAAGCCAATCAATGAAGAGGAGATTCCTCCTCCAGTTGCCATTGGAGCAAAATCAAACACTCCGGCCGAGTCTGAACCCGTTAAGGAACAAGAAGCGCCTGCGCTGATTCCCTCCCCTCCTTCTAATCAGAAACCACCGAGGGAGCCGGCTCCAGAAGCTCTGAACACTAAACCTAGACAACTAACACCTCCCCAAAAACCAGCTGCTGCCATCACCCCAGAAACGCCTGCCATCTCCCCCCTCACCCCCAGCCAACCTAATGCCCAGCACTCAGGTAACTGAGAACACTTTTCTGTTGTGGGCTGGGTGCATAGAAACATCTGGCTTCTGTTACGCTTCTCCATCAGAATGGAAACTAACACGTATTCATGCTTTCACTCCATGTAGAGCTGAAACAGGCAGTGCTGTCCAGACAGAGGGAGTATAAGATGGCTGCCATACAAGCCAAGCAGGGTGGTGACATCAACCTGGCCAAACAGCACTACCTCACTGCCAAGGTAACACAGCAGTACCAGCTCGAGCAGATCTGTTTGCATAAAACTGACAGCGAGTCAGCTCGATATTCTGTCCTCCATCACTGTAGAAGCTCGACTCGATGGTGGAGTCTGTGGACCGAGGGGAACCAGTGGAAATGAGCTTGTTACCTCCCCCTCCAGGTGATTCTATGCCACTGTAGTTACATATACACTTGCTGCTAAAAATACATTTATATCAGTTCAAATGGAAAACAAGATTAGGAACTTGACAAATGTCTCAGTTGAGGTTCAGGTAACAGGAACAGCTGTTATCTCTTCTGTTCTGATCATGTTATGAATTCAGGATTAAAGGCTGGAGCCAGTGTTGGGAACTTTATTTTCTATGTTTATTACAAGACACATAAGAACTAAATTAATGGATTCATTTAGACAAAGCTCCTGGTTATATATGTTGATTTTATCACAACTTTTAAATGTTGCAGCCAAGCTTTGCAGTGAACCTTTAATCTGGGATTCTGTTTTAGTTTTAGAAACGTTTAATTTGCATCTTTGAAAGTCAGTCCTGCCTGATGTACTGAACACATTCAGCATTACTTGATGAGTCGCAGGTATAACTAAACGGACTGATTGAACTGCATGGTAAAATATTCTGATCACAATATTCTGAATTAATATGCTCGTCCTTAATAAGTGCCAGGAAGATGAGCTAGATCAGTTCAATTTATTACTTATTAAATAAGCACTGGCAAACCCTAAATAGTACTGTAGGTAGGTAGGCCATTTAATTTTGATCAGATTTATTTATTTCACTTTATTAGGTTTTTGTCACTAAGGTAACCAGTGCTTACCCCTGGAGTGTTCTCTGATTATCTGCAGGAGATGCAGTGGAACAGCAGAGTGCACCTGTTCCTCCTCAGACTTCTTCCAAACCCTCTGCAGCTCCTCCTACTCCCACCGCTCCTGCCGCTCCTGCACCCACCCAGATAGCCAACAGTAAGGTTCCTCCTTTTGTAATGGTGCATTTTTAAATTTTCACTATTTTCTTCTCCAAAAAAATCTAAAACATATAACCTGTATAAAAAGAAACCCCCCCTTCCAAAAAAAAAAAAAAAAAAAGGAAAAAAAAACTACAATAAATTTATCTCTTAAATGCAGTCGTGTAATCTCACACGAAAAACTGAGATTTGAGTAGATTTAAGAAGTATTTTTTGTTTATTGTTTAAAACAAACTAGCATATAATAAATGAAGTTAATATTTTTAAGGCATATAGATAAACAGACATCCACATGTTCTGTGTTGAATGTTTGAGTGGTAGCTCAGATGTTGTTTTTGAGCTGGGAAAATAACATCACGTTAAATTTAGCCTACATCAGCATTTGTGTTTGTGCTTTTTAAAGACCTTCCTGCTCCCAGCAGCGTAGCAGAAGCCCTGAAGCAGAGGATGGACATTTATAAGCAGGCAGCAGAGGGAGCCAAGAGCAAGGGAGATGATCGGAAGGCTCGCATGCACCAGCGAATTATAAAGGTAGCCTCAATACCGTCTTTTGTTTTTCCCACCATGAAAACAACTTCATCATGCTTACTGAAACTAAATTAAAGAAACCGTTACATGGCTTGGGTGTGTTAAACGCGTAACATTTATGACTGGCTTTTTTTTTTTTTTTTTTTTTTTCTTTTAGTCTCAGTAACTCAGAGGTGTACATTTGGCTGGAAAGATTCTCTTAAGCTCTTGGCCTTATCTAGCTTATTTAACCTCATAGGTGTTGTCTTCAGTTTCTGGTGGGCCAAGCCTAATCAATATAACTTTAACTTTTTTGACACATTGGGTCAAATTTACAAAATCTTCGAGTGCTAAAGGGCTCCAAACTTCTTTTTGAGCACCTGTTTATTTCAAAAATTGCATCTCAAGAAAGATCTGATCTCAGGCTCTCTGAGTTGACAGAGTTTGCATGGATTTAGATAAGATATAACATATTTAGGGAATGCTTATCATGCTATTATGCCCTTTTGCTTAGTCATGGCAAGTCATGGTAGTCATGGCATGTTTGTATGATGTATTTTGTGTGCAAAAAATACCATCTGCTGAAAGCTGATGGTAAATTTGACATAGGAGAAAACGGGGGGTCTGCTGCGTCGCTTGGTTTTAAAATTGAGTCGGGGATTTCACAGAAGATTGAAGAATTGATCCTTTCTTATGTATGTGTGCCTGATATTTTTGCAAAAAAGCATTTTTAAATCACATAGATTGTCTAAAATGTGCTCAAAATCCTGATAAAACCATTGTAATTGCAAAACATTCCAATAGCTGCTTCTCATGCAGAGGTTGGCATAGAGAATTCAAACAAATCAACATCAGCCTCGGGTTGATGTGGCAGACAAGCGCATAGCCAACACCCTTCAATAGGCCAAGAAACCACAAGAATGTATTTTTATATTCTGGCAATACATATTTTTCACACACCGCATAGTTTTCAATTCAATCAATGGTTTTTATTTTTGAATGAATCTGTGAGGAGATTTTCTTCTGTAACTGCAGCACTGCATGAAAAACATCCAGATCACCTTCAGAAAGAACGATCTTAATGTGATTCCTGCCTGAAACCGACAGATGCTGTTACGTTTTGAGGGTTGGGTTGTCAAGTCAGGACGTGTAGCTCACTGCAAGAAAATGTGTCTCTTTGATCACTTTTACATCTGCTGTGTTTGTGACTGAATCAACTTCAATAGTGAGCTGATTTAAAAAAAAAAAAATGAGATGCAGATTGCTCGTATCTGCAGGACGTGATTTCCTGACTGGATCTGCATGTCTGCTTTATGAGTCCATTTGCAGATATGAAGGTGTTTGTAAAACCTGTGCAAAAATTGAGCAAATGGCATTGATTTTTCTGTTCTCCCTATGCATAGTTTTGAAATTTATATCAGTAAATTATTTTCAAATGTTTTCTTGGAAATAGTACTCACTTAACTGGCGGCTTTCTGTGACTTCCATTGATCTTGGGCTGTCAAAATGTTGATGTTTTTTTAACCACTACTTTTATATCAGTTCTGAGTTATTTGCATTGACCACTTTTGTTTTGGTTGCCTCTTGTTCTTTCAGTAGAGCCTCCCAGAGTATTTTTTTTATTTTTTATTTTTTTAAGTCAAAACCATCCATAATTCTCTCCCTTTTTTTTCTCTCTGTTAACAGCAATACCAGGATGCCATCAGAGCTCACAATGCAGGCCGACCGGTCAACCTGTCCGATCTGCCAGTGCCTCCTGGTAACTTTCTGAATATTTTGTCTCAGGTTTTGGCTCCAGTTGTTTGACTTGTTAAGCTTGTGTGTGTGTGTGTGTGTGTGTGTGTGTGTGTGTGTGTGTGTGTGTGTGTGTGTATCTCTTTTCGCCAGGTTGTCCTCCTCTCCAGGGCTCAGAGGGAAGTCAGCAGAACCTGATAGGTGTCCTGGAAACAGCTATGAAAATAGCAAATCAGGATGCCGACGCAGATGATGATGGTGACGATGAGGATGGGCAAAAAGAGGTTGCCAAGGTGGGGATGAAAAAGATGAGTGCTGCACAAAATGGCCCAAATGTTCCAGTCCAGCCAGGAAATCTGATTGTCTGTGGATTAAAGAAAGAAATGCTTCATTTTGTGCCAGTTCAGCTCCTGCAGCTTCAAAGGAAGTTGTTTTCTTTTAAAAAATCAGTATCGTTTCCTGCTCTGCACCTCCTACCCACTGCAGGAGTGTTTGGCCATTTAATTACCCTGTAATAAAGCGATAGTAAGAGAAACATGCTTTCATATAAATGTACGATATGTTAAATTTGTCTCTATTCTAAGCTGTTCCCATAGTTTAAGATGAAACTATGACCCAGACGTGTTTGTAGAAGTATTTAGTTTGTCTAATGACTTTCCCTTCGGTAGCCTGCAGTACGTCCACCTGTGCAGAAAGCAAAGTCTCCGGCTCCCCCAATCCCTGCAGGATCCTCAGCTCCAAAACTGGGACCTAAAGGTTGGTTCAAAACTCTGCAAGGTCTATTTACAGTGCTTTACTAAAGTAAACATAACCCTTGAACTTTTACCACTTTGTAACATCATAACTTCTAACGTCAATTTATTTTATGAGTTGCCATGCAAAGTAGTGCATAATGAAATGGAAACAGAATAGTTTAATTAATTAAATAAATAACTTCTTCATTTACTTATATATATTTTAATAAATGGTTATCTGAATTTGTATTCAGCTCCCACTATTCATTTCTTTGCAGAACCACCTTTCACCTCAGTTACAGCTACAAGTTTTTTGGGGGGTTTGTTTCTACCAGCTTTGAAGATCTAGAGCCTGAAATGTATGTCCAGTAAGATGTGTGCTGTGACCCCTACATGACTTGCAAACATTAAACAGAACTTCTTATGGCATTCTTTCAAGAATGGCTTTCTTCTTGCCATTAAGGTCAGATTTGTGGAGTCGATAACGAGAAGTTGTCCCAAAAGAACAGCTTCTCATTCTTGAGGTGTGGCTCTCTGTCAGAGTGACCATGAAACTCATTGCTGCTTCCTTGATTAATGCTTTCCTTGCCCTGCCTGGTAGTTTAGTTAGACAGCCAGTTGTTGGCAGGTTTGCAGTTGTGCCGTACTCTTTTCATGTTCTCAAAATGGATTGAGCAGAGCTCTGTGACATGTTCAGAGCTTGAGATGTCGTTTGGTAACCTGACTCTGCTTTAAACTTCTACGCAATTTTCTTCCTGATGATACTTTTTGTTCTCTGATGTTCTCTAACAAACCTGTAAGGCCTTCACAGAATGGCTGGATTTATACTAAGTTTAAATTACACACAGGTGAACTCTGCTTACCAATTGGATTACTTCTGAAAGCAATTGCTTGCATTAGATTTTCTTTAGGGGTGCCAGAATAAGGGACATGAATGCAAATGTTGTTGTATTGTTGATCACAAGCAATAATATGACAAAATGTGGAAAAGTTTCTGGGGTATGAGTTCTTTCGCACCGCGCTGCTCATGCCTGGAATCTGTCATTTGAATGGTAGTAAATTTAAAAAGCAGATTTCTTTCTGTTTTCATTATGTTTTCAGCGCAGCAACAGGTAGACTTCCTGTTGCTAAGACGACAGGCCTTTTTGCGTGCAGCACTTCGCTCCAAACAGATGAAGGTGAATTATAAGTTTTTATTTTTGCACCTGTTTGATGTTTCTCTGCTATACGTGGTTCTTTTGTTGCCTGTTCTTGAGAGTCTGCTGTACAGCAGCGGGTGTATTCATATTGTTGGTTGTTTTCAGGACATGACGGGAGCAGCGCAACACCTCAGACACGCCAAGGGACTGGAACCCATGGTTACGGCTGCGAAGTCTGGCCTTCCTGTTGATATTACAAAGGTTATAAAGATATTTCCTTCAGCTAATAGTGCTCACGGCTGCACTTAGTGCAAAAAAACCCCCCATTATTTTTGGACAGTAAGACCTTTTTAGTCTTAGATCCTCTGTATCTACTTCCAAACAGGACGCTCTATTGGCAAGCACATATATTCAGCATCATTCATGTATTATTATTATTTCACACCAATACCTTTCATCCCAAGTGATATTTTTATTCATATCTGACTGTTTTATTTAACTATGCTTCATATAACCCATTGATTTCTCTGACTCAGCCCCTCAGTGGATTTACCCAGAATATTGTGCTTCTGTTTGTCTTATTATCAGCAGGACATCACATGGGCATCTGACCGGATGCTCACTACCCAACAGAAAAAAAACAATACTTGAATAGTTATCAGACAGCATGATGTGTTACAAATAAAATAGTTTTAGTTTGGATAGTATAGTGGCTTGGGTGTTCAACTGGCAGTCTGTGAGCAGTTTGCAGCCTTTAGATTGATTTTTAATTTTTATTTATTTATTTATTTATTTATTTATTTATTTTTATTTTTATTTTTTTGATGTCCACAATTGCAAGTCCAGTTTTTTTGCCCGCAGTAACAGGCAGTTTATGCGGGGGGACACCAATGATTGTTTTTTTTTTTTTTTTTTTTTTTTTTTTTTTTTTTTTTTTTTACTGATGTGAAGCCTTTCAAATTGAAAACTTTCGGCATGAAACAAAGTTGTTTTTCATAGGAAATAAGACCATAGACCTCCAGAAACCTTTGCTCAAAAGCAGTTCATTAAACTGGGCTTAAAACAACAAATTCTTACCTATATCCTATTCTTGCAGCTGAGAATAAACAAAAACATGTTCTACTTCAAGAAACTAGACAAAAGTAAAGCAATGTGGCCCATGTGGTAAAAAAAAAATGGACACAACAGATTTAGTGCTTTTCTGAATGCCTTTTGATTTTATTAGGTTCGTTACTCGACTGTGTTTGGAGATCATTGCTTTTATTTTTCAGAGACTTGATCACAGTTTCTCACCACTTTGATATAGATTCCAAGCACTCCCGTGAGTGAGGAGGATTATTCCCTGGGTCGTTCCCGGACCTCTCCCGTCTCCCCTCGCTCCAGTGAAAAGTACCACACCCTCATGGATCTCTTACGAAAGCAACATGAGGTTAAAACCTTTTTATTTAAAAGTCAGTTTCATCGATCTTCCTTCACATCACTTCTAAAATTTGATGTACCAGTCTCTTAATGTTATTGGATTGTCTTATTTTCCAATTGCTCCACATTTTCCTTCCTTTTGCAAGCACATGTTTTCTTACCCACAGTCCTCTTCTTGTTGTGTCTCGACATGAACAGAAATGTTTGGGCCTCTCCCAGCAGTTCACTCTCATGGGCAACGTAGCTGAAGCTTTAAAGTAAGGAATATATTTTTACTTGTCTTTTATTAAATTAATTAGGTAAGTAAAATGCATCTATGGCGATATTTAGAATATTCTCCTTTCATGTAACTTTGTTCAATGAAAGAGGAACTAAGTCATTATCTTGTCCTTGTTATAAAAAGTTCTCTGCTTCAGAGGATTTATGGTGTTTTAACATTTTCATATTTTGTAACATTATATCCACAAAGCTAAATGTATTTTATCTGGATTTTATGTTAGTAGACCTACACAAAGAATGTCATACTTTTTAACTGAGTGGAAATGAACGGTTTTCAACATTTTTTTAAGTCAGTAAAACTCAGCTAACTGGGCTGTGTGTTAGTCTTTCTGAGTTGATCCTTTATAGACCCAAACTGAATGGAGAGCATCTGAAAACAGCAATTTTCAAATCTTGCCACAGATTCTCAATGAGACTCAGGTCTGGACTTTGACTAGGCCATTCTAACAGATTAATATGCTTTGATCTAAACCCTCCCATTGTCGCTCTGGCTGAATGTTTGGGGTCGTTGTCCTGCTGGAAGGTGAACCTCCATCCAGTCTACTGTTTTGTAGCCTCTTAACAGGTGGACCCCTTATATTGCCCTCTATTTAGCTTCATCCATTCCTCCATCAACTCTGATCAGGTTCAATCCCTGCTGAAGAAAAGAATCCCCATAGCATTATCCTGCTGCCACCATGTTGCATTATGGGGATGATGTTCCAGGGTGATGTGCAGAGTCGAGTTTTCTGCCGCACAGTATTTTGCTTGTTGGGTTCCTTTCAACAATGGCTTTCTTTCTGCCAATTTGTAAAGTTCTTAGCTAAGAACTGTATTTCTGATATTAAACTACACACAGTTCAAATCTATTGATTTGTTCACTGACTTCTAAAGGCAGTTCTTTCCCTAGGATTTTATTTGGTGGTATCAAAGTAATGGGATAAAATACAGATGCACACCACACTCCGTCCATCTGTTTGTCTCTACCCGCTTATAATTACAGGATTGCAGTCATGATAGTCTGACAGTCATGTTTTTGGGAGGAAGTTGGATAACCCACAGGGAGAACACACAGAAAGACACCAGGCTGGGATTCGAAACCAGGACCATTGCAATTTTTTTCTAACCTTACAATATTTAGTACAAAATGAAAAAACACAGGAATTTTCAACAGATGACTTGAGTAGCACTTTAAGACTGCCATCTTGTTGAAAACCTACCTCGTTTTGTGAATGGTACAAGTATTGTTTTTGTGTGTATTTGAGTCATTCTTATTACTAGGACTGCACAATACTAGAAAGTAATGCCAATGATACTGGTAAATATTGCGATGACTATATCAGTTGCCATATATGCCTATTTTCTTCTTTCCTTGCTTTCTCATCACTCCATCACTCTGTCACTCTGTGACCTTTAGCATTTTGGGCAATGCCATTTGTGTCCAGTGTGAGTGTCCATCTAAAAAATGCAAGTTCATAACACTTACACTATAAATAACATGTTCCAATTAAATGACCATCTTAGATGTAGTTAGAACTGGTAGCTGGTATACATGCAAAAACACAAACCGAAACCCTCCAGTTTTCTCCACTCTGCGTCACGTTTCATGTTTAATGAGATTTCCTCACAGATATTTCTTTTTTCCCCATATTTACACTCTGAAAAGTGTCATGCATTGATTTTCAAACACGAGTTGGGTGTAACAATTAGTGCTGTTTATCACACTACACTTTGACAGTTGTCTCAGCTGACTTCAGATGTTGAACACAATCAGTCTTTGTGTATAAGCCTCATTTCTGTCTCCCCTCAGGTGTGAGAAGCTTGTTGAGGAGACTATGAAGTACATAGAGCTGCTGAAGAACGCCCACGCCAAGGGCCAGCCAGTCCCCAAGTGCCACACGCAAGAGCGAACCTTCAACTCTCCAAAGTAAATCAGTTTCATCCCATCAGATCTTACTCACTCTTTCATAGTTAAGGATTCATCATCGGGATTCTTGAGGTTGAATCCATCTTTGGTTAATTTCTGAGTTTTCATCCAGCTTCATACACACAAGTTGACATTTGTAGCTTTATTTTGAGAAATATTTAGTGGTAAAGCCCTTATCAGACCAGTCATATTGTTGGTTTCCCAAAGAGACTATTAACAGTTTGGTTAACAAAGATGTTGACCTTAGTTCACAAAGCATGATTGAAATGTAAAAGAAATGTCAATTTCTATAACTGAGAAGATAGAATAGAAATATCCTTTATTGTCCTGTGATGGGGAAATTTATGTGCAACAGAAGCAAAGTGGCAGTGACAGGCAATAACAGAAACAAACTTGCACAAAGATATTATATAAAAACAGAATAAAGAATAAAAATACTGTACAGTAAGGGCAAAATTTCAACATAAATACTATGTAGTTGTAAAAAAAACTCTAGTCCAGAGGAATGTGCAACTGAGTTGGTTAATTAAAACTGTACAACATGTGCATGTCTCTGAGCATTGAAAATACAAACTATTTACAATTAGTGAGAATAGAAAACGGTGAAGTTGTACAGACACTAGCATGGATATAAACACTTCTTGATCTTGTTGGGAGCAATGATGGTTATAGAGTTTAACAGCTGCTGGGAGGAAGGATCTCCTATAACGCTCCTTAGTGCACCTAGGATGGAGCAGTCTGTCACTGAGGGAGCTCTCCATCTTAGTAACAGCTTCATACATGACTTTGTCCATCAGTGATGTTATTTTAGAGTCCTTCTATCTCCCACCACCTGTACTGGGTTGAGGGGGCATCCCAGCACAGACCTGGCCTTCCTTGGTCATGGAGTTAAAAACGGAGGGCTTAGGGAAGAGATTAAGTTAGATAAATATGTCAGGAACAAATAAAAAAGTTCTGTTCGATTTGATTTGGTTTGATGTCATTTAATTCTCTTCTCCTGCAGCAGGATTTTAATTTAGTGAAATATGTTTTAGTCCTGAAAATGGAGTGCTTTACCTCAGTGGTGTGGGAGATGAGTCAGAATGACTCAGTGTGACTCAGTGTATCTCTGTTCCAGTATGATATCAAGCTAAAAGCTGTGTGACTCATTCAACAGGCAAAATTATTTGGCTTTTATCCTGACTGGTTGTTTGTCTGTCACTCAGGATCAACTCCAACCTGTCTCCCAGTGACCTGGTACTGTACATCATCCGAGGCATCAACCTGCCAGCTCCATCAGGTACAGAGGACGTATGCATCGTCGAAGTAAACATACACACTGTAATCTGGTAAATCTGTGGTCATTCACACCGAACTCTGACTCTGCAGGCGTCTCTCCTAATGATCTGGATGCCAGCGTAAAGTTTGAGTTTCCCTTCCCCAGCTCGGTGAGACTCTTTCTTTTCCTCACCCAGTTGTTTTTAGTCAGTGTTAGCTGTATGCTTCCTGTGCTGAATTGTGTTTGTGTGTAGGAGGACGCCCAGAGGGACAAAACCGGCACAGTGAAGAACACCAGCAGTCCAGAGTTTAAAGAGCAGTTCAGACTCAACATTAACCGAACCCACAGAGGATTTAAACGGGTTGTTCAGTCCAAAGGCATCAAGTTTGAAGTCGTCCACAAGGGGTAAAGTAACATACAATGTCAGGGATTTATTTCTAAGGCATGTTTTAGAGCAACAAGGTTAAATAAAGGAGAGAGGAAAAAAACTCCACTCAATAAAATACACACAACTGAATTTAACATTAAAAAAGCAACAAATTTAATAAAACTGACAAAAAAACAAGCTAAAACAAGGAGGCCCCAGGACATCAAAGGGCTGATGGGTCTCAAAAAACTGTAAATATTCAAAAGAAGTGCAAATATTGATTAGCGGGTTGTTTCAGCTGCCACTGCTGAAGCCTCATCTCATCTATGCCTTAAACTTAGACCTCAGGTACACTAAGAGCATCTGATTGAATGATATAAGTGCTCTTTTGGGGGTTATTTCCTATGTGCCAAACTATTTAAAACATTAAAAGTAAGTAAGAGAATATTAAACTTAATATAAAAACAGAGAGGCAGTCTGTAAAATAAGACTGATGCCATCTATCAGCTGTCAATGTGCTGCAGCCCTCTGGACTAACTCCAAAAATGAAGAAATGGGTGTTAAAGACCAAAATATCGATAATTGCAGTGGTTCACTGGAATCTAGATGCAATGGAGGCATGAATATAATTAACGATGTCTTTTAGATTCTTGAAAAATTCTCTCTTCCTCGAGAAGTTATAGGAGGATATGTTTTTACTTACAAGGGATTAAAAACTAGCTGTGACAACAGTGCTCACTTGGTTCTGTAATTAAAATGAACCGTCTTAAAACACTGTAATATCTCTAACTGTGAGGGAATAATGAGGAAGAAGGCCAAATGTCTGATTTAACACATCCAAAGTTTCCAAACGCAATAATTTCAGTATAAGGGAATTTCTATGTTAACAGTCTTTTGTCAAAAAATATTCTTGCTGGACTTGACCTGTTTCACGTTTGTGATGTGGTGAATTTTTCAGATTGTTAAATGAAATTTAGTATCAGACAAAAATAACTTGAATAAATAAAAAATACAGTTACAAATGATGATGGCACTTACTATGGGAAAAATGTCAGACTTATGTGAAAACAAAACCAACCCTGTGGTAAATAAACCATCATTAACTTTTTTTTTTTTTTTTTTTTTTTTTTTTTTTTTGTGGTTCAGTTTCACTAGCTACACCCAGGCCTGAGTACTGTCTGACTTGTCGAACCTGCCTGACAGCATGAAGTAGAATAAGTTGAATATAAATATCCATTCTCAATGGGGAAATTCAGACTAATGCAGCAACTAAATCTAGAGGAACTAAAATGGAGCAAACTGATTCAACATTTAGTTGGAGATCATTTAAAAATTCCTGAAAGTGCTTTCTCAGTGCTATGGGGGGATTGGAAACTAAACGGGAAGCTTCTAGAAAGGTCTGAAGCTGCTTTCCTGTTTATCAACGAGCCATGTATGTTGTATCTTTTACCAGTTACATTCATTTATCATTCATCTCTGTGTTTCTGCAGAGGTCTGTTTAAAACAGATAAACCAGTAGGCACCGCTCAGCTGAAACTAGAGGCTCTAGAGAACCACTGTGAAATCAGAGAGATCATAGAAGTAAGTGTTAATAATGAAATGTATGGTTTACACGTGCATTTGCATCGATTCTCTCTGAGAGCGCGTGTGTCTTGGTAGGTGATGGATGGTCGCAAAGCTACAGGTGGAAAGTTGGAGGTGAGGGTGAAGATCAGAGAGCCTCTCTCAGGAGTGGACATGCAGCCGATGACGGAAAAGTGGTACGTTCTGGAGCTGGTGTCGCCGCTCTCTCCTCCAGAGAAACAAAAGGAGCGGGTGAGTAGCTCGCAGTTCACCTGACCAGGTTATTCCCTCGATCTAGGAGTCTGTAAAATCAAACTGCTCATTGGCATCAATAAAGCACATAGACTTTTATTTCATGCACCAGCATTTTTTAGTTTGGTGCTAGAATGAAGAGATTGTAGTGATGTTAGTGGTTATCAGTAGATTATGTTGTTTAATTAATAAAAAGAAAACGTAACAGGAGGCAAAGGAAACAGCACAGAATGAGTCACTAGAATACATTAAGCTGTTTCAGACTAATTTTGCAAATTTAAATTAAACCACAAAACATCCAATTTTGGGCATGTAGACCACTAACATCTGCTGATGCATATTCAACACCTACTAAAGATCATATCTGAAGCACTTTGCAACCTTCTAGCAGTCAGAGTTATGTCCAGTGATGCCTAATTTACCTTATTTGCATACTAAATACCTAAATTCATATGTTTTGTTTACACTATTTTTAACATAACAATCCCAATTTGTGTCGCTAAGTAACTTGGTGGTAGAGCAGATGCATCATATGCAGAGACGCTGCCATCCCTGGTTCAGTTCCAGAACTTATGCCATTTACTGCAGGTCTTGGTCTTCTCTCTCTGCCTTTCTTCCTGTCCAGCTGCTACTGAATAAGGGCCACTTGTGCCACAAAACCTTTTAAAAAACAAAAAATTATCCCACGCTATCTGGGATATCTGTCTGACAGCAAAAACACTATGTATTTTTTTATATGAATTCTAAGAATAAGAGTTTCATTTAAGAAATAATTCAAATTCCAACTTAAGAAGGAAAATTACAGAGAGTTAATACAAACATGAGTAGGATTTATCAATTTGTGTTTTCCAACTAACCATTGATTAAATCTCAGACTTTCTTTTTCAAAGAAATGAAAAATAACTCGGACAGCTTTTTGATACTTTTGTCAATGTAATTTCATGGTTTTTTTTTTGTTTGTTTTTTTTTTCTTCTTCTTATGTAACCGGATCATCAAGTTTTGTAACCGCTGGACATTAAACATACCCATTTGTGAGCCGCATGTGTGGTACAAGGCAGACATGCCCTGAGGCTTTCCCTGCTCCATAGCTACACTGATTTACAGTGTAATCAACAATTTATTTTGAAAAAGACATAAACTAGAGATTTAGATCACTGAGATATTAGGAAAACAGGGTGTATTTCTCCAATAGGGCCTCCCACAGCAGCCCTCCATGCCTAATCTGGGTCTAGCTAAGTTCACTGTTATGTGTTACAGCCCATATATGTTATGGGTTCAATATCCAGCCCACAGTGTGAGAAATGTTTTGAAAATATTTAAACACAAACTGACTTTGTTTGCCTGTGCCAGACTGTATCAACCATATTTCTGCTTTGTTAACTGTTACTGATCACCTCTAAAGGGAAATGGCTTAGATTAAGTAACGTTTGAGGATGGGGGTGGCTCCACATATGATGATGTTAATGAACCAGGTTTGTGTTTCCTCTGTCTGCATAAGGCTCCATCTCCTCGGTCTAAACCCAAGCATGAATCAAGCAGCAGAAGCAGTCATCCCGACAGCTCTCCTCCACAGTACAAACTCCACAGCTTCAGCCTCCTCAACTACGACAAGGAGCGGCTGGAGAGGAAGGTTTGTGTAATCAAAGCCTGTGCACGACATCTGTTTACCCAAGGTTGCTCATTACTGTCGCCTTTCAGATTGCAGATTACCGGAAAAACCATCGCGATCCCCCATCTGACCTCATTCATCAACACAAAGAGGTCACGCACAGGCTCCGCTGGCAGAAAGCTCAGCTAGAACGAGCCTCTCCTGCTCTGCTGACAGGTAGGACAGATTCACAGCTCAAAGGTTTATCCACACACTCATCTCCTTGGGCATGAGAGTCATGTTATGGCTTTAGGTTTTATATAATTGAATTCTATGTACATGGCTTATTTACGAAGCTTGTCTTCGGTCACTTCCACGCTCATTTCAGGATTTCTAATTTGGGACCTGAGTGAAGGATGCACTCATCCCACGCCAGGTCTCAGATCATGTACACAGCTGTGACCAAACAACAGAGACGATCAAGCTGTGTCAGAATTATTACTCCCTGCTACTACGAGTCATGCGCAGTGAAAGATTTCAAGTGATACGTGTATATTTAATATTTTTCATAAATGTTTTTGCCATCATATCCATGTCCTCGATGAGTGTGTTCGCATGTTGTCACTGAAACATTTAAGAATACCATCATTTTTAATCATGTAACTCATGTTTTCACAATATGTGCAGAGTATGAACATGTGCTGCTGCGCTTCGTCCAGGGACTTTCTGAGTCTGTGAAAAAATACTCCAGTCAAGGCAACAGGGTGAGTGTGGGGGGGGTCAGGGTGGGCAGATTCTCTCTGATATGTTGGGGTTCGTCTTCTGGAAAACATTTCTTCATTCTTTTTCAAAACAGGAAGCGGCAAAGGATGCACTGGGCAGGCTGAAGATGGTAGAGAGTGAGGTAAGAGTAGCTGTCGATTTAAAGAATATAAATAAAAATTGTTTGACTTTGTTTAGAAGTAAAATATATTTAGTTATACTCTGTTTTTGTCATCCAGCTGGAATCTCTGAAAAGAAAACGCACAGGATGAAAGAACAGTGAGGTGGAGACTTGGCTGGAGTACTGTTATCTCTCTCATTCATACTCGCATACAGATGCTACAGAATGCACTTTTAGCGTGACGATGTCGTGTCCAAGACAACTGCATGAACCAACCTACTTCCTCTGTCTTTCTATATGACCTGTATAACATGTGGGCTGTAACTGCATCTACCAAGGGAGGCGGATGTTAAAGGAAGCATTTAAAGGCATTAAGGGGTGAAGGAGATGCTGAACTTTTTTGCACTTATTAAAAGA
Source organism: Anableps anableps (assembly GCA_014839685.1). Taxonomy (NCBI): domain Eukaryota; kingdom Metazoa; phylum Chordata; class Actinopteri; order Cyprinodontiformes; family Anablepidae; genus Anableps; species Anableps anableps. Next base: position 14,612,016 of record CM026065.1, on the reverse strand, counting down.
AACACTACAGAAATTTGCTTTTACAACAATCATATTGAATGATTTGGGAGAAGATCCATGTAAGGATTTCATGCTTTACATATGATACCAGCTTTTTTGGAGTTCTCAAATGACTATATATATATATATATATATATATATATATATATATATATATATATATATATATATATATATATATAGATAGATAGATAGATAGATAGATAGATAGATAGATAGATATAGATAGATATAAAATTTTGTGTGTGTGTGTGTGTGTGTGTGTGTACATGATCTGTGGTGTATTGCACCAATGAACGGAGGTGGAATTAACCCTTTCTTGCTGCATATTCCCTGTATAATGAGCTTAATCTAATCTGTCTGCACCAGTGTTCCCAGATTACAGTAATCTGTTCTGTTTGGAGTGTTTCTGATATGAGGAGGAAAGAAAACTAAAAAAAAACAGGGCTTCAGGGTGCCTGCGTTTACATCCCATAATGAGGGATTAGTTTGTGTGTCACCAAGGAGATGACTTGAACAAGACGTTGAGACGGTATTAGGGGAGGCAGGAAGAGAGGTTAGGATTTCTCCCTCATCATCAGATGTGTTTTTAGGTCTTTTCCACATGTGGTTCCAGTCTGAACTTTACTGTTAAACCCCCAAATATTCAGACCTCCTGGAGATTTAAGTCCAAAATAATTTCCCTTCAACCAAGGAGTTTTAATCTGACAGGAAATGAGAGGAAGCTCTCACAGCAGAGCAGTGAAAAAAGGAAGATCAATTTTGAATAAAATGTTTTTTGATTTTTAAATTACATTTTATTAAGCATGGCATGTCAAAAATTATTGATACTCCTCTCTCAATCAGTGGAAAAATCTTTACTGGTGTTGCAGCAGTCAAACCCTTCTTATAATTTTCACTGATTACTGATGTTCAGTAGGATTGAGAGTTGAGCCTTTCTGCTTCAACCAATCCAAAGTCACTTTTGATTTGTTTTTTGCATCATTGTCCTGTTGGACATCTAGCTGATAATTTGAGGTGAAGTTGAAGAATCCTGAGGTATTCCTACTTATTTATTATCCTATCCTCTTGTGCTATGCACCTACACCACTGGCAGTGAAACAAACCCCCACAATGATGATGCCACCACCATGCATGACAGCTGGTACAGTGTTCGTAGGTTTGAAAGCCTCACCATGATTCCTTCAAACATTCTTGTTGTCACTGTGGCCAAACAGGACTGGCCTGACCATGAACTTCTTCTCAGAAGGTGTGTGGCTCGTCCATTTGGGCCGCTGCAAATTTCCGTAGCGTTTCGAGGTGTGAGTTTTGAAGCAATAGCCTGTAGTGTGGAAAGTGACACTGGTCTCCCAGCACTTTCCATTTTATGACAGGCATGAGTCTTGGTAGTTCCTGGGTTGTTCCTCTGCATCCTAACAAATTTCTTTCAATCTGAGGATGTTGGTTTGGGTCAGATGGTTAAAAATGTTGATACAGTTGTCTTCTAATAGGACAGTGACGCCAAAATCACATCAAAACTGGGTTTGAAATGCTGATCGCAGGCTGACATTAAGCTTCCTGGATGACCTTTCCAAAGCCCCCATCTTTAAACCACTGAATGGTAGTGGATTTCACCTAAAAGCTCCTCTTGGTATTTCCCCCGAGAAAGGCTGCCACATATCAAGCCAGCATTATGCTGGAAGCTTGTTGATGGCTACAGGAAGTGCGTGGTCGAGGTTCAATGTCTAGATGGGAGAACATCTAAACCTGTTTTAAATATTAATTAAAGCTGCATGTTGTCTGACACTTCAACCCTGGTAGAAGAATAGCCCCGATAAAATAAGGTGTAGAATCAAAAGCTCAATTAAAAGCCCCTAATTAATGGCTGGAACTGTATTCAGAGGCTTTCCCCAGCTTGAGCGTATTCATGCTGTCAGACAACAATTAATTCATTCAGCTGTTGATTAGAAAATAACGAGCAGCTGCTGCATCATTGCTGCTGATTTCTGTGGTGGTATTTTGCAAGAACAGACCCCGTCCAGCTGAGATCGCTGGCAGCAGCACAGGAAACGCTGAGAGGTCTGTCCACAGGAAGGCTCCCCAATTTGTGTCAGTATGGTGAAATAATTGCTCAAATAATCCTGGCTCAGAGATCTTCTGAGACTAAATGTTAATACTTAACACTGACAGAATGTCAATAAAGATAAATGGCTTTTAGTGACATTCTATTGCATAGTTTGAGATGGCCATTAAATGACAAAGGCAGACTGTTTGCAAAGCTATTGATTTCCATTATTTCAGGGTGTCACAAATAACTTTGCAGACTTTTAAAACTTGATTTTGAGCCAAATGTGACAGCGTTAATGCTCATCTCGCTGGTGCATGTATGCAGTAGTGCAGTTTAAATGCTGATTAATCTGAAAAGCTCTGCATTGGAAGAGATTTAGATGATGTGACTTTGACTAGCATTAATGCAGACTTGGTGGATCAGCTGTTTTCAATAGTCTTCTTTAAGGTTTTCATGTTTCACAGAAATATTTGAAGGGCCAGCTGCTGCCTGAGAGGGTAGGAGGGGATACAATCTAAACAAAGGCTGGCGATCAGTTTATAGGTTTTAGTTGATTTTTAGTTACATTCCCAGTCAGAGGTGTGTATACCCTCATAGCATGTGACATGAGTTTTGATTTTAGTTTTTTTAATGAAGTATGTGAGTCTTTTTTGCCAGGGTGGAATAATTATGTGCACAAGTTGGATTTTCTCTAATCCACAGGGTTCTACATTACACATGCAGGATCAAATATGTACATACACCCTCATAAATGTCGTTTGGTGAATTGCAGAGAAGCAACACACTTTTCTTACCAATCAACCAGCTTCCAGCATAATTCTGCCTTGATATTTGAGGACTTTTCTTGTCTGTAATTTTAGAGCACCTACAAATTGGATGGTTTCCTGGGACGGACCAGACTTCCAGGCAACTCCAGAAGCCTTATGTTAAACTGCTTTAACCATTCTAAAAGCAAGTTTTGATGTAGTTCAGGGATCAGTTTTCTGTTTGAAAACCCAGTTATTTTCAAAGTTCAACCCTCTAGCTGTTCATGTAAGGGTAAAAAAGTTGAAGGTAATCCTCCTCCATTCATTATTCTACCTACTTTGTGCAGTACACTGGCAGTGAAACATACTCACCATGATGCTGCTGCCACCACCATTCTTGACAGTTTCAAAACGAGTTTGGAAGAGCCCCTGAACGGCCTACCAAAAGCCCTGACCTTCACCCTATTCAAAACTGATGGACTGTTTAAAAGCAGAGTCTGTGCCATGAATCCAACCAATTTAAATGAGCTATTTCTTGTATAGGTGACCTCTATGCTGCCAGAAAGTGTGCAGTTGAGGTCCAACATGCTAAGGCACATTCAACCAAATAGTAGTAGTGGTGGTGTGTGTCTGGGTGTACAATGTTGAACCTGTGTGGTTTAGACAAAATTTGCATTAAATGCAAACATATTCTCACAATAATTGTTTTTAAAATGCATTGAAGTTGTATCATAATTCCACCCTGTTGAAAAAAAAAAACAAACTCATCAGATGCATCATTAAAAGCCAAAAGTTAATGACTTTCATTCATACAATGAGCTGATGCTAACTTCTGAAAATGCCTGTAGATTTGCAGTGTTACTCACAGATTTGATGCTTCACTTTTAACAAATTATTCTCCATGCTTTGTGTGTCTGAATTGATGCCCAGGTGTTTCGATGTGCAAACACAACCAGAACTTTTATTTTAGTAGATTTAGTGTTGGATGATAGAGATAATAATCTGATGTGATATCTCCTTTTGTTATCTTAAAGTCTGAGTCGTCATTTGACGACTGTCGACGTGTCTTAATACCGCAACCTCAAAACAGAAAACTAAGAGGAAACGCACACAGGAATGTCTTCAAAATGCGTCAATATAAACTGTAGTTTCTTCAAGTCATAGCAGAAAAAATAGCAAAAGATGGAACAAAATAATTTTTAAATAGTTCATTGTTTCCATAAGCTGTCCTAAACTTCGAGATATGCTTAACCAAAACACATCAAACATCTAAATAATAATCTGTAGCTAAAATACTGTTTTCTAATTTTGCTTGAATTCAATCACTGTTCTTGTTACACTTTGGGAAAGTCCTGAACATTAATTTGATGAAAAGGAAAGTTTTCTTTTTTGGACTAAAACTACTTTTGCTGTAAAGGCTAAATACCTCATTATGGCTCCTTTATAGCTTCGTTAGAGCCTCATGTAGCTCACCACTTGCTTTTGTTTCAATATGTACCTTTAACCCCATATTATCGCTAACAAACACTCGCATCACTGCACTTCTCATATGACCTCCTGGCCTCTGTAGCTATCCTGTTTTCATGGCAACAATCTCATCAGCATTCATGGTGGTGGGACAGCAAAAGAAAGACATTGGTAAAAATGTGTCCTGCTGGTGACTCACACTCCTCTCTTGCATTTACATCACGCTCCACACACACTCATCCTCACTCTAATTGTTTGGCCCTTCACTCATATTTTTGTTCTCGCTGCATTCTAAAAGCTTGTTTTTCATTATTATGTTTTTTTTTTCTTTTTTTTTTTTTTTTTTTTAAAAACTGTATGAAATATATTCCTCTGTTTGTAAACCCATGATTTTTTATTGTTTTTGTTTTTTCATTTAAGTCATGAATGGGCAATCAGTATAGATGTCATATTTTTTTCTGGTAACTATACAGCATTATTTGTTCTATTTATATATTCCAGGTTTTGGTTATCAATGCAGCTCAAATGTAGGAATGTTCCTGATTCTTCAGGCTTTATCATCTCATGTATGAGGTTGGTTTTAAAGCAAATAAAATGGTGAAAAAAATTATTCTCTTGTTCTGATTTTTTTTTTTTTTATTATTATTTATTTTTAACTTTAGGGAAATATAACTTTATTGATCATGCATTCGGTTTTATATTTTTCTTGAAAATTGACCTTCACCACCCATCTAATCTGATGGAGTTTAAACTATTTTTTTTACAAAGGAGAAAAGTTTATTACTTGTAAATAATAAACTGAAAAACATGTATCACTTTCCTTTAAATTATGCTGTACTTTGTACATAAAACCCAAATAAAGTACAATGATTTTGGTTGTTATAATGAGACAAAATGGGAAAAGTTTGGGGAAAAGGCCCAGTAGGTGTTATATTTACTTTTATATGGTGTCTAGTTTTATGCGTCTTGAAAATACAGACAAAAAAGCCAGACCACAGAAGTATTTTCATTTTAAAGAATTAAAGATGTAAATTTGACTTGGATCTTGTGCACCACTAGTTTTATGTCCAGCTGGCCCAAACCAGCGAGTTTTGATTAAATTCCCAAAAATCCAAGAACAAAACATTCAGCATGCTGGTTTGTTGCTCTGGTATTCATTATTATTGGAAGTAATATTTTCATTATGAAGTTGCACAGAATCTGTGGGCCAAAACAATAAAATCTAAACCAATAATACACTTCTTTTATCAGGCTGTGCCCACTGTTGTATGGGTGGGTGGGGGGGTTCTTTGGTGTTATGCAAATAACATTAGTGAGTGTGAAATTTCCCCAGACAAAAAGGGGGGATGGTGCAGGGAGAAGAGGAGCTTGACAACCAGCGGGACTCTGGTGGGCGTGGATCCGGAGCTGAGGTCTTCCTGTTCGGCTGAACACGTGGTTCCGCGTCCGCCTTCAGTTCCTGTCGGTGTGCGGAGGGTTCCAGTCCTGCCTTCAACTCTTTTCCTCTTTTTTTTTTTTTTTTTTTTTTTTTTTTTTTTTTTTTTTTTTTTTTTTAATTGCTACTTAACAGCTGAAGGAGACTTTCTGCTGCTGTCGCTGGAGCACACCATCTCCTCCTCTTCCTTCCCGTCTTGCTACAATTGCCCCCCTCCCCACCCCTCCTCTTCCTCCTCTCCTTGCGGCGCCTCCCGGGACTCTTCCTCCGCCAGGCCGCGGTCACTTCAGCGTGGATTCGTTCCGACACAGAGAGACTGTGTGTGTGTGGAAGAACTTGAACGTGATAAGAGCGTGTGTACCCCCCCACCCCACCCCCTCCACCACGATCATCCTCCTCCATTTGTTCGGTCATGACGCTGGAGGCGATCCGCTACCGGTCCGGGTCTCTGCAGATCCTCAACCAGCTGCTGCTGCCACACCAGACCGTCTACGAAGACATCCGCTCCGTACAGAACGCCTACGAGGCCATCAAGTCCATGAAGGTAGGTTCGGCTCGGTCTGTGCATGTGGCTTGTGTCGGCTCTTTTGTGCTCCCGCCGCCGCACACATGTGTCTCAGCTGACGGCCTCTACCATATTTTATTGTTGTTGTGCATGCACCTGAAGCTGCAGTGTCCCCACAACCGAAAGCACCCTCCACTCATAGTTTTTATTTGCATTGATCCTGTGCTTTGAAGCAGCTATCTGCACAGAGTTGCTTCCCACCCTTCTCCTTTCTTTAGGAAAGACTATTGATGAATTATTAATGACCTTTGCCAGGGTTTTTTTTTTTTTGTTCGCCTTTTGGTCCTGTGCTGCATTCAATGACACCTCCAGCTACTCTAATTCTGCATTCCCGCATTCCTGACATGCAAAAATGCAACAGTGAATGCTTAATATTAAAGCTCCTGGAGATTTTTATGAATTGAAGCGCAGCAGTTCTTCACTCTTTTGTCTCTCCAGCTACACACACAGAGCAGGGTGTACTGGGCTGATCCTGGGTGGGTGGAACTGTAGAGTGCGAGAATGTGATAGGAGCTAGAAGTGATCTCATACAGGTGCGTTTCAATAAATTAGAATGTCATCAAAGAGTTTACTTTTTTCAGTCATTCGATTCAAAAAGAGAAACTCATTATTCAGAGGGTGAAATATTTTGAAGATTTATTTCTGGTCATTTTGATTATTTAGAGTTTGCAGCTAATGAAAACCCAGATAATTAAAATGTAACATTAGGTTAACACACTATTTTAAACAAAAGATTGGTATGACCCACACAAGATTGCTTATACAGACGTTTACTGACACCCTTAATAAGGACGGTAAGCCACAAAAAGGACATTGTTAATAAGTTGGATATTCAGAGCACTGTATATAAACGTATTAAAGGAAAGATGAGTGGAAGGAAAAGGGTGCACCAGCAACAGGAATAATCACAGCTATGAGAGGGTTATGAAGTAAAGGCCATTCTAAAGTTTGAGGGAGCTTTACAAGGTGTGGACTGTTGTTGTTGTCAGAGCTTCAAGGGCCTCGACACAGACGCATATCCAGGACATGAACTACAACTGCTGCATTGCCATCTGGGCTAAGGAGAGAAATGACTGGACTGTTGCTCAGTGGCCTAAAGTCCATTTTTTAGATGAAAGTAAATGTGATATTTAATTTGAAATTAAGTTCCTGGAGTCTGGAAGAAGAGCGGAAAGGCACAAAAGGCTGCTTGAAGTCCAGTTTGACATTTCCACAGCCAGTGATGATTTGGGGTGCCATGTCATCTGCTGGTGTTGGTCCACTGTGTTTTCTGACCTCATTTAACACAGCCATCAACCAGGAACGACTTCCTCCTTCTGACAAGCTTTATGGAGAAGCTGATTTCATTTTCCAGCTGGACTTGGCACCTGCCCACACTGCCAAAAATACCAACAACTCGTTCAATGACCATGGTGTTCCTGTTATTAAGTGGCCAGCAAAGTGACCTTGCCTGAACCCATAGAGAATCGATAGAGAGTTGTCAAGAGGAAGATGAGAGACACCAGAGCTAACAATGCAGATGACCTGGAGGCCGCTATTAAAGCAACCTGGCCTTTCATTACACCTCAGCAGTACTGCAGGCTAATCGCCTCCATACCACGCCACATTAATGCAGTAATTCATGCAAAGCATTGAATGCATATACCGTTCAGTATATGGACATACTGTTCAGTGATGCTGAAATTTTAGTATTTAAAGGGGCAGTATTATGTAAAACCTACTTTTTTTAGCTTTATATCATGTTATAATGTTATTCCTTCATCAAAAACATACCTGGAGTGTTGCTTTGATTCTTTCATGCATGTTTGAGAAATCCTTTAATCTCCCGTGGCAGCCATTCAGCTGTGCAAAACGCCTGGATGGACCTAGCTTGACCTTTAAGGTGATATAGTTATTTGATAGTGCTATAAAAGTGCTATAAAACTGAATTTTTTTTTTTTTAATTTGCTATTAGCCATAATCGTCCAAATTAACTGAAACAAACACTTGAAATATATCACCCTATGAGTAATGAATCTGTACAATTTTTGCTTTTTGAACTGAATAACTGAAGTAAATTTTTATTCATGTTCTAATTTATTGAGATGTGATAAGAAAACTTGTCTAACTTTACTTTTTCTACGTAGTACAGTCTCCTAAGTTTTCAAAACTACTACACAAACAGTTATGTTGGATAAATGATGGATTAACCTTTGAACATGCTGACACAAAGGGGCATTAGTTGAGCTGTCAAAATTAATGTTCATTTAAAAGACCCCAAATCTAATTCTGTTTAAGGCCCCGTAAAGCCTTGGACCGGCCCTGAAGATCGGGATAACTTTCTTTCAGTCATGACTAGTCGGTATGAACTTCTCACTACATGGTAACCTGAACTAAAAATACCACGTTATCACAGCCTTAACTTGAAGATTAAAACCAAAAATATATAACATGATCTGATTGGTCGTATGTTATTTGTATTGCTTGTTCTATTAAATTAACATGTTATTGGTGAAATTTATTTTGTTTTTGCTGCTGAAACTTAAGCAACAAACTTGAGGATTAAAAATCCACTAAACTTAGTTTTTAAGTGCTTATTGTGCAGGATATTAACCTTTTTTTTCCTGGTCGTAATAGAGCAAAACTAGGAGTATTACAAACTGATTTCAGTTTTAATTAGCCCAGCTCTCTGCTGTGTGGCTAGCCTGCATTCTGCTGCTTTACAGACATACTGCTCCAAGCTTGCCAAGTGTAGTTTTAAAGTGGTAATGACGGACAGATTTTCATCTCTGTGATCACCCAGTTACCACTCTGGCCAACACATGGTAGATTTCTCAAGTTTAATGTGACGATCAACCTCTCCCTTCCTCTCCAGGTGCGTGGAGCTCCAGCTATCGCCATTGTGGGCTGCCTCAGCCTGGCCGTAGAGCTGCGGGCAGGCGCGGGGGGCGACGACCCTGTAACCTTTATCAGGGAGTCTCTGTGTCACCTCACTTCAGCCAGGCCCACTGCCGTCAACATGGGCCGAGCCGCCCGCGAGCTGATGGAGTTTGCCGAGAACGAGAGCATGGAGAAGAACTCGGAGCAGCTCAGGGAAAGGTGGGCTGATTGAGCTGGAATGCTTGTAAACATCCTGGATGAGTTCAGTTATGATTCCTTTGACACACATTTTCTCATGCTGTGTTCTTGATCCCCTGTTCTACTGCTGATTGTTTTGTGTGGGAATATATTATGACCTATCATAAAATGAGGCAGCCTGTTCCAGTTCAAACTTGAACTGAAAGACCCTACAGGAACTGTGTTTCTCAGCTCAGACTAACATACAGAAAATCTGCAAAGATGAAACCTAAAAACAAACGCATCACACAGTTCTTTTGTGTGAAACCAGCAAAACTTAACTCCAGTGTGAAATTATTCAACTCCAGCTTCCACCTTTATGGAGTCTCCTAAAGTAGCTGCTGCTTTAACACACTCACTCATTTGGCACCAGCTCCAGGTGTGGGTTTGAAAAAGTTGTCAGTGTTATCGGATTTTTTTTTTTTTTTTTTTTTTTTTTTTTTTTTTTTTTTTTTTTTTTTTTTTTTAAGTGCAAATTGGTAGCTGTGAGCATTACACTTGCCACAAAAAGAAATTTGTAATTGCCACAGGAAATGTCAGCTGCAGATTATTTGTAGACAACAGCACATCAGATTCCCTTCACAGGTAGAAAAAAAAAACACTCTTTCTTCCTTCATTTGCTGGTAAATCTGTTCCAAATATTTCACATTTCACATCATCATTTTCTCTAACGAATCCCTTGTGATTGTGTCGCTGTGAACAGTTTGTGCTGCTATGTGTTTGGTTGCTCACCCACAGAAACAGGTATTTCTGAACAAGGACCTTGGTCATGTGGATTCATTTTGAGCAGTCACCAGGTTGTAGACCTCAGGGACATGATCTAGGGATGTCCCAATACTACCTTTTCACTCCCAATATGATACTGATATTACAGTATTTGTCGATACCGATATTGACCCGATACGATATCAGCTCAAATCATACACACTTCTACTTATTTTGTGGTCTGGAATGTTAGGAAAGGTTTGATCAAGTGATATTACTCAGAGAACTCTAGTCAACAGTAGGTATGAGGACAACTGACCCATTTATTATTAAGCAATGGTTCTGTGTGTGTGATAGAAGCACTGCTGTATAGAAATGCTGAAGCAGACTAAATGCTGGAGTGGGCTAAATGCTGGGGCGGAGTGCTTCTGTTGGCTTATGTCGGAGATTTTGAATGCAGATATAATCCAATACTAGTTTTTCTTTTTCTTTTTTTTTTTTTTTTTGCTGATATCGGACCGATTTCCGATATTAGTATCTGATCGGGACAACCCTAACATGATTCCATGTCTGCATCAGCACAAATATTTTGCGAAGCAGATCTTCTGCAGTTTTTACAACTTCCATCTTGATGAACTAGAGCCTTATTGTGTGAATGATCACTGTTGCCTTCAGTGTTAGAAACCGCAAGACTGAAGCCATTTTAAGGTATTTGTTCTTTTTTATTTTATTTTTTTTGTCTAATCCCAAATATGTCTTTTCCTGGACTTTTTTCATTAATTTAAGTTGAGTATATTGATGACTGGGAGGAAGGGGTAACGGCTACCAAAGAAGACACAAGCTACAATAATTTTGGAGCAAACTTTATCTGTAATTTAGCAAATCATCATTTTCTGCCCATGATTATTTATTATCACAGTTTCCAAGAGCGTGTGTAGATGGAGATTTTTTTTTTCCCACCAAAATGTAGGAAAAAATGTCAATTTTAAAAATTAATTGGGACTGTTGTTTTGAGGATATAAATCAAGCTACCAACAGAGACCATCTTGGATGTCAATTCTTGGATCTAAAACATTTGAAAGCTGAACTTTCCTAGAAACAGCAGGTTAAAGCTGATTGAGGATACATGGAACTGTTTCAGTTCACCCACTTACATTCGATTCAGTTAGTTTATAAAGCACCATTTCACAATAAATGTTATCTTAGGCATTTTACATGACAAATGGGCCTACCTTATATCCAGAAAAATACAATCAAATTAACTGAGTCTCTTAAACAGATTAAAATTCAGTTGCATGAAGTCCAATTCAGCCATTGTTATAATATGCAGTAAAAATCAGTTTAGATGCCAGTTGGTTAAGGAAGCCCAGATAAATGCGTCAAGTACATGGCTTAGTACATGGATATAGTGACATACGATTTGGTGGCTGTCAATGCAGCACATGGTTGAGATATCTTACCTGCTTTTTAGTGAAGCTGTGACTTAGTCATGTGGTGTGGGGATCCCTGTTTCCTGAATACAGCAGACAGTCGGTTCCCAATGACTGACCATGGTCACAAATCCTTTGGTGTAAAAGTTTGTATGAACCTTGTAATTAGGACATGGCTCCTTATGGTTTAGCTTAGTTTCACACAGCCTGCCTGCATATGGTGTAACTCTCGTCCAAGTTATATTTTCCTTGACCACAAAGGGTGTGGAATGTATTTCCTGCTCAGCCGGCACCTCATTATTTCTGGTATGTGTTCACCATAAACTGTCAGGGTGCTGCACTTCTGAGTTCCACCTTTTGCTTTCCTCAAGATTAGGTTATAAATAGTATTAAGACAGTCCAGTTTTGATGACCATTTCTACATTTTGATCCATTAAGAAATAGATTTTATTGTCCACCCTTACTTACCTATGACATTCAGGATGATGCAGTCGCGGTTTTTCTTGACAGCAACAGCTGTTTTGGCTTAACAGCAGTTTCCACAGGTCAGTCTTAACAGGACGCTTCTTCTAGGCCTGTCATGATAACAAATTTTTTGGATGATAAATTGTCCCAGAAATTATTGCGATAAACAATAATGTTGTTTTGAGATCATAAGTAATATATTGATAATGGCATAATAATGGAAGTTCACCCTCTCAAAGGCCAATAAACTTTAATTTTGTGAAGAACACTAAACATTTTCATTATTTAATTTTCCATTTTATTTCCAATCTTATTGTTTTATTAGTTGCCTTTATTTCATTATTTTTTTTATTTAGCTTTTTTAATTGTTGTTTTTTCATTGTACTTTTTTTTTTCTTCCATATTCTGTTTAAATTTTTTAAATTTATCATTACTTTTTTCATTATGTATTTATTTTTATTTTTTCATATTCTGTATTTATTTAAGATATTTTAAATATCCAAAATAAAACACGACAACCAAAAACAATACATAAAATGGGAAATACAACCACACACAACCAAAACCATAAATTAAACGGATTATTATGTCTCTGTGAACAAAATTCACTTAAAAAAAAATATTATTCATCAGAGCTTAAATTGAGCTCATTTTAAGTTATCATGCAATTGATTGAATAATTGCTTATTGCAACAGGACTAGCTTGTTCTATTAAGAATGCCACCACACTGTTCCAACAACACAGATTCCTTTTAAAGATGGGTCTGACTCAATTAAACACAGCTATAGTCTTCACTAAACTGAGATCTTGCGCCTGCTGATGAGGTTTTTTGATTCAGAGCAGTTTCTCTGAACTGCTAGGCTATCGCTAGCATGTTTGCTTTCTGTCTTGATATGACTTGTTGATAATTCTGCTTGTAACACCTTGTAACACTGTTTCATTTAATTGTGCAGACAAAACGTACAAAGTTGTTCTGCTTCATAAAATTATAACTTTCCTTGAACATCATAACATAGAATGTTTAATGCTGCTCTCTCGGCAGCATAGAGAGCAGGTCACATGACAGACATACAGGGAACAGCCAACACTCTCTCATTGTGAAAATCATTTCAAATGGTGAAAAAGCTTTAAGATGTTGAGGGAAAACTCAGGTCTGTTTGAGCAGTAAAATAATGCACATTTGTTATAGTGCAATTTTTCAATCAATGCGCACGAAAATAGGCTGGGATTTTTAAAAACTGGCCTTTCAGAATGCAGCTATAAAGCTCACAGGGGTGAGGCAGATGTGAAAACCCAAACAGTACATCAGCAGTATGCATCAGGAATTGAGTTTAGTCAGAGACTCCTAAACTAATCACTTGACATGCCATGAACTGAACCCTGAACCTTAAGGATTATGGTGAAACATCCCTGCTTTGAAGCAGACTGGGGACAGAAACTTGAGTACATTGTTTGAAATGGACAACCAATGAAACTCATTTGGAATTAATTTACACTCTAAACGGATAGTGGCAGACAGAGCCTCTTCTCAGTTCCCACCACTGAACTCAGCCCTCCTCTTCTCCTGCAGTGTAATTTCATGGATCGAAGACATGTTGGAGCGTGACGTCAATGACAACAAGAAGATCGGCAACTATGGAGCCCAGCACATCCTGTCTGGCGTCCCGAGGGACTCTGTCACCATCCTGACACACTGCAACACCGGTTCGCTGGCCACGGCCGGATATGGGACGGCGCTTGGTGAGACCGGCGCTTCAGATCTGATATGGAAGGAGATTGTGGATGTTTCTGTCTCTGTGGTCGTAACAACGATGCTGTCTGCAGGCGTGGTGAGAAGCCTCCATGGTCTGGGGCGGCTGAAGCGCGTGTACTGCACGGAGACGAGGCCATACAACCAGGGCTCCAGGCTGACGGCGTACGAGGCGGTTGCAGAGGGCATCCCCGCTACGCTGATCACAGACAGCATGGCGGCCCTCACCATGAGGGAAATGGACATCACAGGTAGGACTCTGAGGACAGCGTCTTTCTGTTGCATTATTTCATCCCAGAACGTCCCATTCACCTTTGTTCCTCCCTCAGCTGTGGTTGTGGGTGCTGACCGAGTCGTCGCAAACGGCGACACAGCCAACAAGGTGGGCACGTACCAGCTGGCCATCACCGCAAAGCACCATGGGATCCCTTTCTACGTGGCTGCACCCAGCACATCATGCGACTTGAGCCTTGAGAGTGGGAGGGACATCATCATTGAAGTGCGACCCCCTGAGGAGCTCACCAGTATAAACGGAGTCCCCATTGCTGCGCCAGGTAGGAAACCTGGACGACTCAAAACTTTATTGGGTCACGAAAAGGAATATAATATAAAGTTCCTCTGCAGTCCTGAAAAATGATGGAGTTTGCTTTTATGTCAGTATGTATGAAAAAACCTGAAAGAAAAATAACTGAATATGAAAAATGACTATGAATATACTTGTTTTTTCCCCCCAGACTTTGGTTCTTTCTGCTATTTTTTTAAAGGACAAAGTCCGATGCTTAACAGAGGCAGTGGTTTCCACATTGAGTTATTGGTTTGATATTCCTTCTTTGATTTGCTAAACTTTGTAGCAAATTTTAATATTTTAGCCATCAATCTATAGGGTTTTGACTTCCTGACTGAATGCACACTTAGTCAAAAATGATAAACAGGGCATTTTTACCTCCTCTTAGTCTCTACACAACTTTAATTTCAGGTTTAACAGAACCTGTGGCTCTTGAACTGAATTTAAAATATCAAACAAAGCACTAAAAATACAGTTTTCAGGAGTGTGGCCATAAAAGATAAAAGTACCAAAATTCACAAACTGTATTTAATCTGGGATACTGCAATCCCAACACAAGGGCTAAAATGACCCCATACCGCTCTCTGAAAATCAGAAGCCAATTTCAGCATTGCGTTGTTTCATTATTGTGGTACCTAAAGACAATAACACCATATTAATATTCAAGGCTAATATTTTGGATTCAAATGGTCAGAATGTTATAAAAATACAGTAGAAAAATAGTATTATTAGTGAGTAAAGATATGGGGGAGGGGGGTGAAAACATCGGACATTGGAAGAAAAAAAGATGTAAATTATAGTTCAGGAATAAGAGGACTTTGTTTCTATGGTTATTTTTACATCTGGAAGAAGGGGGGAAGTTTTATGGTTGGTTAGAATACAAACGGAGATGAAAAAGCCAGAGTTCAGTCTTTTCAGGCTGATGTCTCAGACTTCAGGACTTTTAAAAGTCTCCACGTGTGAGGTGAGATTGGGGTGTTTTTTTGTGCTGAATTGCAGACAAACCAAATTCATTGATTAGGTGGAGCACTAATGAGGTCCTTGG
This sequence comes from Anableps anableps, assembly GCA_014839685.1. Lineage (NCBI taxonomy): Eukaryota > Metazoa > Chordata > Actinopteri > Cyprinodontiformes > Anablepidae > Anableps > Anableps anableps. The sequence continues at coordinate 14,596,699 of CM026065.1, read as the reverse complement.
AGTCAAAGTCTGTGAGAGAGGAGAGAGTTTTTTTGTTTTGTTTTGTTTTTTTTCAGTGAACTGAGGACAAACAACTAGATTTATTACTCGCTAATTATGCTACACTGACATCACGGTAATGAAAGCAGTCTCGATAAGAACAATTACCAGAGTGACGGATTGGTCCTTCTACATTTCTGTGCTCTTTATCTTTTCTCTGACAGTCATGTTCCCATTAGTTTGAAAATTATTCCATAATAATCATTTGGCACTTTGTTATAAATGCAGTAACAATAAGATGTTAGCTCTTGTCAGCCATGGGCCAGTGTCTGATTGTATGAAAAAATACCATATTACCTCTTTTTTTTTTTTCACAGATATTTAAAGCAAAACGACATGATGTGATCTAATTGTTTTTATGTAAAATCAAAAAACAACTTATAGCCCTTCTGCTGAAAAGCTTCAACATGATCACAGTTAGGTTGTATACCGCTATTTTATGTCAACAGAGGAGGGGGGTCTTGTGGTGGTGATTGACACACCAGCAACGCATTCTGGGATTTGTAGTTTTAGCGATGAGCGCACCGTCTATCGGTAGACCAGCTCTGGTCGACATTGGAGGAGTGTAGCGGTCAAGGTGCAACTCTTTTCATGTCAGAAAGTTGTTTTGAACATACTCTTTGAAAAACAATAGAAAGGCCAGTTTTGATTTATTTGTTTCATGCTTTCAAAATTTTCAGGTTTTCTTGCCCTAAAATTTGCTGTTTAATATTTCATAAACATTTACCTAAGAGGCTTCCCTCTGGTTTTTGTTCTATGGAATAATCCGTGTCAGATCATCTTGTGACATGAAATAGTGGCGCTTTAGAAAATTATTAATGTCAGAAATTGTTTTTTTTTTTTTGTGTGTGTGTGTGTGTAGTTTTCAGTAGGGGTGCACCGATAAATCGACCATCTGATTTCTCAGCCCCGATTTTCCTTAATTTTGAGTGATCGGCTGATACTTGTATGTGAAGCTGATCTTATCCACCGATCTTATCTACCTCTGCAAAAGTTTGAAAATCAGCTATAGTCCCCTTTTGCTCTGCCGTGAGAGAAGGCTGACTGACAGACCCTCCCACTAGGTCATGTCTGCACGTGTGGTTAACAATAGTCACCTCACTGTTGCCAACTTAGCAACTTTGTCGCTATATTTAGCAACTTTGTAGACAAAAAAATTGGCACCGGTCAAAATCGGAATCATCTGGTCAAACTTTTGAAAGATTGGTAATTGGTGATCAGCAAGAAAACTGCAATCAGTGCATCCCTAGTTTTCAGGCGAGAATAGAAGTTGAAACTGTTCGGCATTTGATGGCTTTTCTGATTTACGTCTTTTACCTGTCCTAAGGACTACAGATGGAAGTTAGCCAGTGACTAAATCTCAGATTAATGCTCCTGTAAATGGTCTCAAATAAATAAACTCAAACAGTAACTGAGTTCAGGAAGAAGTGGCAATGCAAACTTCTACGTTCATCTGATGATGGGTCTTTTTAACGTTTGATTTAAAACATCCTATAAAATAATAACCACCATTTCCTGACTGCAGGTATCGAAGTGTGGAACCCGGCGTTCGACGTGACGCCTCACCAGCTCATCACAGGAGGCATCATCACGGAGCTGGGCGTCTTCCTCCCGTCGGAGCTCCAGGCAGCCCTCACCGGCCGCCTCACCGCTCTCTAAAAACAACCTCCCAGCGCCCCCCGCTGGCTCCGGTGCACCACTGCACATTCACGTCACACACTCTAAAAGACACTCTTGTCTTCACTGAGGGTGCACAGTTTGTGGTTTTATTTTGGTTTTAATTAATGCACAGTCACTGTAAGGTGTCAGTGATGCACTGTCTAAAAATCTTTAGTCTCTCTGCCAGCCACAAACAGACAAAAACAAAAACAGGATTTTTCACTGCAGGGAGTCAAGAAGACGTACGCAGTCTCTCCTTACTTTTAAATCCTTTTTCTGTCATCTTCACATCTCACTTTATTCCACGCTTAATTTTCCTTTTTTTTTTTTTTTTTAACCTTTTTAGCTCTTTCGAAACAGCTTCTGCAGCTAACAGAGCTTAGCTGGACTCAACATAATTCAGTTTGGCAAAATATACTTCTTGAGTCAAAAGAAAGAAGTAAAAAAGCAAGGAGGGCACAACCCTTTCGATAACATATCACTCGTAGTTTCCAGAATGCTGCTACCTACTTGTAAATATTTATTCCCTGCTGGTAGTGTGTAAATATGTAGAAAACTAACCTCTACTAGTAAAAAAAAAAAAAAAAAGGTACTGCTATTTTAACCAAAAATATGGTTATTTAAAATCAAATTTCCCATCTAAAATGTTATATTAACATTTAATTTCTGTTATTCAGTGTAGAACTTTTTCTCTAGAGGACTAATTGAAGTTAAAGATCATAGACGTTTACACACAGCATTTCTTGGTAATTTTTTTTTTTTTTTTTTTTTTTTTTTTTTTAAAACCAGTGCGTTAAATATTTGAACCAATCGGCTGAAACCTTTTACAGGACATGGCTGTATTTATACCTCACTTCATGTCTTCATCTCACTGACTGTACTGTATTATACCACACATGTATACTTGCATAATATCTATAAACACACACACGTATCCTGACAGACCGCTCTGCTCTAGAGACACAAACGCTCTGCAGTGCTCTGAGGAGACTGGAGCTATTTTATATAATCCTAATTTTTTTTAAAGAAATAGTTTGCTCTGAATTGGAGGTTTTGGTTCACTACCACTTCACCTATGACCTCTTGTCAAATATTATGCGATCATTACTCGTGAATGACGTGCAGTCAGTTTTTTTATGTGGTAGCAAAAAAGAGAGAAAATAGGCTTTAATTCAGTTTTGTTCACTGATTAGTGTTTTTCAGCATAGTTTTGTACTTTAATGCCGTTACTCTGTTACTCTTTATCCCCCAAAATAAAGTTAAAATACATTAAAGCCTTTATTTTTTTTTTTAACGCAAGCTTCAAATATTAATAGAGATGGACAGATCAGACTTTTCCTTCAGGAGTTCTTTGAGGTCTGAACTGCTGATTCAGGTTTTCACTGGTTGCATTTTTTTTTTCTAAAGACTATAAAAATAAAAATAGAAAACCTTTTGAACAGTTTGTGTAGATTTTAGTCCAATTGAAACTGAAGGAATTACAAGGTTCTAGGCATTCATGCGTAAAAGCTGATATTTCCTAATCTTTTATCTGATTTTTGTTCATCTTAAAAAAAAAAAAAAAGAAGAAAAAAACAACAAAAAACCCCATCAAAGTACCTGCTTTTTGTTGATGCATTTAGAAACCGAAAATGGCGGGATATCCTAATAAACAGGCATCTGATCTGCCGATCCAGAAAAAAATTGGTCAATTCCAGTCTCTGGGTGATCGATTAGTGCATCTCTAATAAAAATAGTACTTTTAACTCCATCAGGATGATTCACTAAAAGTCATTGACCATAGCAACAAAGAAATAGTAGCTGGATGAACTGAAAGATGACGTGTACGTATGTGTCTTGTTAGCTCTGTCCTGGATTTTGGCGGCTCTTTCTTTGCCAGCCACCTTTTAAATTTCCTCAGATTCCAAGATATGTCATTTTTTTGTCTACTCATTACCTCTAATATAAACTAAATGGTAAATGGACTGAATTTATAAAATGCTTTTCTATTCATATTTCAGTCCAACCACTCAAAGCTTTTTGCACTAGATCCACATTCACCCAGTCACCTTCAGAAACTTACACACATTCATACACTGATGAGCAGATCTGCAGAGAATGTGGTCTTAGGTGCCTTGCCCAGGCGGGCATTGACTGGAATTGAACCCACAACTGTCTAAATGTGAGACGACTGCCCTTTCTGTTGACCAGCAGCTGCTCAATGGAAACAAATAAGCAAAAGAAAACATTTTTAGCCACGAATTAAGCTGTAATTGATCCTTTTGAATCTTCTGAAATGAAAGTGCACCCTGGAGTTAAAGTGTCACAGTTTCCTCTACAGCTGATAGGTGGATCATTTAGAGAACAAAAAATGCTTTGATGGATTTAATGAAGTAGGGGGAAAAGTTTTTTTTTTTGTTTTTTTTTTTTGGTATTTGAGCACATTTATTGGTGCATCTTTAAGTAATAAGCTAATGTTGCATTTACAAATTATTAATAAACATGGTTAATCAGGACTAAATTAGAATGTTATTTAGTTAAAACTTTGTTTTAACTTCTGTTCCTTAAATACAGTCGTCTGCAGCTCAGATTCTTGAGTGCCACCGTCCTGATGCTTTTGGATGCCTTCCTTCTCCTGCACACCTGACTCAAAAGGCCGAATTACCTCCTTGGCACATCAGCAAAGGCCTGATCATTAACTATTCACTTGATTCAGGTGTGTTGGAGCAGGAATGCATCCAAAAGGTACAGGACAGTGGCACTCGAAGACTGGAGTTGCAGATCCCTGCTTTAATACACATTCATTCGTTCCTACACACTGACTGTAGAGCTGATGGAGAACATAAAACAGGTGTGAGTGGTAGATGCCTCTGTCTGTGTGTGGATGTGAACATTTCCTTTAGGCTCTGGTTGGGGGGAGGGTATTATTTTAAATTTTTTTTTTTTTTTTTTTTTTTTTTTTTTTTTTTTGCAGTATTTGTAAAAAGTAAAAAACGGTGACGCCATCAACAGTCTGAATGTAAAACCTCTCTGCCAGACATGTTTCAGTTTGAGGGCTTCAGACTCTCGGCCACTTCTTGCCTTTGTGCTAATTTCAGAATGTTCTTCAGCTGTTTGGATTCAACATTCCTCATGAAACTGAATTGACGTTTCATTTTGAAGTCGTGTGTAGTTAAAACCATGAAGGTGTGAAGCATTAAAAAGGATTTTCTCCGTAGGTATTGTTTGATATGTTTAGTCTTGGGATATTTTCGGCGATTAAGATCATTTAGTACTGATAGAAAAATGAAAGAGATTTGATAAAAATATATTTACTAATTTTCTAATTTTATATTTGGCAGTACAGTGAATGGATGATATTTGCTGGCGTTAGTAAATTTTGAACAAATTTACTGTGTTCACCTTCTCATAAGACCTAAAGAAGATCTGACCACAACCACTTACCTGACATGTATACATAGATATTTTTAAGTTATTTAGAGGTAGTCACATGTTTTCCCCGTTTCTTCAAGAGCATTTGTATTTGATTAAAGTCTGAAGTCCGAGCTTGGATATATGCTAGACGTCACACTGGAGTTGAGGAAATTCTGTTTGAAAGTAAGGAAACCAGTGGGATCTGCTCTCCTTTTGTAAGCTTTCAGCAACTAAAGGAATATATTCAATGTTTTGAAATCAGGACTGCGATGGGGCCATTCCATCTTCTGTCCTGAAATTCTGGCAGATCTGCAGCGCTGAGCTCTTAGATCATGGAGGATAGAGTTCAGACCTGAAGACTAGGAATTTAGGATCTCTTCTTCGTGTCTCTCTGCATTGAGACTGCCTCCGGTGACGGTATGCCTTGTTTTTTCCAGTGAATGAGAAGCTGCCTCACCCCCAAAAAGCTGTTTGGGATTGACAGAGAGGTCAAGAGTTTCATCGGTGCAAGCCACACACATGATTTGTGCTCAAAAGTCAAAGAGAACTCCCACAAAGTGAGAAAAGTCTTGGAAAGTTGGGAATTCGATGTTGGCTTCAGTTTCAGATTCAGTATTGGCGCCGTGAATATAAAACATCGCAGGAATGAAGTGTTTTTCTGGGAGGCTGTATCTGTCAGGGGGATATTTATGTTCATATAATCAGTTACTGTTTTTATTGCATTAAATTAGGATAAAAATGTTGTTGGTTCATGTTGCTGAGTGTGCTTATCCTGTTCACTGTCCACAACAACTAGCCCATCCCTCTGGTCCTACAACTATACGTCATTCCCAGACACAAGCACCAACTTCTGAAACAAATCAAAAACAGCAAAATCTGGGTGGACTAAATGGGAAAAATTAGAATCCATCACTTAATGTCTGTCAGCTACTTTGTTCCTTGAGAGAGATTAGATATAAACCCTTAGGTTATTTATTTATTTTTTTTTAACATTTGTCTCCATGCGTGTCACTGTGATGTACTTATAAAAGAGGGAAAAAAAATTATATATATATATATATATATATATATATATATATATATATATATATATATATATATATATATATATATATATATATATATATATATATATATATATATATATGAGAGAGGCCAAACCCCACAAGGTGAAGCTTTAATTTTAACAGCTTGTGCTACCTAATCGATTACTAAAAGTAAATATGGATTCACTTCTTTTTTCCTTTTTATTTTTACAAATTATTTGAATATTACACATCATGTCAGAGCAATTATTAGATATAGTTCACCTTAATATTTCAGCATATATGAATGAGGTAGTGGGAAGAAGCTTTTATTTTTTATGTCCACCATAATTTCAGGTATCCAGTTAAGTTCCTGAAACTAACTCTCTGAGGCTTTTCCTTTCAACAAAAAATGAACAAATAACCCTTCCTCTAAGCTTGCCAGAAGTTGTTTTAATAGTGGACTTATATTGAAAACCAGCCCACTGTAATGCTACAGGCAGACCAGTATCAGTGGCTTCATTAATGAATAACGCATTAGACAATCAGTCTGTTGCTGTTATACGGTGCAAAAAAATCAAACCTGGGTTTATCGTAGCTATACACAACTGGAAGAAGTTTTGCTTACATGTAAACATTACATCATTTAAAAAAAAATGAAAGGGGGAAAACCTCTAGACCATAATCCTAATCTTGTACATTTTGCTGTTGATTTCGTATGAACTTGCAACTTTAATGCACAGTTTTTGTCCAGAAAAAAATAAAGATGAAGAAAAAAATCCATTGTTAATGATAATCTCTGTATCTATCACCTAATTATATGTTGTTAGAAAAGTGTAAAGTTGTTTCACTGCGTTTTTCTCTCCCATTAAACCTCAGCTCACAAAGATAGGTCACCTGCGAGCGTACAGAACTTTTAAACAAATGTTTCTTTTTGTTCAAGACATATTTTCTGGGGCGGTTTTTGACAATGCCCCAAATGTATGTAGCAACGATGAGGCCGTCAGCTCTGTCACAAACCCCCTGTCTCTTTTTCTTTTTAGCGGTACAAGGTCTTTGTCTGTCCATGATAATTATACCTGTCTCACTGTGGTCTGTTTTATTTCTTGATTATCATTGTGACTCTTTGTGAGTAGGCTATTAGAACACCACACTGGGGAGGCCTCCTCAGCCAAACACACTACCTCTCCGTCTGCCTGCACCGACTCTGAACACAAGCACTCGGTGCACCAGGTTGCAGCAGAGCAAGCCGATTTTAAGAAAACAAACCTGGACTGAAATTCTTATTGGATCTTTACGTCTTGAACCCAAAGTGAAGTGTCATTTTGTGGCTAGATTCTGAATCAACTGTACTTTATGCTAGATTTTTTAAAACATGTTCTGAAGCTGCATCAGTACACTGCAGTGTTTGACAGATAGATACACCAAGATGTTGTGGTGCCAAAAATCCAAAGTTTCCACATTGACTTCACTGATTAAAGTAGCTGCTCTTGCGTTATGGAAAAAGGATCTCTAATAGATGGAGTGTTGTTCAGATGGCCTCTTTAAGTGCAAGTTTTTCATTGTTGTTATTGATAATCACTTGATCTTTGTTTATGTTTGTAACGTGGCAATGGTTCCAAATTGGATTCTTTATATATATATATATATATATATATATATATATATATATATATATATATATATATATATATATATATATATATATATATATTATACACTTATATGAATATAAGGCTGTCATGAATGAAGAGATTTCTCTCACATCAATACAGAAAAATAATAAAACCACAATGAAATGGCACATTTCCCTTGTCTTTTTTTTTATATGCAGTCAAATCTAAATTTACAACGGGTATCAGAGTTGCTTCTTACACCTGCATGCCACACATTTCAGATCTTTGACTGAAAAAAAAATTGAAAACCGTTTGTCTTTTTCCTTCCACTTTAGTTATGTACTACCTTGTCAGTCTATCACATAAAATCCCAATAAAATACATTGAAGTATGTGGTTGTAATGTGAAAAACTTTTAAGAGTTATGAATACATCTACAAGGCCATGTGTGTTACGATTTGAAAGACATGTTCTTCAACCGTTCAATTTGTAACATCGCTTATGTGGAAAAAGTAATTTAACAGTCAGCTTCAGGAGAAATAATTTGGCAAATGTGTCATTTTACCATTATTTTCTGCACAGGTCCTTAAGTGACTGAATGATTTTCAATTTAAAAAGTCAGTTTCCATAGTGCAAATTTACAACATTCATGTTAAGGTACATAATGAGACAAATAGAGCCAGATGTTTTTGGTGTGAGATTGGCCTTTGTGCTCACAGTGGTGCCTTGGAACTATGGATGCTGATTTTCCCAGTCAGTTCCTTATTGTTGAATCATGAACTCTGACCTTAACTAAAGCTAATGAGACCTTACTATATTTGTCTGATATAAAAAAAATTGTTTGATGATCTGAAACATTTAAGTGAGCAGAAGCAGAAGAAGCCTGTTATATGACAAATAATTTGTCACAGTTAGTTACTCACCAGTTCAGTTCTCAGCTCACCAACCAGTCAACAGTCAAGTGAGCATTCATCCCCATTATGGTTTGGGCCATGTCATTTCTGTATGAAAAAAAAGAAAGAAAGAAAAAAAAAAGCCATAATCATCTAAATTTAAAAAAAATTGAAATATATCACCTTACATTACTAGAATCCTTTTTTTTTTACGCGAACAGCGTAGAGAACCCTCGATTTGAAAAGCTCCTGTGTGAGGAGCTTTTCAAATCGATTTTTGTTACCAGCAGGGGGCGGTAACAAAAATAAAACGGAGGTAAAAACGCCTTGTTGTGAGACGAAGGAGTTTGTGTTCATTTTCAGTAAAGATGGCTCAAGGCTCAAAGAAATTTAAGGCTCAGCGTCCAGGAGGGTCTAAAAAACACCAACAAAACAAACAGAAAGGACCAAAAAAAGGAGGTACGACTCTGTTGTTGTAATAGTTCCTGTAGTTTAGCTCTGTGAAGGGAAAAAGAGCCGGATATGAACTAAACATGTGACCAAACACGTTGTCTTATAGACATGTTTTTAGGCGTAACAGGCAGCCTCTACATGTATGTGTTTTAAGTTGTTTCCTCTCTTGATATTAACTTTTATTAGCTTATTGGTAAAGATATTGCTCACTTATGTTACAATGCAAACAAACAGTAATAAAAAATAAAGATGTTCATTTACATCTTTGTATTTCTTCTTCGAAAGGGAGGATTATCGCACCTAAGAAGGCTCAAGTGGTTCAGCAACAGAAGCTAAAGAAGGTGAGAACATTCTTGAATGGCTTATATGTAAACTTTATTATTATTGTTTTTACTGAGGTTTCTTAAACCTCTATATTCCCCTTAACTGTGCCATTCCCTGAAGGGTCTGGAGGTTGCCATCAGGAACAAGATTGAGCAGGAGGTGACCCAGAAGGCCAGCTCCTCCCTCCACAAGCCTCTGGCTGTGGTTAAAGGTGCTGAGGAGGGGAAAGGAAAGCCCGGCGCTGGCCGCCCTGGAACCAGCTCCAAATAGGAACCACTACAGACCTGGACCTCATCAGGTTGTGGACTTTAACAGAACCTCTGCTGGGGTCGCCAAAGGATTCATTCAGACACAGTTTTTGTTATTTTATTTTCACCGTGGTTCTGTCCTCCCTCAGTAAGTTTATTGGTTTTGTACAATAATAAATGAGGTGAGAGAAATGTTTGGTACTTCTGTTTTCAGCCTGGATATTTGAATGTTTGCAGAAACCACAAAGGAGATGTGATCAGTACCTGAAAGTAAAACCAAACCAATCAGAATAAAGAGGGATGACCTCTACTGCTAAACCAGCCCACCAGTCATAAAGCTTTTAATTTTATATTTGCATTTCTATACAATTAAAGCTTAATTTGACAAGTGAATCTGTTCAGCAGTGTTGAATAAATCACAGCACAGCTCATTCAGAGATTTATTTAATCCACTCTTTATTTAAATCTTTGTAAATGTTAGTGGCTTATGCAGTTTTTTAGAGGGGAAGTATTTTCTGCTTCTACGTTTAAGCGTTATTATTATGATGCTACTGCATATAACAACATGTAGTAGATGGTTACATGGCCAAACAAGCTGCTAAAATAAATGATACATTACAGTCAAGTCCAGCAGAAAATATTATTTTCTACAGCTGGCCTCTGCTAGTCGGTTTAATAAGCCTTGATGACGTCTGCGCAGTGGTGAGAGCGCAGAAACCGAGGGAAGGAATCCTTGGCCATCAGGCTGTAGATCCTCTGCTGCGCGTTGTTGAAGGTGTCGGCACACGGGGAGTCCATCATGCTCAGCAGAGCCTCACGGGTCTCAGCATCCAGGTTCACCTGAGACACACAACTGGAGGTCAGTACAGGCTTGAAGATTCATAAATATCCTTCAGGTTTAGCGCTGCGCTCCTCTGCACTGACTTCCAGTGGAGCGTCGGGGTTGATAAACTGGTTGTAGATGCTGCTGGCTTTGGTCTTCTGCATGTTTGAAGGAGAAACCCTGTAGTCCTCACAGGCCAGCCAGAACTCCAGGTTCTCCTCGCTGAACTCTGAACGCAGGAACCCTCGAAACGCCTGAAGCCCAACTGAAAGAACAATGACGCAGTTATGTAGAGGAAGCAGCAGCAAGAGGATACTAATCCGGAGGAAGAGCTTCCACAGATTATTGTCAGAACTGAGACTTTTGATCTGCGATAACATGAAACAAAAACGTAAGGAGAGCAGTGCCTGGTGTGATGCTACAGGCCCAGATCATAAAAGCCAGATCTCCAGACACAAGCAGCAGGTCCGCTTCCTGACATCAGATGGGCTCCTTCCCTCTATGTATCTGAGGTGATGGCTGGATCCCTCAAACATCTTTTTTCTTTCAAATTTATTGAGAGTGAATTCACAAATGTGCCAATTGTACTCTTTAACAGTTCAACTTGTAAGAGTAAAATTAACTGTGAAGACTTAAACATGCTTTCCTTTTCTGCAACCATCTTGTTTTTTGTGAGTAATTCTTAGGTTATAGTTTGCGACACATCTTTTACATAAAAAGAAAATCTCTGAATATTGGGTTTGCAATTAACTGAAAGACAACAAAAATACTGTAAACCAATAAAAATATTTCTTTTTGATATTTTAAAATAATATTTCTTATAATGAATTAAAAGAGTTAAAATTTAATTGCTTTAGAGATAGTTGTTCTCATTGGATGGCAAAAACAGACTCCCCCCCAATTACCCTCTGGTAAAAATACACAAGAGCCTTAAAATACATGGTTGCTATGGAGACTCTGTGTCCCCAGGATGCAACTCTGCTGTTGTTCTCTAACAGTGAGCTTTGGGGATTTTGACCTATCTTACCATCCTGCTTAATGTGCGTGGTGGAAAAATAAGCTTGGGTTTTTCAACCAACCTTGTTTGTCTCCGTTACAGTTGCTCTAAATTTATGATCACTGCTAGGACTGTTGAATCGGGCAAGTTTAGGTGACTAGCTGTTTACTTGTAGGTATTTTCTGATGTATTAGGATCAACACAAGTTTATCTGCTGTCTTTCCTATTGTGAAGGGTGGCTATAGAAAAACTTCAATTCTCAGGCCACGTTTATACCCCGCAGAAGGCCAGTGATTATAATCTCTCATATCAATCTAAATGTAAAGTAGATTGAAAATATGCCTCAGTTACATTTTTTAAAATTAGAAATTGCTACTAATGGTGACTCTGGTAATTTCGTTGTAAAGCAGTTATTTCTTAATCATTAATCATCAATTTCTCAAATTAAAGGTTGGATTTTCCCAAAATGTCTCTTCAGCAAAAGATTCATTTAGTTTAAGCTCTATCAGAGCTGTCAGTAATGGTGGACGGTGCTGTGTACTGATTTTTGAGACTCTAATGTAAAAGTAAAAATAACAAGACCTAAATAGATGCCTGTATATATAAATGTACAGACCTAAAATGGGAGTTAAAAAGCTAAGGAACAGGTTAATGAAACATGCACATTCATGCTCATATTTTTATCTAAAAAAGCTTTTAATGCACTATCTTTAGTCGAGTGTATGCAGCTAAATAGATGCAATAACATTGCGAAAGAAATTAAAGCTATTTTTGAATCATATAAAATATCAAAAACGGTGCTTAAATGTTGAAAGATGTTTCTAATTTCCTGAACAGGCTGATTAATGAATATCTAACTACCACCATCTCACACACTGAGGAGCTGAAATTAGTTCCTAGTCTAAGATTAATCACGATGACACAAATCACAAGATGTAGTTATACTTTATTCTAATTTCCATATATTAGCCTTGTTGTGTTAAATTAGCATAATTGTCAGATTTCACATAAATCTACAAGAATTCTGATTTTATATATATATATATATATATATATATATATATATATATATATATATATATATATATATATATATATATATATATATATATATTTTTTTTTTTTTTTTTTTTTTTTTTTTTTTTTTTTTTAAGTTAAATTTTTTTTTAGCAATAATGTTCTAATTAAATTTCATTTTCCAGCATATTTCTATTGGCATGCCAACCTTGTTGCTGTTGAGTTTGAGGCTGAAAAGCTCACACTCTTCAAGTATTTCTGCTATAATTGATGAGGCATAATGTGTACAGACCTGGACTCTTAGAAATGCACATTTATGTGCAAGTTTGAAGTTGTATAGAGGTTGACTCTCATTATTATCGTCACTGTCACAACCAAAAGTCATTTTAAAAGCTTTTTATAAACAGAAATGAAAAGTCCTACTTTTGCTGTTCAACAGAGTTTCCAGATCCTGCAGGATTTTTCCATCCTGGACCCTGAAAATTAGGCAGAAATGATTTTTAAAATGCAGCTTTGTTACCACAAATTTAATTTAAAGCAAGTTTCAGTTGGTTACTTTTGCTTGTGGTGGATCTCAGCCAGGTGGCTCAGCTTCACTCGCATCCCTTTTGCCCTGAAACGCATGAAATTACATTTTAAACACTTCAGATGCAGCAACGTATTCACCTCATATCCAAGATAAACACTTACTTCTCCAAGCAGGAGGAAGGCAGGTAGGAAAGTCCCTTACACATATTTAAAAATCAGCTCTTAACAGAATATTATCACAGTAGGTATTTTGTCAGTCTGTCTCCTGCCCTTGGATGTGTCGCTCTTATATATACAGCGGTGGACATGTGGCTTATCTGATCTGTCGATCTGCTGCTCTCAGACCAGCAGGTGTGGAGCTGGGAGCCGAACAGGGATGAGATGGGGAACACGTTCACAGGTCAGGTAGACCTGTCAACAGAAGACACAAAGCAGGTCAGTGTACATGAAAAGAAAATCAAAGAAGCAGTGCTGTGTGTGTGTTTGGTCAGGGTACACTGGCAGCCTCGTAAAGGCCTGTGTTGGTCCAAACATGGATGCTCTGTGGAGTTCTGCAAAAAGATAATGAACTGATGATGGAGGAGCAGGTGGAGAAGCAGTCTGAGAACTCAGTATGAGTTTTATAATGGACAAGTTGTTTAGCTCTGCAGTATCAATTATGTCACTATTGTTCAGACATAACCAACAGTATGAGTGTAGTTTAGGCCTTGAAACCATGGGAAACTGTCTTTACACAACATTTTGCAAAAAGATGAGCTTTTCCACATTTTCTCATGTTAAAACTACAAACTTCAATGTATTTTATTTGACAGACCAACACAAAGTAGTGCATAGTTCTGAAATGGAAGGAAAATAACATTTTGAAGATTTTTTTATAAATAAAAAATGAAAAGACTGGCATGAAAACATATAAAGCCTCCTTTTACTCTTTTACCCATAAGTAAAATCTAATGCAACCATCTTCTGAGGTCGCCTAATATTACATAAAGTCCACCTGTGTGTAATGTAATCTCAGTGTAAATCTAGCTGTTTTGTGACATTTGTTAAAGAACATTAGTGAACAAACAAGAGAAGTGCACAGCTGTTAACCAGCCAAGAGGTTAACTTCTGAGGAGCTCTACAGCAAAGTTGCAGGAGAGGATTCGATAAAAATCCAATTTTGGGATGAAATCTAACTTTGCACACAACCCAGAACACATCATCCCACAGTGATGCATGGTGGTGGCGGCATCATGCTGCCAGGATGTTTTTCTTTAGCTTTTTTTCATTCGCTGTGCATTCTCTCTTTGCAGTTTGCATTCATTCCTTGTTGCTCTGTTTTAGTCACGATTTAGCATTCTTCCAAACATTTTTTTTAACTGCATTTATAAATGTTTAAGATGATGGTATTTATGTTTACTTTTATTCTGCTATCAGTATCCATTCATACCCTTTGGTTTTAATCTCTTTTAGTTGGTTTGCATTAATTTATGATGTTGCCTGTTAGTTTTTTAGGCTATTTTTTATTTTTTATGTTCTTTTTTTTCTGTAGGGCTGGCTCTATTTGGGGGTCTTTTTTGTGTCATAACTTCCTCTTTTCACCATGAATGACCATTCTAATAATTTTGCATTTGTTTTTAGTCTCTAGCTCTATCAGTTTATCACTTATTTGTTGTCTTTTTAGGGTGCTGGTGTCCCACAAGACTCTCTCTATCCTTTAGAACCATGCAACAGTCCATCCTACGCCTGAAAAGCTCAATGCTCGAACCCCTTATTTGTACCTTGAAGTCCCAGTTGGACACTGAGAAGCTGTTCTAACAGTCCTCTGAGGAAAGGAGCTGGCATCCTCACTGTTTATGAGAAGTGGGTGAGGGGGGTGAAATGCCAGCTATCATGTGGGGAAACTTGATCCTGCAGTGCAAATACACTGAAGACATAAAGTACTGACAGCTACAGCTTTGAAATATTATCAATGCATGTGGTGTTTCGTTAGTTCAGATAAGAGCTTAACAAAAGCACAGATTGTCTATTTAGATGTTTTTAAATAGTTGCAGGTGCACAAATGAAAGGAAAAGGCAAATTAAAAGTTTGCATGCATAAAAGAAAAGAGGAACTGCTTTGGTGGTTAAGAAAAAAAAGTATTATAACCAATCTGAATGTGTCTTGTAAATAAATGCATGAGGAAAATAAGTCCTTAGTGTGTGTGTGTGTGTGTGTGTGTGTGTGTGTGTGTGCAACATTAAAGAGGAGATATGTGAAACTGGCAGCTTTGAACCAGGACTGCATCCTCCACATTCACTGATCCGACACTGTGGCCGCCAGCGGGCTTCTTCTCTCGGCTCTTCCTGCTTCGTGAACAGAACTGTCTGAAGGAAATCCACCAACACGGAGCGAGCAGCTGGGTTACACCCGGAACCTGCAGGGTCCACTGGGACGTTTTGGATCCGCGTCAACTGGTTCCAGTAAACGAAGCTCTGCAGTCACGACCCTCTGCGTCCAGCTATGGACGGCGGCGGCTCGGTGTGCAGATAAACAGTGAGTCGGGCTGAGGGAGAGGTCTGCTGGCTTTTATAATTAGGCTCCAGCAGCCTCCATAACTGCTTGAGGATTAGATTATACGCGATTATCACTGCAGCCTGCGTCAATACGTGCAGCTGTGAGCTGAAAATATACACTTTAATTACTACTGTATCTTTATCGGCTTGTAATTTGTACATAATTTCAGAATAAGAGAAGATTTGTGCCTTAGCAGGAGTACAAACCATAATATGCGTTCATGTACTGAACTGTAAGCACCTAAATACTCACCGGCTGAAAAAACAGTCACCAGAGAAAATATCTCTAAAACTTGTCAACTGTGCCTACCAGGGCCTGATTTAGGGTAAACTGGGCCTCTGGGCTACAGCCAGTTTTGGTGCCCTGTACTCACACACATTTTTTCCCCTCTTAAAGTACAATAGATTCTAAAGTTAGATAAACATCACCTACAAGTTGCAAGTAGATTTTGTAGCATTAGAGTTTATTGACGTGATCAGACAGGAAATAGGCAGAGAGTTAGGGGGGAGGACATGAGCAACAGTCTTAATATTGAGAACTGAACCTCTGAAGACTGCATCAACAGACTGTGTACCTCTTCTTTCTGAAAGGTTCCCTGTAAACATGGCATAATTTCTAGAAATGTTTACACCCAATACAAAAAATGACCTTCTCTATTCTTTTTTGTTTTCCATAGAAAGTACTCCTAGCTCAGTGATTATGTGTTTAGTTGTGTTTCTCTACATGGTAAAAGCCATTGATGTTATTTATTGTGTGTTCTCTGTTGTTTTTTCTTCCTAAAGATAGCACACCTGGTGCTGTGGATGTATGTGAGCTATTACTGCCCTTATCATTATTTTCATAGAAAGGTGTGCTTTCTATGGAAAGGAAAGTTTTCCTTTCCATAGAAAGCACACCTGGTTCAATCCTGCTGTGTTTTCTGCCCTACAAAAAACATTTGACATAGACATTGCCACCATTAAGTCAGTGTACTCTCTTCTCTTCAACAAGTACTAATGGCTCAGTCATTCTGGGTTTCTTTTCCAGGCAGTTTCATCGGTTGAGCTGCTGCTGCCATTACTTTGCATTCTCTGTTTTTCTTTCCGCAGAAAGTACTCATGGTCCAGGAGGAATCTGGCTTTGTGACTGGATTATCAAGTTAGATCAGTTGTCTTGCAACATGATTTTTTTTCTTTTTATTTAATGCAGTATAAATAAAATTAATTGAAATCAATTGAAAGCTGAAACCCAGCTTCTTTTTTTTTTAACAAGAAAAATGTTTTAGCTGTTCATACTGTAGATCCTATTACAGAAACACTTTGAAATACTGTAAGCTTTAAATCTCCTCCTTTCCAAGCCTAAATACCTAAACCTCCAAATAATGTGCCTCCTTGTGATCTTTTTCGACAAGTTATGGTTGTGTTGAGTTCAGGTGTAAAAGGAGCACAACAAAACCTTAAGAGGTTTAAACTGATGTGTTTTTCCATATTCCTTCCCCTGTTATGGATGAGTTTCATTGATTTTGCATCTCCAGATCTTGTTGCATAGAGAGGGTTGTAACCCTACCTAAGGACGTATCTGTTTAAGTGCTTTTGTTAGAGTTAGTAGAGATTTTTCAATCTTTTGTCTGAAATTTGCAGTAATAAAGTCCTGAGTTAAAACAATTATATTGGCATGAATGTTTAATTTAGGAAAAAAAAACTTCAGCATGATTGCATTGGCTCTTTTTGGGCCTTAGGTTAAGAAGCCCAGTCTAAAAGTGCATCAATACCTTGGTGTAGCGGTATGAAGAATGGTTATTGTTCAGTATAAAGGTTATTGAACTGATGCTCCTGCATTTCAGATGCCTCTGAGCGACGACCGGTGATGACACCCCAGCGGTCGACTTGGATCCTGAGGGTGGAGTGTCAGGAAAGTGCACCTTCTGTTCCAGACCAGGAGAGAAAGAAGCGCTGGGCTGAGCTGTTCGACCAGCTGGACCTCAACAAAGATGGACACATCGACATCCTGGAGCTGCGGGCGGGGCTGGCAGGCAGAGGGCTCTCCAAAGGCTCCCTGGAGAGGGTGAGTAAGAATGAGGCCTAAATCAGTCTCCATTCGGGATTGATGGGAACAGCAGATATTTATTATATCACACACTAAAACAAATTATGTTAAAAAGTTTTAGATTCTGATTAAATAGCTCCCCCCAAAAAACGTCTAAATATGTTTTCCAAAGCTTTTGTATGTTGTTATGAAGTTTTAACATGGAGGTAGGGGAATTTTGAAAAAGATTTTTGGCAAGACCAGTTCGTTAATCTAAGCCTTTACTATGTTGTATTAGAGAATATAACAGGATTAATTGTGTCCCTCATAATAACTGAGGAAAACAAAATGAAAAATGTTACTTTAAGTTAAAAAAAAAAAAAAATGGAAACCTTAAGTTTTTCTGTAAAGGTTCCTCTCCTATAAATCACAGACTCCTCATCCTGAGGTTTAATTTATTTTGGATACATTCCGGTTTGTAAAACAGTACAAATATTAGTACAGATAATACAGTTCCAAATAATTCTGAGAAAATAATTACTTTTTCTTTAATTTAGGATGTTTGAATTTTACTCTGTTGAGATAAAACATGGAAGATCTTCTCTTGAACAAGCTGGAGAATTTAAATAGCTCTAATCAAGGCTTCATTTTAGATGCTAATGATTTAATTTGTTCAGTCAAGAGTGTGCCTCTGAAAAACACAGACTGCTAGCAGTGGAGATAGCTCTGGTCTTCCGGAGTTTAACATTTATATCTGAATATTTCCACATTTTTGTCATTTTGCAACTATAAACTCCAATGTGTTTTAAGGGGATTTTGGTAATAAAACAACACAAAGTAGCACGCAATTGTGAAGTGGAAGGAAAAGCTTGATTTTCAATGTTTTGTACAAGCAAATATCCAAAAAGCGTCTCAGTGAGTCATTGCTTTGCAGCATCGCCGCTCCAGTGAAGTCATTTGAATTATTTCTCTACCAGCTTTGCACATCTAAAAACTGAAAGGCTTCTTATTCTGCTTTGCACAACAGTTCAAGCTTAGTCAGGTTAGATGGAGAGCCTTTGGCAGCATCAATGCCAGATTTGTAAACACTTATTTGGCCTATAAGTAGATTCTCCCACCTGAGCTGTGGATTTTTGCAGCCAAGCCCAGACCAAACCCACCCACACCATTATATTTAAAAAGAAAACATCAAACCAGCAGATATTTTTTTGCTCTGTAATCTGTTGTTTCACTTGTTGGTTATTGTCCCTCTTTATTGGATGTGTGCCATATTAATAATCTCGAGCAGATCTTTGTAAAAGTAGTGTAATAATGACTGGAAGAGCGAGAGTTTAGAAGGTTTTGGTGTGTTGGTCCCTGGCTGCTGTCAGCAGACACGTGTCAGGCTGTGTGTGCAGCACATGTTTATGTCTGTGTTAATAAAATAGAGCCCTCAATGGTTTCTATTGCAGTCTAGTTAAAGTGTGTAGTCTTTCCTCTGTTTTCATTCTGTAAACCCTCTTGAACCGTGTAATCTCCAGTTTGTTTGTGTACAGTTTGTACAGGAACATCAGCAGCATGGCTGTTTTGTGAACACAGACTGTTGAACTCCTCTCAGTCTGCATGTGGCACTTCATTTTTCTCTGGGTCACTGTTTGTCCTTATTGCTGCTTCTTTTTCTTCCTCTGTTTTTCTGTGTAATGTTAAAGTTAGAGAAAACATGAAAATCAAGACAGGAGAAGAGTTGTTGTGTGCGTGTGGCCATGTGTCTGTGAATGTTTCCGCATGCGGGGATGTGAATAGCAACATGTTATTATTAACAGGTTATTTCTGTCTAAGGAGGCTGTTCTTGTAAGCTGAGAATGGTAACCTTTATCCTTGTTGTACTCCTTGTATCTTTTCATGTATGGTTCATTGTCAGGTTTTCTTTGTTATATTTCTGAGAGGTTTTGTTCAGTTCCTAGAGGCATCATGTTTTTTGTTTGTTTGTTTGTTTTTCCTGTCCAGTAATTTGTTACTATTTAGTATTTTGGGTTCATTTGTATGTATATTTTTTGGATATTCCAGTAAAGCAGGGGGGAGTCCAAAGTGTGGCTTTTGGAAGGATTTTTTTCACCAACCACAGTTCAAGAGTGATACTATTTTTGCACGCTTTTTGATTTTACTTTGATGTAATAGTAAATAAGGCCACAAACATTCTGCAACTTTTCCTCAAAAACAGGATTCATTAAACCTGGCAAAATACACCAACCATTTTTGAAAGAGTGGCCCATATCCAGCTCTTGTTGATTTTTTTCTGGACAAAAACAAAACAAAAGCAATCAACCAAAAAAATATAGGAAACTTTATCCCTTTATTTTAATAAGGCTTTTGTACAAAAACCTTTTTATTTTTCAGATTGATACGATTTAGAAATCCCATTTCTTCAACAATCAGACCACATTGTTAATTTCTTAAAAATATTGTATTAATTGTTTAGACTAAAATAATTCGCAATAACTGATTTTTGTTGACTCGAGTACTTTCAACTTGACAATTTTGACCCATTTGGCAGAAAGCTTGGACAAATCTGCAGAAAGGGAACTGGATCACAACAAACCAAATTTTAGGGTTGATTAAAGATTATTTCAGATGGCTTTACAAATTACACAATCAAGCTATAAACGTTCCTCCATTTTAAAACTGTAGAGATCAATGCAAAGTATAACACCTTAGATTAACAGTGTTTTACAGACACTATCCTCAACTCCACAATATGATATCACTTACAGTATGTCCACCAAATGCCACGGTATAGATCTTATTTTTAGGACGGCAAGAGTTTAGTATTCATACTTTTGTTGCATGAGCAGTGATGCATTAAAACAAATTCATTCCACTTTACATAGTGGTTTAATAAATATCTGTATATTAAGCTAACAACATAATGTGTTGCAATGTCTCTGTTTTATGTGCATTTTTTGCAGATATAGGGCCTCGCAAAAGTATTCATACCCCTCATAATTGTTTCCATTTTGTCCATATCTAACTACAAACTTCTGTGTATTTTATTGGGATTTTATGTGAGAGACCAACAAAAGTGGTGTATAATTGTGGAATGAAAGGAAAAAAAACACAGAAGATCTGAGAAGTGTGGAGTATATTTGTATTCAACCCCAATCAGCCACTACTCTGTAGATCCACCTTTGCTGCAGTTACAGCTTGGAGTTATAGCTACCAGTTTTACTCATCTGAATGCTGAAAAGCTGCCGTTTTTTTCTTTTAGCATAGCTCAAACTCAGACAGATTTGAAGGAGGACATCAGTAAACATAAATGTTCAAGTATTGCAATAAATTCTCAATTGAACTGAGGTCTAAACTTTGACTGGGTCATTCTATAACATCAACATCCTTTGATCAAAACTGTTACATTGTAGTTCTGGCTGTATATTTCAGGTCTTTGTCCTGCTGGAAGGTGAACCTCCATCACAGGAATAAGTCTTTTAAAGCCCCCAACAGGTTTTTTTTCCCCAGACCCCACGGAGAAGTTCCAAACACCTTCTTGCACACCTTTAATGTGTCCCCTTTACATAATCACAAACTGCAAAGAATGGTTATCTTCTTGCCACTCTTCCATAAACTCCAGATCTACAAAGTGAACTACACTGCAAAAACACAAGCTCTTACCAAGTACTTTTGGCCTAGTTTCAAGTGCAAATATCTTGAATACACTTGAAATAAGACAAAACTAACTTACAAGTAACTTTTCAACACGATATAGGAGCTTGTTTTAGGTCAATAATTACTTAATATTGATGAAAAAGTTCTAGTTATAAGTAAAATAATCTGCCAGTGGAACAAGATATTTTTCCCATATTGTAAGTTAAAGTTAGTTTTGTTAGTTCTGCACTGGAAACTAGACCAAAAGTACCTGGTAAGATCTTGTGTTTTTGCAGTGTACTAAGCGCTGTCCTGCTGACAGATCATTCAATCTGAACTGTGGATCTCTGCAGCTTCTCCAGAGTTACCATGTGCTTCTTAGCTGCTTCTCTCATTCTTGCTCAACCTGTTAGTTTAAGTGGGCAACCACGTCCTGCTAGGTTTTCAGTTGTGCCATCTTCTTTTCATTTTTGGACAATAGATTGAACAGAGCTCTGTCAGATGTTCAAAGCTTGGGATGTTGTTTTATAAATTAATATTATATTAGATACCTGATAATCACCATGTTTATAACCTCTGGCCTGTTTTAATGTTTCCTCTAAACGCCTGGTCTCCATTGTTTACTACCTTTCCTTTCTTTCCCCTGCTGTCAGCTTGTAGAAGCCGGGGACACCAACCGAGATGGAGTCCTGGACTTCGAGGAGTTCATCCAGTATCTTCGTAACCACGAGAAACAGCTTAAAGTCATGTTTCGTCATGTGGACAGAAACAACGACGGTCTGTGGCTAAAAGGAGAAATATGGAGGAACAATAAATCGCACTGTTATTTTTAAATGTTGTTTTATCCCAAACCTTCTAACTTCTTTCTTGCGTGTTGCTGTTTCGTATCTGCAGGTCAGATTGATGCGGCAGAGATTCGGGACTGTCTGCACACCATCGGTGTGAATATTAGCCTTGAAGATGCCACCAGGATTCTGCTAAGGTCTGTTATCCATGCTCTCCATCACAACTCTTCACATCACAATACAGTTGTAACCAGACATATTTACATAAACCGTACAAAAAAAGACAGAACCTTTTTCATATGATCTAACATTAAATCAGGCTAAACATTTCCTGCTTTACCTCAGTTAGGTTTGCAAAAATGATTTCTGTTCGCTAAATGCCAGAATAACGACATTGTGAATGAATAAATAAGTGAATTTTGGATTTATATCCAAGGTCAGTCTCTTACTGAAGGTGAAAATTTTAATTAAAAAAAATAGAAAAAACCCTATGCATCGATGGTGACAACTGTTAGTTCTACGATAGGAGGAATAAATATCAATATTTTAAAAAAATATCACCAAATACAGTTATTGTGTGTGTCCTGAAGTTGCTTATTTTATTATCAGTTGTTTTTTTTGTTGGGGTTTTTTAAGTGTAGTATTTGAGTTTGTAGGGCTTTGACTGCAGTGATGTGCAATCCCAGCCATAAAGTCTTTAAAAAACACTGCAATAGATTTTAAATGCTTTCTGTCATCATTTTTATTGTTATCCTAACAAATACCCTAAAAGATCATGATAAACCTATAAATCCATATTTCCCATCCCTATTTCTGGCTGACCCACTGATTAAGCAACTAAATCAGGAGTGGTATACATTGAACTGTTTTTTTTTGTTGTTTTTTTTTTTTCTTACAGTCAAGGTCTTTACATTTCATGGTTTACTTTTGTCCAGCTGTTGGACTCTACAAGCAAAACTAAGTGATGGTTTCTAGGGTTGCACAATATATCACAAATGAATCCTTATCACAATCACTGTCTGATTTTAAAACTCATTTCTTTACCTGGCCTTTGACACCATGTGAGATGTTGATTTTACTTTCTGCTTCTTTTATTAGTCTTTTATTGCATGGCTGGTTATGTATTTTACAGTATTTTCTATTTTGTATTCTGTTTTTTTGACTTTGTGATGGCATTTGTAATCTTTAAAATGTTTTTATGTATTCTGTACAGCACTTAGGTCCCTTTGGTCATTTTACAGTGTTTTATAAATAAAGCTACATAGGACTGGATTGGATGGGATATCATTTTACACAATATTAATATCGCGAAGCATTGTCTGGACTTCAGTAACTGTTAGCTAAATGTCATCATGGGGCAACTGTGGCTTAGTGGGTAGAGTAGTTGTTTTGCAATGCAAGGCACTTAACCCCAAGTAGCCTTCCGATCTGTGTATCGGTGTATAACTGTTTCTGAGTGCAGTTTGACTGTTCAGTATGACAAGAAAAGCGCCATAGTCCATTTACCGTGAAAAAACTAAGTTGTTTCATAGCCAAAACAGCAGATGTCAGTGGTCAAAAGCAGCTTTTTCAATAAAACCTCGTTACTATGGAAATCATTGTATTTTTTTATTAACATGGAGCTGGATAGACTCTTTATCTGGAGTCTATGTTTGCTATGAAACCAGAGCCGATCGACATCTACACTTCTAAATTATTTATTTATCTCAAGACATGTCGTTACCGCAGCATTCACCAACATTGTTGCATATCGCATGTTTCCCTAATATTGTGCAGCCCTACTGATTTCCTTATTTTTCTAGTGTTGGAAATGAACTTGGCTAGATACAGTTCATCTTTGCTTAAATTATGGCTGCAGGATCCATGTCAGTGCGTCTGTTAATACATTTTGTTTCTCTCCAGTATGGACAGGGATGGCACCATGACGATTGACTGGAGTGAGTGGCGCGACCACTTCCTGTTCAACCCCTTAAATAACATGGAGGACGTGGCTCGGTTCTGGAAGCGTTCAATGGTAAACAAGCTTGTGGAACTTGAACAAGAACATCTCTAAATAACAGGGATGATGCAGTTATTTGGAACATCACAAAAGCAGTTCTTACAGTTGCTCTACACAGCAAAACATTATGTCTGAAATTTATTCTAACTTCCAATTTTTAAATTTGTAGTTTGTACTGTTCTCCCGATTTGTGGTCTCAGTAGATATTGGACACAGGCGAGCAGCTGACAGTACCAGAGGAGTTTTCAGAAGAAGAGAAGAAGTCTGGCTATGTGTGGCGGCAGCTTATGGCTGGAGTCATGGCTGGATCTGTATCCCGAACTGGAACCGCTCCATTAGACCGCCTCAAAGTCTTCAGACAGGTCAGTCTGATTGAGTTACATTTCCAACAGCAGTAATATAAAATGCACAAGAAAATGAATGTTTTATCTTCAGTTTCAGCTCGGCTTAGCTTTTCCTGCTCTGTTCTGCCAGGTACACGGCTCCTCTGATTTTAAAGGGAATGCTCTGAGTGGGTTTCAGTACATGCTGAAAGAGGGAGGACCATTGTCTCTGTGGAGAGGCAATGGAGTCAATGTCC
Organism: Anableps anableps; assembly: GCA_014839685.1. NCBI lineage: Eukaryota > Metazoa > Chordata > Actinopteri > Cyprinodontiformes > Anablepidae > Anableps > Anableps anableps. Next base: position 14,572,164 of record CM026065.1, on the reverse strand, counting down.
TGAAAATCGCTCCTGAGACTGCCATCAAATTCACCGCTTATGAACAGGTGAACACTTCTGAGACACCTGTTGGATTTAAGGTCTTTTTTTCTAATGTGTTTCTATGATCTTTTGGGCTTGTATGTCAAATTATCATTAAATATGATTTTTTTTTTCCTCAGTAGGGCAACATCTAAGTTATTAGTCAAAAGTTGATGAATTATACAGACTGTGTGATAAAAATAAAGGAAAAAAGTTCCTACTGGATACAATCCTACTGGATACAGCTGCAGAATATTAATTAATTTATTGTAATATTTGTATAAAACTGCATTGTAAAATGAATCATCATTGCTTTTCTGAACCTATTAAGTGGTTGACAAAAAGCAACAAACAAAATAAAATCAAATAAAGCAGGAATAAAGCACAATTAAATGACAAAATAAATACAAGGATGGCAAAAAGCTGTAGGAATAACATAAAAAGTCTAATAACCTGAAATAACAAGAGACATTACAACCCATCAGGTGAAAGGTAGGTAGGAAGGTAAACTCACACAAAGACTTAAGATAAAATTATGTTTTTAGAGGAAATCTAAATGAAAACAGAGACATGTTAAGATGAAGAGAAAACAACCCAACTTTGTAAAAAGAAGGTCGAAACTGTCGTTACAATTAAACAATAGACAACAGGATTCTTTCACAGATGATAGTCTGACCTGAATAGTCTTCGAACATCCAAATTTTCATTTCATGTAAATCGTCATCTTTTCATTTTCAGAAAAGGTAATGAGAAATGAAATCTATTCTATTCTATTCTATATGATTTTAATTCCTTCAATTAAATTCTGTTAAGTTCAGTTCAATAGTTAGGTCTATTCTATTGTGTTTTATTCAATTCAGCTGTAATTAATTTGATTCAGTCCAGTTAAGTTTAGTTCAATTCATATCAGGTCAGTTTGATTCAGTTCCATTTGAAACTAAACTAGGGTCTGTTCTATTCTATTCTATTCTATTCTATTCTATTCTCAAGTTTAATTTCTATTTCATTTGATTAAGTCCAATACAGTATAGCTCATATCAGTTCAGTTAGGTCCAGTAAGTTCACCTCTCTCAGTTCGATTCTATTTCAGTTCAGTTCAGAGTGGGTTATAACATTTATGATACACAAATTTAAAACAAACCCTGTCTTAAGGAACTTTACAAATACAAACCCAATTTATATAAACCTATACAGACTGTTTGAGTACAAATTAATTTGAGTCAGTCCAAGTGAAATACAATCCCTTACAGTCCAATTCAATCCAACTATAATACAATTTGGTCAGAAGGATGCAATACAGTCAGCCATATTTACAGGCTCCATGCTGACAAACAGCTTCTGGAAATTTAACTCATATCCTATTAACAATGCAGTAGTATTGATCTTCTCTCAGATACTAATAAATGGCATTAATACTGAGATATGATTAATATAAAATTTAACCCTTGTAGCTACTACATTTTTTAGTTTTGAGTATATTTTTTTTATTTAAGATCATAGAGCATAAATGTTCAACAGTGATGTTTATCCCAAACCTTTGCTTTTCTTTATTCTGCATAGATCAAGAGTATGATACGTGGTCGTGATGAAACAAGAACTCTGAGGATTCATGAGAGATTTGTTGCTGGCTCTTTGGCTGGAGCAACAGCTCAGACAGTCATTTACCCAATGGAGGTAATGGGTTAAACTTGTACGAATCATTTGATGGCACTAAGAAAAAAACATTAAGGTTGCTTATAAATGAATGATTTCAGTCCTCTGTCTGTGCATCAGGTGCTGAAGACTCGTCTCAATCTAAGAAAAACAGGCCAATACTCAGGAATAACAGACTGTGCCAAACAGATCCTGCAGCGGGAAGGCGCCGCGGCCTTCTACAAGGGTTACGTTCCCAACATGTTGAGCATCGTCCCTTATGCTGGTATTGACCTGGCAGTGTATGAGGTCAGAGAGACACATTTCTCAGTGTGGCACATTTCTTCTTGCTCTTTACTTCCCACTCATTCTTGTCTTCCACAGACGCTAAAGCTTGCATGGCTGAACAGGAACAGAGGCTTACCTGACCCAGGGGTGATGGTGTTGGTGGGATGCGGTGCAGTCTCCAGTACATGTGGGATGCTCGCAAGTTACCCGTTGGCGCTGATCCGCACGCGCATGCAAGCACAAGGTTAGGACAACTGCTGGCGTATGCATTCCACCACATGCACTTAAATGTTTCAGGTCATCAAACATATTTTCATATCAACCAAATATAAATTACACTGTAAATCTAACTGAAATGGATGTATGGTTTGACTGAATTGACTTTTTTTTGTAAAGTGTCTTGAGATGATCCTGAATTGGCACTAAATAAATTAACTGAATTTAAATAAATTTACAGAAATACAAAAAGCAGTTTTCAAATGATGATTTAATTTATTAATTCAAATTTCAAATTCAAATTCAAAAATACTTTATTTATCCCAAAGGGAAATTAAATGTTGATGTAACTCATTTCGTCAAGGAGTTGTTATACATGGTGATGGCTGTGGGCAGGAAAGAGCTCCTGTAGCGGTCCGTTTTGCAACCAAACTGAAGAAGCCTTTGACTGAAGAGACTGTTTTCCAATGACAGTCTCATGAAGAGGATGTTCAAGGTTGTCCATAATTTTCTTGATTTTATGCAAAATCCTTCTTTGCCTCATCAACTCCAGAGGTTCCATTGTCGTCCCCAGAACAGAACCAGCCTTCTTTATCAGGTTGTTGAGCCTTTTTAGGTCCCTGGCTCTGATGCTGCTGCCCCAACAGATGATGGCAGAAGACAATGCACTCTCAACAACAGACTTATAGAAGACATGCAACATTTTGCTGCAAACTTTGAAGGATCCTAGCTTCCTCAAGAAGTACAGTCTGCTCTGTCCTTTCTTGTAGATGGCTTCACTGTTGAGTCTCTAGTCCAGTCTGTTGTCTAGATGAACACCGAGGTATTTATATTCCTCAATGATCTCCACTTCTTCTCCCATGATGGAAATAGGGTTTGATCTGACCCTGTTTCTCCTGAAATCTACAATCATCTCCTTTGTTTTGTTCACATTCAAGATAAGACGATTGTTTCTACACCATGACACAAAGCAGTCCACTCTGTACTCAGCTTCTTGTCCATCTCTGATACACCCAACCACTGCAGAGTCATCTAAGTATTTCTGTAGATGACAGGAGTCTGACTTGTGCTGGAAGTCTGAAGTGTACAGAGTTAAAAGGAATGGTCAGAGTACAGTCCCCTGTGGTGCTCCCGTGCTGCTGACCACCTGGCTAGACACACAGTCCTTCAGTCTCACAAACTGTGGTCTGTTTGTCAGGTAGTCATTGATCCAGACGATTGTTGAGGCCTCCAGCTGTGTCTTCTGGAGTTTCAGACGAAGCAGATCAGGCTGAATTGTGTTAAATGCACTGGAGAAATCAAAGAACTGATCCTCACAGTGCTGCCTTCTTCGTCCGGGTGACAGTGGGTTTGTTGAAGCAAGTGTTTGATGGCATCTTCAACTCCAACTCCAGGGAGATAAGCAAACTGCAAGGGGTCCTGATATGTGCTGGTTTACTTACTCAGATGGGCCAACAGGAGTCTCTCCAGGACCTTCATGATGTGGGATGTCAGGGCAATGGGTCTATAGTCGTTGATGACTGATGGATGAGTTTTCTTTGGTACCGTAACCAGTCAGGATGTCTTCCACAACAGTGGTACCTTTTCTTGCGTCAAGCAAAGGTTGAAGAGGTGTTGCAGAATCCCACAGAGCTGCTCTGCACAGGCCTTCGGGACTCTGGGGCTGACACTATCTGGGCCTGCAGCCTTGTTCTGGTTCAGTCTCTCCAGCTGCCTCTTCACCTGACTTCTAGAAACAGAAAAGTGGGAAGGGGAGGGAGAGGGAACAGTAGCATCTTCTGATTTGGTTGAAGACAAACTCGTGGAAGCAGAAGAGTCCATGACTGAGGAAAAGGATAACGCATCTGAGGTGTGACAAAAAAGCTGTGGGTCAAAGGAGGGTGGGATGTCTGTTAATTAAGGGCTGAACGCAATCCAAAGCAACTAACCTTAATCAAATTTTTTGGAAGCCGATTATAATTTCATTGTCTAAACCCAGGCTTAAAAACTCCCTGACCTGTACAAGCCAAAAATCACTGAAACAGAAAATGTCTGATAACATAAAGTACGCTAAAAGATGTCATTATGCCCTGATCTCTATATAAAAAAATGAAATGATTCACATCTTTCAGAAGTGTACAGAGCCGTTTCTAAGGCTTTGGCACTCAGCAACCATAGTGAACCTGTAGGAGTGGCCACCCTACTAAAAGTACTACAGGAGGGCATCAACGACTCATCCAGGAGGTACAAAAGACCCCAGAGCAACATCTAAAGCAGCATCGAGCTTACTTGATGCAGTTCAGGTCAGTGTTCAAGATTCAACAATAAGAAAGAGACTGGGCAAAAACCACCTCTACAGGAAAACCATTGCTGACCAAAAAGATCGTAAAGGCCTGTCTCACGTTTACCAAAAAACACCCTGATGATCCAAGACTTTTTTTTTTTGAAAATATTCTGTGAACTGAGAAATCAAAGGCAAAACTTTTGGGAAGGTGTACATTTGCAGCAGAACTATACCTGTGAATAGCTCTTTCAACCGAGGATGGAACAACCAGTTATTCAGTTTAGGGGGGCAACTACTTTTACACATAAAGCCATCTTAGTTTAGATAGCTTTTTTTCTCTTATTAAATTAAACCATCAACTGAAAACAGCTTTTCGTATTTATTCAGGTTATTTTTGTCAGATATTAAAATTAGCTTGATCCGAAAAATTAAAGTGCGACAAAAAAGCTGTGAAACAAAAGCCATAAGGGAGAAAATATATTTTCACAGTACTGTTTGAGGCTGAGTTAGTGCTCTGAGTTCAATCCATTCAAAGTGAAGCTCAAATGCTATAAAAAACCCTTGAAGACTCTTTCTTTAAAAATATATATTAGAATCTTTTTATTTAACAAATCCTTTAAATCCTTTAAATCCTTTGCAGTTAATACTGGTAAAACCATGACTTTGATGGTTTACATAGCTATCACTTTTAAATAAATCTTGAAAAACTATTAAAAATGACCATTTTAGATATAGTCGTTGTGTCAATTTGTCTACTTGTATTTGAAATCCTAAGACTGTTCAACATCTTCAGATGTAATTCCTGAACTTCGTTCTTCGTTCTTCTTTTTAGAAGATGACCCAAAGTATTCAAAAATTTGAAAACGCAATTAAAAATACAAAGATCTGTCATTATAATTTTTTTCTAATTTTTCCCAACTTGATCTTTCCTGTTTTTTGTTTTTTTTTCTCCTATCAGCTTCAGTGAAAGGAGCCCCTAAACTTTCAATGCTGTCCTTGCTCCACAACATTATTACGCAGGAGGGCATCGCCGGACTTTACAGAGGGATCTCCCCCAACCTGCTAAAGATCATCCCAGCCGTGAGCGTGTCCTATGTCGTCTATGAGTATATGAGGATAATGCTAGGAGTGGACATAGAGGGTAGGAGGGGAGGCAAGAGGGAAGGGTAACTAAAGGAGATGTGGTTTGCTGTGAGTTTTTATCTGCAAGAACGTGCTGATATGTTGTCAGTGTGTGGAAAAAAGGGCTTTATTTGTGAATAACTTTGAGACGTGTCTTGCTTTCATAAAGTCTTAAATTAAAAAAAGACAAAAAATAACCAGGTAGTTTTACCTTCTACTTTTATTTTATTTCGGTTTAAAAGAAAACAGAGAGGTATTTTAAAAACAATCAACTGATTATTGACTGGAGAAAACAGGTAAAAACCAAATATAATAACCATAATTATAGTTTTAAACAAAATGTCACCAAAACGTCATATAGGTATGATATCTTGCAAAAATATTCACACCCTTTCAACTTTTTCACATTTTGTCATCTTGGAAGCAAAAACTATCATGTATTTTATTGGGATTTAAGATGATAGATCAACACAAAGTCTGAATAATTGAGAAGTGCATGTAAAATGATGGGAGGTGGGAGCATGTTTGTATTCAGCCTTCTTTTCCTCTGATGCCCCAAAATAAAATCCAGTGCAACCATTTACCTGTAGAAGGAGCTTAGTTTACAATTCTACGCTACTTTGTGTTGCTCTAGGCCAGGGGTGGCCAAGTACAGTTCTCAAGAGCTACTATCCTGCAGCTTTTAGATGCATCCCTTCTCCAACACACCTGAATCAACAAATAGCTCATTGCTTGTGCTGATGAGGGAGTTCAGGCTAAGAGTTGCAGGACAGTAGCTCTCAAGGACTGAACTTGGCCACCCCTGTAATATGCCATAAGTCCCCATACAAAACAATAAGGTTTGTAGTTGTAATGTGATACAAATGTGAAAAAGTTTAAGGGGGAAGAATACTCATATAAGACAGAGCTGACATACAAAATAAGGCCATGGTCTATGCAGAATTATGGTTTCAAATAGCCAAAAGCCCTGTAACTCACTGCTGGGCTTATAAACTCCAGCTGGATGCTGATTGAAATGAACCCTTGAAGACATCAACCAAACACACATTTGTACGGGAAATCTAACACGTTTGCTGCTGTTATTTTCTGGAGTGATGTGTTACTTTTGAAAGCTAACAGCTGTGTGGAAGTTAACCAACAAGCATCCCGCTGCTGCTGCTGCTGCAAGGATCTGCACGGATAGAGACTTGCACGAACTTGCCAGATATGAAGTAACCTCTGGTAGGCAGTTTACTGTACATTCCTTCAAGCATTGTTTTCTCTACCAGGTGGGATATAGAGAAGATGGATGGCTGTGGGAGGAACCGGCAGGTAGGGAAATCACAGACTCAGGACAGTTACTGATGAGTCTTAAACAGATATTACCAATAGCGAAGCACAATGACAGCCTGACCGACAGCAGGCGGTTGGAATCATTATCACTTCTTTGAGTGAAAGGAGAATGGTGAGAACAGGAGAAGATGCACACAGAACTGGAACCTGACAACCTGACGCACAAAGGGTTAAGATAACCTTCCCTGCCATAAGATTACAACTGTCTATGCATAAAAATGTGGATTGGGTCGTAATACCCTTCAAAGACTTGACATGGTCCACTGGCACAACATTTTTCCTTAAAGGTTCATTTTATCTGTTTGTAAAATAAGAGGTTATATTTAATGTTGTTAAAAAAACATGTGCAAGTATACTGCATGCACTGTGCTGCTTTTCGGACAATTTTCACTGATGGTTTTAATGTTAAATTAAAAGAATAAGTGATTGTATATTTCTGACAAAATGTCAACTGAATAAAAAGACATAAATTTCATCTTGGTTTTGTTCATTTAGATTTTCTGGAGAAAGTGATGGCACATTCACACATTGATTTGTTCTATGCATCTGCTCAGTGCAGATTTGTTTTTTGCACCTCTTTCCGAAACTAAACATCAAATAAAACTTCTTGGCCCAAAGTGTGCCGAGAAAATGTCCCCCACACCATTATAACACCACCACAGCCTGTACCATTGATACAAGCCAGAATGGATCCATGCTTTCATGTTCACATCAGATACTGATTCTACCATCTGAATGTTGCAGCTGAAAACGAGGTTTGTTGGATCAGGCAACAATTTTCCAGTCTGAGGGAAACACACCACAAAAAACGCCAGCAAGGCCTTACAAACGACCTAACAACTAACACTGGCAGCGAATGATGAATGTTTGCGGAGCGGGGCTTCGGTCTCAGTGAGGCTGCCATAATTAATGCCAAAAAAAAGGTTAATTTGTCCTGCCAGAAGGTGGCGATATTTGTACCCGGATTGGTAACCAGTTAAAACACTTCGGAAGAAAACCCTGTGCCGCAGGAAGCATTGTGATTGGTAATCTTGAGAAGTTTTTACCGGCGTGCTGTGCGGCTCGCGTTTCTGTCCCCCAGTCTGCTCCTGGTAACCTTCCCGCTTCTGAGCAGTTTCGACCCGGGACAAAGCCTCGCCAGTTCTGCAGCTGTTTGTTCCTGTAGGGCAGCATGTCGGATTACGGCGGAGTCTCCTCTAACGGTGTTGGCGCTGGGGTGAAAAAAGACGCCTTTGCGGACGCCGTGCAACGAGCCAGACAGGTCCGTCTGAAATGAAGGAAGCTAGCTAGCTGCTAGCATAGCTGACGTTAGCGTCTCACTGCCATTCATTGATTTTCTGCCCTTAATTCTCTTTAATTCATCGTTTAAAGAATGTAATAGATAGCCGGATTATGTAAACCTGTAGTTTACACAAATACGATGATTTTAGTATCTGCTATTATTTATCAATTTAAGTAAAAACAAGCTAAATTAGCAAGATTAACTAGTTAATGTTTTAGCTGATCGTAAAGGTCTGTTAGCATCCCACATGAAATCTAATCTAAAATGTTATTTAACTATCGGCTGTGATATTTGAGCTCTAGCTTGCACATTGCCTACAGATCATCTGAAATAATTTATGAAATGACCAAAAACGTCTTGTTTACATTTTATTAGATTAGATTAGGTGATGAGAAGACACATGTCGAAAACGTGTCTAAATGGAAGAAGGAAAAACTTGAAAGACGTTATTTCACAGTTGATTTGTGTCTCATTTGTTTAGAGAATAGCTTTACAGATGATTATTTTGGTTAAAATATATATATATATATATATATATATATATATATATATATATATATATATATATATATATATATTTCAGGGTTTTTTTCTCTCGTTAATTTATTATTGAGATATTGCTAAACACATGGGGAGAAGTGTATTTTTAAAAAGGCTGCTTTGGAAACAAAAATGATTTGTGTGCAAACAAAATTAGTACGTGGCTTTAATAAAGGTCCCCGATTTTCCAGTGATTCTCAAAAGTTTTCAGATCCCTGGTAAAATCCCACGTTTTTCACACTTCAAGTTGAGGCCATAATAAATAAGCATTTCGAAATCGCAGCAATATTTAATCAGCTTCACGTAAAATGGCAGCATGACATGTACACCACTGATAACCAACAGGAAGGCAAACGTATCAAACTGTCAACCAAACAGTGCATCAAGCCAGGAGCACAAAATTATTGCACTGTTTAACATTTGTTAAAACAGTTTAGAAAATGTGCTTTTTTTTGCAGCATTTATGAAATATCAGAACTTTATTAACTAGTTTTCAAAGACCAACATCACATTAACTTTATGGGGAAAAAAAATTTAAAAAGCAAAAGCTGCAGTCAGTGTCTTTGCTTGGTTTACCTCCGTTCTCTCAGTGTGAACATTAGTTGACTTCATTCATTCATTAGTGAAGTCCCGTCAACTGCAAAGGCCAGCTCTGGGATTTCTTTGTCCTTCTTCTCACAAAACTCCTGAATCTCTATTTTCACGTCCCAAACCCTTTTAAGCACCTTACCCAGGCTGAACCACCGTCTCCCAGCTGTCTAATAGCCTATGTCACCATGTTCACAGTCATGCTTCTCCAAAGAAAAAACTGTGACTGAAATGAACTATTTTAGTAGCAACATGGCTCATTTTTAGCACAGACTTGAACAGCATCTCCCAATGAGTGTTACAATACAATAATAACAGTTTCTGTTCTAATTTCATTTCAGTCAAAAAAAAAAAAAAAAAAAAAAGAAAAGTCCAACATTTTTCCCAGTCAGATCTGGACAGCCAACACCTACCAGTTTGTCCCATTTCAGGTCGTGGATGCTTTTAGCTCTGTGAACAAATCACTCCCCATAGCAGTTCACACATGTAATTAGTTGGAGTGAATCTGGTGGGCATGAAATAAAGGTTAGCTATCCTAGTTAGATTTTTCTGGCATTTGTTCATCTGCCCCCTTTAGCTAAAGCAATGGTTTGCAAAGAGGTTTCAAAAGATCAAAAATAATCTCACAGTACAAAGGTTCCAGTCAGAGGATGGTTACAAAAAATCCAGGGCTAAAATTTCTAAATGTATGTTTTAAATTTGACTCTCCGTACCAACGTACCAATGCCAAGAAAATACTTGGATATGAAAATTGCACACACAGTTGCGGTGACTATATTCACAATATATTGTGCTGCTTTAATTTTGTGCTTCTGACGATTTCTGCAGTATTGCACAGTGCATAATCATGTCTTCTTTGATGGTCAGCCAGAGGGGCATGTTGCTATGGTTTCTGAAAATGTAGTCTACTTTTGGTCTGGCTGGGTCTTCAAAGAAAACAAGCTGTTAATAAATTAATATTGAAATGTGCAGCATGCAAAATATTTTCTCTCAAATGCCGAGATAAACACTGTGTGTTTTATTATCAGCCATAGCAACCGTACTGCTGAACAGAGCAGGGCTTTCTGTAAGTTAATAATTAAGCAGGTAAAGCTATGCATGGACAGGGAGGCTGGAAAGAGGCAAAAATTAACACTGAACGAGCTGCAGCTATTTTACATGTACTGTTTGTGTTCTAAATGTTATAACCCTACTTTGAAGTAAGCAGTGGTGGAGAAAGTACTCAAACACTGTACTTAAGTAAAAGTGCAAATAAACTGTCAAAGATGTACTCTAGTAAAAGTACCTCACTAACATTTTTACTTGAGTTAAAGAAAGTACTTGCTTTTAAAAATACTTAAAGTATTGAAAGTAAAACTACTTGATGAATATATTCCCTTGTCTAGAATATCATTGTGTCCATAGTATGCATGTTGACTTTAATACATCAATAGTGTTGTGCCACTGTAATGAACAATGCTGCAGATAAAGCATGTTTTTATTTTGTTTACTATCTGGGACACAGTTTACATTTGTGATTCCGTGCATCAGAATTTCAGGGATGAGCTGCAGAGTTAAATGCCATTAAGCAAAATAAGGAGGAATGATTATACCTTTGAAAGGTTTTTATTTGACACAAAGCAAAACCAATGTGTTATTTTAACTGCAGTAAACATTCAAGTCAAAGATGTCTGCCTGAAAACAGGGATACTAGAGAAATAGACACTGATCATTTCCACTGACATTTCAACTCCAGTTTGTCATCAACTCCACATTAAAAAATACTGTATATTCAACCTCGTAATGGGTCATCAATAGTGAACAATATTTTAATTTCCTGACACCATTTTCAAAACTTTGGACTCCGTTTTGACTTTTTCATTTTGACTAACGGTATCAAAAAAAAAATCCTGTTATAATCTATTTTTACCTATCAATTTTTAAGATGATAATGACATTTGCATTTCATGTTCATTCTGTTTAATTAATATTCAACAAGCTGAACAGATAATGCACAACGTGCGTGTCGTCATCAAGCTGAATACATTTAACTTCTTCTCTGCAGTGACGAAGTTTTGAAAGGTAACATTTCACCAACTGAAGTGATCAGAAGTCAGCAAGACTCTCTGAACGTTACCTGATCCCGCAGCAGTGGTTCAGCTGCGCTAGACGTGCTCCAAAGCCTCTTGTCAATGACTCTTCAACGCGCCGCCATCAGCTCTCAGATAGCGTCTCGACCAGAGGTGATACTCTGACAGAAGGTTTTCTTATATCGATTGATTTAGTGACCTCCGCGATGTTCTCTGTGCGTAAAGTTGAAACTGTCTGCACGTCAGCACCAGGTGGTCAGGTGTGCGTAATCTGTCAAAATGATGGCTGGCCCCCAGATTTTTCTGTCACCGTTTAAAAAAACTCTGTCAAAGATGGAAAATATTAAGTTAATGCGACCCCTGATGTGACATGAATGTAACATGTAAAGTAATACATTATAGAAATGTAATGGAGTAGAAAGTACAGACACTTAATGTAAATGTAGTGGAGTAAAAGTCGAAAGTACCCATGATTAAATCTACTTAAGTAAAGTACAGATATATGAAAAATGTACTTAAATACAGTAACAAAGTACTTTTACTTCATTACATCCCACCACTGGAAGTAGGATTGCAGGATAGAGGACTTTTCTTCCAGTGCACAGCAGCATTTGTTAGACGGTTAGATTTGCTCTCTATTGAGCCAGAGAAAAACTCTGGTCACTCTGACGTCTTCTCTACTTCAAGCAGTAGATACAGTATGATGGAAATTTTGAGTAACTTTGAAATAGGCCTGTCACAATAAGCAATTAATCAATTAATCGCATGATAAATTAAAATGAGGTTGATGATTTCCATTCTGATGATTAATATTTTTTGAAGGGCAATTTGTTTACAGAGACACCATAATCCATTTTATTTATGGTTTCGGTTGTGTGTAGTTTTTGGTTGTCACATTTTATTTTGGACATTTAAAATATGTTTAAAAAATTACTAAATACAAAATATGGAAAAATTACAAAAAACAATGAAAAAAGTGATGATAAATTAAAAAAAAACTAAATATAAACAAAAAATTAGAAAAAATAATGAAATAAAGGCAACTAATAAGATTGGAAATAAAATGGAAAATTAAATAATAGTTATAGTGTTAAGTTCACTTTACAAAATTAAAGTTTATTGGTCTTTAAGAGGGCGAACTTGCATTATTATCCCATTATCAATTAATACTCGAAAATGGTCACAAAACAACAATGCTATCGCTTATCGCAATAATTTCTTGGACGATTTATCATCCAGCAAAATTTGCTATTGTTATTGGGTTACTTTGAAACTATTGCTGTTTAGAACCTAGGTACTGGTAACTAGCCCATGCCTAGTCCTAAATATTAACTAGTGTTTTTGACTTGCAGTCAGTTTGTCCTTTTCTTCACCCTCCGCTCTCTCTAGATCGCAGCTAAAATTGGTGGAGAGGCTGCACCCCAAGTGACAAACAACGGAGGAGCTGAAAGTTATCCGTTCACCGCACAGAAACGATCCCTTGAAGAAGGAGGTGGGAAATCAAAATCAAGTAAGCACTTGGTCTACATTGGCTTTTTGTCAGAATACTCACCTTTTTTTTTTTTTTTGTTTTTTTTTTTTTTTTAGATGAGCCCGATGCCAAGAAGGTAGCATCACAGAGTGAAAGAGATTCAGCAATGTGTATGTTAAAAACACTCTGTGAATTTCTGAAAAAGCTTTTGCTTTGCTTACTCTTCAATTAATTGTACTCTCCATTTTTCCTTCCCTCACAGCCATTGGAGCTCAGTTAGCTGCTCTGTCCCAACAAAGGTGAGGTTCCTCCCCCCCGTGCTTGTTTTACATGAACACTTCAACCTTGCTGGTCATGTTAAAGTGTTTTCTTATCCTGTATCTCCAGTGTCAGGTCCTCCACTATTACAGAAGAGTACAAGGTGCCTGACAGCATGGTTGGCCTCAGTGAGTACATCCACATATTTCACTTCAACAATGCAGAACAGGGCTTCATGTTGCATTTGTTCAAATTAAATTCAAAACGTCTTTCCTGTTGTTCCTAACAGTCATTGGACGGGGAGGGGAACAGATCAACAAAATACAGCACGACTCTGGCTGCAAGGTCCAGATTGCACATGGTGCGTTGCGTGAGTCACTTCTGTTTTACACCACCGCCGTATGCTACGTCCTGAATGAAACAGACATTTTGTCTCATTTATTTACAGACAGCGTCGGTCTCCCAGAAAGAAGTATTTCCCTGACTGGATCGCCAGAGGCTGTACAGTAAGTTGTTATGACATTCTTGTTTTAAATAATCATATTGTTTATTATAGATTTTCCTGCTTAGAAAACCTCTTGGTTTTCTAAGCAGGAAAATCTTAACTTTTTTTTTTTTTTTTTTTTTTTTTTTTTTCTTTTTTTTTTTTAAATCAAAAGTTACATTTCTTTATTTAAGGGTGGGTAAACTCACTATAAAATAGCCTTCCTGTTACCATTAGAACCTTGTTTACTTCCTGACAGCTTTGATGACCGTGTCAAGTAACTGGTTTATCTATATCCTTTTAATTAAATCCGTTAAGGATTGTAGTCACTTGCATAATGTTTCCCTAACAACTCCTTGAAAAGAGACAAAGATCCTAACAATCCTTGATTCATTTGTTCTTTCTATTTTCAATTGACAACCAAAAAAAAATGTAAAAGTGCTATTTTTAAAATTTGTTTTGGAATCGTATTGGGGAAAAAAAGAAAAAGGTCTTGTTTTTCCTATTGCCAATTTTAGTCTCTGATCAAAAATACCAAATCCAAAAAGCAGTTGTAGGACCAAATTTGATTTTAATATTGTTATTGCTCTGGTTTATATAACTCTAATTGTCCTGTTATTCCAAAATTTTAATTTTCTTCCAGGAGGGCCAAGGCTTTTCTGGAGGACATTGTGTCCAGAGGTCATGAGTCAAGTAATGGTCAGTCCGGCTCCATGCAAGAGATCATCATCCCTGCAGGAAAGGCTGGCCTAATTATTGGTAAAGGAGGAGAGACAATCAAACAGCTCCAGGTGAGACTTGCTCTCTAATGTGTATGTTTTTTGTTTTTTGTTTTTTTTTTTTTTTTAAATCGGTGCGTTACGTTCCTGTGGTAAATTTTCTAGGAGCGAGCTGGAGTTAAAATGATTCTTGTTCAAGACGGGTCACAGCCACCAAACATAGACAAACCCTTACGCATCATCGGAGACCCTTACAAAGTGCAGGTACTGTTTGGATGCAGAGAAGATGGGTTCAGTTGAGCATGACATGTCCCAGGTCCCCTTTCATTTCTTACCGCCTCTTTTCCATGTCTCTACATGTTCCTTTTACAGCAAGCAAAGGAGATGGTTAATGAGATTCTACGAGAAAGGGATCATGCTGGGTTTGGAGAAAGGAATGAATACGGCTCAAGGATGGGAGGGGGTGGCATTGATGTAAGTAATTCCAGTTGAAATGTTTATAACAGTCACTTGAAGATGAATATTTTCACAATTTTAATACTTTGGACTTGATTTTTGAGTTGTGATCAGACCTTATTATCCTACAGATAGCTGTACCCCGACAGTCAGTGGGGGTTGTGATCGGTCGCAGTGGGGAGATGATAAAGAAGATCCAGAGTGATGCTGGTGTGAAGATACAGTTTAAACCAGGTAAACAACGCACAGACCAGATGTTGCAGCGCTGAGGTTTGAGGTGGTTTTACAGGGTTGTGAGAACTGGCTTGATTTCAGTACAAAACTCTGAATCAAAGATTTATTGTACATATGTTGTTTTATTGCTTTCTGAAAAGTTTTGGATCTTTTATGTCTTAAAACTTTATAACTCACAAAATTAGGAAAGGAAAGGACAAATTATTAATACTATATAAATTACAGATGATGGTACAGGCCCTGATAAGATCGCCCACATTATGGGCCCCCCGGACCAGTGTCAGCATGCTGCTTCGATCATTACCGACCTGCTGCAGAGCATCCGTGCCCGAGATGAAGGCGGGCAGGGGGTAAGTGAGAAGAAGGCTCTGGATTTCAAATGTTTATCCCCACGCTGACGAGGGAGGGAACAAATACCATGTTGCCGAATGGAGTATGCCGTTTCTTCTACAGGGCCCTCCAGGTCCTGGTATGCCACCGGGAGGCCGAGGTCGTGGTGGAGGTCAGGGCAACTGGGGTCCTCCAGGAGGAGAGATGACCTTCTCTATTCCCGCGCACAAGTGTGGGCTCGTCATTGGCAGAGGAGGAGAGAACATCAAGTCCATCAACCAACAAACCGGGGCGTTTGTGGAGATTTCTCGTCAAATGCCACCAAACGGCGACCCAAACTACAAACTGTTTATCATCAGAGGCTCCCCACAGGAGATTGACCACGCGAAACAGCTCATTGAAGAAAAGATTGAGGTAAATTTTAGGCATGCTGTTTTATTGGAAAATCGTGCAACTCCTCAACCAATCCTCGAATGGTTTATCTGGTTTTCCCAGGGTCCTTTGTGTCCAGTAGGCGGTGGTCCTGGTTCTGGAGGTCCAGGTGGGCCAATGGGTCCCTATAACCCAAATCCTTATAATGCAGGGCCTCCTGGTGGAGCGCCGCAGTAAGTACAACATGCTGCAGTAAATAGTTTATTTATATTTAAGATGACTGGTGGATTGAAGTGTTTAAACTGGTCTGTCTCTCTTTGTAGTGGAGCTCCTGGTGGTCCTCAATATTGTTCTCAAGGTTGGGGAAATCCTTACCAACAGTGGCAAGCCCCAAATTCACATGACCCCAGTAAGTGTTTCGTATTTTCCCGTATTTTTTTTTTCTGTGGTTTTGAAGCATAATTCATTTCTTGGTGGTGTGTGTGTGTTGTTTTTTTTTTTTTTTCCCCTCTTTAGACAAGGCTGCTGCAGACCCAAATGCAGCATGGGCAGCATACTATGCTCAATATTATGGGCAGCAGCCAGGAGGCGCCATGGCACCCCAAGCACCAGGGGCCCCAGCAGCAGCAGGGGACCAGGGCCAAGGAGCACAGACTTGTGGGGGCCAGCCTGACTATACAAAAGCTTGGGAGGAATATTATAAGAAGATGGGCATGAGTAAGTTGGATGTGATGACTTTGATTTGCAGTTTAGTGGTCGGGGGTGCACCAATCGATCCGCCAGAGGTTTGAATCCCCCAAGTTTCTCTGGAATGGCTCAGATTGGTAAGCGTCAGGACAAATGCTGATTGTATGTTGATACTTTTTTTTTTTTTTTTTTTTTTTTTTTTTTCCCCCCCAGGGGATGGATGGGTTAAAAATAATCACAATGTAGGGAATTATTTCTATCAACTTGCAGCACATCTTTTTTTTTTTTTTTTTCTTTTTTCTTATGCATTATTGTCTTGTTGAATTAAAATCAATAAAACTAATGATGAGACCTCAAAGAAAACTGGAGATGAGTTTCAACCAGGACATTACAGTGGACATTATTATTTTTTTATGTTTTATAACTCTTCATTTATGAAGAGCTATAATTGAAAACAAAGCGCAGAAAATAAAAATCTAAGGTTGATAAGCCATGACGTCTTCAAAAACCCTCAAATATTAAACAAAGGTGCATCAGAGTATAGGTTCCTTTCTCATCTGACTATCGTTTTTGCTAAACTCAAGGCAAAGGGCATCACATTGTTTATAGAATGACAATTGTCAATCTTGATGCTTTTAATAAAACAACTGGTGCCTCCCTAATTGACTACATGTTCTAGTAACACTATTGTACAAAATGAAATGGTGAGGTTCTAGCAAAATGTTCAGATTGCATCAATATGACCTATTGATGGCTTTCTTTTCCCAGCTCAGCCAGCGGGAGGAGCAGCAACCGCTCCTGGCACAACACCAGCCGCCACCACAGCAGCAGCTGCGGCACCAGGTGACGCTGGCGGACAGCAGGACTACAGTGCAGCCTGGGCTGAGTACTACAGACAGCAGGCCGCCTACTATGGACAGGCAGGACAAGCTCCCGGACAGGCAGGTGGTCCACAGCCGGGACAGCAGGTAATCAACATATAAACCACCTTGTTGGGACGAATGTGACGTGTTTTTAATAATATGTCGTGCTTTCTGTTGATGCTGCCTGTATCTTATTCAACAGTTTATCTACTTTCTGTGTATTGCAATGTGAGGATCTTGACACACAAAAACAATCACATTGTGTCTGTTTTCTCTTTTCAGCCCCAGTAAACTCGTGGTTAATCTGTTGGAAGGATGTGTTGGATCTCAGGATGCGTTTACTTTTCCTTTATTTGGCTTTAACAAGACAAGGCCACGGTTTGCTTATCCTTCATAACGTTATCCGTGTGACATACTATTTTTTTTTTTTTTTTTTTTAATATATATATATATATATATATATATATATATATATATATATATATATATGGATTAAAAAAGGGAACACATTGTGTCCATAAATTGAACAAAGCACTAAATACCTTTCTTGTTTGGTTTTCCCCTTTACCTGACTCCGCCTCATCTTATTATTCAAGTAAATGTTTAATTTTTTTTTTTTTTTAATGAAAATGTGAAATAAGCAATTTTGCTTGCAAGCTACCACAACAGCATCTCAATACTGATTCACATTTAGTATTTCCCTTCAGTTTTCAGAGGGTACAAATAGCTGTCTAGCAGTATTTTGAATATATTCACAAATTATCTTTGTATGAAAGATAATTGCAAAGTTGTTTTTGATCTAAGTATTTTTTTTAAACATTCCTAGTGCTTAATTTGCAGGTGTTAATCTTCCTGCCACAAGGGTTTTTTTAATTGTATTTTTTTTTTTTGTTGTTGTTGTTCGTTTTTTGTTTTCCCAAGAGGGTGTTGAATGTTTGTAATACCTGTAATGCTACTGAATGCTACAGAAACTGAATGCAGGTTAGCAGCAATTGGTCACTAATTGTCCTACTAACTGTAGGCTGGTTGTGTGTGCATGTATATTTGTGTGTTTGATTGCCCTCTTTTTCATTCTCATCTTTACTTTTGAAACATTTCTCCCATTAGGTTCTGTTTGTCTGTCTGTCTTTTTTTTTTTTTTTTTTTTTTTTTTACGGTTTGTTTTTAAAGACTTCAATAAAACATTAATATGATACCACTGTGTTGGTTTTGGCTCCATTCAATTAGTGATTTCATATTGAAATAAGGCACATTTAAATCTCCCAGTGTGTGGACTACTGCAGGGGCGTTACCCGT
Source organism: Anableps anableps (assembly GCA_014839685.1). NCBI lineage: Eukaryota > Metazoa > Chordata > Actinopteri > Cyprinodontiformes > Anablepidae > Anableps > Anableps anableps. The sequence continues at coordinate 14,553,641 of CM026065.1, read as the reverse complement.
GCTAGCGCAACCCTTCACGGTTTTGATCGACGTGTCCACCAGCCAATAGGAATAAAGTGTTGCATTGGGAGAACCAATCAGAATACACTTTCCTTCAACGGGGAACAACGGCTCAGAAGGATATGGCGCCCAGCTCGAAATCTGAAAAGGACGATAGCAAACAGAAAACACAAAGAAAACATAAAGACCATGTCGTAAAGCTTCTAGTGCGTGGCAAGGCGAGTAAATATAATTTTGACCTAAAAATGGTAATCTAGTCAAGAGACATAGACGGTTGAGTTGAGACCTCCCCTTTTTGGGACCGATGAGGCTATTAGCTATCTGCTAACTAGCCCAGCAGCTAACCAAGAAACAACTGGTGGCAGGTGGCTAATTAAGCTAATGCTACAAACAAAAAACCGTTGCCGTTTTCTGGTATTTTAACGTTTTCCCAACATTTGGTCTCCGGTTTGACTTGCTAATGATGTCGGTGTTTTTATTATTAATTAAATTGACCGATGACAATAGGTCAGTCACAACATAAAAGAATTATTTTTTTTTAGCTATAATCTTGCCAATGTCTGATACTACCAGTCGACTATAGCCTTTGCTAAATCATTAAAGATACCATCTGATGTGGGCATCAGGAACCCGCTTTACCTCATAACAGACATGAATTGTATGTGGTCAGTGCTAATTGTATTTTTATTATGTGCTTTTGGTTTTGCTGATGAGTTGACGCTAACCACTAAACACAAATGTGTTTCTCAGTTACTTAAAACTGCTTGTAAATTATATTCTATTTCATTAATTCAATTCAAAAAGTGCAGTCCCCCCAACGTATTGATTCATTGCATTGAAACTTGATCAGGGCTCGTTTCCCATGAACTGTGGCAGAGAATCAGCCTGTGGTCCTGCTTGGGTGGTAAGGAAGACCGAGTAGCTTTAATAGTGGTCCTCATCGTGGCTGCATTGTTTGGTGTGGTGTTTCACATTTTCCTTTTGACAGTACCTAGTAGATTCTGTATGGTTTAGGTCAAGTTTGCTGTCCAGTCAAACAAAGTGATAGTATGGTTACTAAATCAGGTATTGAAATAAATAATTTAGGCGGTGTGGGCAGTTTCTTAGGCCCTTTTTTAAAATTTCTTGAAAGATGTCTGTGTTGACTTGGACTTGATAAAACACAGCGGACCAACACCACCAGATAACATGGCTCCCTAAATCATCACTGAATATGGAAACTTCAAAATGGACTCCAAGCAACTTGGATTAGACAGAATCCAACAGAGAGACAGCTCTGTTATTCGTCCACACTATAGGAGCTTGATTTCTAAAATAATTTCATATTTTACTAACACAATTATTTGACAAATTGTGTTTTTGAGCATTTGTTTTATTATTGCATAACTACTGTGCTCTGTTAATTCAACATGTTTATAAACTTCAGATCTGAATATTTGGCTTTCATAGAATATGAAACCACTGAAGGAAAATGGGTAGCTCCACGTTTGTAGTTAAATGTTTGGTTCTCTAATCCCGCCCCAAAATCTTGCCAATTTCAAAAGTTCTGCATAAAGACTTTTTTTTTTTTTCCTCCACTTTTTTACTCTTCAGTGTCATTTAAATCTCTTCAGATCCATTTTAACTGAGGAATACAGGCTTGCCTAATAATCACAACTTGAGTTTAACTCTACAAACCTACACCTCTTAATATGCTTAAATGCACCAAGTATTCAAGTTTATAAAGCTTGAAGTTAGAAAATATGCATAAAATGGTGTGGTTGAAATGCTAAGTTGCCTTATAATTGTGCAAACAGAGGTTATAATATTTAAGTTGAACTTTTTGAAATCATTGCTGAAATTAATATTAATATTAATATTAGGATGTAACTATAGAAAACTGGCCAGTCACTGTTTTATTGCTACCATTTCTTTTTGTTCTACAGCTGTCAGGACAGTTTTCTCAGCGCCTGTTTAGGAAGCTGCCGCCTCGAGTTTGTGTCCCATTGAAGAACATTGTCAGTGAGGAGTTTCTCAGAGCGGGGTCTGTGCTTAATCTTTTGTTTTTGTTTGTTTGTTTTTTATCTTGTCTGTATGTTAGTTTTAGATCAAGTACAGATCCTTTTCAGACCTTTCATCAACATACTCCTGGTGTGGATATAAATGGAAGCACAAAACCGTTTTATCATCCTGAATGATCTAATCTCTGTCATCTCCTCTCGGAAATAATCACTTAGCCACATTACCCAATGGGCTTTCAGCTAAACACATCATCGACAAGTCTCCTACTATTTCTGTAACGAGACAAATGCATTTAGTCACCTAAATGTTATTGCTAGGTTAAGTTTGTGCTGGTTACTCTGATCAAGGTGTAAATAGTTACTGTTACTGGTTTAAAACCTTTTAAGGAAATGCCAGATCAAGTGCAGCAGTCACATTAATTATCTCCAGCTGTAGGGAGAAGAAAAAAAATAGCCCCTCTCTTCTAAAACCTGTTGCTGCACTCTGCCAGTCAGCTGACTGAATAAAGGCTCCTACATTTTTCCCTTGCAAGAAAGAAAATTGGCTTGGAAAACATCTGGTCTAAAAACACTGACAGCCACGGTGTTGAAACTGAAGGAGTGCTGTCCATCACTGATTGAGCAGTCTAACTAATATCAACTTGTTATATTAAACTCTATAAAATCTAAAAAGACAGACTAGGATAATTTTCTGCTCAGTAAACAGTTGCAAACTAATACTAATCAAGTCAAAGTGTCAAATCAGTTACTGATATGATATAGCTTATGTTATTGCTGTTTATTTGAGTAGCAGTACTATTAGTTGTTTTTCTCCTTTAAATCAAAGCAGTGAGACCTTCTTAAACATTTTCAAACATATTTTATTGTAAATATAGTGATGCTGCGATTTTTCTCCAGAATGTTATCATACTGTTAGAATCTCATACCAACCCATGCCTATTGCAGGGTTATTTAGGCCTAACGGAGACAATATAATAGAACTAAAGAAGAATAAAATAGTTTGAATTTTTCAATTTTTAGTCAGTGCAATCATATTTTTGGTGCATTTAGCCTTAATTGCCATATAACTGGATGAAAATGTAACTTACCCTTCTCAGGTTCACACTGATGCTCCATATTTTTTTAAAGGATCACACCAGCAGGAAAAATGAACTTCAAAGCAAGATGGAACAAATGCTACGGACTGTTTTAAAATATTTAATCATCATAGTATCATTGTGCAGTATTTATACTGCACATATATTCCAAGTGTTTTGCATTGAGTCTGACTATTAGACAGCCATACCTCATACAGATCACTATGCTCTACAGGTTAAAGGTCACACAGTGTGTGGGAACAATTGTAACAACAGCTGAGAGAGAGAGAGGAGTCTTGAATGAGTAGATTTAGTACGGCTGATATGATTGTCACAATATTCAATGTAATATTGCAGTTCGAGTTTTACCTTCATGTTTCTTCTCAAAGTACGGTAATATTAACATTTTCGAGCAGTCCAGCCAGAGTCCTGACTTGAATCTAAGAGTATCTGTGGAGAGATTAGGGTGATGGCCAGAGGCCTTCCAACCTCAAAAACCTGGAGTTCATCATCAGAGATAAATAATCAAAATACCAATAGATACATGCAAAAATGCTAATGAAGATGTTTCCATTGACCGTTGAGAACAGTATAAATAATTTTCTATTAGCCATTGTTGCGAAAGTGTTGTTAATGGATTTAGCTGACTTTTAACTAAACAGTTCAAACTAAGTATTACCGATTGGTTCCAGGCACATCTTCCTTGGCTTCACCAAATGTGGCCGCTACGTTCTGTCTTACACCAGCGACTGTGGAGAAGACGACGATTTCTCTTTTTACACCTATCATCTCTATTGGTGGGAGTTCAACCTTCACAGTCGACTCAAACAGGTAAGTTGAAGGAAAGAAAAGTGTTCTTCCAGGTATTTTGATTGGCAAACCTTTCTATGAGCAGGTTTCCTGTTGTTTTCTTTAGGTCCATCATGTGCGACTGTTTGCAGGAGAGGAAATTTACAGTGATCTGTACCTCACTGTGTGTGAATGGCCAAATGACCACACCAAAATTGTCATCTTTGGTTTCAAGTAAGAAATCTCTCAGACACTTAATCTAAAATGCTGTCAATACAATGTTTAGCTAAGAGGTTTTTCTGCTCCTTTTTCTGTTCAGTACACGCAGTTCAAGTTCTGTGTTGATGAACCTGATGATGAGTGATGAGAATAACAGGGATATCTACATCACCATAGCTTCCATGCCTCCCCCCCAGGCTTGCTTAAAATGCTGTCCTCTTCCTTCAGCCTCAACCATACGAACAGGTGAACCTCCATACAGATACAGCTTGCTCCTGCTCTTATCTTGTTCTCCCAGCCAAATGAATCCCTTCGTCTCCCATAGGAAGTGGTGAGTGTCTTGAACATGGGTATGTGCTCAACAGCAGGTACCAGGTGGTGTACCCATTTCCCACTTTTCAGCCAGCTTTCCAGTTGAAGAAGGACCAGGTCATCCTGTTGAACACTAGCTACTCCCTGGTGGCTTGCGGCATCTCACTCTGCCCAGGTAAGGCTCAGTGTTCTGATGATTTTTTTTTTTTTTTTTTTTTTTTTTTTTTTTGGTCAGAAGTTCACAGGCGTTCACAAAGACTACATTCACTCAAATACACCGCCATTATTGACCAGTGGGAATCAGTGATTTACAGAATGACATGTTTTGTGTGTTTAACAAGTTAATAGTTGTCCTGGGGCATCTGTAGGAGGAAGCCTAGAAATGCTTTTCAGTCCTGCTATATTCAGAGACGTCAACCATTCTGATAAAACTGTCCAAGGTTAGAATCCAGGATACTGTCCCATCTCGGTGGACCTGCATCCAATCAACGTGCATGAATCAGTCAGGTGTGTCGAACCAGAGGAACGTCTCAAGCATGCAAGACGCTGGTTTTGGATCTTGATGCCCCCGGTTTCAAACAAAGCATTTTGTTGTGTTAGAATGGTCCAGTCAAAGTTCAGATTTAAATCCGATTAGGAATTTATGGCAAGACTCGAAACGACGTTCCCAGGTGCTCTGCATCCAGTTTGACTTGGCTTGAGCCGTTTAGCAGCTGTAGTTAAAACCATGTTTAATCTCACGTCCTCTCTAAAATGGTGTTTGTGTTGGTCTATTATACAACATCCCTCAGAAAACATTGAGGTTCTGTATCTTTATCATGATTAGATACTTGTGTGTCATCGTCTGCATTACGTGTTACTGTCTTCCAGCTATGTACCTCATAGGTCAGGTTTTTTTCCTAATCTGTGTTTGCTTTCTTTTCAGAAAAACAAGGCCAATCATCACAGATCCTTTACACAAAGGGAGCAGCACAGTCACCTCAAACCTCATTATCTCTTTCCTCAACATCATCTGAGTCTTCATCATCATTACCCCAGGGATCCCCAGAAAATCGACATTTTCCTTGCAGGCCCCCTCCGGTTCCCTCATCACCTAGCCATTCTCAGGCAGCCATGAGAGCTCGGGAGTTTGCAGCCGATCTTTTCAGGCGAGCCCAGGGGGGATTCGGAGCGGGCAAAGAGAGTGAGCGCCAAGGGGAGAGGAGAACAGCTGATGGGGATGAAAAGGAGGGAGTGCATAAACCAGGAGATAAAGGGATTAATGCAGACCCTTCAAGAGTGGAGGAGGATTGTAAAGAAAGGAGAGCGGAGGATAGACGGACTAGTTCACAGCAAGCATCATCATGTGGAAGCCCTCATTTTGCTGCGTCACCAGCCTCTCCTCCTTCATCACTTCCATCCACATCAACGCTGTCCTCAGGCCAGGATCCGTGCCCCATCGAACCTGGATACGTTAACTACTCTCGTCTCCACTACCGCCTACAACAGCAGGGGGCAGCAGAGCAGAGTTCAGGAGGTGCTGGAGGTGAGAGTTGATGTTTCTACCAGGTTCCGTGCTGAAGCTTTCATTCCACACTTTCTTTAGTAAACTAGATGTTTGTTTTTCCAGGTTATGAGGACGATAAAGTCCAGCTGCCTTTCACTGTCACCGATCTAAAAGGAAGAAACCTACAGCTGGTCACTGGGCCGCATAATGGACAGGTGTGTGTGTGTGTAACATTGTTGTGTTACATAATATATCCATCAGCCATAACCTTATGGCCATTTGGAGGTAAAATAATTGTTTGACATGAGTTTTGCAATCTCATAATAATGTCATACTAGAGCTGCATTAATGTTAGGCAGGTAGTCCTAGTGTTATGGGGCTTTCATGGTTAAGTGAATATATGGTGATAGTAAAGGGACAAACATTAGTTTAATGTCCCATTTGCCTGGTTTTAAACTGCCTTTGTGTTTCTGTGGCAGAGTGTTTGTGTCGAACAGTTGACTCTGGATTTCGAGTATCTCATCAATGAAGTGATCAGGAACGATGCTGCCTGGGCTCCGCTGTTCTGCTCCTTCAGCGATTATGATGTTGTGATACTAGAGGTAACTGCACGCCCACTCACACTTGACACCAGTCGCAAAGCTAAAACTTTTAACGAATATCAGCAGAAGCGGGTGATATTCAGTGTTACAAGTATTTTCTTTTTTGTTGTCAAGGATGTAGTAGGTTAAAGTGCTGAAACAGCTCACACCTTCCATGGAGGAAGAAGAGAAAAATGCGAAAACTATTCATTCAGTGGCTCCCAGAAGTCTTCAGGTCCCTGCTAAAATGTCAGCAACTTTTTAAATTAAACTGCGTTGAGATGGAAATAAACAGGTTTTTCATTGTATCGGAACTATTTTTGCTGCAAACCAACAGAAGAAAGATAAATTGGTTTATTTATCGCAAACCATGTTATTATCACAGCATCAATATTTTAGCAAATTGCATGTTTACTGTTGTACAGTCCTGGTTTATATAACATAGCACATTGAAGAAAGACGTTAATAATTGAAGATCCTATGACAGCAGGGACTTTACAAAAACTGGACATTATTTCAGAAAATATTAAAAAGACAGTAAATAAACCGGTCATGGAGGCTGCTAGGAGTCCAGCACTGAAGAAGCTGCAGGAGTTTCCCTTAAGGACTGGCTGGGTGAGAACAGGCGGCTTTATTTTCTATATGTTAAGGTCAGGGGTGGAAGTGCGAGACAAAAACCTTTTGAAAGAAAATGTCCAGGCCTCGCGCTGTACATAACTGAAACAAACACTATACCTGCCGTCAAGATGGAGGAAGTTCTGAACAGCTCCCACACCAATCAGTTTTGACCCAAAATCTATAGGTGTCAGGTACTGATGGCTGAAAATAATCATTCTTAGGCGTACAGCCTCGGTCAGTCTAAAACTTTAGGTTTCTTCTCGTGCAGTCAGAGTCCAGAACAACATGACTATGAGCTCACCTAAAAAGGCTGTGGACAAGAGATGTCCTCATAGTTTGATGGATTTGGAGAACTTTCATCAGGGTGAAGTCGACAGAGATTACAAACTCAAGATGCTTATGTACTCCTACCAGAGAAGACTGAATGCTGAAATCAAATCAAAAGGTGTTTCAACAAAGACACTCCTGTTAGACCTGTTATTTCAGCAGGGGGGGTGTAAACTCTTGAGAGACGCTGTATATTTGTACCAACTTTTCAAAGCAAACACTTCGAACATAAAACCTGGACACTTGGATTTGGGGAAAATATGAAGCTGGAGACATGATAATTTCCTAAAAACATGATGGTGATCCAGAGGAGGCTGATTTCTGTGTTTTCTTTCCTCCACCCGCTATAGAGTTTTGGCATTAATAATCATTTGTTGGTTGACTGGAGCGCATGAATCCTCCAGTAGAGGCCTCAGAAGTCTGATTTATTTTACATGATAACAAACCACGGCAGAAAGTTCCCTTGGGATGAATATCTAACGAGGCTTTGATGCTCCCCAGGTGTGCCCAGAGACCAACATTGTGATGATCAACATCGGGCTGCTGCTGTTGGCCTTTTCTGTCTCAGACGAGGAGCACTGCAGGTACGCTCAATCTGACGTCTTTTGAACAAGTCGACAACGCTTTAGCTCTTTAGCTCAGTGGCTCTTGTCTCTGTGCTCATTTTGTGTCTGTTTTATGTTTTTTCAGGCCAAACACGTATCATTCCAACCTGCAGGTTAGCTGGGACCTAAACACAGGTGTGTGTTGCACTGTGGGTGTGGGTGACCTGCTGGAGGTTAAGGGCCAGACCAGGTGAGCATGCGAACACACACACATCCTTGTTCTTCTGTACAGCTGAGGACTTCGTATTGACTTCCATTTATTTTAGTAACTGCATTTATGCGTAACCCAAACGTTTCCCCTAGCCCTAACCATTACTAGTCTGTTCCGAACCTTAACCAAAACTTTAATTCACACCCTACCTCTAACCCTAACCAGGAGAGAGCAGTAGAACTGCAAAAGCGAGGGCCAGGAAACGGTCCTCACGTTCTACAAATGGCCTCCCTTTCTTAGTAAATATTGTGAAAGTGGTCCTCCATATGTAGTATATACAAGCACACACAAAGCTCTGACTGATCCTTGTGAAGCTGTGTGTAAGTGCTGATTCTTCTGTCTGTGTTAGCGGAAGCGTGTGGAGTTCCTACAGAAAGTCGTGCGTGAACACCGTGATGAAGTGGCTGGTTCCTGAGAGCAGCTCCCGCTACATCAACCGCATGACCAACGAAGCTCTGCACAAAGGTGAGCGTAGCTTCACACACGCAGATCTGTGTCACGTCATCAGTCTTGCCAAATGAACTGGGCCGAACATCAAAACAACGTTGTACATTTTGGAAAGTCTTGAATTGGCTTTTACTCAGAAAAGAAGCTGGACTCAGTTGAAATCACCAGTCGGAGGGTTTTTTTATGACCACTTAACCTGATGCTGTGTTGGTCTCCCTTTTGCTGTCAAAACACCCCTGACCTGTTGAGGCATGGACTGCAGCTGAGTGTGCTGTTCTGTCTGAAACACAGACGTTGGCAGCAGATTCTGTGGGGCCTTCATGGATCTGACTTGTTTGTACGGCACATCCCACAGATGCTCGACTGGACTGAGATCTGGGGAATTCGGAGAGCAAGTCCACTCCTCAGGCCCCCTAAAACAATTCAGCATTAAGTCAACTGAAAGAGGCCAAAGCCGTCGAGAAATACCATTCCCGCTCTCCCACTCTCACTGGTCTGCAGGAACGCAGCCCCATGCTTAACAAACTGAAGCACCGTGTAGTCTGAGACCTTTCTATCAGGACCATCATTGACGCCTTCAGCAGTGTGAGTTTAAATAGCTCGTGTGTTGGATCGGGCCACACAGGCTATCAGAGCTTTTCCCTACTGATTTTACTCTAAAGATGCACAAAGACGTGTCGTATTCATCCATAAATATGTTAAGCTGTCCTGTCTGTCCCTCCATCTGTCTTTGTCCGGTTATCTATTCATTCATGTATTTATTCAGCCCTCCATCTGTCAATCCATTTGTGCCCCAATCCATCCATCCTGCTGTCCATGAATTGATCGTTCCATCCTGTCATCCTTCCTTCCAGCGTGGTGTTTGTTCAGGATGGACTGAGAACTCTGGAAATTTGAGTGGAAAAAGTTTGAAAGAGTCGTTGAGGAAACCATTGTTCCTGCAAAATGTGCTAACATCTTGATCAACTTCTCTCGCTCAGGCTCATCTCTGCAAGTGTTGGCAGACAGTGACCGATGCACCTTGATTGTATTATGAAGGGGAATTTGGAAGAAACAACGTGGTCCACGAGTGTCAGAGTTTCAGAAACCAAATCACACATTTACCCATGAAGACGTGCCCTCATCTTCAGCGAAGAGCTCAAGGCAGAGCAGAGCAGCAGTGTCCACTATAGAGGTTTTAAGTTGGAATGTGTCATTAAAACTAAGTAAACAAAGGCATGTCTGCTGCAGATTTGTTTTGTTTATGGATTTGTAGCTATTTTGTAAATCTTTACTGTAATATTGCAGCCACCAAAACCAAGAGCTGGACTGAATGAAGATGTCATTTTTTTTTTTTTTTTTTTTTTTTTTTTTAAAGCACAGGAAGGCATGCTGTTGATGTGTGACTGGCTCTAACTTTGTTATATTTCAGTGTAGGGTTATGTGCAAGGATGAGTGTGAACATTTTTTGTAAAACATGACGCTTTGCTTTTGAACAAGCGTTTCCTCTTGGTCTGGAGAAGTTCAGTCCACTTCTGTGCTGCAGTATTTTAAACAAGAACCTGCTCCGTACCTTTGTGTAACGGTCATCATCATCTTATTTGCTAACTGGGTCAGAAGTGACTGTCTGACTGGGAATATTTTGTTAAATTAAAATGTCTGAATTTAATGGGGAGGTTTGAGTCTTTTGTGTTCACAACTTCACAGATTTTAACTGCGCTTCATGTTATAAGTTTGTATTTTAAAAAGAACAGGATACAAATAACGTGAACTTTTGACAATGTCACAGCATCGATAAGTTACGGACAGAGCGACGCGCTGAGATGTAGCTCTCCTCATTTAGGAATAGATTTTCTCACAAGGTTTTATCACAGTGATAAAATATCAGAATTATTAAGCTCTCATCTGAAACAGCAAGCAAATCCAGACACCAGAGACCTAACCACAACAAACTACAACAAATGATAAAAGCATTTGTAATGATAAATCATTTTGAATCTGGTTTAAAATGTATATACATTGGACCTTTGAGACTGACATTGCTCATATACAGGGGACACGCCCGTAAATTGGCGATGCCAAAAAAAAAAAAAATCCAACTTTTATAAATTCTTTCAAACTTTTTCCGCAGATATCGTGACATTAATCTCATACATTTGTTTGGGGGGATAAAAATAAAGATACAGCTACAATAACCTGGTAGTGTAACATAGCACACCTTTAATAATTTTTTTTTTTTTTTTAACCACTAATCATATTTACTTTCAGCTCAGTCTCAAATTCACACAAGACACTAATTATAGTTAATCTGATTTCCTAAAATAGTAGTTTTTCTGACTGTTCCACATTTGCGTCTTTTAGCTGAAGCCACCGTTTATAGAGAGGTTACAGAGGATAACGTACAAAGGTGTCAGTGGAGTACCAAAGATTCAACGGTGGATATATCCACTATCGGTCAATGACCAGAGTCAGTAAATACTGGAATAAATGTGGGACAACAGTGGTATTACAAAACTGGAGGTTTCTCAAAGTAGAAGAAGGATGATGCTGGAGTTTCTTTACTTAGAAGTCAGATATGTAACGGTGTGGGATGGATATTACACAAAGTGAAATATGTAATGTCAGAGTTAAGACTGATTGTTTTAAAAATATAAAACTTAATTTGAACTTTAATTTGTGTTGCAAAAAAATCTGTTGTTGAAAATTCAGAGAGCTAATCTGGCATCTCGATCAGATGTAAGAGTCGTGTTTAGGTGAGGAACAAAGACGGAACAACTCACAGGCTTTGAGAGCAATCACATCTCTTTAGTTGAAGGGATGAAGCTACAAACGTTGATCACAGATTTTAAGTACAAAGATTTCCAGTATAACATCAAGAGGACAAAATTTAGAAAAAAGGTTCCCCAATACAAGCAAGGAACAAATTCACAAACTTTGACGTCAAAGGTAATTTATACTTTTCAAGTCAGATTTCTGACATGTACATTTAAACAGACATACCATTTTTTTCTTTGCAAAGATCTTTGGTGGGATCTCGATGAAGAGATGGTCCTGAGAGACATCCCACTGCTAGAATTTTAGTTTCAAACTTGAACATAAAGTCAGTTTTGCTCATGCAACACAAGAAGCTGTAGGATGTGAGCATATGTTCTTTGGAGGGTGGGGGGTCCACACAGAGCCACCTTACTCAGAGGAAACCTATATGTTCTTTCTCTGGATGATGGACATTAGGACAACATTTTAAGGCAATAATGGTAAGACAACATAAAAATAGAGCAGATATAGATATTTAACTGTTTCCACAAAAGATACACAATAAAAATTCATCCACAGTATGTTATTCATAAAATAAACATCTAATTTCTTGTCTACAAAAACTGTTGAGACTGCTGCAGCTGGTACATGAAGCTGGTACAAAGCAACAGAAATACTCCGAAAGAGGTGGGATCAGCTTTGGCCTTGTGATGCGACCCGCTTAAAAGGTGCACAGCATCTTAGAAAGTGTGTGTGTGTGAAGGGGGTCGCACTTGAACCAAACCATGGAAGAGAGGGAGAACAGAAAGAAAAACTGTGCGGAATCATCACGTAGCAGGAGTGCCGCCATCTTCTTTTAATAAATATACAGCACCTTGCAATATTATTCAAACCTTTTTTTCACATCACAACCAAAAAAAAAAAAAAAAAAAAACTTCAGCTTTTTTATTTGGGATTTCATGCGATAGATCAGTGCGAGTAGTGCAGAACTATAAAGAGGATGGAAAATATTCGTTTTATTTTTTCTTCCAAGTCACAATCTGAAAAGTGTGGCAGGCGTCAGTGTTTAGTTCCCTATTTGGCTTCAGGGATAACCTAATAGTTAACATCTAAGCGAGATTTGATTTCTGTATAAATGGAGCTGTTCTGCAAAGCTTCAGATGGGGGGGGAGGGGGGTTGGTCAGGACAACTATTATCCATGCACTCCACGAATCTGGAAAAAAAAGAAAGCTAGTTTTCACAAGGCAAGCATGGGACACAAACATTTGGAAAAAAGGTGCTTTGATCAGATGATACTAAAGTTGAACTTTTTGGTCTAGATGCAAAATGCTGTGTGTAGCAGAAAACTAACCCTGCACCCTGAATGCACCATCCCCACCATAAACCATGGTGGTGGCAGCTTCATGCTGTGGGAACACTTTTCTTCAGCAGGAACAGGGAGGATGGAAGAAAACGTTCAAAAAGCTTCAAAGGATTTGCGAAGGGATTGAACATCCATCCGACCAAACAAATTCAGCCTGGAGACGTGCAACGCCAGTAGAAACATATCCCAAAAAGAAGACATGAAGCTCAAATTGGGAAGAAAGTAGTGACTAAAGGGAGCCGAGTCTGAATGCAATAAAACATGGGTCTTTTCCTTCCACTTCAGATTCATGCACTATTGTGATCTATCCCATAAAAATCCCTATAAAATCCATTTGAAATGTGACTTTAACAAAAAAAGTGAACATGTTCAAAGGGTGTGAATACTTTTGACAGGCCCACGAGTTACTAATCATACTAAGTTCATTACAACACCAAGATCACTTCACAGGACATTCATTTATTAATCCACAATACAGAACATAATATATGTGTGTTTATATAGATCGCAAACTTTTTTTTTAGGATTAGAAATCTCTGAAAGGCACAGATCATCAGTTAGGTGGCCAAATCAAAAACAAACTCCATGTAAAAATAAAATAAAATAAAATATGGCAACCTCAACTAAAAATGTTCAGACATAATTCATGCTGCTGTATCATTCCAGATGCTACTAATTGATGTATGTTTCTTGGTTGAAGTCCTGCACCCCCCCTGCATAGTAATTTCATTAAAGGCAAGCAATGCGTTTGAGTTAAAGAGTACTATTGAAGGAGACTGGATTATTCTCATCTCTCCACAGCACTCAGGTCAGTGGTTAAGGCAGGACAGGATGGAGGTCAAGAATATGTTGCACTGATAGATTAGGCTTCGCGGGCGTGGGCACTGAACAGACGGGGAAGGCACAGGGAACAGGGGAAAGGGCCGGAGATGATCGAGTGAAGGCAAACAGGCTTAACAACAGCAACATGAACGAATATCAGAGATGGGCTCTTCCACATTCCCAGGTTTCGCAAACACAAACAGACAAGCAAACAGGGTGTCATGATTTGAATCTTAAAAATGCAGATGCTTGATTCAGGGTGGTGTGCCATGAGCCTCGGTCAGAGCGTGCAGGTTTAAGCTGGTCCTCGGCTGCTTGGCGGGCGGCTCCATCTCGGACTTGTCCTCGTCCACCTTCAGGGAGCTGGACTGCAGCATGATCTCCCCGCTCTCCTCCTCGCTGTCTTCTTCGTCATCGTCCTCTTCTTCTTCTGACGAACAAACGTTGGCGGTAAGTACAGGACATGAGTGAACGCTAAACGTGCGTCGGGGATGTTTTTTTCTTTACCTTTATCCAGATCTGGAGAGTTTCTGTTCTTAACAGTGCTGGCAAACTGCAACGAAGAGAAAACGGCAAAGATAAAGGAAGCTCAAACCCAAATTGCACCTTCCGCTGAGAGAGCGACATTAGGACGTACTTCTCCCATGACGGCGATGGGTGTCTCCCCTTTAGCCTTGGCCACCCTGTGCTCGATCAGGTAGTACATGTACTCGTCGTACAGCAGCCGGATCAGGTGGAAGGAGCCGAAACTCGCGGCGCTGCGCAGAGTCAGATCCCGGATTACCATGGAGCTAGGGAGGAAGAAGCAGCTCAAATGTAAAAACTGTAAAAGCTTACAAACAGAGACTTGAACAAGTTTAAGCCTTTTCCTATTTTACCAGGTTGCAACCACAAACTTGATTATAGACCTTATTGGCAACGTTTTAGTCATGCACTCCACCTTTATGGAAGCAGGGTTAAACGGTGAGGATTACCCTGAACGCTCCTCGCTATGCTGACACATGGTGGTGGCAGCATCATGCTGCAGGGATGCTTTTCCTCTGCAGGGAAGGTAATGGGACGATGAATAAAGCTAATTACAGGACAAACCCAGAACAGAACCTGAGAGGCTCCAGGAAAACCTGAGAATTGTTGATCCCACACACTTTATATCCAATACGCACCACTTTGTGTTGGTGTATCACTTCAAATCCCATTTAAACACACGGAAATCTGAGGTTGTAACGTGACAAAAATGGAAAAAGGTCAAAGGGTAAGAACCTTCCCCCCCCCCCCTCCTGAGAGCCCTTACCTATAGAAGGACCAGTTGAGCAGAAAGACTTTGGCTGCCTTTGGCAGGGATGCAGGGTTTTGCTCATAAGGCTTTAGGACCTGGGAGACAACGCCATCTAGCCAGGAAGCCCACTGCTCCAGGGAGTTCTGCTGCTGCAGCGTCGCCTTAAAGTCCTGCTCTAGCCGTTGGACCACGCGGTCTTCACACTGACACACCCAGGATGCCTGCTCCTGAGGAGGACACAGGCTCAGTGTTTAGCCCCGTTTCACAGCAACAGACAGATGGACGTCTACACAGACGGTGGCATTAGAACTGACCTGCACATTGGTGAAATCAACACGGTTGAGGTCAGAGAGCATTTGGTTGATCTGAGCTGAGTTCTTCAGGACGGCGCGGGCAGCCTGTGCCAGATGGTTCAGGCTGGTGTAGCGGCGTAACGTCTGGGAAAACGAGCCTACGCACACCACCTGACAGAGAGCGGAGGGACAAATAAAACACGTAGCCTTAACAAATGGCTGAATGTCAGAAACTACAACAGGAACATCAATGCGTTCAGAGGGGGCTTTTTTTTTTTTTTTTTTTTTTTAAAAACAGATGAGATGTAAAAATGAGTAAACACCGATCAAGATACACAAGAGAGTCTCTCGTTTTGACTTTTTGCAAAAGTGTTCAAACCTATTGAATTTCTTGACATCTGTTATGTTACAACCAGAAAATTCAATGTATTTTATGGAATTTGGTGCAATTTATGCCTCTTTGTTCAAGACAGCAGAGTCGATTCTGTGTAGAACCAACTATTGCATCTAGTCATTGAAATGTTTGCCCATTGTTCGCAAAATACCTCAAGCTCAGTCAGATTAGAAGGGGAGCATCAATGTTTAAGTCTTGCCATACTATGAGGATGCTGTCTCCAAGGCAATGCACATTTCTGCCACATGCAGGTCTCACTATGTAAACCTCTTCCTTCCACCTCACACATATGCTATACTTTGTGTTGGTCGTTTACATAAATCCTATTAAAACACGTTGAACTTTGAAGAAATAACAGGACAAAATGTGGAAAAATTCAAGGGGTATGAATACTTTTGCAAGGTTCTGCACGTACAAGCATTCAAAAACATATTTAAACTTCCAACGTGCTTTTAACCCCCCCTTAAACAAGTAGATCTCCACATCACGCAAACAAATCTAACTTCTGCCATTATGTTCTCATACGGGTAAAAAGAAACAGGAAGACTAAAACAGGGACTAAAAGCCCATCGCATGGCAATCAGTCTAGAAAAGTTCTCACACCTTTATGCGAACCATTTCCTCGGGGATGTTCATCATGGCACCTGTCAGCCAGTTCTCCAGACTCTTGGCAAAGTTGCGGATGGCCTGAGTTAAGGCACCTCAAGATGGGAAATTTGTTATTGAGACAACAAAAATGACAAAAAATAAAAAAAATAAAAAGAGTTACCATAACTGCTCTAAACATTTGAAACCGTTTCAAACTACTGGTTTAAAAAAAAAAAAAAAAAAGGACTAAATTTACTGTAGCCAATAATATTATTCGATTTGATTTTCCGTGCTTTACATACAAACAGATCAAACATGCTGCAAAATGACTGTGTGACTGGATGTTGATCTCCGGGTTTCCTCGCTAACTTACTAGGGATTGGTCTCAACACGTCTGGGATGAGGATCTCCACCAGAGTCTGGTAGAGCAGGTTGTCGCAGTCCCTCGTCCAGCGCAGCACCGGCTCAAACTTGCACAGAGCCACCAAACAGGACCTGGGCAACCGTTTCTCAGACTCATTGTGACTGATGGCGCATGAAGGAGTTTGCACAAGAGAAGAGCGTTTTTCGTCTTTCCCGTTATGGAAGCGAGTGAGGTCATGTTACAACCTTAAACTTCAATTTATCTTATTGGGATTCTATGTGACAAAGGAGCCCATAATCAGGAAAGTGGAAGGAAAACACATGGTTTTCAAATCCACTTTCAATCCATAAAGTGTGCATTTCCAAATGCACACTTTATGGATTGGTATTTTTGAAAAGGTTTGATAATCGTGTATCACTTTACTTCCAACATCACAATCATGCACTGCTGTGTCACATAAAATCCCAATAAAAAGCAACGAAGCCTGTACAAAAGTGTGACAAAGTTCAAGGGGAATTAATCCTTTTGAGAAATTTTACTAAAACTTTTCGAATCGTGTTTAAGACGCTTACAGGTTGAGCGATTCTGCGTCGTTGTTCTGGCTGAACCTCCAGAAGGATTTCCACAGCGTCTCAACGAGAGTAAACTGAAGGTTGATCATCACATCCAGAACAGCCTGTGAGACAGAGAGGAGGTGCGTTACATTAATGTTCAATTAGCTGATTGCAAAGATTTTTTTTCTTTACTTTAAAAATACCATAAGATCAAAATATACAGAAACAAGTGGAGTGTTATGAGTGAGTAAGACCATCCTGTCTGGTTCCTACCTCACAGTGTTCTCTGTACAGAGCCTGAAAGGCCTTCAGGTGTTCTAAATGGATCCCATCAGGCAGGGCTTGATCTTGCAAATCAATTTTCACAAATTCTGGCAGCAGCTTCGATGCTTCTGAAGCATAAAAAAAAAAAAACAACAAAAAAACAAAACCCAAAACAGGACATTGTTCAAGACAAAGCAAATGAAAACACAAAAATGTTAACATCTGTCGCCTTTCGTTAAATCATCAGGCTGAAAAGAAATCAACAGCTGTTCACGTTTCTCACCTAGGAACTGCTGATACTGTTGCACCTGGGCTGAAATATCAGAGAGCGCCGCCACCTGCTGCTGACCCGCCACCCCCGATGTCCCATTAGCGATCCCCTGTGTCTTCTGAAGTGGCTTTATCCTATTAAAATAATCAGCGAAACACATCAGAAGGCACAAAAACTGACAATACGAAATGTGAAGAATACGCTGATACAATATGAAAAAAATAACTGATAATGATTGAATTTGAAAAAGAAACTTTCAATTGTGTGCAGGACATATTTTAGCCAACCTGGATGCCTCATTGCCACTAAAAGCATTAGAATGGATTTCAGAAGTTTTTGAGTCTGACTAGATTTTTAATTGGATTTAGGTCTGGACTTTGACTAGGCCATTCTAACGAATCCACCTCCAGCCCGGGTTTCCAGATATCTGCAACCTTCTATAGGTCCTCTGTATTTAGCTCTATTCATCTTCCCATAATCTCTGACCAGCTTCTTTGTCCCTGCTGAAGAAAAGCATGCCCACAGCATAATGCTGCCACCATGTTTAATCATTGGTATGGTGTGTTGAGTGTGAGGCACAGTTTTAGTTTTAAACACATAATGTTTTGTTCAGTTTTAGACTCATCAACTTTTTTCCACTTCCAGTTCAGTGCTGCTTTGTGTTGGTCTATCGCACACAAAAAAGGACAAAATGTGAAAAAGTTCATGGTTTACAACCATTTTGGCAACGTACTACAGAAAGGTATTCAAAAACAATATCATTTGTATTTCATGTATTAAAATACTTTTCATTTTATTTTAGTACATGGTTTTGAAGTGTGGGATTGTGTACTGGACAAATTGTGGGCAGTTCCATAAGGATGCCGTATCACCAATAAAACCATGTATTTCAGTCAATCCGCCTCTTTAGATTACAATATAAACATTTTTTTGTTTTTTTAAACTCTGAACTGCAATCAAACCCAAAATCTCAAACGGACAAAATGCAGCACGTGTTCATGAGCGGATACCTGTTTTTCTGTGAGAAAGGTTGCTGCCTCATGGCCATGTGCTGCTGCTCATCCATGAGTCTGAGCAGAGGGGAGCCGGATTTGATCCTCAGGCCATAGTAGTGGTACTTGGAGTTTCCTCTGCAGAGAGATGCAAAGAAAAAGTGATGCCTTTGCTGTGGATGCCGCTGCAACGCAATTCAAGTAACTGTGTGTGCTTGTGTCTACCTGGTTCCTAATCTTCGTGTGCGGAGCCCCATAAAGACAGACCTGATGAGTTTACCAAAGGATGCAGCATTAACTGGCTCTAGTTTTTGCTCCTGGCAGTGCAGGATGTAGTGGTAGTAGAGGGTGCAGCGGGGTAAGCTGACCCCCTCCGCCCCCTCGTAGTTTTCCAACAACCACTGCACCTGAGGGAGGAGGTAAGGACATCGCAGACATAAATGGACTGGACTTTGTTGTTGTCGTGTCTCATTAGATCTCAAATACTCACAGTAGCAGGAGGGGCGCGAGAGTTGGGGCTGGAGTAACTCTGTCCTCCTCCCCCTCCCCCTGCACTTCCTCCCAACATATAGCCTCCCTGGATGACATATCCCCCTGCTCCTGCAGCGGCAGCCCCACTGTTGGCTCCTGCCGTTGCCACGGAAACAGGCTGTGAAGTCACAGATCCGGAGATGTCTGAATCAGAGCTGGGCGTGGCCTCGTAGAAGGCGGAGGAGGATGTGGGAGGGGTCTGGGAATAGAGGGGCGAGTCGGAGAAAGGGAAGTTGTTTGATCGACTGGAGGAGAAAAAAAAAAAAAAAAAAGGACATCAACACTCAAATATGCTGTTATGTCAGACAAAATGTTTCCACCTGTGTGTCAGAACTGATTTTGTGGCTCTTCCACACATACATTGCAGAAGTGGAAAAAGCCGCATCTTCTGCTCCATCAACGTACTGCACCTGGTCCGAATAAACATGCTCCACCTGAACAAACAGGAAAGAAGAAATTTACATGAGCATTAATGATTTCTGGCAACATGTCAACAAAACACACGCACAACGACAATATGGACAAGTTAAGTGACATCCTATGCTTAATCCATATGGATCAACATGATATAAGCCCATCCTTTGCAGTTACAACAGCTTCGACTCTTCTGGGAAGGCTTTTCATGAGGTGTAGGACTGTGTTTTTTGGGATCTTTGACCATTCTTCCAGAAGAACATTTGTGAGGTCAGACATTGATGTTGGACGAGAAGGCCTGGCTCACAGTCTCTGTTCTAAGTCATCAAAAAGATGTTCTGTCAGGTTTAGGTCTGGACTCCCTTCCCATGTCTCCTCAACCCTTCGGCCCGGCCCTATTGTAATCCGGCCCTGGTTGTGTTTGCATTGAGCAGAGGGCCGCTTCAAAAGTGGGCGGGGACCGTCATATCAAGCAAATTCCTGCTGAAATTGCCATGGCTGTCTCCCCAGAGACCACAGAATCCTGCCCAGCTCCTTCTATGCCAGCCTATCAGCGAGGAAGCTTAAAAAAGAATTACCTCAGCTTTATCTTTAACTAAGCCATTTAAAAAAAAATTCTCATCCAGGTATCATCTCCGACCTGGACTCACGTTTGATGCAGCTGAACTACCGCTGTGGCTTACAGGAATTCTTCCCAAAGGAACAAAGTGGGATGAGGAAATACCGTTGTTCAGAGAGTCTTGCTGATTTCTGATCACTTCAATTTGAGAAATGTTCCCTGATTTTAAAACTTTGGCTGAAGTGGTGCCGGTGGTTCCAGTCTCCTCCAGATCAACATCAAAACCCTGAGACATTTGATTAAGTACAAGCGGTTCATGCAGACCAGGAAGTTGTGAGATTATAAACATTCAGGCCACAGGAGATGAATAACTAATAATTTAAGTGCAATCATTCAATTTTATTCTTTATATGCAGTTATTGGGACCACAGTCGGTGTGCGTGTGTGATTTTGTTTTACTACAAGAAAAAGTCACATGCATTTATGTGTTTGATATGTGACGGCACGATGCAGATTCTCTGTTCAGCTTGTTAAATACATAATTTGCATTCAGCCAAATGCAAATTAAATACAACTGAACATGTCATGCTCATCATTTAAAAACTTACAGGTAAGAATGGATTATGACGGGATTTTTTTGGTGCTGTCAAAAACGATGGGACATCGAGGAAGTCTAACACTCCTCTGACTGAGAGATCTGGAGATCTGTACCCGCCCCCGCAGCCAATGCACCAATCAACAGCTGACTTCAAACCAGTTGTGTCTAGCCAACCCAACAGGAACCACAGCTCTCAGGGTTGCAAGGAGCAGAGTGGGACCGGGCTGCAAGTGCTAATGCAAAAACGCCGGATCGTGTTTGAACCCAGGCAGGGCCAAGCGGAGCCGGACCCTGCAGTGCAAAAGGGGCTTTTATGAAGCTTGTTTTGTGGTCCAGTATGTATCGAGGGAGCCATCTCCAAGTTCTTCCCATAAGATTGGGACAAAAGTGTCCAAAATGCGTTGGTATGCAGAAGCTGTAAGAGCTCTTTTTACTGGAAATAAGGGGCCGAGTCCATCTGTTTTTAAACAATCTGATAATAATCTAAAAACAAAATAAGGTTAATGAGAATTAACCAAAACAATCATTTGCTTTTGCATTGCTTAGTTTGTTTTAAGGCCAAATTATTCACAGAGAAAATGTTGTAGCAGATTGATAAAATAAACAAAATCTTAAAGAAAATACAGCTATCAGCACAATGTTATAAATACAGGTCCTTTATCATGCAGGTAGTTTAGTTTAAAAAAAAAAAAAAAAAAAAAAAAAAAAAACTACATTCCTGTCACTTTCATACATTACTGTGGAAGTCAAATACTTACTCAGCATAATTTAGTCTTTAGTAACTAAAGGGTGAGAATTTCAGCATTTTGGTTTAAGAACTGATGCTTTTCAGGCCACCTTTAACTTTAATGTTAGTTTGGCGACATAAGATTTGCTTTTAGAAATGTATCAAATTAGAAATGTGTCAAAAAAAATTCTAGTTCTAGTGTCCCATATCAGTAGTTGAAGAGAAAGTGAGCATAGGTGAAGCGAAGGGGACGTGATTACGGTGTCCTGTGATCACATCCCCTGCTGACCAGGCTGAAATATTCAGCAGAGGGTTATTTTAAATGATAACCAACCAACTCACACTTTGTTTGCATAATCAGAGGATCTTTAGGAAAAAAAAAAAAAAAAAAAGATAAAAACAAGTTGATTCTAATAACAACCAACTAAGATCAAAATTTCAATTTTGAACTTTGAACAAGTCACTTTAACCTGCTTAACTTGAACTTTGAGCTTTGAGCAAAGTATGATGTTACATAATCAGTAATAAAGCAATGTTACGCATCTGATGTTCAACTAGATATGTGCAACAGAGATATAATTCATGTGACATTCCCGCACCAATCATAGGCTGCATGATGTCTGTACCGCATGCATGTTATCTTGTGTGTGTTATGCAGAGTGTCTGTTTACCTCCTGGTTAATATGCACAGACTGAAGGCTGCTGATGTGGCCTGTCTGAATCCTCTTGGTTGGCTGGGTCACTGCCTGCAACACTGACCTCTTTGGGAGAAGCAATCCCAAACTCATCAGTGCTGAGCCCACAGTTAAGGCAGGCTGCTGCATAGCTGTATGAATGGGATTGTTGCAACGTGTGTGCTTCTTACCTGTGGTGGAGTCTGCACAGCTTGGACCACCTGAGTAGGGATGCCAGGAGCAGGTGGGCTGGAGTCTGACAGGCTGTCATTGGAGTGAGCCGAGCCCTCTGAAAAACACGAGGGTGATGGGAGTTATTAACAACAACAAAAATGTCACAGAGATCCCAACAAGTTCAGTACTCACGAAAAACCGCCTCCAAATCATAATAACAGCTGCCGCAAAACATACTGCTACTTCATTTCTTTTTTTGGCTCTGCGAAGCAAACATGGAAGAGGGAAAGTGCATCTGTCCATCTCTCCTTTCATCCTTATATCTCGCATGCAAAAGGACAGCCTTGGACAGCTAATCTCCCCAGATGGAGAGAAAAATCCCTCCATCTTGTAAACATGCAGATCAGATGAGAGAGGGAAATGAGAGGTGCATGTGGGCCGACGGACAGGAGGAGGAAAACAAAGGATGGAGAGCAGGCAGAGGAGAAGGCAATCACTTCTTTGTAACCTTCAGGATTTAAAGTAAAATAAAACAAAGTGGACCACTTCCTAACATGCCGCATTTTCTCCAACTTCGGCTGAAAACAGCTGAACTACTGAACCTCCGCCTAACCGTAGCACATAGGAATTAAAATTGGTACACTATAGATCAATTCTGCCTCTATTCAGATTTAAACAACTTAAAATCAACGATGTTTTCCTGAAATAAGACCATTTCTTCACTGCGCTATGCTGACCATCCGAAATGGTGCCCCTGTCAGTCAGCAACATTCAAACTAAAATAGTGCTGATTTTCATTTAAAAGAAGAAAAAAAAAAAAGCAACAAACCATGTATTCCCCTCTGGGGTCTTAAAAAACTCAATTTAAAGAATCCTTAGAGTGTATAGCAAAAAAACCCCCCAAAAAAACACAACACAACAACAAAACAGATGCTAGAAGCTGAAGTGGGTTATTTTATAAATTGGAACTGCTAATTTATATTCAGCTTCAGATTTCTAGCCTAACTGGTTGCCTTACATTATGAAAGGGGAACAAGGCCCAGGCCTGAAAGCTGCTAACTCTAAGTGAGAGTGCACAGTGTTACCTGATACATTCAGGGAGAGCCATCTAGGAATAGATCGGCCCTAAATTTAACATACAGGACATATAGGATCATGTTATGGGGGTCCATTTGTTTGAAGAGTTTACACACATCAAAACAAAAACTTAAGCTAGTAAATACCCATTACCACTAGGCTGCTTACTGGTATCAAGGTATACCACGGTTTTACAAAGTGACAGATTGAAAATGGCTTAAGTGTTCTTTTAATGAGATGCCAAAGAAAGTGAGAACCACCAGAGTTTTCTGCAGTCGTTTGGGAGCGCAGAGTAGCTCAGCACTGCCCCTCCCTCACCTGTTGTTACACACTGCTGCTCGGCTGGCTTAAAGAAAGTGACTACACCTTCCCCCTCCTTTCATGGAAAACAAATTTAGCTGTTTGAAAATATTTCCAGTCAGATCATTTTTGCAGCACCAGGAACAATTTCTCATTTTTGATCTTAAATAAAAGCAAGCAGAACATTTTTATTTAAAATTTTGGTGGAAATAATGTGATACCTTAAAAAAGATAAATAAATAAAGTATTTTTCCCAAGATTATACTCCAAGAATCTCATACTGGTTTGTGCCTTATTACAACCACTAGATATTTTGGGCTTTCCATTTTCTCTCCTAGTACTGAGACTACAGGTTTACACCCTCATCCATAAATAACCATTAACACACCATAATCAACTAAAATCCAGCATCAGGAGCGGAGAATATGTGAAGTAAGACTGATGTATTAGCCATTTTCTCTCCTTAGCAACCAAGTTACTTATCTTAGTTTGGCTTTATAATATTTGCACAATCCAGTCAGCCAAGCAAACTACTTCAATGTGTGTTCAGATTTAACTCAAAAGTACTGAATAAAGCAACTGCAAAGACTACAGAGGAACAAACGAAGGCAGGAGACTTTTACTGTTCCCAACATGTCGTTTCTATTTTTTAAAGTCCTTTTAATGAGATGTCAAATAAAGCGCCAGAGTGACCATACTCTTCTCCAGCTAAATGAAGTAGAAAGTACTGCAGCGCTGCCCTGCCCCACCTATAGCTGCACACTGCAAACAGGCTAGACTTCTCCCCGCATACAAGAAAGACAAATTCAGCGGTTTGGAAATATCTCTGGTTGAAATGGTAACATGTGTGTTAGTAATTAGACCATGTTAGCAATTAAAATCAATGTAATAGGCCTACGCAGTAACACACACTGTTGTAATTTTACTCAGGGCCATATCTATCTATCTATCTATCTGCACACATGTACATTAGTTCAGAACTCCAGAACCAGATGGCATCTAACAGCTCCTGCTATCATACAACTAAAGTTTCAAAAGTTATTGATATCCAGCATAAAAGCAGACTATCCACACATCTGACACTAGAGCTGATACTTTGGCATTTTAAGTGCCATGTACAAACCATGCTTTTCCTTTTAAAGAAACTTCTAAAATTCAGAACAGATGGGAACGATGCATTTATATATAATTTTTTTTTTCTTTTTTTTAAAAACAGGGTGTAACCTCTGCTTTGTGAATCCAAGCCGATCACCTCATGCTAAACAAACCACCAGATCGAACTAATGTGCTGCCTAGTTTATGCAATGTAATAATACATCAGTCTTCTCCCAGTTCCTCCACAGCCTCTCACCTGTAACAGTCACTATAATGTACTGGGGTGAAGTGCTCTGTCCATTGCTCTTCTGGACAGCAGCATGCTGGATATCAGGGCCCACGTAGTGCTGCGTGGGTGTAGTTGGCACCACTGCCTTCTGGCTCTGGGTGGGTGGCGCTTGTGAACAAAGTGCATCCTGTCCTGTTTTAGAGGCCCCGGCCGCTTGGCTCGCTGATGAAATGCTTCCAGAAGCTGCCGGGATCTCGGACAGGAAGTGTGCAGTTTTGGCAGACGAGGGCGTGGCGGTAGCAGGTGTTGCTATGGTTACTGCATTGGCCTGCTGAGGCTGAAGGTCCTCAGAGTATCCACAAGTCGCCATGGCAACCAATCCGTTGAGGCACCAGTTCTGTGAATAAAAAGGAGGCAGCGCTCATTAACTAAAGTGCCAGGAACAAACAATGAAACACAAATTGCTTACTTATTATCTATACGCTACATGCTTTACCCAAACGGATCTTGTGTGGACTGTTTTGTGTGTGTGTGTGTGTGTATGAAACATAATTTGTCTAAGGACTTAGCAGTAAAGTAATGCCTTTCCTGTTTTTCATCGACTAAGGATGTTTTCATAAATTAGTTAGTATATGGCCTCTTTCACAAGTGAAATAAAATGACATGCACACGCTAACAGGGAGGAAACATTTAACTGTCAGTTGAAGGTTATACAACCTGGATTTAAACTCATATAAATATTTCAAGCTACTGTCAGAGTGTATTGTAGGCTATCCTACTTGGCAAAAAGCCTAGTATGGCAAGCAATTTTATGACATAATAGGTATATAGAACCTTCTAACCAGATATCCACCAAATCAAGTCTTCATATTTAAAACGAATATTTCAGCTGCACAAAATGCTAATTGTATAAATGTCCACTAGATCAAATGTCATTCCCTCTACAATAAATGAGATTACTGTTACAGCTGCAAGTAAATCCATTATATGAAAAAGGTTTCTTTGACTAAGTAATCACATTTTACATAAGATCTCTTCATTATTACAAGTACTTAAAAAGGTGTTTCAGACACCAGTAAGAGAATCATTTCTGGCTGGAATGCAAACACACAAAAAATTACCAGTAATCATATTATGGGAAATCTATTCAGAACTTAGTTGGCTGCTTTTAGCATAAAAAGTCAGCTTTTTTTTTTTTTTTTTTTTTTTTTTTTTTTTTTTTATTACTTGTTACGAATACATTGTAGACATCAGCTGTGTGAATTTTCTTTTGAAAATGTCCTTCTACAAAATACCATTTTAAACCCGTAATAAGAGCTTTGTATTATGCATCTAATAGAATTATTATTAAAGTTTACAATTATAATGTAATAAAAAAATCTGAACAAATATTGTACATAATTAGACTTTAAAACCAACCGACTTTAAAACCTGCCGTCTTGTTTTCTCAACCAGACGGCAGTTGAGAAAACAAGAATTTTTAACACGTTCAGACATGATAAAAGCATTTTGCTTATAGTTTCAAAGACATTCTGTCACTCTCAGCTGCTGACAAAGTTGTAAATAGTTTGTTCTTCTGCAGATTAGGTGACTGTACCATGTGGAAAGGTGAAACACTAACAGCTAGGGTACTTCTAACAATTAGATCTTTCCAGGACATTTTACTTAGAAGATGTATATTTAAAGCCTGAATGCATTAGTTTTCATATAAAACACTGGCTCTGGAACCACCAAAGGGTCAATTTGACTCCATGAGTGTTTTCAACTCCTGGTAGCTCACTTCAATTAAAGCCCCCCATGGCTCATGAGTTAAAGCAGCTCTTTTAAACATCTCTTCAGTTGTAGAATATCTGTAATACTAAATACTTTGTATATCTAGAAGCACGCAGGGAGTTATTTAACCCCTCAGTATAAAAAGCAGCAAACATAGTTATCCTGTTACCATTTGGAGGTTTCTATGGTAATCAGGTTATAGAGAGTACACCTGCCATGGCTCAAGGCCAATGAAATAACTAAATTAATAAACCGAAAAATCTTGGTAATTGATTGAAAAACAGATTATAAAAATGTATTTACCGTACAAATTTTACTGGTTTGGAAGAATTATTCATAATCATATCCTAAAGTGAGTCTGACAATGAAACAAAGTCAGCTAAAAAAAAAAAAAAAAAAAAAAAAAAAAAAAAAAAAAAAAAAAAAAAAACCATTATTATGAGCTTACACGTCGCAGTCGGCTACAAACTACAGTTCGACTAATACAGATACTATAATGATGAGCAAGATCAAAAGAGCGATCGTAATGAAGAGAATGCAGTCGCGGTCAATATTAGTTCAAATAATTATTACCTTGAAATTAAGCTGGAGGAAAACTATTTTATATAAATAATACAAATATAGGTTTAGCAAATTACCATTAGGGATATGTAATGTATCATTTATGAAGTATCAGGGGAAACAATTTGCGATAAGAATGACTCATCTTGTGGTAGTAACGATTTTCTGATGATATTCATCATGAAACCCCATCCAAACTGGCAATATGCTATTTCTGCCTAAATGATTTTTCCACTACTGATCCCTTGAGAGTATCAACATCTGCAGTGCTTATGTTTCACATTATATGATTAAGTTGTTGTTTTATTTTTATTTGTTTTGTTGCTTTTTAAAATCTGTATAGTTTCACTACTTAATGGAACTGATGTAGCGAAGCGGTCTGTTTGATAATATTTTTAGGCCTATATTTTTATTGGTACAACTCTAGACTGACAGCGGAGATCAAATTAAACCGAAAGACTGTGACATACTGTTTTATGCTTTTTATGTGCATCTTTATCATCACTGCATTAAATATTATTAAAATAAAGTTACTAGTTCTAGAACTGCACCACTCATGGTGGCAGCATGTTGGAGTAGCTCTGTTACATTAGTTCTGATTTGTTCTTTTTGTTTACTTTTATTCATCTTTTTTTTTTTTTGGTTAGGGTATTGTATGTTTGGAGAATGATTCCCTCTGGTTTTGGATGCTGTGCAGCTGGAAGGGTTTTTGCTCTTAGTTTTTTTTTTTTTACTTTCGAGCAGTTGTTATGATGCGTAACCATGGGAGCAGATGATTAACATCTCAAAAGCTCAAATAATACCTAGAGTACCCCAGAATTGAAAAGGAGGCTTTATGGATGCAGAGCAGGACCAAAGAGCAGAGAGAGAATGAGGAAGTTCAAACTATCTCTGCAAGGATGACCTGACCGCAACATCTCTCTGCCTGGTTTCTAACCATATGGCCAGAAAGAGATTTAAAGAGGAGTGGCAACAGCAAGAAATGAATGCTGTCATCCAGGACATGCTACTGTGGAATATCGTCTCTGCTGCCCAGATATTTTGCCGTTAGCATGCCAAGGCAGACATGAGACTGTCATACAACAACTGTCTTCAGTCAGGAGCCTCTTCAGATTCCTTGCAAGACTATCTGCTACTGGAGGTAGCACTACTTCCTCCCCTCAGCATCACCATCCACAAGAACTCCGAAAATCCTTGGATGATGCGATTTACAACATTTAATTTTCCTCTGGGATAAACAAAGTACTTTTGAATTTAATATTTCAAGATTATTTTACTCATCCATATATACCACTGTGCTCTTAGTTATCCCCAGCTGATTTGGGGGCCCTAAGGGGTGCAAAGTGTGTTAATAATACCTTTGCTTTCAGTCAGAAACTATTAATTATACTTGGACATCTGAAACTTTAAGTCCAATACAAATTAAGGGGGAAAATTCAGGTGCTTTTTAACAGAAATAATGACCTATTTGATGGATGAAATGTTGACAGTAGGGAAGAATTACAATCTGAGGTATTATTTTTGAAGAGTAAACGACAGATTTACAACTCACTGCCCAGTGCCCTTATCAAAACATTGTTTATACCATCTGATGATTCTTTGACCTATTAAGATCAGTGTTTTCCCATTTAAAAATTATTAGCTGAAACCTTGAAATACTTCTTTTAAGTAGATATATTTCAATTTATTCTGATAAGATTAAAAAAAATAATTTCGACAAGAAGGAATTGTATTATTTGCATTTAATAATCGCAGTGTGAATTGACAAACGGCCTGCCATACACTCCACTCCCCACAACTCGTCGATCATGTGGCACACCGTGCGCTCGGCAGTGCCTTCAAGAATTCAATGTCACACCAAAAACTTTTTCAAAGTCGTAAAAATATTGTTAAACATAAGCATATCTCATTTAGGAACGCATACGCACTTAGAATGTGTCAGCGTTTGACTTGCGTCGATGATTAATGCAGTTGGACAGCTGCTTGATAAGTGAGTTCAGAGCGAGAAAGTGATACGTAGCTTTCCTCGCTAGCAGCCTACGTCGACTTGTGACGTTTAAGTGGGCTAGCTGTCTGCTAGCTTCCTAGATCTCAAGTAGATAACCATACTACACAATCACGCCTCAGCATAGTTTCGTGGAAGTCCAAACTGTCAAAAACAACACCAACATCAGGTCAGATGGCGCTAAAAAAAAAAAAAAAAAAAAGTACGATAGGCATTAGAAGCCAGCCGCCATCTTGTGCTCTTATCAAAGATCTGACATCGCCATAACAACGGTCTGCGTTTGGAAAGAAGCTAGCAACCACTTTTTATCACACGACACGCTCGACCGATTTCACGTTTCACCATGAAACACAAACGCACACGCATATAATCCACACAAAAACTACATGATCACTTCTGAGATGTTTTCACCTGTATTTTCCGGTGTCGTCCTGAATAGTCGGTAAAGTTTATTCCCTTTGATCCCGCTTGTTGTTGTTGACTCCCGTTGCTTGGCTCTTGTCTCCAGGACTACCGTGACTATGGCGCCTAACCTTCACCGGGGCAACTGTTGCTACCCTCCATACATTGTACCGCCCCCTCTCAAATGCTGATTGGCTTATACGTGAGGCGGTTGTAACGTCAGTGGAATATTCGATGTCTGATTGGTGAATAAGTTCCGTCTGTAACTTTCACCGAGGCCTGACGTTAAAACTCCACTTGTGGTGCTGTAAATTGACTTTTTTATATCTGAAATTATTATTCTTGTCTAGTCATAATCTTTATTTAATCAGGGTTGGTATGAAGATGTTATTTAAGGTAAATGTATACATATATGATCAAATTCTCACAATTTTATGCAAGATTGTACAGAATAAATACATTTTCCGCTGAGCTCTGGGACACAAACTACTTTGAAATCAAGCAATATCGTGGACAATTACTTGGCAAATTGCAAAAGGCTGTGGAGGCTTTGGTCTCTGTAGAGGCACTCAGTTCATGAATTTCTTGCTGTTCTGGTCACTTCTAATCAACCAGTGCCTGCTCTTGTCTTGAGAGACCACTTCCAATCCCAGTTTGTGCTTTTTCCAGTTAGGATTAGTTTTGTTGCTACTTTGTAAAACACATCAGGAACCAGGATCAGAGATACAGAGCCTTACCCAGAAGGTATCACATAATTGTGAAATGGAAAATGATACATGGTTTCACAATACACTCACAATAAACATGAAAAAGATGCTCTGGTTAGATCTGGTTAGACCAAACCTGAACTTTTTGACCTACATGGAAAACTATATGTGTGGTGGAAAACTGACACAGTACATTATGATACACACCCACTGTTGAAACATGACGGTGGCAGAATCATGCTGCAGGGGTGAGTTTATTCACTTGGCACAGCAATGCTGGTCAGAGCTGATTGGAGGATGGGTGGTGATAAATACACACCAATCCTGATACAAAACCTGTTAGAAACTGCAAAATACTTGAGACTTGACCGAAGGTTCAAATTCCAGCACAACAGCCATAAACATACAGCCAGAACTCCAATGGAATTGTTTAAACAAAACCATATTCATGTGTTAGAATGACCTAGTCAAAGTCCAGACCACAGTCCAACTAAGAATATGTAACAAGGCTTGAATACTGGTGCTCCCTATGTAGTCAGACTGAGCTTAAGCTATTCTGCAAAGAACAATTATCACACTTTTCAGTGTCCAGATGTGCAAAGATGGAAGAGGCATATAACAAAAGACTTGAAACTTTAATCACAGCAACAGGAGGTTCAAAGTATTGTCTCAGGGGAGTTGAGTACAAATGCACTTTTCAGAATGTTTTTTTTTTTTAACTATTTAACTCATTTTTTTCCAATTATGTCTACTGCATAAAATCCCAATGAAATATAGCAAAGTTTATAGTCATAGCATGACAAAATATGAAGAAGTTCAAGAGGTGTGAATATTTTTATGAGGCCCTATCATGAAGCCATTTCCCATAATTCTGAGCAAAACAATAATAGGGATAGAGTATCATGCAGAAGTTGTTTATCTGTGATAAGTCCTATATTATTTGTGACATACACTGTGTGTGTTGCCAGTCTCTGGCATTTTAGGCATTTTAGGGTGAATGGATTGTAATTTCCATCCAAACGCCACAACCTGACTGATGTGAGAGAAAGAAAGGCCAACTGAAGGTCACAGGTGATTAGATTACCAAGAGTTTTGTTGACATCAGTTCTCACATCGTCCTTTGTCTTTCAGCATTGTTGCCCCGAAAGGTCACCAGTTTTATCTCTGAGGATGCTGATAAGTGGAAGTGAGCTGGTTCACCTCCAGTGAAGCTGATTAGTGGAAGTGAAGTTTTGAAGCCTTTATAAAGTGATGGGATAATCCAAAAAAAGTCATGAGCTGCAGAGACGTTCATTCTGCCAGCATGTTGAAAGCAGCACTCTTGACATTAGGCTTGTTCATGGCATTTGTGCACCTTGCACAGTGTACTGATGGTCATTCTTCGCTTTATGGGGTAAAACTGTGTGGAAGAGAGTTCATACGAGCTGTCATTTTTACATGCGGTGGTTCTCGCTGGAGAAGAAGTGTAGAAGACTCAGGTAAGAAAATAAAAAATCACTTTGAATGTAAGGCTATTTTCATGATTCGAATTCAAATCTTCTTTACTGTGCTTAAAAGGAAAAATTGCATTGACAATCATAGTTAAAAATACCCTCCAATAACAAATAAAAATAATAAAATGATAATTAAAGTAGGTACATTAAGAGGTGTAAAAATAGACACAGAGAACTAAATGAAATAACAGCAAGAAGAACAGATAATGAAAGTGCTAATTGTTCAAAGTGCAGGTTAAGAATTGCGTGTAATTGCACATAAAATGAAGGAGGAATTATCTCTTTGGGTCCCTTTCTTAGGGAGGAGGTCTTTCCTGTAGGAAGAAGAATAAGTAATAAAGAGGTACCAAAGATCAAAATTAGCCAGTTTTTTTTCTGATTGGCTGTGATTGCTGATCTGCTGGTCAAATAATGAAAAATCAGATTTTTTTCCCCCTTTCATTAAATACATCAAAACGAATCATTTTCTTTCTAAAACCTCATCAAACAACAACATGCATGTGTTAGGGACATATGGCTTGATTCAATAAATTGGGGTAATTTTGTATTTGTTTAATTTCAGTTGGATTGAAATCTACTACTTCTATCAAACTTGCAGCTCAAGCGTTAAATAAAAACAGGAATCTGTACCAGTCAGGATAAACATGATCAGTGCATCTCTAATAAGTTCCTTAAAAAGCTTTCTGTAAACCTTTTCTGTCATTGCAACACATCGGACAATGCTGCTGTACACCAACGTTTTTAACAGACAGCTATCATATAATTGGACTGACATTTTTATTTTGTGCAGAGATTGGAATAAAAGGAGATAATACAGAATGTCATACTTGACTACATGACATTTCTTTAGAACAAAACCACCGAAGCCTTTTCAACATTAAAAGTTTTCAGTTTGCACAAATAAATAAATAAATAAATAAATAAAATATCTGAAGGGTCTTTTGTGCAGACTGCAGGAATGTTGTGGTTGTCCTGGGTCATGTTTTTGTTAGTCACTGTCCCAAGGAGCCTATCACAATCAGCCATTTCCACAGCTAAAAAATGATTCATGTAGGAAGAAAATGATGACCATGTCCTTAATTAATTAGTAAAGGGATAGTTTAGTATTTTTTTGAGGGGAGGTATGTCTGCAATTTACTATAAATCCACCTTAGTCGGTCCTGGAGGCTGAAGGTAACAGCTAGTCTGAGAAGGGGCAAGACTAAACCATTCTGCCGTCATAAAACAACTCCATTCTCATAAAACATCATGGTTTATATAAACACCATTTTATGACTCTTACAATGATTGTTATGTTTGCACTGGGTGGTTGTCTGTATAGAAGTCAATCATTATAACCCTTAATATGGAGGTTGGGGCAGCGCATTCCCAATTATCTTCCTGTATGAAATGCTTAATGTGAATAGAAACTAAGTTAAAGTGATCTGGGAAGCAATAAAATAAAATGTTTAATCAAATCAGTATAATATGTTTACTTTTTACTCTGCTTTACTTTTATTTTACTCACTCTGACTGGAAATGCTTTTGCTCTCAGAATACATTTCCCATAAGAAGATCATGGTGATGCACCACCTCCTACCTCCATTTCCATTGTGAGTGTTTATCAGCTTCTTTCTAAACAGCTATCCAATGCAAACATCCCAACCATTTAAAGGCTCTTGAAACAGCATTTGCATAATCCACTATAATGTTTTTGAGTTGTTTTAAGTTCGTTTGAGGTCCGCTGTGGTCTCGGATCTTCTCAGGCTGGTTGTTACTTTCAGCCTCCAGGACTAACTAATCTGGATTTAGACTAAATGAAGACACTAAGAGAGTTATCAACTGCACATAAGATATGAACTGCTTATAACTTTTTAATAGAGCTGAAGGAAGTGGATGCTGTACCATTCCACAAAGTCTGTCACAACTTGGCTGATGGCTAACTTCTCCATCCTGTAGCTGACTGACTCACTACAACTGTGCTATCAGCAAATTTGATGAAATTCCTGCTGGTGTGGCAACTTTTGCTATCATTAATATATAAAACACATAGAAGCAGAAAAAGAACACTCCCTCTGTAGAGAACCAGTGACTGAAATCCTCGTGTTTCATGTTTTCTCTGAAGTCAAACCAGGATCCTGATACATATTCTCCTTTAAATCAGCTCTTATTGGTGAAGAGATCCTGGATCCATGGAGGACGAATCCCATCCCTCAAGTTTCTGAGCAGGATCCTACTAATTCACAAGCATGGAAAGATCAAGTGATGAATGCTGTTGGGTTCAGCCGCTCAGCTCGCTCACTGCTCTCAGAGGAGGTGCTGGAGGCTCTACGGGGGGCAGACAGGAAAGGACGGGAAGTAGAGTTTGGATTGTCCAACGCTTGCTGCAAGTGGGGCTGCAGCAAGAGTGAGATAAGCTCTCTTTGCTGAAGATGGTTTTACCCCCCTTTACTGACTGACACGCAGAATTTTTAAAACCCTATGTTAAAACTAATGATTTTCCACATGTTGATCACAAAATGTGTTACTGTGACTGTCATAGTCTGAAAATGTGCTTATTAAAGCTTTGAGTGATTGATTTAGAGTCTGTTCCTTTAAAAAGAACAAATGTGATATTTCATGCAATCATAGATGTTTCCACTTACACAAAATCTTGTTTCACAAACGGTGGTGTCAAGGATTTCAAAATAAAGGAAGGAGTGATGACCATACAAAGTAGACATACACTAAATGAGTTACAAAAAGACACAATAGTTCATTATGAAATATTATTTTGTCCTGCAACTCACAACTCGAGAGCCTTTTGATATTAGAGACTCGTTGTGTGTTTCAATATGCTCATTGTGTTTTACTACTTTTTTAAACAGCAGGACCTCCAGAAAGAAAAAACGGTGGCCAAATGAAGGCACAGTAAAACATAACGAAGGATTCAGATGGAGTGAAGTATAAAGTGAACTCCTGTCTTTCCGATGTGAATTTGTGCATTTACAGACAATTCCAGTCTGTAATAACCTGTCAGGTAAAACAGTGTCAAAAGAACATTGAATAAGAAAACAAGAAATCACACAATATTGTCTGATTATTATTTATTGTTTATCCATTTTAACTGAATAACTGTCTAACTGAAATAAAGTATTTATTTTCTTTCATCCAAATGAGCTTTAAAGCCCTACCTGTTGCATGAAGCTGTTAAAACACAATCAATCAAGAACTGCAGCGATCAGAAACTGGCGCCATCTGGTGGTCACGAGTAAAAGTCATATACAATGTTCAATAAATTAAACGCACAGCATATTTTTGTATCAAAAAGATACATTTTAAACTGAACACCAATATTTATAATAACAAACAGTTAGTTATTTTAAAACTTGCTTTACTGCGTAATCACCTGGCTCAACTCTGTCCCCGACGGAAGCCGGCAAGAATCAAACAGGTCACCCGGCTTGATCGCAAGGCATGCAATCTCTGTCATACACAAGCTAGCGTAACAAATACATAGACCTACAGAGACTATAGCTTTTTTACACAGCTGTGATATTTTGTTTAATGTTAGTTTTTTACAGCGTGACTGCTCTCTTTTCAGTATAAATATAGATCCAGCACACCGGAGAAACCAGGTAAAATCTTTCGCGCTACTTTCATACTGATGCTAGCTAGATATGCTACTTGTTCTAGATATGGGTTGATGTCCGTTTGTTTATATCATGCATATGAAAGTCTCTCTTTCATTGGCGTTAATTACATGTTCAGATTTATATTACTGTGACCGGGAATCTGTGTAATTTACGATTTATAGCCGTTGAAAACCAGTGAATACGCATTTAATCCCGTTTTGACGCTAAGCTAGCTTGCTAGCTGTCTCAGAGACATTGCGCCGTCTGGGCCTCATGGAGAAAACGCTCCTCAGATCGTAGTTTAGAACTTATTAGAACTTACCGATGCTAATTTATCATAGTTTATCATTCGCTTGTGTGATTTGGGGATTTATTGCTCAGAAACCAGGGAACGCTTACAGCCGGTCATGTCATAGAACCAGTTTCTTGATAGTATTTACAGCCTTTTTCATTTTCTTAGGATTTCAAAAGCCAGCTTCTATTTGAATCCGATAATATAACAGATACTCCACTATCATTATTGTGTATTTCACTTGTTTTGTACGTGCAGGTGTGACCCAGAGCTCTTAGAGGCGTTGTTTTCATGCTTTTCAAATAGCTCATGAACGTGTTATCTTCACAGGATGGAGTGGCAGCCAGACGAACAGGGTCTGCAGCAAGTGCTTCAGCTGCTCAAGGATTCCCAGTCCCCAGACACAGCCACTCAGAGAGCTGTGCAAGAAGTATCCTTACATCTCAGTCTGTGTTTCAATTTAACTGTCTAAATGGATGCATGGTGGAATGCTGGTTTGCACTGTTGCTTCATAGCAAGGTGTTTGGTGCAAACCCAAGCTGGAGCTTTTTGGTGTGGAGTTTGTTTGTTCTGCCTGGAGCGATTATCTGCGCGTACTCCGATTTATTCCAAAAGCCCAAGGTTCCTATGCTGCCTGGAAAAGTATGAAATTTGATTCAAGTATTTTCCAGGTCTGGATTAGTATGGAAAAAGAAACCTAATCATTTGTCTGTCCAGCCAGCCACATATTATGCATATATTAAATTAGAAGTTTTTGCAGCTAAATGACTGAGACCTCTAGATTTTGTGGTCTGGAAAAGTCTAGAACTTTGACGTGTCAAGTCTAAAAACATGCATATTTTGTGAAGTGTGTGTACATATGTATTTGTCCTGCGATGGACCCCAGCTTTTGCCCCAGCACAACTCTTAAGCAAGATTTAGCAGACATAGACGATGCATAAATACCAAGCAGAAGTTAGGTGAGGGCGTGCAGATGGTTGAACTCCTTAACTGATGACCCAGAAACTGGAGCAGCTTAACCAGTTTCCTGACTTCAACAACTATCTTATCTTTGTCCTCACAAGCCTCAAGTCTGAGGGTATGATTGAATTTGAAAAACATGAATGACAACATTAGATTGTGAATATTTCAGATTTTTCAGCTGTTCTTGTGTCACGCTAATATTTCAGTTCTGTATCTAACATCTCGTTTCCCACATGGTAAAATGCTGTTTCTTTCTCTCTCTCTGAAGACGAACCCACTCGCTCTCTCAGTGGTCTAATTTTGAAGAACAATGTAAAGGCTCACTACCAGAACTTCCCGCCTAACGTGGCTGACTTCATCAAACGAGAATGCCTCAACAACATAGGAGATCCTTCACCGCTTATCAGAGCTACGATTGGTGAGGGTGTGGCTGAAAGAGGGAAGGTGGGATGGGGGAGAAAAATAGAAGCAGCATTACCTTGTAGTGATTGTGAGTCAGTCTGCCATGTGGGAGGCTGACTTTTTGCACAAAACGTTGGTGTGTGGGAGCTCAAAACAGTGTTTTGCAGATGTTTGTAACTGTAGAAGGTAATCTTGTGTTAAACAGGGTAATCCAGAGCTTTTAACTGCAGGTTTATTTAACTTTTTTTTTTTTTTTTTTTTTTTTTTTTTCTTTGTCGTGAAGGGATTTTGATCACAACTATAGCCTCTAAAGGAGAGCTGCAGACGTGGCCGGAGCTCTTGCCTCAACTTTGTAATCTACTCAACTCAGAGGACTATAACACCTGCGAGGTACAGCATCTACACAACCTATTGTGACCAATTTCTCGTTGTTCATTTGATTGTAACATTCTGATTTGCACTTTCTTCCAGGGCTCTTTTGGAGCACTGCAGAAGATCTGTGAGGACTCATCCGAGCTGTTGGACAGCGATGCTCTAAACAGACCCCTCAACATCATGATCCCGAAATTTCTCCAGTTTTTTAAACATTGCAGCCCCAAGATCAGGTTAGTAAACCACTGTTGTTTTTTCTGTCATGACTCCTCTCCTTCATTCAGTCTAATTTAAATAAGCTCTTGGTTTTGTTTTCCTTAAGGTCCCATGCTATCGCTTGTGTGAACCAGTTTATCATTGGACGAGCTCAGGCTCTGATGGATAACATCGATACTTTTATTGAGGTGAGGAATGAAAACATTTCATCTAACTGGTTCCACACACATCTCACACATTTTAGGCATTGAAACAGGAGTTGAGCATTTCAGCTCTCTATTGCTGGAGCGGGTAATTCTGATGTTGGAGGACCTGTGTCCTGCCTGTTTAAAATCGTTCACTGTGTGGAATCACCTTATGTAGATGACTGAGGTGAACTTAGTGTTGTGCTGAAGAGTTAATTTAACCATTGGAGTGAGGTGTTTGGAACAGGGACACATTAAACTCATGTAAGACCCACTTCTGGTCTAATATGCTAAAAAAAATTTTCTTGAACTGTTTTAGAAAAGGAAAGTGGTTTAAAAAAAAAAGAAGCAACGATTACAGCATTTTTCCCCCAAAAAAATTGCTTTCTGGATGGACAGAAAAATATGCTTTGAGTGCATGACTTTTATCTCTTACGGATTTGTTTACAGAAACATTCACAAAAAGTTCACTTCTAACAAGATTAGATCAACAATCAGGAGTCTTGTGGCTGATAACGGTTTTGTAAAGCTGCTGGTAACATGTTTTAGCCGATTCTGGCTTCTATTTAAAAGCTAATAATATTGAAAAAATAATTTCCTTATTTTTTGAAAATATCCCTGTCAGCAATAAAATGTTTATAGTAAAATAAACTAAATGAGAGAGCTGTCTATATTTGCATCATTGTAAATGTACGAATACAGTACCGCCTTCCAGGTTACTAAGATTCCTTTACATAAAGCTAAGAATTACAGCATTTCTAATTTATTCCTTTAAAAGACAAATCATAGATTTTTCTGCACACCAGGACATTTAATGTGCACTACATCAAAAGATTTGCCTTTTTTCTGCAAGATTCATGCAAAACAAATTACATCTTTGTCCAACTTAATGTTTTAAAAGAAAAAACCCCTCAGATTTATTGCTGTGTGTTAGACTGATTTATTCAGTCTTCTATTATTATAAAGAAGCTTAAGCATCTTTTATTTCAGGAACAATTATTTATCATTTATATCAGGACCAGAAGTGACGTCACACTGTGTGAGAGAGTTGTCTGTTGCATATCTCTGCAGAAATGCAGGATTTCACTATTGTTTTAAAACAAAGACTAAATTATTACAAGGCTGACACTTGAAGTTGCCTTTAGCATCTTTATAATAGCATTTAGTGTGGCTAACTCTGCTAAATGTAAATATCATTGTCTGTTTATGTTCCCTGTAGTTAGTTCATTCCTCACCTTAACTGTGGGATTTCTTAAGGGCTCCCAACACTTTTCAATCCAGCATCATCTCTGACTTGCAGAATTATACTCTTCACAAGGATAAAACATAGCAACACTAGCAATACTAATGTAATAAACTCAGATTCCTATTATCTGCTGCGCTTCATTTCCCTGTTGGAGCAGCTTGAATAAACAACCGACATACCTCAGTAGAAAATGCAGCTTCCTTTTTTTTTTTTTTTTTTTTTTTTTTTAAGCTTTTAACACATTTTCTGTTTCCTCTGACTTCGTTGTGAAAGCCTCATCAGCAGTAATTAATTCGCTCTGAAGCAGCAAAACGCAAGACGGCATTATTTAGATGATCCGTTATGGGAACCTGTACAAAGCAAACTGGAACTGTGAAATGCTCATCTTAAATCAACATCATAACACTGATATACACTAATATATGTGTAGAGGATGGGTTTTTTTTTTTTTTTTTTTTAATTTTTTTTTTTTTTTTTTTTTTTATTTTTGTTATTTTATTTGACAACTCAAAACTTAAAGGTTTTGTCCAACTCATCTGGTTTGGTTTTTTAGTTACTGACAAAACCCACACATAAATGGACAAAATTTTTTTTAAAAATTGTCCATTTTCACAACTTTTTATGGCCTCTAGATCCAAGTACTCTTTGGTTTTAAACTGGAACTTTGGTTCTTTAACTATGTCCGGTCTGGATGCCAAACAGACTATTAGCACACTTTTGTTGTTGTCATAGATCACACACTTTCTTCAACAATTTGTATATGTTGCAGGATAATCCAAGCCAGGCTTTTTAGGTCTTATGTATTCTAGATTTGGAGAAGGAGCAAGTCTAGCCTTTTAATAATGCTGCTGAATAAAAACACGACTTCAGGATTGTGGTGTTTCATGATGTTTGGAGAATGCTGTTAAGAAAACGCAACCTGGTAAATATTTTATATTCAAGTATCCAGAATGTTATTTAAAAAGCTCCTAAAAAAAAAGCATCTTACGTCTGGAAATAAAATAATTGCAGGAACCCTGGACATTGTATAAAACGGTCATCTTGACGAATGTGGCAGAATGCAGATAAAGAAGTTGCATATTATACCAAACCTTAGTCTACCTTCTTTTTTGTCCAGCTACTCCTTCACTTAAACCATCAGTCTTTCATCTTTCTTTTCCTCTCCTTCTGCAGAGTCTGTTTGCCCTGGCTGGTGACGAAGACAGTGAAGTGAGGAAGAACGTGTGCAGGGCTCTGGTCATGCTGCTGGAAGTTCGCATCGACCGCCTCATCCCACACATGCACAGCATCATTCAGGTGAGGCAACCGTTTGATCGTCCATCACTACCACCATCGCAGATATGGTCCTTCTCACTATCAGCTGTTGCGTTTCTGTCTGCAGTACATGCTTCAGCGGACGCAGGACCCAGATGAGAACGTGGCTCTGGAAGCCTGCGAGTTCTGGCTCACTCTGGCTGAGCAGCCCATCTGTAAAGAGGCCCTGTCTGGCCACTTGGTTCAGTAAGTGAAGACATGCTGACAGATGGATTGAGATAAAGAAGGATGATCTCACCTAATTTATCACAATCTCTCTCTCTCTCTCTCTCTCTCTCTCTCTCTCTCACTCTCTCTCTCTCTCTCTCTCTCACTCTCTCTCTCTCTCTCACGCACTTTTTTTTTTTTTTTTAGATTGATTCCTATCTTGGTGAATGGGATGAAATATTCAGAGATAGACATCATCCTTCTAAAAGTAAGCAGCTCTTGTTAAATCAAATGTTTCTTACACAAACTCCTCCCCTCTTTCTTCGTTTACCTTCACCTATAAAAATCTATTTTACCTTAAACCTAATCTTTATTGTCCTCCAGGGTGATGTTGAAGAGGATGAGACGATTCCCGACAGCGAGCAGGACATCAAGCCTCGCTTCCACAAGTCTCGCACCGTGACTCTGCAACACGAGGGAGGGGAGGGCGAGGAGGGGGAGGACATAGATGATGACGAGGATGACGACGACGATACGTTGTCTGACTGGAATCTTCGTAAGCTATTGAAATGCGTTTAGACTGAAAATGTCAGACATTTAAATTGTTGGAGTATGGAGAATATTGGTATTTCAACAATTTTTTACCTGTCCACTTGTCTCAGTCTTAAACGTTTCTCGTTTTTTCCATCTTTCCGTTCATCTATCTATGTTTTCATCCATCGTTAAAAAGGAATTAGGAATGAATGATGAAGTCTTTGATTTTCTTACTAGAAGCCCGCATTACATTAGATTTTAAATAGGTCTGGACGATAAATCGATTTTATCGAGTAATCCTAATTTTTGTTTTTTGAAGATTTGATTTTTGGAATATTGGGATTTTCTTTCACTAATGCACACTGTGTTTCCATAGTTCCAGAGTGATGCCAGCGCGCCCAGGGCAGCCATCTTGTTTGACAAACGTCTTTTACAGCTTCTATTTATTTGGAATTTGAAATCTGGTCAACTCCATGACAGAGTGTTAGGGCCAGGGTGCAATTTTTTTTTTTTTTAACCAAAATAAAGTCATAGTAATTAATACAAGAATAAAGTCTTAATATTAGAAGAATGAAATAGTAATTTTATGAGAACGCCAACATGAAAAATAACTTAGAAATTATTATCAATCTCTTTTCTCATTAAAATGAGTTTTGTTTTTTTTCTCGTAATTTTAAGACGTTCTGGTGAAATTGCGTCTTTATTCTGCTAATATTATGACTATGTTCTCGCAAATAAACAAAAATGATTGTAGCCTGGACCTGATACTCCGTTGTAAAACTCACAGAAGCGATGATTGAAATAAAAAGCCACTTTTTGAAAATATTTTCAGTTATTTGTAATTTCTTTTTTAGAAAAGAAAGCAAGAAAAAAATCAATTGAAATCGGAACTGGTATGAAAAAAATCAGAGATTTTATTTTTTAAGCCATATCACCCAGCCCTAATTTTAACATTTATTTTATTGGGGTTTTATGGTATAGATCAGGGGTCTACAACCTGCTGCTCTTTGGACCCTCCTCAATGGCTCTTAATAATTTGGCTAAAAAAGTAAAGAACCGACAGATTTTTAAAAAATATGATACAACAAATGCAGATTTAAGCATTTTTTTTAAAAAATGTTGTTTTAAAACCAAATTTCCTATTAGAGATATTTATTAAGTTTTATCGAGCTTTACTGAGGTCAAAAACGGCTCTTTGGTTTGTAAAGGTTGCAGACCCCTGGTGTAGATCAGCACAAAGTGGTGAATAATGGTGAAGTGGACCGAAGACTTGTGTTTTTTCCCTATCGCTTTGTCCCTGATCTCGTCCCTTGCTCTCCCTCTCCCAGGCAAGTGCTCTGCTGCGGCTCTGGACGTTCTTGCCAACGTGTTCCGTGAGGAGCTGCTTCCCCATCTCCTGCCTCTGCTCAAAGGCCTGCTGTTCCATCCTGACTGGGTCATCAAGGAGTCTGGCATCTTGGTGCTGGGGGCCATCGCTGAGGGTTAGACAAAGACTCAAAAATGACATTTAAGCAGTTTTCTTTTATATATAAAATAGAAAGAAAATTCATCTTTTCTCTTCTTTTCAGGCTGCATGCAGGGAATGGTACCCTACTTGCCTGAGCTTATCCCTCATCTCATCCAGTGCTTATGTGACAAGAAGGCTCTGGTCCGCTCCATCGCCTGCTGGACCCTCAGTCGCTACGCCCACTGGGTGGTCAGCCAGCCCCCCGATGCTCACCTCAAGCCCCTCATGACAGAGCTTCTCAAACGCATCCTGGATGGAAACAAAAGGGTGCAAGAGGCGGCATGCAGGTGCAGCTCCTAGCTTCCCTCTGTGTGCTCCTTCCCACTTCCTGCTCAGATTTCCTCACCTGTGTCCTGTTGCCCACAGTGCTTTCGCCACCCTCGAGGAGGAGGCGTGCACAGAGCTGGTGCCGTATCTGAGCTTCATCCT
This sequence comes from Anableps anableps, assembly GCA_014839685.1. NCBI lineage: Eukaryota > Metazoa > Chordata > Actinopteri > Cyprinodontiformes > Anablepidae > Anableps > Anableps anableps. Next base: position 14,510,536 of record CM026065.1, on the reverse strand, counting down.
GGACACGCTTGTTTTTGCTTTCGGGAAATATCAGCATAAGAATTTGTTGATTCTCTACGACGCTATAGGAACGTTGGCTGATTCTGTGGGACACCATCTCAACCAGCCGGTGAGCTCAGCAGTCCCATACACAGACACACACTCCTGCACACATTCACACAGCCTGGGACGAAACATTTGCTTTTTGGGCTTTTAGGAGTACATCCAGAAGCTGATGCCGCCTCTGATAGCCAAATGGAACGAGCTGAAGGATGAGGACAAAGACCTCTTTCCTCTGCTGGAGTGTCTGTCGTCTGTTGCCACGGCACTGCAGAGCGGCTTCCTCCCGTACTGCGAACCTGTGTACCAGCGCTGCGTGACGCTGGTCCAGAAGACGCTGGCGCAGGCCATGGTGAGCCACATTACAGTGTATTACCTTAACGTGTTTTTTTTTTTTTTTTTTTGGTTGTGTGAAATGACAACGACTGTGTCTGTGTTTCTCAGATGTACAGTCAGCAGCCAGACCAGTATGAAGCACCAGACAAGGACTTCATGATTGTGGCCCTCGACCTGTTAAGCGGCTTGGCGGAGGGGCTCGGGGGCCACGTGGACACGTTGGTGGCCCGCAGTAACATCATGACCCTGCTGTTCCAGTGCATGCAGGTGAGAGGAGTTCAGTGGATTTCATCACCTTCACATCCCACTATCATGTCTGGGAATACAGCTTGAAGTCTCTATGATGTAGGAATTATGAAAAATCTGTTCATATCTTGTCATTCTATAGTTTTTATTACTGAAGTGTTTTGCAAAAGCATTCCAACCCCTTAAACTTTTTCACATTTCGTCACGTTACAACCACGACATTTTTTGATTTGGGTTTTTATGTGAAAGACCAAAACAAAGTAGTGCATACTTGTGAGGTAGGTGGTCTTTTGGGGTATCGTTCCAGGGTCTCGACCAGTTTCACACGTCTAGAGTCCAAAATCCGAGCCCATTAGCTCAAGCTCTGTCAGATTGAACAGAGAGCGTCGATCTGCTACAGATTTCATTCATCTAACTCCATCCATCTTCCTATCAACTCTGATCAGCTTCCCTATCCCTGTTAAAGAAAAACATCACAGCATGATGCTGCTGCCACTGTGTTTCACCATGGAGATGTGTTCAGACAATGTTGCTTTTGCGCCACATTGTCTGCCACATCTTTCATTGCATGTCAGTAACGGCTTTCTTCTTGCCATACTTGCATAAAGGCCAGAAGTTACAGGTGGACAGTAGGGATGGGCATTTATTGTATCGTTTATTGTTAGAATTTTCTTATCAAGAAAAGAATTTGTATCGTGAAAATTAATCCAATTAATGCAGTCAAAGCCGTACAGTTGCCCATAAAAGACTGAAATGAAGTTGTAAATATGTTATCACTTTAATCCTTACCACAATAAATACCACAAAGTATCACGATAAAAATAAGTCCATATGGCGCTTCTCAAGTTAGCAGTTGTGCCATACTCTTTCAGATGATGGATTAACCCGAGCTTTGTGAGCTGTTCACACCTTGGGATGTTGTTTTATAAGCTAACTCTGCTTTAGATTTGTCTACATCTTCCTCCCTGATCTGTTTACTGTGTTACTTGGTTTTCATGATGCTGTTTGTTTTCTAATGTTCCCTAACGAACCGCTGAGGCTGTCACAGAACAGCCGGGTTTACAGGTAGTCTGTATTTACTAGAGCTGCGTAACGGCTCGCTATCGTCATTGTAATATCAATGTGTGCATTATTGCAATCGCAAAGGACTGTCTCACCTAACTCTGCAATGGTCGGAAAATCAGCCATTGTCCCCTTTTTCTCTGCCATGAGAGAGGGCTGACTGACAGACCCAGCCACCAGGTCATGGTGCTGTCACCCCACATTTAGTGACTTTTCAGACAAAAATAATCAGTATCGGCCAAAATCGGAATCGGCCGGTCAGGCTTTTTAAAGATTGGTGATCGGCCAGAAAACTTCAATCGGTGCACCCCTAGTTTGGCCAGGTTCAAGGCGTATGAATACTTTTGAGAGATTCAGTGGTCCTGAGAGGTTTTATCCCCAAAGCTCGTTTACTCAGTACTCGTTTACTTACCTTGTGTGGAAACGTATACAGCTGAATTTTTCCGATTTGGAGGTAAAACAGAACTATCCTTCCCTTTTCTGAAAGGTTGTTCCATCCATTCATTTATTGATCTGTCCGTCATCTTTTTGTCCATCCAGGTGATTGGATGAAGTGAAAATGTGTAGGAAACCTAGTAGTTGTGCATCAGCTGAGAGCAGTTTCGGGTAGCCGGTAGATGTGCCATAAACCCATTTCATGTAGTCAACAGATGTTGTTTATATCCGTCTTTGTTTATTTGTGTCTTTTTGTCTCAGGATACGATGCCCGAGGTGAGGCAGAGTTCATTTGCTCTGCTGGGTGACTTGACCAAGGCTTGCTTCCCTCATGTCAAACCATGTATTGGTAATTCTTCTCTGTTCCTCCCTAACTCTGTACTCAGTTTATTTAAGATTCTTAAGAAGGACCTAGCACAGTGATGAAACCTTTTTGCAGACGTGCATTAGATTAGTCTTGATGAAGGTACACTTATTTTTTTTAATTAGATTTTTGTCCTTTAGCTGAATTTATGCCAATCCTCGGAACAAATCTGAACCCAGAATTTATCTCTGTGTGCAACAACGCCACCTGGGCCATAGGGGAGATCTGCATGCAGATGGGTTAGTACCACCATCTTGACATTCCTGTAACGCTCTAGTTTGAACGTTAGATATCATGCGTCTCACTTTGTCCTTTCTTCTTCCATCAGGAGTGGAGATGCAGCCATACATAGCTATGGTTCTAAACCAGCTAGTTGAGATCATTAACCGACCCAACACACCCAAAACTCTGCTGGAAAACACAGGTGGATAGACAGTTGTTGCAGTTACATAGCTGTATTCTCTCATGCTTCTCATAAACTGGAGATGGCTTACACCCTTGTTACATGCTTAAAGCTGTCTGTGCTCATGTTGTAGCCATCACCATCGGCAGATTGGGTTACGTTTGTCCTCAGGAGGTCGCCCCCATGCTGCCGCAGTTTATCCGACCCTGGTGGGACAGTATAGCTTGCCTTTAATACACCTTACAGCTGTAATAAAACCAAAGGAAACTTTTGCTAATTGCTTTCTTGTCGACATCCTCCAGGTGTACGTCTCTCCGCAACATCCGGGACAACGAGGAGAAAGACTCTGCCTTCCGTGGGATTTGCATAATGATCGGTGTGAATCCCGGAGGTGTGGTGCAGGTGAGGCGTCATTCGCTGCAGCTGTACGTGTCGTTCAGCAATAAGGCTTACCTCTTGTTTAATTATACCTAACTGCACCTTTTTTCTGATGCTCAGGATTTCATCTTCTTCTGTGATGCCGTGGCCTCCTGGGTGAACCCTAAGGATGATCTGAGAGACATGTTCTACAAGGTATGTAACGGGTCAACCCAGGCAGGAAGAACTCATTAACAATTCACCGTCTTACGTCTCATTTTGCCTCATGGGAGTCGATTTAAGGGTCCAGCACGATCGGACTGAAGTCGAAGTGTCAACGTGCAGTCGCGTGGTTTTCGGATGTTCGTTTTCGTCCAGACCCATCTCGGTTTACAAAACGCTCCAAGCCGAGCTCCTGTAAAACCCCTCCCGCTGCCGTGTACATCATGGTGTTTTGCAACAGTAGCCTACAGTAAACACAGCGATCATGGCAGAGAGGATCGACTCTTGCTCAAGTTCAAGAGGAGAAGGAAATAATGGTTTATGAGCTGGAAAATCTCATTTTATTTTCCATGTTATCAGAAATTAAGAACAGAAGGCGTCGGTGAGACGTTCTCCCGCTCCATTCGACCCGAGCTGAGCAGGGGGAATTTAATGTTTCAGTACGTACTGTCTCACGGCCCTGGATCGCTCCTCAAAAGTATCCATTCTGCTCTGTGGCTGAAAAACCGGCTTTCTGGAAGTTGAGTAGTTGGGGCTGTTTTCCACATAAATAAACACCCACAAAATTCAGACCAATCGTACAATAGTTTCGCATGGAGGGGTGTGTGAAATGTTCGCCAGGGGGGCTGTGACAAGAAGGGGCGGATGATGCGAAGCTGAGAGCAAAATGGCGCGATTTTCGTCACGCAGCTGCGACAGTGAGAATCGATTTCGGCCGTTCGGCTCGACCACGCTGAGCCCTTTAGACAGTTCTGTGATCAACCGGCAAACACTGCAGAAAACATCAACATAAAATTTGTCTCCCCTGTAGCGCTGACATCAGTTAGCCAATTTTTAAGGTTTATGTTGGGTTTTAAAAATGTTTTCATTTAATAATCCTAATTTAAACCCTTAAAATCTCCTAAATATGTTCAGTTCATTTATTGATTCTTCTGTGATCAGCTTTTTGATCGACACATGTTGGATTTGCACATACTGACCATGTGCTCTGGTCTCACGGCACAGATCCTTCATGGCTTCAAGGAGCAGGTAGGGGAGGAGAACTGGCAGCAGTTTTCAGAGCAGTTCCCCCCACTGCTAAAGGAGAGACTGGCAGCCTGCTATGGCGTTTAGGTCTCCATCCCCACCCAATAGGTAAGCCACTACATATCATGTTTAATGAATTAAACACTGTGTTCTTGTTCGGTTAACGTATTCGTGTCTTCTGCCCTGTTTTCCAGGTGAGCCAGCAGGAGGAGGGTGAATGGGAAACTCATCCATCTGTGTATTGCACGGCCCTGATCTGGGGGGAGGGAGAGGGACGCTTTTGGCCGCTCCCCCTGATGGACGGCCCCCATGCCCTATGTGTTTGTCCATAGAGGGAGGGTGCACGGGAGGGAGGGAGGGACAGGGGTGACACCTCTAGATTAACTAGGCAGGGACCTGACACAGAAAAAAAAAAAAAAAACTAACTGGTAGGGACAGATAGAGGAGGAGGACAGAGAGGAGAGCAGCTGGAAAAGAGAGCAGCACAGAGAAAAGTTCAGGGAAAGACGGGGAGGGGGTTCACTAACGAGGCAGGGAAAGCTAGCAGGAGAAAGGTTGTTTCCTGGCTGGAACGACAGGGAAAGTTAGGATTTTAATGGGATTCTTAAACTTAAACGAGTAGCTGGTTGCTCAATAGACAAAGCAGACTCACAGACATAAAGTTGTACATGCAGTACATGGGACAGACTGTGGGTGGCACTGCGGTTTAGACTTTTACAGACCTACTACACGTAGCTAGGGACAGACAGGTAAAAACTCTCTAATAATTTAATTTTCTGGGGGAATAGGATTCAATATCAAATACTCCATCTGTGCTCACCCGATTCTGCTTATCTGTAAGATGATCTATCCTCATCTATGTTTCCTACCTTTTCATTCTTACCAGAGTGCTGCTTTACAGAGCTGTCATCTATCACACATATGCTGTCTACTTTTTTTTTTTCTACCTGATCGAACGAGCGAGCGGGAACTCTTTTCCCGCTGAAAAACCATTCCTCTGGGAAGGGGGGCTTAGGGCTAACACATCTGTTTTCTCACCTGAGCGGGAGGAAATCGTACAAAGAAAATGCATCCTTAGTTTCGTCTCTCAAGGTTCAGCTCGTTGTGTGCATGCATGTTGCAAGTTTGTAAATCCTGATTTCGGCATTCTTTAACTGTGTGAAATGTGTATTTGTTTGTTTTTTTTTTTGTGTTTGGACATGGTACCGAGCTAAAACTTGACTCCCCACCACAATGTCCTTGGCACCTGTTAACTGTGACCAAGTGTTTGTGTCTGTGTGTGTGTGTGTGTGTGTGTGTGTGTGTGTGTGTGTGTGTGCGCGCGCATGTGTCTGTGTGTGTTTGTGTGTGCATCTGTCTACATTTGTATTGATATCCATTTGATGCCATATTGATATCTTAAGTAAAACTGATTGGTTGTGATCTTTATAATGTTTTATAATTGGTCTTTTATTTTTTTATTTTTTTTAAATTTTATTTTTTATTTTATTTTATTTTTTTTTGCTGCTACTGATGATTTTTGTTTCTGTAGTGAACTGAAATTCACACACTTAACACAAAAATTGAATTGATGCTATATTCAGTGACTGTTAAGTTGTTTTTTTGCACTTTTTTATTTTATTCAGTTTTTTTTTATTATTATTTGTATGGTTTTTTTTGTTTTTTTTTTTAAACCTCACCCATATGATATGTCTTGACCCTAATGTCAGTGTTTGTCATACTGTGTTGCACTGTGAAATTAAGTGTCTTTGACTGGCAAAAATATCTCAATACTAAATGGCAAATAAAAGCGAATTTGTGAAACTGCGACTAATCCGCACTTTTACAATGACTAACCTTGCCATAATGCTGTGTGTGCGTGTGGGTGGGTATGTGTGCGAGATCCTGCATGAGTAAGAGTGCATGAAGAGATTTAGTATTTGCCAATAAGCATGTTTGATGGAAGAGTGTGATGAGGTTAAAAGAAAGGATGTAGCCTGCCTCAGCATATTTCGTATGCATGCTTTGTGTCTTTCCACAGTAAGGATGCACAGTGCCTTGCAGTTGTATTTATACTCCTTAAACCTTTATACATTTTATCCACATACTACAAACTTTACTGTATTTTATTTGAACTTTCTGATAGCCCAACCCAAAGTAGCGTATAATAATAAAGAGACATTTCTGCCTATAATGCTTTGTAAAGTAGCTGAATAGTTAGCAACATCAACAACCTTCAAGTCTTAACATAAATTTCGAGTTTGATTTAGGTCGGGACTTTGACTGGGCCATTCTAACACATGAATATATTTTGCTTTAAACCATTCACTTAAAGCCCTAGTTGTATGTTTAAGGTTGCTGTCCTGCTGGATTGTGAACCTCTGCTCAGTCTGAAGTCTTTTTGCAGCCTCTAACAGGTTCTTTCCCAGTATTCTCCTGAATTTGTCTCCATCTTCCTCTCAGCTTTGACAAGCTTCCCAGGCCCTGCTGAAGAAGAACATCCCCACAGCATTATGCTACTACATCTGTGCTTTACAGTACAAATGATGTATTTTAAGGTGACTTACAATATAGTTTGTTTATATATATGTCAGGAGTCTCTTGTCCACATGCTTTTTTTGAGTTCTAATGACATGAAGTTCTTACATTGAGTGTCAACTTGGATGGATAACCCTTTTTGGATTATAGATCAAACGGAGCTCTGTGGGATGCGCACAGCTGAACATACTGTTTTGTGACCTAACTATGCTTTAAAGGGGTGTTTATTATGTAAAATTAATTTTGAGCTTTACATCATAATGTTATAATGTTGTTCCCTAATCAAAAACATACCTGGAGTGTTGCTTTGATTTCTTCATGCATCATTGAGAAATCCTTTAATCTCCCATGGCAGCCAATCAGAGGTTCCTAAGCGCTCGCTCAAATGAAGTGTCGCCTATTTATACAAAGCTCCTCCTCAGAGCTGCAGTCCCCAGCCGAGTTTCTGCCTCACAGAACACCCCTCCCCTGCGCCTTCCCTGCACAGCTCCTTTAGACTAGCGGCAGTCGTAATTAGCAAACACCTGGTGGAACTACGCATCTGCTGAGCTTATCATACAAACTACTTCTCAGTCTAATGCTTCTAAGAACAGTTGCAAATGGAATAATGGAGGAACTTTGCTGTGATGGCGTGCTAAAGGCGGAGTGTCAGAAAGAGTAGGAGCTTCTTAATGAGACAGAGGCCAATTTCAAGGCATAAAATTTCTTTTATGTTTGATATATACAGCATTTTTATAACAGCTGAAGGTAACATAGTTACTTGATTGTGCTGTAAAATGGCACTATGTGCCTGTAAAATACATAATACTGCCTCTTTAAACTTCTCCAAAACCTTCTCCGTGACCCGTCTGCTGTGTTCCTTGGTCTTCATGATGTTGTCTGTTCACTAATATTCTCTAACAAACCTCTCTGTGACCCTCACAGAACAGGCTGCTTTTTTTATTTCGGGGTACCAGAATGAAGGTGGCAGAATACATATGCGCAACATACTTTCCAGATATTTAGTTTTAAAAATGTAAAACAAAGTCTTAATCCCTTTCCACTTCACAGTTATTCACTACTTTGTGTCAACCCATCAAATAACATTAAAATTAAAAGTTACATTGGTGTGTGGGTTTATGAAAGGACAAAATGTAGCAAAGTTTAACAGGTGTGAATATTTTTGCAATGCACTGTAGGGGTGTGTGTGCAGTAGTGCATGTTTGGTGTATATTTCAGAGTAATATGACTGCCCTTTACACACCAACACACCACCTCGATTCACAAGCAGAAAGGGACGGTACATTTCGATAAAAAGCTAGGACACTGCCAAAGAGCAATAGCCACTAAATTACAAAGCTGGATAAAAAGCAGAGGCCACCTGCTGCTGCTTCAATAAGTTCATTGTGCGTGATGTGGACATACAGGTATAGCAGGGCTGTAAGGATAATTTCTCATGATTTTGCCAGCAAAATTCAACACAGGGAAATGTATCAATTTTATATCGTTTTTCCTGGCTCAGATATTTGGATGTAGAAAGTTGTTGGCACTTGATTTGACCTAGACTGTGACCATTGAGATAATCGAACCAATCATCCGTCACTTAAAATAGGTGACAATCTGAGTCCCGGTTTGTTTTGTTTCTAACACAATCTCAGTCCGGAGTTCATGTGGAATTTTTTTTTTTAAATAAACGTCTCAGTGGCTCAGTATTTTTAAGTGATTTTATGTGCTTCACTGATGTTTTCTAGTTCCATGAAAAGTTTTTGTATTGTAAAATTTTAATGATACTGCAGGAATCTGGTTAAGGGCCAGTCATGAATAAAGCTAGTGAGAGGAGACCTGTTTTTTATTTATTATTTTTTAAGTTTTGTCAATGTAAAAAGAAGCATGATACTAGGTAAAATTTGAATATGAGAAATCAGACTGGTTTTTAACAGAACAAAAATACTTTGGTACCTGCCTTTAATCTATTTTTCCCCCATTTATTATAATTTTGGAGTAGGAATAAAATGCTTTTTGGGGTGATTTTAATCCTTTATAGTTTGTGTGTGTGTAAATCTGACTGAAAATTCAGCTGGGTTGTGGATTACCTGAAATAAATGTTCTTGTCATGCATGCTGAGAAAAGGCTGTTATAATTTTTGGTGTGTTTTTTTTTTTCTTTAATTTTTAATGGTTTTTTTTTGTAGAAATTCTGTTTCAGGTAAATAGAACATTTCCTGTTATATGAACTTTCCAATTAAAATCAATGTAAAGTTGTACAGAGGAGTGCAATGCTGGCACTTTTTGTGTTCAGGCAATAGGGTGGTTTTTTTTGTTTTGTTTTTAATTTGTGCGCAAAAGTTCAAATTTGGAGCATATTTTCAAATAATTCAAATAGTTTTAAATATTTCATCCAATAGTACTAAAATTTGGAGAAATGCGTCTCACGAAGTTGCAGAGAAACCACTTAGTTTTGGTAACCATTAATAAGCTTCTTGTGTAATCTTGGCTGAATATTTCACCATTCTTCTTAGCAGAATTGGTAGAACTGCTGACCCAGCTTTTAAGTATAGTTTATAAATAACAATTGGGCTGAGGGTGAGGTTACATAAAAATGTAATGTTAGATATCATCCATCTCCTAAACAAACACACACACAAACGATGAATGTTTTGGACCATTTTAATGTTGGGACACCCAGTTGCGTCAAATTTCACCCATTCAAATGTTTATGAGTTGAAATGAGGGAATAGTCTGTGAGTAAGCACACCCAAACCACAGATGTCAAATATGGACATATGTTACAAAGAAGATCATCTTGTTGTCTGCAGCTTGGTGTAAGTCTTTTACCCAGAAGCTCAGGTGTAGTTTGGGCAGAGCCAGTGAAGTCCCTGCGTAGAGGTGCATTCACTTATCATTCTTATATTTCTGTTCTATCGCCATATTGAAACCCTGTGGCAGACAGGGTAGCCTGTGCTAAAAATCAGCACCTTGCAGAGATTGTGAGAAAGCGACATGTTTTGAATGACAAATTAGGCTGCATTATCAAGCAATCCAAGCCATCCTGGGCCTTACAGCATATGGTAAAATGTAATACAATCCCTTTGGTTAAATCATGAATTAAGTGTGATTAACCACATTTATTGAGTTCAGTTACATCAAGAAATTACATTAATAGAATCTAGAACCTGTCTGACAACGTGAAGGCTAAAGCAACACATCATAGTTCAGTTTAAAGAAATTTAAGGACAGATGAGAAACTAAGTCTTTTTTGAAGAAAGCATGAAACAGTTCTAAACCATCCTAGGAGAGGTTCCCCTAGCAGAGTTACTCCAGGAGTGCATCATGATCTCACCCAGCTGGTCAAAAATGAAGCCAGAACAACTTCTAAACCACAGGTCTTACAACAGTTAAGGTTGGTGTGACAATGATCTTATGATCCAGAGCACACCGGTATGTCCACCTAATGGCTAAAAAAAAGGTTTGGAGTGGCCTAGTCAAAGTTTGAACTTAAATCCTATGAAGATGCTGGGTCGATGGCTGTCACTTCACCTTGGCAGGTATATTTTTCAATTAGGGTCAGGTTGGTTTGGATTGCCCTTTTCTGTTAATAAATGAATTCAGATTTAAAAACAGTGCTGTATTTACTCAGGTTATCTTTGTTTGATACCAATATGACTGATGATTCGAAACATTTAAGTGACAAAGAAAAAAAAACAAGGAAATCTGTAAGAGGCCAAATACTTTTTCACAGTAATTTCCCTCCTCACCTCAGTCACTGCAAAACAGGCAGATTCTTAACATAAATGTGTGATACCAGCAGAAATTCAGAGCCTCAATAGAGTTGCAATAACAGGCCGAGTGGCAACCAACCCTGGCCAACACATACAACAGGGCCTTCATTTCCCTAGCTTGTGTTTTCCCACTAACAAAATAAATATTCTTATTCATTTGCATTACACGTTTTGTTGAAGGAGGGGGTTTAATTGTACTGTCTATTTGTACATAAAGTCAAATTTACCAACTTCCAAGTTGAAAACATAACAGGAATGCTCTCTGAATTTCCAGCTGCAAGGTTGGACATTTCTCAACAACCCAGATCTAAAAATCCAATATGGCTGTTCCACATTTAAAAACCGAGTCATTGTTGCTGCTTAATTTAACTTCTGTCTGATTTTAGCTCACTTGCCAGTCTGTAAATGTTTGCTCGTGAAACTGTTGCATTGTTTTCATAAACTGCAGGGAAATATCTTGTGATGGACTTGTGTTGCTAATGGTGGTTAGCCTGGTTGCTGAACAGAACAGTTAGCAAAGATGTTCTCTCCAGATCCAAGTTCTAAAGTTGGAGGTAAATGAAAAGCAGCAGAAGCAGCTACAGACACATCTTCCCAGTTTACTGTCACCTATCTTCAAGGGCTATTTGAATATTTTTACCTGGCTTTCTATTTAGAGTAAAGGAAAAAGCCTTAATCAAAACTAAAATCATTACACTCTAGGAACTCTGACTGCTTGGACACATTAGCCTTACATCACAGTTCAGTTTACAATGGTTAATTTGCTGCACAGTTACACTATGAATAACACAACAACACAACTGAAAATGGTACCACCAGTGGTACTTGTAGCACAGTTTATAGGACAGGGTTCTTTTTGTTAAGAAAGATTTTGTGGCGTAAATTGCCTTCATGGGGGTCCTGAGTTGTTCATTTTCTGTAAAAATTGAATCTCCTGTTGAAGAAAATATATTAAAATTGTTCTTTAATTTAAAATGTAAACAAATTTATTTCTTGTAGTAGGTAATATTAAAACAAGCTATTTTGTTTTAAAAAGTCATATTGCTTTTGTGGCTTTAAACAAAATTTGTTTAGCTAGACTGGGGGGAAGAAAGGCCCCATAGGGTTGCTGACACCTGGCCTGGCTTGATAGAAAGAAGGGCAAGAGATGCAGCAAATGACCAGGGGTCAGAAATCGAACTCAGATCAGTTATGTCTAGGACGACATCCTCCAGATACAGTATTTTGCCCCTGCAGTACCTCTGAGCCCCATGGTGCCTGAACAGGGTTCTGTCCATTCATTCCTTGTCTAAACCCACTTATCATTGGATGGTTGCAGATGAGATGGAGTGGATTGAGCTGGTGCCTATCACCAGCACTCATTGGGAGAAAGGAAGGGTACACCTTGGACAGGTCGCCAGTCCATCACAGGGCAACACAGAGACAGACAGGACAAACAACCATACGCACACTTACACCTAAGGGCAATTTAGAGACCAATAGATCTAAGAGTTGTATTCTGTACCTGTTGGAGGAAGCCTGGCCAGGCTTGATTTGCATATTTTCTGAACATTTGGGTCCAACATTTGAGATTCAAGATCTAGATTTAACATTTAGGATTTAGATAAGAATTCAGGATTTAAATTTGACATTTGCATTAAAGATTTGCTTAAATTTAATTTAACATTTGTTTTTTGTCTGTGACTATGCCGCATGTTTTTTATGTTTCAATCATCTTTTTAATCCCTTTTTTTGTAGTCTCTGTTCCTATGTTTTTCTTGCAAAGCACTTTAAATTAGCCTGAGTATAAATGGTGCTGTACCAAAAAAGAAAGAAAAAAACTTGCCTTGCCTCAAAGATTTTGAGTTCAGGTTTCACATTAATCTATAAATGTAACATTCGGATGTAGCTCTAGGGTTGAAATTCAACATATATACACAGAGTTAACATTTAAATATAAACATTTAGACATTTTAAGTCAAATGTAATATTTTGATTTGCCAAAATTGTATGAGATGTAGATATTTAGTATTTTAACCTTTTTCAATCTCCAATGTGATGAACATCTGCCATTTGTGAAAAAAAGTGAGCTGAATTCTAAAAGGGTCAGCTAAATCTTTGACAGTAAAATGTAACACTTGTTGCTCCAAATTTGAGGAATTATGGCCTTAAATTACTGTTGCAATACATGTATTTCCTACAAGTTTATTCACACTGTTAGATGTTCAAACCAAAGAGTATCAGGAGTAATAAAAAGCTCTAATTTAACAATATTTCTATCCAAAAAATACTAATTAAAAGTGATCAGCCATTATTTATTTTATAAACTACACTAATCATTTCCTCTGTGTGTACATTTGAAGTTACACAGCATCTATTATGAAAAATGATGAAATATGTTGATAGGAGCCTATGATTTATGTCAAATCCAACTAAACAGACATCAGAGGTTATGATATTGAAAATTTTCTGCCATAAATACAACCATATGACAAATGTTGCATAATGGCTATGTCCAATGTCTCCATGAACATAGTACATAATGTTCCACATGCTTCAGTTGTTACTTCCTGCTTTCATTATGAATGTCCTTCACATATCTTTACGCCAGATTTACACAATAACAAAAAAATAAAATCAGCTGCTGACAGATGAAGGAGAAAAATGCCAAGCCTGATAAATGGCCACCAATCGATACGGCTCAAGTCCTCTGGGTAGATTTCTGTGGTGCAGACGTTACTTATTTGGATCCTCCTTTAGATAATTGATACTGTTGAAACTGCAAGATTTGCTCCTTATTCTGCAAGACTTTCATGCACCGAAACAGTTTTTGCATGTACATCTGCTCTTTGTTGAACAAGAAATATGCTTTCTGGAGTTTTAAAGCTTAAAAGCAGATCCAGGTATGATCGATGAGCTGTAGTTTCTTTTTCAATTAATTTCCTGTCCATACTAGCTTTAACTAGTTACCTATCACCTGGCTCTCATTTTTGTTTGAAAGAGTCTCAGTGAACAGTCAAAGGTTTTTTGTATAATCCATTGTATGCACGGAAATGCCTTTACCTTTAGAGATAATGGTACAGATGACATCTAGAGAATAATATTTGATATTATGCACTGATTTTACACTAAACAGTAACTACCTTTTATTACAATTTGCTCATTTTCTGTCAACACATCTAGAAGATGGAAGAGTTTGCTTTTTTTGGTATAAATAGGACAGAACCATTATGATTTTTGTGCCATTCTTGTGCCTCATTTTTGCATCTTCTTGGTTCAAAAGTTGCTGAAGAGCTCCTGCTTCCTGCTCCAGTCCATAGGGGGGGCTCTCTTCTTGTTGCGGGTGGCGAGGACCTTCTGTCTAGCCTCAGCAGCTGTGGGACTCAGGCGCAGGCCGCTCTCCATGAAAGGGTCTGAAATACGCCTGTCATCATCTTCAGGAACCTAGAATCCATGCAAACAGGTTATGATTCATTCCAACCATCCAAACCAAGTCTCATTGTTGTGCAGCTCACATCATTCTTCTCTCACCTGGAAGCTCATGTCTGAGCTGCTGATCTCGGACTGGGTGGTGGAACTTCTGGAGGAATGAGACGCTGAGCTCCCATTGGCTTGGGATTTTGGAGACGTGTTCGCGATGTCAGAGTCTGTCAGAGTGACGCTAATGACCGGTGCGTCTGTTGCAGGGAGCTCAGTGGTTGAGGAAGGGGTTGGAGGGGTGCTTTCTGCACGTCTTTCATCCACATAGACCTCTGTAAAAATGAAAACAAAGTTCAACATTGTCTCAGTAGAATGAACAGTTGAGTATTAAAGCTGGGGGGCTGGTTGACCTTTAATGTGGGCAGTGGTTGGGGTAATTCCCAGTCTGTGGAAGAGTTCATCTGTTTCCTGGTCAACCACCAGAAGGCTGACTTCATCTCCTCTGGATCTGATGAGCGCCACCACCTCTGAGTGCCTCAGGCCCTTCGTGTTGACTCCATTTACCTGAGACAGAGAAAAAAGAACTTCAGTGGAGATAAAACTCTGGTGGAAAGATGAAGAAATCACAAGTGGTGTAACGTGAGAAGCAGGGTGAAGTGCTGTGCAGATAGTGTCTGTGATTTGAGAGGAAGCTGCTTTGCATGAAATCCTTTCCTGCGTCAGCACTCTCCATTTCCACGTCATTAACTTTGCACTTGATGCAGATGAAAATGAAAACAAAGTCTCAGCTGTGCAACACCATGAAGCTGTAAAGCTGCAACACGCAATCAGGCATACAGCACCCTTTGAACTTATTGGCACCCCTGGTAAGGATGTATTCAAGCTTTAAATTCATCTCTTTTTGCTAAAACAACACTTTGTATTCTCTTATAAAATTTCACATGGTTGGAGCATAAACAGCAAGAGATCTTTGACCATTCTTCTTTGCATATTCTCTATGGGCCTCAAATGAATTTTTTTCTTGCACTGTTTTACATTCTTTTTCAGGACTGCGCTGCATGTTGTCATGCCCTAGTTTTTAGATGATTTTCAGCATGTTGACTGGTTTGGCGGGGGTTACATTCATGCAAGAATCTCCACTGAGCACAACATCCTCCTTACTTTAACAGCATGCATTTCCCATTTCAAAAAGGTTCCTTTGTGTCACTCTATATTTAGTCCCAAGGGAAGTAGGATCAGTGATTAAAGGTTCCTACACACTGTAGATTTACAAAATGTTTGAGTTAGATTTATGTATTTCATATGAGTTTTTGGGGGTGCCTCTAACTGTGGTACCAGGGATTTTGTGAAGAACAACACTTTTAACACTTTTTTCATACCAAGTAAAGCTACTAAAATTAAAGGTTGGATTTAAAAAAAAAAAAATTTCAGTGTGAAATTCGACTGCAAGAAAAGATTAATTTAGTTGAGGCTTTTTACAGATCTTTACCAGGGGTGCCAATTAGGTTAGAGAGCACTGTGGATGTCTATCCAAAAAAGGCAATGTTTAAAAAAAATGCCACAAATCCAAAACCAAACAATAAGCAACCCCAAGTTATTCATAAAGCTAAAAATGTATTTTTTTTTCCAATAAAGCACTTTTAAACCCTTCTTCTTTTAAGTAAGCATGTCTTTCAGGTATACCTCCACTATTCTGTCTCCAGATCGGAGGCCAGCTCTCTCTGCAGGTGAGTTGGGGTCCACAGAACGGACAAACTGGCCGCCCTTCTTCTTATCGCTTTGCAGGTTGAAGCAGTAGCCGTTCTCCGCCTTCACCAGGCGGCATAGACGAGGAAGGAGCTCCACTGTCAGCTCAGGTGAAGGCTCAACCTGCAGCTGAGACAGCAGCAGAGAATATGTGGATTTAATGTCACCTACACAGGAATAAATCAGTTTGATTTGAACTTTTAGGTATCCATTTCTATCCTAAGTAAAATATGAAGCTACAATTTATTTATATTAACAGCAATTTTGCATTACTTTTTATTTTGTTTTAGAAAATGTCACCTCTGGACTGGTTTAAATTTATATTTCTCATTGAGATACAAATTTAATGCTCTTCAAGAAACCTTGTATACATGATTCAGTTCTATAAACACAGTAGAGAGGCACGTAAAGCTTCCAGTCCTATTAATAGAAGCTGTGGAAGCCTGCAATATAAACCCATCTCAGCTCCACAAACCCCCAACAAATTTCTGGTCAGTTTTCAGGATAGTTGTTACAGTCTTGTTGGATCATATCACTGAAAGACAAAATGCAAGTTAAAGTCATTGTGGGACAAAGTAAACATTTTTTTTTCTTATTGATAAGATTTTTAATCTTATTTTGATTTAAGATTGTTGTTGGTGTTCTGGTTTACAGTTCCCTGCAAAAGTATTCACACCCCTGGAACATTTCCACATTTTGTCACTTGACAACCACAGACTATTTTATTGGGCTTTTATGTGATAAACTTACACGAAGTAGTTCATAATTGTTGTTTTTTTTTTTTTTTTTTTTTTGTTCATTCCAATTTACACAAAGAACCATACAAATATAATAATACAACAGAAATAGCACCAAAGGGTGGTGGGGAAAAACGCAAATACACTTCATGACAAAAACAAAACAAACAAAAAAAAACCAACAACACAAAGCTGGGCATATATTGCATTCAAAGCGCAATATATGTTAACCAATATCTCCTCCAAATACATTCATAAGAACAAGGGGGTGGCAGGTTGTGGGATCATGTATCAGGAGGAATTACAGTCCTGTTGAGCTGGAAGGTCCAAAAACGGCTGCCAGATGTTTAGAAAAGTCTATCTATCATAACATATCTGAGTCTCTCCATGTGCAGTACCCCAGTTGATTCTGAGTGCCATTCCCTGAATCTAGGCTCAGCTTATGTTTTCAAAGTAGTGGATAATTGTTAAGTGGAAATTAAATGACACATGATTTTCAGATAAAACACAGTGAACAAATAAATGACTGCAAATACAGCTGCAAGTCTTTTTTGGAGTATGTCTCTACCAGTTTAATATGGCCAGAAACTATTTTTTATCCCTGTTGTTTTACAAAAAGCTCAAACTTAGTCAGGTTGAATGGAGAGCATCTGTTAATTCATTTAATTTCAATACAGTTCAATTCAACTCAAAAATACTTTATTGGTCCTAAAGGGAAATGAAATGTTGTTGTAACTCATTTAATTAAAGAGTTATTGTAAATGGTGATGGCTGTGAGCAGGAAAGCTCTCCTGTAGCGATCCATATTACAACGAATTTTAAGAAGCCTCCGACTGAAGACACTCTGTTTTTTATGACAGTCTCATGAAGTGGATGGTGACAGGGTTGTCCATAATAATAATATCAGTAATAATAATAATATCAATTTTCAGGTCTTGTTCAGGATTCTCCATTGGATTTATATTCAGACATTGACTAGCCAAATCTAACACATGAATATGCTTTGATCTAAACCATTCCACTGTAACCCTGGCTATATGTTTAGGGTCCTAGTCCTGCTGGAGGGTCTTCTGAAGCATCTAACAGGTTTTCTTCCAGAGTTTTCCTGCATTTAGCTCCATCCATCTTCCCTTCAATTCTGACCAGTTATCTTGTCCCGACTGAAGACAAGCATGCTGCTGCCACCACCATGTTTCGCTGTGAGTGTAATGACTTCAGATATGCAGAATTAGTTATTCTGCCACAAATGGTGTTTTTTGCACGCAAAATTTTTCAAATAATTTTATGTGTAGGTATCAGGGTAAAGAAGGCTCTAAGCAAATGCACAATACATTTCTGATTTAAATTTGCAAAGAAAAAAAGCAAAGATTGTTCCTCAAAATACTGATTCAGGAGGACTGAATATAAATTCCTGTTACACTTTTCAGATCTTTATTTGCAAAATAATAATCACCTAAAACTTCAATAAAATACATTGAGGTTTGTGGTTATAAAGTGGCAAAATGTGAAAACAATCAAAGGGTATGAGTACTTTTGCAGGACACTGTGTGTTAGTATGGGTGTTTCGCTGCCAGGGTGACCTGGTGGTCACGAAGCTGACCGAAGTCAACTAAGTGGATCTGTCTGAGCCATTACATCTGATCCCAAGCCTTGAGTCCAGCAACAAGAGCTGACACTCTGCGTGACACCAGCCTGGACTCTGACATCCACAACAAGCCACATGCTGGGTGTGTGTGAGCCTGATATGCTACAGGGCTTTACATTAGTCACTGTCCTGAGCTTAGTGATTGTCTAGTGATACATTTGAGAATCTACCTTCAGGGTGAGCTGATCTGAGGGCTCACTGGCCTATTTCCACCATCAACAGCTGAAACAATGAAGGGAGAGTCTTTATTGTGTGTGCATCTGTGTATAACATCAGTGAAGCATACCGACCTGTTTGACTCTTGAATTGTGAACTGCAGTCACAAAGCAAAGCATCGAGATGACCAAACATTGATATTCTTGCTGGTTTTCAGTTACCTGTTCATAACACTGACCTGTGAAGTCGGTACATCTTAGCAATCCACTCAAGCTACACGCATTACTCAACTGTAATGAGCCATGACTTTTTTGTTTTGAAAGAGAGAGAGAGAAAAAAAACACATTTTTAATATTGATTGTTGTCATAATAATACCTTCAGTTATTTCTAAAACATGACATCAAGTAATTTATGACAGGCATTTTAGGAGCCCTCTTAAAGTATACACACCTGTTCAACCTTTTCAGATTTTATATCATTACATTCACAAACTATAGTATTAGTAGAAGTAATCCGATACAGCCCCATTTACTTTGATACGCTAAAACAAATAAGAGTCATGCATGTAATATAATCTCAGGAAATGTTGGTTGGATTATAAAACAATACCCCCAGGTTCAATCTTTGAAAGATTTCAGTCCTGATTTAAAGGAGCTGTCATTTTCTCCACGTTAGATTTTCAGGGAGTTTGCTCCAGACAAGCAACTCTGAAATATCTGTAGACCCTTGACAGTTCTGGGCTTAAGACCATTAATACAATTTTGCCATCTATCCTTTTACAATCAGGAAGCCAGTTCAGTTGTAAAATGATTTATAAATGATTAGTTTTCCTGGCATTGGTAAGACTCTGGCATAAGCATTTTACATGAACTGAAGTTGCCTGATTGATTTTGTACAAAGACCTGTAAAGACACCATTACAATAATCTAACCTACTCACAAACAGCAGGCATAGGTTTTTTTGTGCTCTGTTTAGATGGGAAACCCCTCATTCTGAAAATGTTTTTAAGGTGGTGGTAGACTGATAAATAGTAAAGTAATTTGTGTGTTAGAATTTAGGAACTATCACTGCACATCACCATGAAGACACCGTCTGATGGTGAAACATGCTGGTGGCAGCATAATGCTGTGGGGTGATTTTCTTCAGCAGGGACAAGAAAGCCAGTTCTCCTTCCAGAAGAACGACAAGACAAAACATGCAGCTGGAGCGACAGTGGAATGGTTTAGATCAAAGTATCTTCAGGTTTTAGAATGGCCTAGTCAAAGTGTATACCTAAATCAAATTTAGAATCTTTGGCAAGACAAAAATAATAACAAACAAGGTATCATGCATCACTTATGAGCTACTTTGTGGAGTTTCCAAAGAAGTTAGCAACCATTTCAAAGCAAAGACACTTGCTTTGAAATGCATAGTAAATAATTTTTTCTCGATCTGTAGAAATGATCAAGCTTAATATATAATATATAACATAAAATGTTAAGTGTTTTATGGGTAAACTAGAAAACCAGAGATGTATTTTTATTTGGGGGATTTTAGAAGAATGAAAATTCAATTTTTACAATTCTTTGACCAAAATTATCAAGAGCCACGGTGGAGGGTCCACATGTGGCTCTTTGATTTGTCCCATAAAATCCCAGTTACAGACACCAAACGTGAGGTTGTAATGTGAACAATTACTAAAAAGTTCAAGGTATATACATAGTTATGCAAAGAACTGTTCATGACATGACCAAGTGAGATTAGTGGGAATGTGTCTGTGTGAGTCAGCAGTGTGAGGCTGTCTCAGCTGCCAACACTGAGGTTTCGTTCTTCTGCTGTAATGTGGTCATCTGCCACCATCATAACATCATGCATCTGTATTTACATGTTCAGAGAGGTGAATGTCAGTCACAAGACAGGGAGGCTGTGAGTAAAAGTGTCCTTTGTGAACTGGTGGCATTCATCTGGGATTACTTTGCCAATATGGGTCACAAAGAAGAGCTGCAGAGCTGCTGAACCAAATGAGACTCCAGCAGACTCAACATAATGCCCCTCTCTCTCGATTATTGATTAAATAACATGTACATAGAGCAGGTGTTGACAGTTATGTAACTGGTTCTGGTTGATCTCATGATGTTTTACCTCATTTTCCAAGTAATCGCTTAACCAAAACGAAGACAGACAGCTGTGATGCAGAGCGAGGGAACAGCCTTTATTTACTCTGCTTTCAGCTAAACACATGGCCAGTTTGATGTGAACTGCTAGCCTTGTATATCTGGGCCCAGTTTGTTTGGAGTCAAAACAACGAGCCCAGTCCGTGAGAGTCAGTTCCCAGTTATTCCTGCAGTCTGTCTGACTTTCAGACGTCACTCTGAGGTCTGTAGGGCACAGGTGGAAATGCATACCGCACGCTGAATTTTAGGAATCTGAATATGTTAGTTTGGAGATTTTTCAAAGTAAGCAGCCTTAATTTTAGGGGTTGCAGTGATTGCAGTTTTTTTTTCCTCATGGTTGTGTGCAATTCTGCATCCAGAAAATCAGATGTTTTGTAACGGTGTTTAATCAATCAACATTGCTTTGTTGAATTTGATCCCTATCTCTTATTTTTCTCCAGACCGCACCGAAATCCTGTTCTAGACTCACCTGGACTCAAACAGTTTAAATACGTTATAACAGTCGTAAAAGCAGACAACTGACAAGAAGAGTGGGCTTTTTAGGTGTATTGCAAAAGTGATGAAATATTTTAAACTCTAGGGAAAATCATGGTTTCCTTTTCCTTTTTTGTTAAAAAAAAAAAAAAAAAAAAAAAAGTCTGGAAAGTGTGGATCCAAGCCATCATCTGAGCTCTGGGGGAGCTGCAGAGATCCGCTCAGGTGGGAGAATCTTTGGACAGGAAAGTACTGACTTTAAACTCCAAAAATCTCATCTTTATGGTGGAGCGGAGAAAATATAAGCTATTTTTTTTTTTAAAGAAAGCCCTGGGAAATGCAGTTTCCATTTTTTCACATGCCGTGCAAGGGACACAGCAAACATGTGGAAGAACAAGAGGTTTTCAGAGTAGACAGAAACAACATTTTGGCTTACATGCAAAATGTGATGTGTGGTGGAAAAATAATACTGCATGTTACCCTGAAAACAATATCTCCATGTAGAGATGTGTAGTGGTGGGAAAAAAAGAAATTTGCTGGTGGCAGACTTTCCTGAGGGATTATTTTTGTTGTTGTTGTTGCAGGGGAATAAAGCAATCTTAGGAAAAAATCTGTTGCAAAAAGCTGCAAAACACTTGAGACTAGTATGAAACTTGCCTTCTAGCAGATCAACAAACGTAAACACCCAGCCAGAGCTATAGTGGAGTGTTTTAGTTCAAAGTATGTGTGTTAGAATGGTCTAGTCAAAGTACAGACTTTTACCATCTGTGGCAGGACTAGAAAACTGCTCTTCACAGATACCCTCCATCCATTCCGACTGATGTTGAGCTGTTTTACTAAACAGGGGAGGCTGAGTATGTATATACATATAAAACCAGAAATGCATGTGAGCGTTTCTGGTTATATATGTAAAAATGTCTTAAACTATGTTGTCATTTTCTCCCTCTTCACAATTACGCACTACTTTGTGTCGGTCTATCACATAAAATCATAATAAAATGCATTGAAGTTTGATAACAGGACAAAATATGACAGTTCATGAGTATTAATTTGTTTGCAAGGTTTGTAACATTGTTTTCTACATTTATTTTATTTCCCCTCCATCTTTTATGGATCCACTTTTTCAATATCAGTTCTTACCTCGGTGTCTGCCGCTGAACTCGATGTCGTCGAGGCTCTCTTTTCTTTGTCTTTAGTGGTTACATGAGTGGGTGGGTCTACAGCAGGAAAATGAAAGAAGTACCTAAGGTTGGATTTAAGAAACAGTGGGGAGCTTTCTCTTGGTATGGGTGACGCTGAGGGTGTGGGCTTGGGAGATGGGCGTGGGGAGAGGTTTCCCATTTCAATGGCCTGGTCCTCTGTGCAGGCTATGTCCTGGCTGCGTAGGTATTCATCTGTTTCTCTGTCTACTACCAGCAGCCTGGTGCGGTGGGGCACCTCGCAGATGCGGTTCACCACCTACAGAGAGGAGAAACAGGCAACATAAAGACTGACTATATAACAGAGTAGATTTTGTTTGTCAGCAGTCCCTTTAATTTATTTAGTGATTTAAAAACCCTTGTGATAAATTCAAATATTTACAATATAGATTTATTCAGAAATGTTGTGTTATACCCTTCACAGTCATGGAGAAGACTGTTGACTTGTTAGTTGTCAAGCAGTCACTTATACTTTCCATAAGAAGGATACAAAGACAAAGAAAGATATTGCAGAGGAAGCTGTCTGTTCATAGTGTCTTGTATGCAAGCATAATAATTGAAAAGTTAAGTGAGTTGTGTGATAGAAAAAGGTGCTCAAGCAATAAGGAAAACGTCAACATTTAAATGATTGTAAAGCAAAGTCCTTTCAGTGTTTGGAGGAGATTCACAATGTGAAGTTTGTAGACAGAGAGAGAGAGCCTAAAGAGCCACAACACAGACTTATCAAGGATATGCGCTGCAGCTGTCACATTCCCTGTGTTAAGCCAGTTCTGAACCAGAGACAGCTTCAGAAGTATTTTAACTGGGCTAAAGAGAAAAAGAACTGGACTTTTGCTAAGTGGTCCAAAGTCCTCTTGTCAGACAAAATAAAATTTTCCATTTAATTTGGAAAAGTGAAGAGGCACAGAGTCAATGTTGCTTAAAGTCCAGAGTGAAGTTTCCACAGTGATGATTTGGGGTGCCATGTCGTCTACTGGTGTTGGTCCTCTGTGTTTTCTGATGTCTACAGCCAATGCAAGCATCTTCCAGGAAATTATTTAGCACTTCATGCTTCATTCTGAAGATGAGCTTTATGAAGATGCTGATTTTAAGTTCCAGCAGGACTTGGTAGCTGCCCACTCTGCCAAGAAGAGGAAGAGCAGAGATACCAGATCCAAAAATGCAGATGAGCTGAAGGCCACTATTAAAGCCACCTTAGGAGTGCCTTAGGCCTTCATGCAGCGCTGCATTGATGCAGTAATACCTGAAAGCACATTGGCCGGGTCAACATTCTTCTCCAGGATTTTGTGGATCATAACTTACAGTTCTATCATTACAGCAGACTGTCCAGGTCCTGAAGTAGCCTCAGATTTTCACACTACCACCACCAGATGTAATGGGAAGCACACCTTCCAAAAAGTCCACTTTTATCTCATCAGTCTACAGAATATTTTCCCAAAAGTCTTGCGGACCATCATGGTTGCTTTTTGGCAAATATGAGAAAAACCTTTGTATTGTTTTTGGTCAGCAGAGGTTTTGCCTTGGATGCGATTTTTGCCCTGTCTCTTTCTTATTGTTGAATCATGAAAATGGACCTTAACTGAGGTAAGAGAGGCCTGCAGTGGTTTAGATGATGGTCTTCTGGGACCTCATGGATGAGTTATTGATGTGCTCTTGGAGAAATTATGGTCGGTCGATCACCTCTGGAAAGGTTCACCACTGTTCCATGTTTTCTCCTTTTGTGGTTAGAGGCTTTCACTGTGGTTCAAGGGAGTCTCAAAGCTTTAGCTTTGGAATCCCTTCTAGACTGATTTATGTCAGGGATCTGTTTCTTATCTGTTGTTGATTTTGCTTACATCAAAGCATGGTGTGTTGCTTTTTGAGATCTTCAAATCTACTTCATGTTGTCAGACAAATTCTATTTAAGTCATCACTTGATTCTATAAGTCACAAAGTAATCTAGGCCTGGGTGTGGGAAGGGACCTCGAACCAAAATAGATGGTTAATTACCGTTAAATTATAATTTAACTATGAAGACATGTATTTATGATATCAGCTCCTTAAACCTGCTTTATGTATTTACTCAGGTTATTTTTGTCTGATATTAATATTTATGTGAAGATCTGAAACATTTTTCAGAAGCAAAAACTAAGGAAATCTGTAAGGGGAAATTTTATTCATAGTGCTATACATGAGTTTTACTTTTTGAATTGAAATACTGATCTACATGTACATTTTTGGTGAATAGAAAGCACGTGCGCAGTTTTAGCGTTTGTCAATCTGATCTGCGTCAATTGAAATCTCAAGCAGCCGCAATGTCCGCTTATATTTCGGGCCTGGAGCTGATTTAAAATAATTAATATGGCATTTGGCTCACTCGGCACCTGCTTGCACATAATGCTTTTGTGTCCTGACAAAGACGAGTTGTGATTTCCATTACACAGGCTCACACTGACCCATTTAGGGCCTCCCTCGTCTTCAGACAAAAAAAGAAAAAGTTGTCTAACAGGTACATAGCGCATTGTTCTTCTCCTGACTCATCTTAACATAAAATGTTAACCAGTGTGCGGTTTATCACTCACCTGATGATGACTTTCTTTTTCCACATTCTCCCCGTTCACCTCCACCAGTCGGTCCCCCGGTCGGAGTCCGGCCAGGTCAGCAGGGGAGCCAGGCTCCACTGTGCGGATGAACTGTCCGCCTTTCTTCTTCTCTCCGTGCAGGTGGAAGCCATATCCGCGCTGTCCTTTGATCAGAAAGCAGAGCCTGGGTCTCAGCTCATTCTCCATCCCAGCGTTTGAAGGGGGAAAACAGCTCAAAGTGCCTCCCAGGAATAAACAGGTAGATTTGCTCCAAGAGCTTTGGGGAGTTTCTGGCTCCTAATCCAACGCGCCTCCACTCGCTCCAGAGACAAAAAGATCATCGTCAGTACTCAGCATCATACGAATCCCGTAATAATCCACTGAAGCCTGAAGAGTGCAAATAAAATATGGCAAAAACAATTTGGGGATTAATCCATTTTTAGGGCGTAATTACGAGTGCGCAAAGTGGTGCGTAAAATAGTGCTAAAAGGAAACATGGACACGTTAAATCCCGTCCATCAGTATAATCCAAGAGATCAGAGATTAGAAAGCTGGTCCACCCACGTAACACTTAATTCTCCTCGTCAGCGGGGCGTATGTGCTCCTGAGCTACCCGGTGAGAGTGTGGAGGCATCAAGAACACACGCCACTATCCCCCGCAGCGCACACCTGGAGACGTAGCACAGCCGCGCTTCAGGCTGGGAGGACTGCTGCTGTAAATATATAGGCTGGGACTATTTGTTGCCCCCCCTCCCCGGAGCGGGCAAAAGTTGCCCTGAGCGGTGCAGCTGAAACCTGACAGGCTGTGACCTGAGAAATCAAATCTTCCTCATCAGTCCTCAGGCTCCGTATCTCTGCTGCAGATCACCAAAAGAGCGAGTGCGTGAAAGGGGGGTGTAATGTACATGAAACAAAAGCTTTTCCGTGTGATTATTGCGTGTGTGCACAGAATTCATCATATATGCTTGAGAACGTCTCACCTTCTTTGATTTGACTCGGATGCAGGGAAGATGATAAGTTTGCATCTTTGCAAATCAGTAAAAACATCCCAGACTTCATTTCAGTTTGTTCACCCTATAGAGTCATATTCTCACAGAGAAGACATGTTTTTAATCCTTAAAAAGTGATGCTGCTCGTTTTACATTGATGCTTTCTTTTTGTGTTGTTTAAATGAAATAATGAAAAATACAGAATTTCTAGATTAATATAACAAACAAACAAACAACCCCCCGAGAAATCCTAAAGTTTTGTCAAACAAAACCAGTGCTATTGTGTCTCCTGCTACTGTACCTGTTAATGTGTACTCTAAAGCAGATAGTAAGAATTTTGGTAAAAGTTTTATGGACAACATTAGAGAAATTAATACCAAAATCTCTCCAGAGCTATCTTGTTCTGATGGTGAGGCATCTCCTACTTACTGTGCATAAAATAAGACCTGAATCTGTATTAAAAAGTCTGTTACTAGAAAACTTAAAATGCATAAATATAAAGTGACACATTCATAGTAAGTTATCCTGAGACAAAAGTATTAGTATAACAGAGCAACTGCAGCAAGCAGAATTTTGTAAAAAAAAAAAAATGGAGTCCATATGGATACTGCAGTGTGGTTTTTAAAGGAAGTTTAAATATTAATAATTTGCATAATAAGTAAAAATTACGGAGAATAAGAATACCTTAGCCTTCCTAATTATTCTCCTTAATTTTCAATTCAAAACATATTTTAAAAGTGTAATATTAATTATACTGTACCAGGATTCATTATTACACAGTATTGATTTGTATCATTCAATATATTAATATATTATTACAACAAAATATATATTTTTCATATAGGCCTACCTGAACAGCATCCATCACATTTGAGTTCTAAATAAATATAATTATTCAACTGAATCACTTTAATTAAGTAGATTTGTTTTCATAGTTTAGAATATTGAGTAATTTTGTTTTTATTAAATATTTTTGATGTTTATTTTGACTTTGTATGACACATCAGAAGAAATGTCAAAATCCATTTTAAAATCTTGAAATTTACCCAGCTTTTAACATTAACTCTTCAAAGTTATTCAGACTTACAATTCTGAGTTTAGTCCCACACCACATAAACAAATGTATTTGTGGAAATATTGTAGTGCATAACACTACATCTGAGAGCATAGAGTCCAAAACAGTGAACAAGATACTAAATATTAGCGTGAAATTTCCAGTTCAATTAAAGATGATTTTTATTTTTTCGACAATAACTTAAACTATAAAACTTTAAGAACAGAAAAGATTCAAACATGACGGTACAAAACCATCAGTACTAAATTTATTTATTTGAGTTGAAAAAATAAAAGAATTGTACAAAAATATTTCTTCCATTAAAAATAAACTGATTTATAGTGTCCCAAACCCAACAAGTAAAAACTAACAGTGAATCCATGAGTTTAATATATGTAAACACATCCAAGTATGCTTTTCTGTCCAACATCTACACTTAGCTCAACACCCAACATCAAAAATCAGCAGTTAACAGTTTTTTACCCTCCTTCTTCGTCTGGTGGGGACGTCTGGTGGCTCCTGGTTTGCTGCTGATTTATTTCTGACATCACTTTCTTGTTCAGGTTTAGTCTCAACTTTAAACTTGTGAGTTGGATCTGGAGAGTGTGGTGATCCAGGTTTGTGTCTCTTTGCAGGAGAACATTTGTGTGCAGAAGGACAGCTATACTGGTTCAGACACATGGAGCAGAGTGGGTTGACCGGAAGACAAACCTGCTGTCCAAAACCAACGAGCAGCCAGTTGATCTCGCTCCACAGCTCCCTGCAACAGAAAACCATTAAGGTGAGTTTCAAACAGACTTTTTTTTGTCCACCTGGGGGCAGCATAACCATCTGCAAAGGAAACAGTGGCTTATTTTTACTTGTTAAAAATCTAACAATGAGAATTGTTCATGGAAAAACGCTTTTGTAGCCACCTGATAAATATAAAGTCTAAAATGAACTAAATATTTAAGCTTTAAGTTTCTAAGTCCAGAGTTTGAACAAATTCTGCATAATAAACATGGAAATAAGGAAGGAAGGAAGGAAGAAAGGAAGGTTGAGAAACTGGGAAAATAAGAAGAAAGGACACAAGGAAGGAATGGAGGTAAATCAAAGGGGATGAAGGAATGACAGAAAGGAGGAAAAAAGAAAGTCAATGAATGAAGACATGAATGACACAAATAAGGAAAGACAGGAGGATAAAGAAGAAAGAGAGAAGGACCAAAAAAAAAGGATACAAAAAAGAAGGGAAGGAATGGGAGACACAAGGAAGGTCGGACATAAGGAAGAAAAGAAAGGAAGAATGCAAAGAAGAAAAGAATGGAAGGACATAAAGCAGAAATCAGGGAGGAGACGAAGAAACTGAGAAAGGACACATGGGAGGAAAGGAGGACAGAAAGATGTGAGGTAGGACACAATGTCAGGACAGAAAGAAAGACACGAGGAGGGAAAGAAGTAAGGGCATAAGAAACTTGAACTAAAAGAGAATCTTTAAGTAAAAAAAATGTCTACAGTCAGCAATGCATCGAGGCGTCTAAATCAGTCTTTGTGAGTCTATTTTTATTGTATCGGACACGATTTGGTTACCTTGGTAACCACTCCTCCAGGGCCTTGCGTGTGTCTTCTGGGTTCTTGGTTGGTTTCTTGAGCCAGCCCAGCCTGTTGGAGATGCGATGCACATGTGTGTCTACTCCTAAACACAAACCATCAACACCGGTGAAGACGTTAACCGAGTCCCCTCTGTAACCGGTGTCATACAAACACTCCTACAGCTGTTGATCATCTTAGAGAATGTGGCTCGTTGTCTTGTTGATCACCATCTCTGCAACTCCTACATTTTACCATCTCTTACTTATTTTTTGGGACAGATAGCTGCATATCTTTATATTCTGAAACTATAGTTAAACAAAACAAGCTACTCCATGAGGCCACCATGGTACATGTGATAGAACATATGTGATCTGATCATTTTCAGGCTGCACTGAGAGGATCTTTGCAAGGTCTTGATGCTTTACAGACACACAAATGATGCCACTGGGAAGCAATTTTAAAAAAATGGGACAAAAAAAAAAATCTAAGGTGGTGCTGCCCAAGCTTTTTGCAGTGAGGGTCAAAATCACTAAGTCAAAATTAACAGCATGTCACAAAAATTTGAATTTTTCTTAACATCAAAAAAAAAAGTTGGCTTGCAGCAAGAAGGCCATAGGTTTGAATCCTGTCCTCAGGTCTTTCTGTATGGAGTTGGCATGTTCTCCCAGTGTATGTGTGGGTTCTTTCCGGGTACTCTAGCTTCCTCCAACAGTCCAAAACATGACTGTTAGGATAATTAGTTAGCCTTTAGGTATGAGTGTGTGTGTTCATGCTGTCATGGTTCCAGGATAAGCGGGAATAGACAATGGATGGACGGATGTATTTGCCTGCTCAGGAATAAACTAAAAACACAACATTTCAATGAAATAAAGTGATTTTGTTTTTCTAAAAAAGGGATCTGTAAGTCATTGTCCATCTGCAGCATAAAAAGGATTTCACGGCTTTGCCATACTAAAAGAAATACATACAATGTCCTAAATTTTGTGGCTGATTGTTTTCACTTTCCTTGTTCTATAGAGTTATTCTCAGCAGCAGGAACAGAATATGGGTCCCACTTTTCTACTTCAGTTTCATCTGTGTCTTATAAACAATGACAATTTTAAATTTCTTACGTGGTTTTGTATGCTTGAGGTAAAATTTTAATCATTTTAGAAGTTGGTAAAGACCAGAACACTGAAGGTTAAAACTCTCGAACTGACAGAGGTTGTGCTTTTTTCACTATGACATCATTTTCTCAGGATTAGCTATGTAGACATGCAGCTTCTCTAAAGGCACATTTCCTTTTCAGCAGGACCTGTTTCCAAAGACACAGCGGTAAACAATGCAGTAAGCAAACCTGCAGCCTGCAGACGAGCATCCAACCATACAAGGACACATAAGAGAGCCACATTGTTCTAAAGATGGCATTATTATTCAGCTGGATTTGTGCACATCTATGCATGCTTCAGATACAGGTACCCACCTATGCCAGACACTTGGTCCCAGGCAATGCCCATGGCCAGATGGGCCATCTTAGGTCCGACTCCCGGCAGGCGAACAAGACCCTCCACGCTGTTTGGGATATCTCCCCCGAACTCCGTCATCAGGATGGCCGACGTCTGCTTCAGAAATTTCACCTTATTCTAGGAAGGAGGAGGTTCAGTTTAATTTATAACTTTTTTTAGTCAATAGGAGAAATGAAACAAGCTGGGGAAAACAGTGGCGTTACCCTCCAAAAGCCGACGGGGTAGATGAGTTCTCCCAGCTTTTTATCATCAGTGGCAACGATATTCTCTGCAGTGCAGCCATGTGCTCGAAGCCTCTGCATCGCTGCTCCCGTCACTTGGTCCTTTGTCTGGCTGGACAGCATGAGTGACACCAACACCTGGAAACGTCTCACCTGTGTAAAGGACAGAGTGTTTAACTCCATAGATATGGTATATTTTAAACTTAAAAACAAAATCGACACAGCTCACACCTACATGTGCAGGGGCTTCTGTGTCGTAGCACTTCTCAGCTCCCATGTTATCCACAGGCGCGTCTCGACCGCTCCTCATCTCACGGATGAAACCCAATTGTTTCATCCAGTCCGGAGACTCCCAGTGCTCCGTCTTTATCTGGGAAACGCCATCATCTCTGTCATACTCCACCTTAATCTGTCTTCTCCTGCGACCGTGAGGAAGCAGCGATGAAGCCTCAGTCTGTGGTCGCTCAGGGATCTGCTGGAGCTGTTCACAGCAGCCATCTAAACCAAAGAAAACATAATTAGACTGTAAATATGGCATAAAAATATACTTATAAATGACTAAATGTTACAAACGTGTCAGTTATTTGTAAGGAATGAGACCCACAAAAATAAGAACCCAAGAAAAGTAGGTGATTTGCTCATTTCATGACTCAGACCTGTCTTGTGACCTATTAGGTCATAAATGACTTGTGCATGTAAACTGATAGGTGGCGCAAGCAGAGGATTGATCAGATAAGCAGCCAAGAGGTCCATGTTAACTCTGGAGGAGTTGCACATATCCGCAGCTCAGGTGGGAAAACTAACACTGCCCCCATGGTGAAACATGGTGGTGGCAGTATAATGGTGTGTGTCTGCTTTTTTTCTGCAGGGACAGGGAAGCTGGTCAGAGTTGATGGGGAGATGGATGGAGTTAAATACAGGGCAACTCTGGAAGAAAACATGTTAGAGGCTGCAAAAGACTTGAGACTAGAGCAGAGGTTCACCACTGCAACCCATCCATCTGATTGAGAATTTGTTACAAGATTTAAAAATCTGTGTTTACAGAAGCTCTCTCCCTCACATATAACATAACTTAATGACAGTGGACAATATGACAGCGCCACAGACACCTCTGAAAAGTAGCTTGAATCAACAAAGTTAGGAGGACTTCTTTAGACTTTACGCATGCGCAAATAACCTTATGTAAAGTATTTTAATAAGGGCCTGTTTCCTTAGATTCATAATATCAGTGTATTTGGTGAGACTATCGTGAACATACCGGTGCATAAAGGGGTCGAAGGGGGCTTCACCTCTGATACTGTCGCCTCCTCCGCTTCTACCTTCACCTTCAGTGCAGGAACGGTGTCCACATCCCTCTGTCTGCTACTGAGTTTGGACCTCAACGAGGCCGCAGGTCCACTGCCCGCACCGTGACTGCTGCTCCGGGTGAGAACAGAGCTGCTCTGCTTGAAATACGGAGAACTCATGTTCAAATTCTGAGCTACATAACAGAGCCTCGTCACACAGCAGACATTACAGAGCATTGCACAGGGCAAGGCATGAAGTTGGTCTGAGGATCGTAGTCTCTCTGCTCGGAAGGGGTTGGTTCCATAGTATTCTAAAACAAAGGGGCTTAATAAATACGAATGAGATTATACACTATTATAGTGGTAATCCACAGATTTGACGAAAGACAGCCTTTACCAGAGTACAGTGTGATTAAAACCAAACTTTATTAAAACATTTGATAAGCAAATAGAAACAAATAAAAGCTTCACAGGCAACTAAAGTGAACCAAATATGTATTAATAATAATTCACATGTTCAACAGTTTCACTGTCTTTGTTACTGGATTTTCTGGAATGTCACATTTTCTAAAAATTTGGAACATTTTGACTTTTCTGTGGTGTCTTGCACTATAGCAGTTGTGTCCAAAGTCAGTCATCATAGGCCAGTGTCCTGCATATTTTAGTTCGTCCCCTGGTTCAAACGCACCTGAATCAAATAATGGCTCATTAGCAGAGCTCTGCAGAACTTTGACCTCCTGAAGAGGTTGGACCATTTTAATCAGATATATTTGATGAGGGGCACTTCTAAAACATTCACTATAAAATTTCTTCATGACCAGCATTTTACATGTAAACGAAAATGTTCAGGAGCTGACAGAGTAAATACACAAAGGGCTTGCCTTAAAAACTGCTCAAAGACGCCGTAGACAATAAGAAGCGAACTTCAGCAGTGTTAGCACCGTTAGCTAGCTGTTAGACTAATAACTGGAAAAGCTTCAGATCACATCACTTGTCAAAGACTTTTCTCCATTAACTATTTTGAATGTGATTTGTAGTACCAGAAACATTGCATGCTTTTTTGAAGACATGTTTTACTCAATGAAAACTAGTATAGAAAAAAAGGGCTTGAACTGTCATAGAACTCCACTTCCCATGAAGGAGCGCGGCAAGCGTGTTTTCAGAGGAAGTGTCGCTTGTCAGAGCATTTATGTGTCATCCGGTTGGGGAGTGGAGGACTGAGAACAAGCTTACGGCAATAAATAGTAAGTTATATGCATGCACAGCAGCAGGAGACGGCCTGTTTGGCTTTAAATGGGCGAAGCTTTGGATAAATGAAGAAGACAGAGACTCCGCTTCCGTAAGGTGAGAGAAAAAAAAAAAAAAAAAAAAGGAGCCTTGACGTGTTGCTATCTAGTTTAGGTCCATAAATCTTCAATACCAAAGCAATGTTAGCCTGTGTGAGGCAATGCAAAGCATAGCAGAGTCTTCAGCCGCGCCATTGTACGTTATTTATGATGATGCATTGTTTATGGGGTCCTTGCAGTCATGTTTTCCTGTGGCAGGAGGACACCTGGCACAGATGATGTTGTTGTTGTTGGACTAAAACAGAACAGCCGTTGTCTGGCTGCTCTCTCTACCCCCTCCTCCCTCCCTCTGTCAAGTCCACATGACAGTAAACTCCTAAAACCAGCCCCTGGGTTTACACATTTACAGACTGCTAAGCGGCACTCCCTGACAACATTAAATGATCTGTTTAGGGAGAGCGAACTTTTACCATCTGCTGATGAATTTACGCATGATGAAGCAGATCCTGCTTGTTGCAGTGCTGTTACTGACTCGTTCTGCCCCTCAACCAGAGGAGATATCAGCTTTCTGAAGTGTTCACACCACTTGACCGTCTTCAGGTTCTGTCACCTTTACAACCACACACTGTTTCTAATTTATTCTTCGCTTCTCTCTCTTTGTTGGACTTTGTCATTGATGAGCATGAAGACCAAGGAACGCGGCAGACAGGTCAGGTATACAGTTGTCAGGAAGTCTGAACCAGGCTTAGGGCTTAAAACAATATCCCCACTTTGGACATCTCTTAAAGCTCTGCTCAATCCATCATCTCAAAATGGAGAGCATAAACAGCTTAGAGTAGCCACAGAGATCCACAGCCCAGGTGAGAGACTATATCTACCAAACCACTTAGTTCTTTATTCCAGAAATCTGGCCTTTATGCAAGAGTGGCAAGAAGAAAGCAGTAAGAAGTCCTATTGGCAGTTTGCAACAAGCCAGGTACGGAAACAGCAAACATGTGGAAGAAGGTGCTCTGAGGCCATTCTTTTTTGCACTCTGTCTATTCCATAAAAACAGTTTTGATCCTAACCCTATTGTCCTGGTCCTAAAGGGTACCTTAGCACCATAGGGTATGATGGGATTCAGCCTAGCACTGTACGTCACCCTGAAAACACCAACGTTACGTTGTGGGGATGCTTTTTTTTTTTTTTTTTTTTTTTCCCCAGCAGGGACAGAGAAGCTGGTCAGAGTTGAAAGGGAAACAGACAGAGCTAAATCAGGGGCAATGCTGGAAAAAAAAAAAAAAAAAAAAACTTGTTAGAGGCTTGAGACTGGGGTAACTGGAAATGTTCACTCTCCAGCAGGACATTGATCTTAAACAGGCAGCCATTCAGTCTGAGTGAGCTTGGTTATTTTGCAAAGAAGGCTGGCTAAAAACAGTCACACTCTGGATCAGCAAAGCTGACAGGGACATACCCCAAAGGATTTCTTTTCATCTTGCAGTTGTGCATTACTTTGTGTTAGTACATAACATAAAATCTGAATAAAATGCATTGAAGTTTGTGGTTTTTACATAGTACAATTTGGTAAATATAAGTACTATAAATACTTTTGTAAGACCCTATACACATCATTTTCTCACTTTTTTTACATTTTGTTTTATTCGTCTTAGCGATTTCTAGTTTATGGGGTGCAAGTACAGTGGAGAAAATTGCAGCTTTATAGGCTCTCATAGCTACATTTGTCTTGAAAACTAAGAAGAGAAAAAGCATAAATATTTGTGAAACGATCATATCTGTGTTACTATTGCAGGCAGCCATCAGAAGCAGCTTTGACAGTCTTTCGCCATGAATAAGCAACAAAGCAAAGAAACGCTCAAAGAAAAAGTGAAGGGGATCTTTGGGATTGGGTCGCAAAGGCAGCAAGCCAAACAGTGTGATTCAAAGCTGCCAGAGTTTATAATCACAGCCGATATAATAAAGGTGAGCAAAACTCTCTGTGCATCCTCTGTTCTGGTCCTGTCCCCGTGTGCTCCTCCTTCATTTGTGCCTTTGCTGCTGAGAGTTTCTATGTTAAATGCAGCTTCAAATACGTTTACTATGGTGCAACAGAAGAATATCACCTACCAAGCTGATATTCTGCTGCTGTTTTGTGACCTATGTGGTAATTTCAGACAGATTACGGCATGGATTTTGTGAAAATGATTAAAAAAAATACTGGTTGTGATGCATATTTCAAGGCAGAATTTCTGTGATATTTCTAATAGGTTTAAAGGTTGAAGTCACTTAGAAACCATAAGAATCACAATCAGAAGTTTTGATTTAAAAAAAAAAAAAATGCTTGTGAATATTTTAAAGTATTTTGATCCTGTCTAATATTTTCCATAATAATATCGTGCACTGTACGTTTTGTTTTCTTCGTTTTTTTTTTTTCAGGAATTGCATCCTGATTGTGGCCTGAGCAACCGCATCCGGGCGATGAACCAAATCTGCGAATTGGCAAAAGTCAAAAAATTCGAAGAGGTGATTGACTTGTGTTTGCTTTTCTACCATGTTTTAAGTGAAAAGCAGCACGTGGGATTTTCCATATTCATTAAACCTGTGATTCTGTATCATTTAGAATGCAGTGGAGGCTTTGTGGAAGGCCGTGGAGGACATGCTGTCCCCGGAGCAACCGCCAGAGGCCCGACATGCAGTCTTGCAGCTTCTCAAGGCCATCATACAAGGACAGGTAGACCGCCACATGATTCATCCTGTGCAGCACGTGCAAAAAACATACAATTTAAATAACACTGTAATATTTGTTTCATTGTCTGAAATTCTCAAATAAACAAACTTGGAATGAAAACAGCTGAGCCTGGTGCCAAAGAATAATGGCATCACCATAGAGAACTTAAATCTGGGGATCAACAAACAACACAGTGCCTGTAGTTATGGTGAAGTCTCCAGCTCAAATTTAAGCTTATATGATGATGGTTTGTTCAACGAGGAAGAGGAAATCAAGAAAAATTTTGTCTGAGAGACATGAGATTGAAGACAAAATGGAGACCTTGGGTCCAGGACCCAGGGTTTTAAAAGTGGTTCCTGACGAGCAGTCTGCCTGTAATTAAAAACAGTAGTGGATGGCCACTTGTGACAAAAATATTTAATACAAAATTTTTAACAAAAAAACACTGAGGTAGATTTATTATTCTACATCACCAGACTATATTATACTAGTGAACTTTGAACTGTTTGTGTCAAACCAGTGAGTGGAAGCAGCTGAAAATCTCACTTTTCTGCAAAAGGGAATACCCAATGGCATCCTGTGACAGTCGACCTTAAGTTTTAAATAACATGATCCATTGAGAGCTGCACAGTGGTGTAGTCGGTGGCACTGTTACCTAGCAACAAGAAGGTCCTGGGTTTGAATCCTGGCCTGGGGTCTTTCTGCATCGAGTTTGTATGTTCCCTCCGTTTAGGTGTATAGAAGTTGTTTCACAGTCATGTGGGAGGTCGTGTTTCAAATAGAGAAACTGATTTTAGTGGTTGAGGAGGAATCCTCCCTCCTTATCGATTGACTTTCACAAATCTCTCCCTTTTTTTCCTTGCTTGATCGCTGGGGAAGATAGAGTGCTCACTCCATCTTTCACTGTGTTGCCACTAAGTGAAAAGCAAAAGAAGAAAAAAGAAAATGGTTGTATTTGTGTCTTTTTATTACAGATTCCACGGAGGTCTAACATCTGTGGGAGTAGAAGCAATGAGAAACAGCATTCCTCAGACATTCTTTAAAAAAAAACAAACAGTTCCTTCTCATACTATCACACTCAACCAAACGGAGCATTTAAATTTCTAATCAGCACACAGACTTCAGACACATCTACAAGCAGAAGGATCAAACAATAAGGACCAGTCAAAAGTCTGATATTACACACACAAAATGTGACAATATCGCTAAAAGAGTCAGACACTGAATCCCAGAAAATGTCGTTTTGTTCCAGCGAGTCCAAAATAGACTAATTGAAGTGTCTGTGTTGTGTTTTTTATTTTTAAAGGGTGAGTGGCTCGGTCCTTTGAGGGCGTACTTTTTTAAGGTGATCAGAGACTACCAACCTTGCAACGAGGACCTTTCAGAAAGACTGGAGGTGTTCAAGGCTTTGACTGAAAATGGGAAAGACATCACATACTTGGAGGAAGACATAGGTAAAAAGATGCATAAATAAGTGCTTTAGTTTTACTTCAATTTCATATTTTGGTATCCTAATTGACCGAACCTCTAAAATTATCTCTTAACAAAACGAGGCCTAAAAGAAGAAGCTAGACTCGGGTAACCTGGCATCTCAGCCTCATCACAACTAAACTGCGTCACCATATGACCTCAGCTAATGTTTTGTGGTGTTGTTGTTGTTATTATTATTATTATTATTATTATTATTATGATTCTTTCACATTTTGCTATAAACAGTGTTATGGGGCGTCCTAATAATGTGCACTTTTTAAGTAGAAATGTTACCTCAGCTAGTTACGAATATCTGAATTACAGAGCAGCTATTTTTAACAACAGTGTTTTGTTTTATATCTTCTCAACACATCAGGCCTAATAAACGGCTTCACTGCTCGTTTCCTGATTCACTTAGAAAGTCTTGATCTCCTCTCTCAGCACGGTTCATCCTCCTGTGGATGGACATAGGTCTTACCTCGGACTTTCTCCATGTTCTTGTGAATCTGGTCAAGTACAACAGCTGCTATCTGGATCAGAACGTCTCCAGCATGGTCCAGTAAGTCGTAGGAACACATGGAAACACACTCAATTTTGAATGGGCTTCAGGGCTTTTTTTTTTTTTTTTTTTTTTTTTTTTTTGTGCAGAAAAAGACATCTTTCTGTCAGACCTGTTTCTGTATAAATGCTTTTTTTCAGTGTATGTTGCAGCCAAGCTGGTGTTTTGCATTTTGAAAACCTGATTAACCTTCTGTGCTTTCTGCAGGAAAATCTGTCTTCTGTGCAATAGAACAACATCATCCACTGATATAGAGGTTGGTGTTTGTTATTTGTGTCCTTAAGTCCTCTCTACTCTCTGGCTTACAATACCCTTGACTCATCTAAAGGATAATCCAAGTTGGATAGAGAGAATAGATATTTTATAAGCAGATTTCATGTTTTGAATATATTTTGCGATGTCAGGAGAAGATATATTTTAAATAATAAAAAAAAAAAAAAAAAAAAAAATCAAACCTTCATCCTGATCAACTGTAAAACCCATTTCACTTTCATTTCTGACCTTTTTCAAAGCTAATTAATGGTTACTAATAAGTTAATAATTAACTGAAGTAAGCTTAGCAAAATCTACTTTGATAATAGAGTTTAATAGGGACTGTGATGGACTGGCAACTTATTTTCCCTTCGAATAATGGAGAGTATTTATTCTAATGTATAAACTAAACTTTCAAAAGAAATTATAAGATTAATAACTGTGGGTGGGACTCAATTAAAATTGTTCTGTGCAGTTATGTTGCATGTTGGTGATGCTTATCATAAGTTTGTTTGTGTTTCTTCTGTCCAGGTGGCACTTCAGGTCTTGGATGCTGTTGTGTGCTACAACTGCCTGCCTTCAGAGTCCCTCACCGTCTTTATTATAACACTCTGCCGTACAGTTAATGTGAAGGAGTTCTGTGAATCCTGCTGGAAGGTGGGAAGGGAAGCCGCCATAGATAAATACTTGTTTAGATTCTAGTAAAGCTTTTCCATCTGTTTCTCATTCATTTCTTTGCTGCTGTGTGTCACCAGCTGATGAGGAAAGTTCTGGGGACTCATCTGGGCCACAGTGCTATTTACACCATGTGCCGGATCATGGAAGAGAGGTATTGTTCTTGTCATATTTACAGCATTTTTTTCCCCACTAGTGCTCTGTTTGAAAAGTAAATATTCTGGTATTTAAAGTGAATTCTCCACCAGGGTGTACATGGAAGACGCTCCACTGCTGAGAGGAGCTGTATTCTTTGTGGGAATGGCTCTGTGGGGCGCCCACAGACTCCCCGCTCTGAAAAACACACCAACACTTGTTCTGCCATCTTTCTACAAGGTAACCAGTACATTCACGTTAATCTGCTCTTACACAGAGACACATTTACAGCTTAGGCCTTTCAGTATATAGACTTAGATTAAAAATATTATTGGAGTATATTTGACTTCTTGAGTAATTTTAATTGTAAGACAGGAGAGCGTGCTGCCGGTGATGCTAGCATTTACCTATGGTGAAGTACGGGGTGCCAGTGTTGCCAAAATTTGTGGCCGTTGTGTTGGCTTAACGGACCCACAAAATGTTCTCTAATGGAGAGCACGCAATGATGTCATATTGAAAGTGGTTTCTCATTAAAAACAAACAAACAAACAAAAAAACAACAACTTTGAATACCGCCACAACTCATTCATCACCATCATGTCAAACACCAACTGCTTAGACTGCGGCTGTCTGCTTAAAACAGACTGTAGTTTCAAAACGGTGTTACCTTCACAAGAATAATAGATGGTTATTCATTTGTCCCAATATCATAACTCAACTCATTTTTAATAATCAGAAATATATTAAAACAGATTAAATACTTTGTCTTAAACGGTAGAGGAAAAATGTAGTAGCCTTCTTTCAGCCAGCTGAGTGTCAGCGTGGAGTAGCAGATGACGGAAGGGCCTCGTTGCTTCACTCTTAGGCTAGATCACTTGTTGCTCACATGTTTAGAGTTTAGATACATCAAATGACAAAGGATACAGACAAGTCAGACGGACCTGCTGAGTAACAACTGTGGCTGCCTGACTTCTGCTTTCAGGCCATGTCATGTCCCAATGAGGTGGTGTCATATGAGATCGTCCTCTCCATCACCAGACTGATTAAGAAATACGGCAAAGAGCTGCAGGTGGTCACATGGGACATCCTGCTGGGCATCATAGAGCGGCTGCTGCAGCAAATCCAGGTTCACGCAAACATTACGCACATGGAAGGTAGATGGAAGTCAACAGGCCTCGAGAGGCTAAGCTTTTTTTTGTGTGTATGTGTGTGTGTTCTCAGATGATAGGCAGCGCAGAGCTGAAGGCTATCGTCTATGAGCTTCTGACCACAGTAGAAGAGCTGTATGAGCAGAACGGTTACCACGGCTCCACGGAGAAGTTCTTCAGTCTAGTGGAGAAATGTGCAGACAAGAGACCTGTTCGTACCCTCTGTGTTGTCCTGTGTTTTGTATTTTATCCTCTCCTGCAGGGCAGCTTCTGTTCTCATTATAATCTCTTATGTGCAACAGGACGCCTCAGTGCTGACCCTTGTCTCGTACAGAGCACAATCCATTCAGCCTGCAAAGGATGGCTGGATTCAGAGCCTCCACTGCCTGATAGAGAAATTCTTTAGGTAGGATGCACTCTGTCGGGAATCAGTTCACCTGTTTCTTCTTGTCTTTGATCACTGGGATCAAACTTCTACTGTGTCCTCTCTGGAAGGAATGAGACGCGCAGTGGGATCAGGATCAAAGTTCTTCACATCCTGTCCTTTGTTCTGAGTACTAATCGCCAGCTCTACGAGGTTTGAACGCACATCTTCATTTTTTTTTTTTTTTTTTTTGTACATTTAATGCACAGATCAGATGAAATACTTTCTTGTCTGGGCCGTTTTCCATTTCAAAGCTAAATAAAAGCTAGACAAAAACAAGTTTAGTTCCTATCTCTTTACTTTTTGATGTGTTGTAAAGTTTGATCTGTATGTTATTAACTTAGATAAATCTTTAGGTTATATCAAAAGGCACCGGCTCTTTATTCATTTCTCCTCTTTTTCCAGGACGAGCTCATTGAAAAGGTAGTGATCCCTCAGCTCAGTGGGATCGCTGAAGACCGGGATCTGGCGGTCAGAAAACAGGCCACCCAGCTGCTGGTGGACCTCGCTGAGGGCTGTAACACGCATCACTTCACTAGCCTCTTGGACATCATTGAGCGGGTAAATCAGGCAAAGAACAGATCTCAGAGTCATTTCGTTCCTTCCAGTTCAGTTCGGTTCGGTTGATGTTTTGTTTTCTGTACAGGTGGCCAATCGCTCTCTGGTTTGCTCTGGGTCCCTGGAGGTTTCTGACCCCACAGCCGACTCTCCTATGGAGGATGTCAAGACTGCTGTACTGGGCCTGCTGGAGATTTTGCAGGTACGTATTTGGCAATAATGCATCTGTTTCTACAGAAATGTGTTATTCGTAGGGAACTGGGTCATGAAGAACTCTTATTCTGTCCTGCAACAGAGCAAACTTTACAGCCTGCCAGCCAGCCATGCGAGTCGTGTTTATGAGCTGCTTATCAGCCACCTGCAGCTTCACTACAAGAACAAATACTGCTCAGCTGTCGCTTCCGCTGTTAGGCTACAGGTAAAATCCATTTTCTGTGCACACTATCTCCACTTGGCTTCATCCTGCATCATTTATGTGCTGTTGGTGTTTTTCTTTTCAACTTGTTTGTTCAGGTATTTGACTTCTTCCTGATGATGCGTGCTGACTCTCTGCACCATGTTGGGGTGCCCAACAAGGACGGAGTGATGAGGTTCAGCCCTTACTGCTACTGTGACACAGGGTAAAAACAGAAACGTGCACTAAAGAAGCTCATACTGCTTGAGCCAGCCTGATGATGACATAACCGTCTTGTTTCAGGGAGCCAGAGAAACGGGTTTGTGATAAAAAGCCATCAGGCTCCATATCTCCCCCTGCTGCCGGTCCTGCTCCAGCTGCTGCGGCTCCTCCTGCTTCAGCAGCCTCCATCCGTTCAGCCTACCTTCCCTACGCACCCGCCTTCAGCGTCCTACTGCAGTGCCTCAGGATGGTACACACAGAAACGTTCCAGTCACAACACAGTGAAGCCTTCCTCTTAGGCCCTTGAAAAACATATCCACTAGCTTCTTTCGGACACCGGTCACATCAAGAAGTGTGATCACTAAAATGCACACAGTAACTACATTTAATCATATTTTCAAATTGAACAACAATCAAGAAAAATAGTAAAAATAACAATCCCAACAATACAAACAGTTGTAGGGGTTTTTTTTAAACATCATTAATTGGAATTTTATCGTGACAGTGATAAATCAAAATCTTCTGAGAAATTTGTCACGATAAATGATGAACGATACGATAAGTGCCCGCCCCTACTTCTTCTTTTTTCTTGAGATTATGAGGGCAGAATGGATTTACAGTGAAAAAGCTAAAAATCACAGGGTTTTTAGACACATTTGTAGACATAAACTAGATCACCCTTTCAGGGTTCCTATGCAGACTTGAAAGGTTTAAAATTGGCTCCCATCATGTTCTAGGTATGGATAAGTTTGAATAAAGAAAATATTGCTTTATTCTGTTTTCTAAATTACAAAAATGTAATAACTCTTATTAAATACATCGGTTTTAACGCTGAATTATATTAAATTGGTTTGCTTCATCTCTGATGATGATTAATTTAACATTTTACCCCCTAATATTTTGGGGTTTTGAGTTGGTGACTGAATGCACACTCATTCATAATTTGGAACTGGGTCCTTTCGGGTTGGGTCGGTTCCCCTCCCACACATGCAGACTCCCGTCTCATAATAACAGATCTTTAGGCTGAGTCGCCCTGCCAGCTGATCACAACCTCTGTAGACTGATGGAGACTTTTTACCAACTTTGAATCGTGGGTAAAACTGGGTAAAAATATTGAGCAGTGTCCCCAGCTTTAGTTTGTCCTTATGGTTATGTCAGGTTTAGAGTCAGGCTTTATAAAACCTTCCTTATATTGTCAAGCTTCCTCTGATAGACACACATTTGATGAATAAAGGTGTAACCTGCTCAAAACTTGTTCCCTAGTTAGTGAGGTTTTTTTTTTTTTTTCTTACTATTTTTCTGTGCCAAACAGGTTGGCGTACTTGAGACTTCTTTAATGGTTTTATTTATCTGGTTCACAGGAGACCGACTGGAAGGTGCTGAAACTTGTTCTCGACAAACTGCCTTGGATGCTGCAGTACAAAGTTTTGCTGCTCACTTCATCATGCAGCTTGGACCAGCTCTGTTCGACACTCTGCGGCATGGTAGCACATCTTCACACAGTAACAAGTCCACAAATTGGTAATCGTTGTTGATCTGCATCGTTTCTGTCTGCAAAGGTGATGGATCGTCAGATCTCGGAGCGCTTGAAAAAGATGCCTGAGGGTTTTTCCCGCACAGATATTCAGCTGGCTGTGGTTCCCGTTCTTACGGCGATAACCTCTTACCATAACTACCTGGACCAATCCAGACAGGTAGACATTATTAGATTTAGAATTAATTATTTTAAGATTTAATATTGATACTGAACCTTCCTGACTTTAATTTCCTTTTCCTACTGCAGAGAGAGTTAGTTCAGTGTCTGGAGACTGGCCTCATTTATCGCTGTGCCAAACAATGTGTGGTGGCCCTTACAATGTGCACAGTGGAGATGCCTGACATCATGATCAAGCTTCTCCCAGCTCTTATAGTCAAGCTCACCCACATCTCTGCTACTGTTGCTATGGCTTCTCCCATGCTCGAGTTTCTCTCCAGTGAGTTCCAGAAGCTAATCTTTTCAGATATATTCTTAAACTTTCCTGTCCATTACTGGACCTCAGCTATAGTTTCAGCTGCAACACAGATTACATATTTAATGTTTCCTATCCTGTATTTTGCAGCTCTGGTGCGCTTACCCCACCTTTATGCCAACTTTGTAGCCGAGCAGTATGTAAGCGTGTTCGCCATCTCGCTGCCCTACACCAACCCTTCGAAGTTAGTGCTGTTACACATTAATATGCATTTTGTCAGCGGCACAGGCTCTCTCTGATTTGTCATTTATTTTCATCCCCATCAGGTTCAACCAGTATATCGTATCCCTGGCCCACCATGTGATCGCCATGTGGTTCATAC
This sequence comes from Anableps anableps, assembly GCA_014839685.1. Classification (NCBI taxonomy): domain Eukaryota; kingdom Metazoa; phylum Chordata; class Actinopteri; order Cyprinodontiformes; family Anablepidae; genus Anableps; species Anableps anableps. The sequence goes on along the minus strand of CM026065.1, from coordinate 14,466,919 downwards.
GCTGCAGACTCCCCTTCCGCAAGGACTTTGTTCAGTACATCACCAAGGTGAAATAACACTGTCGGTAATAAGCGTTTTTTGAGCCAAATGTACCTTTTTTTTAAATTGTGTCCTGAAGCTCGAATTTGGTTTCATCAGGCCAAAATGCTTTCCACTTTTGTTTTGGGTGAGTTTAGCCACTCCTGGATATTTTCTTTGAGATGATATTTTATCTCCCGAGTTCAGACATATTGAGATTACAGGAGATTGTTTCACACATTGAACATAATCAGCACTCGTTGGAAATCCTTGCAGCTGTTTGCTTCTTGGCAACTTTTCTGATTAGTTCCAGTCTTGAGAAATGTCCAGTTTTTGTAATATTGCTTTTGTCCCAAATTTTCTCCAATTATTGATGACTGTCTTCCTTTTTGTCATTTTATGTATATGATTCTGTGGATTTTTGTCTTCCCTTCTCCTGACTGATACCTTGGAACAATGAGATCTAAAGAATGGAAATGAGTACCATAACTGTCTGGTAAATCCCACTAGAGCAGCTAAACTTTGTTTCTGGCTGCTCAGTTTTGCCATAGCTGATGTGATGGCAGGTGTGTAAACTTGAAGACTAATTGGAGAAAACCGTGCTCAAAAAAAGTATTAATTTTAGGGTGTGAACACATATGTGACCAGGTTATTACATCCTTGTTATATTTTTCATTTTATTTCTACCAGATTGGTTTATTTTTCAATTGAATTCTTTGGGATTTGTGCCACATTGAAGTTGGAAAATTATTTGGAAATGATTTATCATCTTAAATGATTAAGTCGCAGAATCCTGGCCCTTTAACCAGAGTGGTTTGAAATTCATTGCATGTGCCCCCCACCCCTCTTCTTTGTTTTCAATGGCTGCATCTGGACTTGCTTGTAAACGTAATGTGTAGGCACATTTCAGAGTGACTGTGAACATTTCTCTCTCCATGTCACTCTGCAGGGCTTGCGCTCCAACGCCTTGCTTCCATTTGACGACGGACACGAGCAAAGCCCTTTCCGCGCACGAAGCACCAGCCTCAATGAGAGGCCCAAAAGGTAAAGCACATCTCCTCACTCAGCTGAAGTAGCAACTGGCAGCACCGCACACAGCCCATGTGGCCGATGTCATGAGGGACGGGGGTAACTACACTGATGTGTTTAACTGCTGTGACTCCTCTCAGGTTGCCATGGTGATCATTATTTCTTCTACATTTTCTGTTAACCTTTTTTAAATTGGTTCTGTCACAATTTGTCATGCAAGTGATTCATAGTGGGTGCTATTTTAACGTTATCACCTGTATGATGTTACAGCATTTCATTTTTTTTAGCTGCTTGCATCACATAATTTAGCTGCGTGCTTTTTTTGTATCTTGTCCTTCACTCACTTCTTTATAATTATGCGAACACCAGGATGTGCTCAGAAAAGAACTAGTTTTTTTTCTTTTTTCGGTCAAACTTAACATTTCACTGGTGTTTATGATAAGAAATAGTTCCCATGTTAATGAGGAGAACTCTGAGTTATAAGAAACGTTCTCTGAGTAAGTTGTTTGTTGCTTTTCCATTTTGTAGTTGCCCTTAGATGGTACGAACACGCCTAAGGATGCTAATATTTTGTCTGAAGTCCATCCAGCTGAAATTTAACGACTCGGAACATCTCCTGAATGGAGAGTGTAATTTTAGGACTATTGTAAAATAAAAACCTAAAGGTTATGTTCAGTGGCCTATTTTATGGATTGGGTCTTCATAGAACAACCAGAAAACACCAGGTTGGCTATTAGTTCATCTTTCTTCTGAACAGTATTTAAAAAAAACAAAAAAAAAACTGATTATTTTGACGTTTTGTGCAACACATGACTGCTTTACTACACAAGTATTGACTTTTCTTGTCTGAAAATAACTAGAGCTAATTAGCAAATATTCTTCTGTTGAAAAAAACATGGTTTTGAATATAAAGTCAGTTCCTCTAAAGAATCTCATGAAAAATACCTGCTTAAAACCAAACAAAAACATTCTTCCCTTCTCCAAACCTCTTAAAGAATGTGGAACCTTCGCTAATATTGTACCGATATTCAATATCAATCTACCTTCAGTATGACATTTACAGTATGGTGCCTTTGAAGGGGTATTCTTAACCTTTCAACCATTTTACTGATCGTCGAGTTGAAACCACAAACTTCTATGTTTTTTGTTGGGATTTTATGTGATAGACCAACACAAAGTGGTGCATATTGGTGAAGTGGAAGAAAACTTAATCATTGTTTTCAATATTTCATTACAAATAAAAATCTGAAACGTGTGGTGTTCATTTCTAGTCAGCCCTCTTTAATTTAATACCACTAAATAAAATTCAATCCAACCCGATGTTGTATCTTTCATAGGTTTAGATCAAAAAATAATGCTTTGGTGTAAAAGTCACTGGATGTTTGGGGTCCTATTTACTATTAAATTAACAGCAAACCAATTTTTTTGCCATTTTTGTATTTGGGTACAGGGCCCCTGGGTCGCAGTTTAGACACTCCTGTTCTATAATATAAGATCTTAATAAAATACAGTACTGTTTGTGGTTGCAATATGAAAAATGCAACTGGAACGAGTATCTCTGCAAGGTTCTCACAGTGTGGTTACTGTACTAATATTACACCAATAGTCAATATTAAACCACCTCCAGTAGCTCACTTATGGTATCATCATCCTTGTGCTTTTAATGTCTGCTGCATGATTGGTGCTCAGAACGTCATTACATTCATTCATCCAATGCTGGTTTACTTTTGAGATTACTTTATTAAAATCCAAAGCTTTTCGCTTCAATTTTTCTTTAATATTTGACCAGCTGTTCTCCAATCCACAACTTTAGTCCCACAGTTTTTGTTCAGTTTCTGATGTTTTGCTTTCTATTTTGCAAAGCCTGAGCTTTAGTCCTATCATGGGCCAAAATTGCCACAATCCAGTAAATCCATGTTTACTTGAATCTTTATATATGTGGTAATTTAAGGAAATAGAGATAATTATTTGAAACTAATGCAAGTATTATTATATTCCCATTATTGTGTCAATTTATTAAATACATAATAAAAAAAAAAAATCTTCAGTTTGTGTTTGAAATCATGGATTTTGAAATTCTTAGAATATTTTTGTGCTTGTTTATCACATGGTGGTTCCATATGTGATTATGGCCTTTCAAATACACCCTGACACCTGATTGGTTAACCTGCACAAGAACCTTAACGACAGACCAATCACCTTGTCTCTAGCAGGCTTTGCCCCACCCCCTGACTTTGATGGGTGAATAATAAACACTTATGCCTTTAACATTGATTATTAAAATTAAATAATTAAATATCATTAGATCTTAGGGTTTTCATAAATAATATTTATGATATCTAAACAGTTAAATAACTTTTAACACACATATTAAGTAACTATTTAATATGTGTATTTTCAGAACATGCATTTATTCAAATTTTAACATACTTCAACATTTATTTACCTACTTATTTATTTATAGATTGTGGCACTTTTGGTCCTCCATATAGCCCATCCCTACTTCTATAATTCTGTCATATTAGTTGTTTCTGTCACTTTGTACCTGCTGAAATGTGTATTTTGTTGCTCTCCTGAATACTTCCTGTGTATTTTGGTTTTTTGAGTAGCAGAGGCTGTTTGGCCCTCTGCTTGTAGCTGGTGTGTTTATTTTGGTTTTACCCTTTCTTAAATCCTCTTTTCTTTCTCCGTTCTCCTATTCTCTGATTCATGTTGTTCACTGCTGTCAATTTTCACCTTGTTATGTTTGTTTTTGTTTCTTTATTTGACCCCCTCCTCTGCTGCCTCCTGCGATTGGGTGCTGCGTTGTGGTTGTGGTTTTGGGGGTGGTTGTGTCATCCTGGATCCTCCCCACATTGCTCCTGGCCCCTCCCTCCTGTGAATCATGTCCCTTGATGTCTGTGCTCTGTGCCCTGCCCCTCTCCCTCACCCTGCGTGGCGTTTGCCCCTCGTCAACTGCTCATATTGCTGTGGTGCTCGGATGATGATTCCTGCTGTCTCCTGGTGTACTTTGAAAACCACTCTTCCACTATTACTCCCAAACCACTTCCACCCCTTTACCGCCCAACGTAATCCCAACCTCGGCCCCCTGTTCCCATCACTCTTTGCCACGGATACTCCATACTCCCCAGTCTGCGGGCTGGAAAAGTGGCAAAGCCAGCAACAACTGTAGCCAATAGCAGCAGCTCTCCAGTTAAAGAGCTGAGGGACCTTTCGGCCATGGAGGCTTTCCGCTCCCGCAGCATCAGCGTCTCCGAACACGCGGTTCGCAGGTTAGAAAAGAACCTCCTTGGTAATGAAGCAAAAAAAACAAGACAAACCAACAATAACAGCTTAAACACTTGTTGCTTCCTCCATGGGATGGTTGATGGGGGTGATTGTCAGATGGGTCCGTCGAGGAGTCGTAGGGGAGGGTTGTTGTAAAAGGGACTCCTGGAATGGGTGGTGCATGCTGGAGGAAGGTGTGATTTATTTTTGGCTGTCTTTGTACATGTGCTGTTTCAGATTTTGTTCCTATAATTTGCTTTTGCATGCAGTGTTTGTTGAAGCCATTGGAAAACAACTCGATCCACTTTGATGTTTTGTTTTGCTCTAACACAAGTTTTGCATTATTTTAATTGTTTTATGATTTATCTGCACTTTTTGATTCAGCACTACTTTTTGCTGGGTGAATTGCTGGCTGGTTTCTGTTGGCTTTAACAGCAAATAAATGCCAAGAGGGACTGGTGCCAGGCACGCGTGTTGAAAATGGTGCCATCTTATTTCTCTTTGACAGAAAATATGACCCACGGCTTTGGCCTCTTTCTCTCAGTTGGGGGGGGGCGGGCACGTTTGCTTCCTCTGGCAGTGATGAGCACAACAGCTTTGTTTGCCTGCTTGACATCTTTTTGATTTTATTTGGCTTCACTATGACCATGGCAATCTAGTAGTCTGGAATGATGGGAGTAGCTGGGGCTGAGGTGAAACTTCAACTAGTTTGATCATCTAAAAAGATCTTGATCACCACACACACTCATAGATTCTCTCTGCCTCACTTGTTTGCTTCATTTACGCTCATGTGACTGAGTAAAAGGAGATCGAACACTGCAGTTCAATGTGGTTGCAGTGCCTTGGGAAAGTATTCACACTTTTTGAACTTTTCCACTTTACAACCATAAATATCAATATGATTTAATGGGATTTTATGTGATAGATCAACACAAATAACTATGTAATGAAAAAAAGACCAACTTATTGTTTTCTTTACTAAATCTGAAAATCGATAAGACGGGCTGAAAGTCTTAGTCCCCCTGAGTTCTTCACAGAACTAGTTTTTGCAGCAATTTGAGCAATAAGTTTTTGTGGCTTTTTGACTTTCCCAGTTTGCACTTCTAGAGGATCAAGCTTTTTGCTATTCTTTCCATAATGGCTCAAGTTCAGTCAGATTGGATGAGGAACATTTGTGACTAACAATCTTCAAGTCATGCCACAGATTCTCAGTTAGATATAGGTCTGGATTTTGATTGGACCATTCTAAACCATTGTAGCGTAACTCTGGCTGTATATTTATTATTGTCATTATTCTGCTGGAAGCTGAACTTCTGCCTTGTTTCAGGTTTTCTTCCAATGTTGTCTGTTTAGGTTAACGGCCATATCTTAGTAGGTTGGTGGTTGTGCGTTCGATGAACAGCTGTATTCATACTGTGAATAAATAACACACACCTGGGCTCAATTTAGGCTTGTATTGTTGACTTCAAAAGGCATTTGGTAGTATGGGATATTATTTAGGAGTATCACAGAAAAGTGTTTGTGTGTGGGGGGCTATTATGACTATTATTATTATTTTTTTTTTTTTATTTGCAATTCACAACTATGTGATGCACTATGTTGGTCCATCACATAAAATCCCCCAAAATTCAGTTGAGGCTGTGGCAACAAAAGCTATAGGAGGCATATTACGCCTTAGTTTCCCAACAGATGGCAGCAAAACCTTGATATGTGTAAATTTTGGTTGATAAACTGTTTTATTAGAAGACTGCAGTGTAGATCTTCTTAACCTACTTTGTCTGTTGAACGGCTGCAAATATATATTGTCTTTCTGAAATTTATTTAAATTCAATATTGTTAGATTTAAAACTGGTATCCAGGTGGACACCAACTTCAACATGACCATGTTTAACACTGATCCATTTATTTGTCGCTATTGATGATTTACTTTAAACGCATAGACACATTTAACTTAAAAGGCTCTAAATTTTGAGTGTTGAGTGGTTCATGGTCATGTTTTTATAGAGTTTGTGCCCACTGCACCTTTAAAACAATATTAGTTAAATAAGAAAAAATAAAGGTAAGTGGGGTGGGGGGGATGACTAGATATGATTTAATTCACATTCTAGGACTTGGTCTGATTGAGAGAATTTTATATCTCTCCATCTAAAAAGATAATCCATTCATAAGCATATTTTTAACATGAAGACATTTTAATTGGTTAATGTTCCTAATTTTGTCCATACACCTTATTGTCTGGACAGAGAAAGTGATAATAAACAAACAAATTATTACCTCATCAGAAAGAAATAAAGCTAAATTGTTTCACTTTGATGCATTCAGTTAATGTTCAATTCCTCCCTTCACTTCTTTCTAGCCATCTATTATTTTGAGCTTTATTTCTTTCTTAGGTTTTTCTGTCCTAATGATTTGGATTTGCAACAGCCTATGGCCTTGAATAATCCCTCCTGTCAAGAACAGAGGCATCTCGGTTCGCCTGGAGTGTGGCTGTCAGGCGCTCGTTACGAGCGTCGACTGCAGCGTTCAGCTCCCGTCCTGTTTCTGTCTAAAGCAGACTAAGACGGGTGTTGGTTTCTGTCCACATATGTGCTGCTTTCTTTGCAGAAAATGAGTCGAAGGTCTTTATTCCAAACTGTACACTGATAGACATTTGGCCCACACTTTGCTTTTACCTTCTGTCTGTTTTGAGTCAAAATATATCATTAAATTAGGCCCTTTAGCAGAAAAACCTGCAGAAAAGTTGTTGATATTTGGCAACCCCCCCCCTAAGAATATGTGTGACCTCTGAGCTCACTCAGACCATGTCCCAACCTCTGTCTGTATTTTGTGTGCTTGAAAAAGTCTTATTTTATTGTCATGCATGAATATAAATGCTTGTTTTGCTTGTGATGTAGATAGAAACTTGATCACTGGTATGTTGTCTCAACCCTTTTTTTTTATTTTATTTTTTTATTTTTTATTTTAAATCATTTAATTCCTGTTGTCTCTGAGCATGCATGCCTATGTACACTGACCGTGCATGCCTTTCTCTTGCTCTCCTGCTGTTTAGCAATCTCTCATTCTTTCCCTTCTTTTAGGATGCACACTTCAACCACCACCTGCAGCCTGGGCTCTGCTGATGAAAACGCAGTGACTCAGGCCGATGAGGGACTCAAGACCGTCCACCTGGAGCTCACAGAGACTTGTCTAGACATGATGGCACGATATGTGTTTTCAAACTTCTCTGCTCTGCCAAAAAGGTTAGTGAAGGTCTGTGTGTTTATTCGTTGGTTGGTTGGTTAAAGCCTGCTCACTATAGAAATTTTGGCCATGGAGCCAAAGTTATCTTTAGTCTTCTATATTTGAAAATAAATTTAAAAGACTGAGAATGCTGGAAAGTTGGGTTTTAAAAAATATGTTTCTTTTAAGCATTTCATACGAGCAATTAGCACAGCTAGGACGATTGTTAGGTTTAAACATCATTCTCTCTGTGTGTGTATTACCTCTAGAATGTAGACCCTTACCTTTTATGCTGAAATATTCAAGACTGCCAGCATTTCTTAAAATAGCATGCTTCATGGCAAACTGAGGTTGAAAGCTCAGAAGGATAAAACAGAAACTTTAATGCAATATGTTAAGCCTTCCTATTTTCTGCCAAAAGTCTAAATCTCAGTTTAAAAGTCGCAGCCTAAACAAAGAGCCAACATTTCTCTGAAGAATAGTTTCCTCTTTAAAAAGCTTGTTAAAGCTTTAGTGCTTCGTCTGACCTTGTTTTTAAATACCTCATTCAGACCATAATGGTTAGCTTTGAGTCTTCCTCTTCCATCAGTCAGAGGTTCCAGTCTGAAGAAAGTTTCATCTACTACCTTAACGAGCTAGTACATGGGTTTGATAGGTTCAATGGAGGGAAAATAACCAGATGTTTAAATTACTGTCTGAATGACCAGTCAGGGCTAGAAAGTGCCAGAATACGGTCACCATCTGATTTCTCGTGCAGTTTCAGTATTTATGCTGTATATTTTTAATTGTTGTGGAAAATGTTACAGATTAAGCTCCCCGCTGTCATCTCAGGTCTCCCATCGCAGAGTTTCTATTAGCCGGCGGTCGCAGTATGACCTGGTTAGTGGGTAACAAGCTTGTTACCATCACAACGAGTGGAGGAGTCAGAACGCAAGCGTTGTTGGGAATGGATATGTCTGAGCGTCTGGGAGGAGGAGGAGGAGCAGCAGCAGGAGGAGGAGAAATGACGAGGTGATTCAAGCTTTTCTTTGTTTGTTTTTCCTATTTGACACACATCTGCTTCTTACCTACATCAAGGTGTAAAATTTCCTCTCAACTTTTTGTCCTTAAGGAAAAACACAAATTTATTGTTGTTTACAAAAAAATGTTATAATCTATATATAGGTGGTTAGTAAATTGAGTTGTGTGTGATCAATGTGTCAGACATTCTTCTTCTACTTTGCTCGCTCTGCAAGGATTTCTGAACTTCCTTTGCTCTGCTGGGTTTGCAGGTCAGATCCGTCACTTCACACCCGAATGACCAAAGAGGCTCCTGCCAAACTGGAGTCACAGTCCAGTCAGCAACAGAACAGAACAACCCGGACGCGTGTCCGCTCCAGGTCAGGTAAAATATACACAGTTTTACAGAAGACCAACAGCCATAGAGCTCCTGACATCAGGTAGCTTTCATGTTCTCCTGGACATGTCATTCTTTTTAAGTTTATAATTTCTGTTGAGATGATTTCACTTATTGACTGATGTGTTTTTAATGAGGCTTTTCTCTATAGCAGTTTGTCTTTCCTGAATGTTTTTCCCTGCGTTATTTTTATCCTGTTCTCTAAATCACTGGTCTGAGTTCTTTTTCTTCCTCTTTTAGGTGTAAATATCTCATTAGAGCATCTTTTTGTCTTCAGGTCAGTGTGAAAAATGTCTGTGATTAAAAAGAAACTCTCCTTGTTTTCCAGGTGGTCATGCTCTGCGTGCTGGTCCTATTCAGAGTCTCAGTCCTCTGGTTTCCCCCTCTGAGGGAGAGTTGGCCTCTCCTCTCTCTCCTTCCCCTGGCCCCACCTTAGATAGTATTGGTCCTCCCTCATCCACTGCTGCCACTCTGTCTGCCCCCCCTCCTCTCAAAGACAACCCCAGCCTCGCTGAGTTTGTTCCAATGCTCACTCAAGGTTGGGCAGAGATCTTCATACGGAGACCTTCAGGTACATCATCACTGGGCTAGGCCCTGTGAGGCCTGTTTTTTCAGTTTCCTTACAACTCTGTCCTCTGATATAACCTGATACAACAGTATAGGTATGTTTTCTTGGCACTTTGTCATCTCAGGTAACACCAGCTGGCTGATGTGTCTGGAGAACCCGCCCAGTCCCTTCTCATCCGAGCTGGGTAACATGCCCCTGCAGGAGCTCTCCACTGTCCTGATGGCGATGGAGGGAGTAAAGGAACCTCCTACTCAGACAGCCAGTGCTCCTGCCAGCACAGCCGCCCCAGCACCAACATCTGCCTCTGAACCTCTGACTCAAACACACAGCAGTGTTGGAGGAAAGGCTAACCTGTTTCAGCGCTCAAACACTGGTGAGTAGCTATATAAGGAGTCTTAGCGGGCACATTTATGGTCCTGAGTTGGTTTCTTGTTGAACTGGTTGTTCCAAAATTGTGAATTTATCACATCACAATTTATATAAACAGAACAGAATTCTCATCTCATCATACAAGATCTCGTGATATGAAAACATGACAGTACTTCTTGCTGAAGTGACTATCTCGCAGGCGCTAGCCAGTTGTAGCCAGCATGGCTTCGCCTGATGAAGCAGTAATAGAAGATGGCCTAGCTACTCCTAAATCATTTGTTTAGGTTTCCAGTAGGAATGATTAATGGTGACAGAGTGAAAGACAAGACACAAACAAGATGCAAGTAGAGCTGAAGTAATTTTTCATGATTAATCGATTATTGAAATAATTGTCAACTAATTTAGTCTTACATTAATTGCTAACTGGAGTATAAAACTCTAAAAAAAGGCCATTTGCTGAAAGAACAACATTGTCAGAGCAGTAATTAAGCCAAAACCGTACAAAAAATATATACACATTTTGCATTTCAGATGAAAAAGAATAATGGAGAGAAAAATCAATTACTAAAATAATCGTTAGCTACAGCCCTATATGTTAGCACTGCAAGTTGTTCAGACGCTGATGAAGGCAGAAAGCATCACTATAACAACCGATGGCTGGACATCTAAGCAGTACGTTGTGCTCAATCACAATTGCAATATCAATAGCAAGTGGGAAATGGTATGCATGGTATTGTACGGTAGACCATACCCAGTTGAAGCACTGTCCTATGGTCTGAAGAGAGAAAAAGGAACCAGAAAAAGGAACGTCCATTTGTTGAGTTTGTGACAAAATGAAGCATAAATCTGATGTTTTTCTTGAAAGTAATTCAAATCTTGGCCAGTCTTATTCTCATGAACTCAGTATCGTGTCTCATCTTGTGAATTTTGGGTAATGTTACATTCCTCCTACTTACTATTACTAAGTATTCATATCCCATGAACTTTTTCACATTTTGTTGCGTTACAGCCACTGACTCCAATTAATTTTATTGAGGTTTATGTGTCAGACCAGCCAAAATATGTGGCTGGTCTGATATCTCATATGTGTGAGAGATCTTTAATATAAAATTTGACATGTGTGGAATGCATTGTATTCAGCCCCCTTTGAGTTAGTATGTTATTTTAACTGTTATAACAATAAACTAAACAGCCAAGATTTTAATGAATCAAATTAAAAATCTGATTTTTCTATAAACGAGATCTGTAAAACATTGTAGATCTGAACCATTTCCATTCTAAGGTTATAATTAATGAGTGAAAATCTCACCCTTAATATTTTGAAATATTCGGTATTAGATGTCTGTGGACAAAATGTGGAAAAGTTCAACAGCTACAGTGCCGTATAGTTCCCTTCTGTCTGCCTCCCTGGTTGGTAATTATGTCCTTGAATGCACTAAGCTCAGCACCAAGTTGCCTGTTAGTCTCAGTGCAACGGTTCCCAGTTGACCAGCTTGTAAGAAAACAAATTCTTTTAATCTTGTTTTTTAATTCTGTAATGATTTTTGCAGCAGTTTCATTGATCTTTTTTATTCCAGACTCTATTTTATCTTTACTCTTTGTTTATTTACTCCCATTATCACATCTTGTTTCTGCCCTCTTTTTTTTTTTTTCCCCCCAACATGTTATCCCTTTTCTCTTGACTGGATTCTTTTCATGTATCTTCATCGTGGTGGAAATGCTGGTTTGTGATTGGCTGTGGTGTGTTTTGTGGCTCGATGTGCCCCTGATCCACCCCCTCCCCTCCCTTCATCCCGCCTGCAGTGGGCGGCTCGCTCTGGTCTCTGGGTATGGCCAGTGCCCCCCCAGGACCTCCAGCTCCTGGCAGGTTGCACAGGAGCATTTCCTGGGCAGGTACCGTCATCATGTGTGACCCCACACCTCCCCCCCCTTCCAGAAAATTCCTGGGGTAGTATATTTCTCCTCACTTGTACAAAACAGTGGTCTTTCAGGCACAATGGAGAGACAGTTTAGAGTCATTCTGGAAAGTTATTCAAATTAAAATATTATTTTTGTTATGTATTGAGGAAACACATTAACTTAAAAACAGTAGGGGAAATAGGTAATGAATCTTTTGCTAAATTTAAAAAAAAATTTTTTTTTTTTGACTTACAGATTAAAGCCTGTTGTCCATCATCATTATGTTCTTCCTCTTTGGCAGCTCTTAGTTATTTTTTTCTGAGTTATTGTCATACTGGAAATCTCATCCAAATTTTCACAGGAAATGACCTCGTTTATTGTCTCCTCAATGTGTCAAAGTCGCCCTATGTCCTTAGCAGAAAAACAGCTTCAAGGTATAATGTTTCCACCTCCCCGCTGAAGAAGTTTGGATGCTGTTCTTCTGGTCATACTCGGCCTGCAAAGGTTCTCCACAGCACTTTTCCCCTGAAGTCTCCTCTGAATCTTTCTCTGCATTGGCAAGTTTTGTTTTTTTTTTTTTTATGGGAGAAACCTACATGCTCAACTCCGCTGCTTAGCCCAAATGTGTATTTCCCCTACAAATGTTTCAGTATTTAATGTTAAATAACACAAGTTTCCTTTTTGTAAATGTTTTCACTGTGGGAGTGTCTTTTTAAAGTTATGTAACTGTGAAGAGGCGAAACAAACATTGAAATTAGTTTTCTGAACTGGTGAACTCCTGACAGGAGCTTCACATTCACTTAAGAGTGTAAATAATGGCGCTTAGGACTGAAGAACCTTGAACTTAGGATCATTAAGAATAATTGTGAAATCGCTCAAGTATAGCTCTGTATTTTCATTCAAAGTGGGAGACCAGTTAAAGGCTTAGGGCTGCTCGTTTTCTGTCCTGCAAACATTAAATAAAACTGTTGTGTCAAAGACCGGCTGTTTTATGCTCAAACTTTGTGCAAGTTGAGAACCTCATCATTCCTGCTTTCCTCAAACGTCTTTTCCTAACACTGGAGGGAGGGTCATCTGTGACTGATGGCTAAACTGTCCCTGTTCTTGGATCAGTCAATCAGTAGCAGAGGAAAAGTGGGATTAGTGTAGTTTTTGACCCCTCCTTTGAATTTTTTTTTTTTTCTTTTCCAATGTCTAACTCTTGTATCTCTGAAATATACCCCCAGGGTGCCCCTTAACTTCTGCTAAAAGAAAAGCCCAGATCTCATCAGGTGCTTCTTTGCTTTACTGGGAGACCAGTAAAGCAAAGAAGCACCTGAAGTTGCATGAATCTGAATGAGAATGGAGTAGATGAACGTGTGATGAATAGAAACAACCTGCCGAACTGATCTGAGCTCAGAGCTGTTATGTGTGATTCGCTGTAGGTTGTGATCTCCGTCTGAGTCTGTTGATTTGATGTTTAAATGTATTTGATTCTGTTTGATGTCACAATGAATAATTTGCCTCTAAACCTAATTAGACTTTAGAGAGAATGTGTCAATAATAACTACTGACAGCTGCTGAAATGTTTACTCTTTTACTCTCACAGCAGTAAATGTTTGTGTGTCTGTGTGACTAACACTGGGCATATTCAATATGCCAGTTGTTTATGCATCTCTACATCTACAATGCACATAACAATTGCTGTATTCTGCTCCAGACTCTGTGGTGGAACTGGAGGAGGGCTCAGGGGTCACAACAGTGAACACCCCTCTTGAGTGGGTAGAGAGCGAAGAGTTTGAGCCGATGCCCACCGAGCCCATATTCATGTCTGACAAAGCTCCCCTTCCTGGAATGTTCAGCAGGGTAAGTCGCTGATTTTGACCTAATTGAACACAAGGAAGCTTATTTTGACAAGAGCTGCTGGTTCCTGCAGAATTTATTTCCATTTGCTGACTGACTCTCAGAGTTTGATTTAATCAGTGGCCTGCATTCGTACACCTCTGCTGATGACCGCAGCAAAGAACAGAAACAACCCTTTTTCACCCACTCACACATTCATACAGGAAGGAATATTGGGGCTGTTTGAAAAGGGAAAAAAAAAATAAGGAAAGTGATAAAAGAATAGTTGTTTTCTTGTAACCAAAACTGTGTTCTAGAATGGCATGTACTCTTGTCTTTCCCCTTTTGAATAGTTGCTAAGAGAAATTAGCTTTATAGTCATATTAGAGACAAACAGGAGTTCATGGGTTGTTATAAATGATAGGTTTCCAGGTTTTTTAGAAAGTTTTTTTTTTTCCCTCAAAAAATGAAAAATTTAAGTGGGAAATTACTGTAACCAAAATTAATTGACTGGTTTTTATGTTTCACCTTTTATTATGGGTAAGTAAATGTGAAGCTTGATGATGGAAAACACTGTTGAAGAAAGATTTAAATACCAAAAGAAATTTTATTTTTTTTATGTTAAAAAAGAACAAGATCTTCTTGTTTAAATGTAAACATGTCTTGTTTTAGATTTTGGATTAAAAAACAAACAAACTATTGAGTACAAATATTTTTGTTGCACCCTGATGTATGCTAGGATCAGCTGGTTTAGTTATTATGTGATAAATCAACTTGATTCCTCTTGGAACTAAATTGGATATATTTGTTATTACTTTCTGCCAGTACTAAAATCTTGTTTGTTTTTATATGATTTTATGAGTTAATCTGCTATAATATGCTAAAAGAATAATCGTGTTCTTGCCTTCCCTCTGACTTTTCAGTCTTCTTCCACCTCCAGTCAGGATGATGAAAAATCCACTCTGGAAGAGGTGAGCGAAGGAGCAATTCCCATCGATCAGCCCAGTGTTGGTCCGTCCACCCCAGGCAGCCAGGGGCCTGAACTTCCTTTCCAGAGCCACTCTCAGTCCCAGAGTCATGGACTGAACAAGTCGAGCTCCTCCCCGGAGCTCCAAACCCTGCCTGAGGCCTTCACCAAAGCAGCTCTGGAGTCTGAGAAAGTTCAGGGGGACACACCTCGGCCCAGAGCGCCCTCAGATGGCAAACCTCAGGCACAGCAGCCTTGTTCAGACAAGGACAAAGTAGAGGGGAGTGCAGGGATGGACTTTAATGGACCGGGAGGTTCCGTCCAAGGTGTAGAAGGCTCAGGCTTGTCATCTCAGAGTGGAGGAGCTGCCATGAAGTTGGCTTTTCCAGCAGCGGCACCTCCGCCTGGACCAATCTCTCCCGGTGGAGGCCACCGACCCCGTGGTCACACCATCTCTGTCTCAGCCCCGTCCTCCAGGAGAGAGAGGAAGACGGAGAGGGACTCCTATCACAGCCGACCCGGGTCCAACAACACAGAGAAGATCTCTGGACTGAGTCCCAGGTAGTGAACGGTTTATGAAAGACAGGACTGTTGCTTTAATCCACTGTTACTGAACAGATGTCTGCTGTTGGAACGATCCAAAGATCTAAACTTCTATAAGTTTTCTCCAGTAGAAGCCGTGCTAAAACTCCACTCAGGTTTTAGGTTTATTTTTTAATCAAACATTAAATTGAGAGATTTCCATTCATGTCAGTTTCTCAGGAACCCTTTTGAGTAGTCAGTGTCCTACCTGCACCAGACTGGTAAATGTGAAGGTGGCCTTACATGCAGGCAAGATTAACAGCTAAACAGATCAATTCATCTTAGAAGCCCAATGTTTTACATCTAAAAACCAATCCGTTTTTAGCAGCTTAAGTGAATAGATACTGCTAAAATTTAGCGTTGTCGTTCAAACCTTTACTACCTGAATATTCCTATAAGATCATAAGGTTATTCCCAAAATAATTTTAAATCATAGTTGTGTGGATTTATTTGCTATACTTTGAAAGCCTTGTGTTTATCTGTTTTGAATCTTTCATGTGAAGATTTCCATTTCAGGATAATTTATTGAAATATTTTGTCTTTTTCAGCTTTGTCTTCCTTCAGCTGTATCACTCTCCTTTCTTTGGGAATGAGGCCAATAAGCCGCTGCTGCTGCCCAAAACTCAGGTAAGCCGCCTCACCTGTTGATCTGATCTTATCCAATCAATGAAAACAAAGCGCTGCAGAGTTAGTCGTGCAACATAGACAGGTAATGTACAATCATGGTCA
Organism: Anableps anableps; assembly: GCA_014839685.1. NCBI lineage: Eukaryota > Metazoa > Chordata > Actinopteri > Cyprinodontiformes > Anablepidae > Anableps > Anableps anableps. The sequence goes on along the minus strand of CM026065.1, from coordinate 14,451,055 downwards.
AAAGAAAGCATGCCGTCTTTCAGATTTTAGGAATATATGTATTAAAAATTATCTGGTTTTCACGATGTTTGGAGGTTATTGAAGTCTATCCATAAGCGTACTAAACACACAATTGATTCAACACTGGTATTTATTAAAATACCGATAAAGGCAAAAACTAAGTAAACCCTTTCATTCAACTGCTTGTAGAACCAGTTTTAATTTAGCAGTAATAACTTGAAGTAGTCTTTGTTAAACTGACTTTATCAATGTGTTGTCTTTACATTATTTCTTTTCATTGAGATTTGAAGAAGTCTCTTCAGGATCCACCTGAGCTTTTCAGTCCTAAGAAGGTCCAAACTTTGCAACTAGATTTTAAAAATTTTTTTTTTTTATTTTATTTTATCAGACATTCTTTTCTGGGTTTTCTGCTGTGTTTGGGATTGTTGTTCTGTTGCATGAGACAGCTTGGGTTATGTCTTAGTGTTCAGACAGATGACTTCATCTGTCTGAACGGGGATTTTGCAATTCTTCTGATTACACTCTCTGACCTTTAGAGTGAATTGGCTGGGATGTCAACTCTTGGTATGATTAGTAAATGTCTTAAGTATTTTCTTGTAATTAATCTTCCTCAGTGTAAAAGTAGGGATTTCGAATAGTTTGGAAACAGCCTTATAGCCCTATCGTAATTGATCTCTATAGCCATTATTGATGTGTCTTCTTCTTTCCATTGTGTTAAAACACCGACCAGAAACCTGACAAAACTCCAGCTTTATTGGGCTAGGAACACTAGATGATCAGTAAAGCAATGGCTGTTACTTTTCCTCCTAATCCTATGGAAGAAATAAGGGTGTACTTAGTACTACACACACAGCTTTTCTTTTTTGGTTTCATCTTCATTTTACAGTTTGTGCACTTGAGATTAAATTTAATTAATTTCAGTACGTGGTAAAGACCGGATAATTTTTATTATTTCAGGAAATGTAAGACCTTAAATTCCATATGGGATACAGAGTTATTGCAAAAATGTGATTTAACTCAGAAATGTAAGTATCTGATAAAAGGTAATACTTTTTAGAACCGACTCTCTTTAAAAACTGCTTCGAAGCAGATTACTTGTATCTCTTAGGTTACCACGTTGATCCCGTCTCTCCAAGAAAGCCATTGACCCTCCTTTGTCTGCTGTGCTTCCATCATGTCCTCTGCTGCAGGTGATTGATCGGGCTGTGAAGGTTCTGGACCAGATGCCTCCTTATGATACCCATAAGATTGGCGTGGTGTTTGTAGGAACTGGTCAGGTGAGAACACACCTCTTGTGATCTAATCAGGATCAGCCAGTCGGCTGATCACATTGTACAGGGCTTTGAAAAGGTATTTGCACCTGTACAGATTTCTTTAGTTTGAGCTTCTACCTCACAGACCACCCCTCCCACGCGCCTTGCCCACTCAACTCCTTCGGACTAGTGGCAGCAACAATTAGCAAACACCTGGTGGAACTGCACATCTGCTGAGCCCATCATACAAACTACTTGACAGTCCAAGAACAGTCTAAGAACGGTTGTAAGCGGCATAATCAGGATCATTGTTGTGATAACGTGCTGAAGACAGAGTGTCGGAAAGAGCAGGAGCTTCTTAAAGAGACAGAAGCCAATTTTGAGGCATCAAATTTTTGTTTGATATATGCAGCATTTTCATAACAGAAGGTAACAGTTAATTGATTGTGCTATACAGTGGCACTTTGTGCCTAGAAAATACATAATACCACCCCCTTTAGGGAAAAAAGCTATCCAAGCCAGTCTGGCTTAATGTGGAACAGTAATTACCCCCTCAACCTAGTAACTGGTTGTTCCAACCTTGGCCGAAACGACTACCATCAAGTAGTTAGCAATGAGAATTTTGACGCTTCTTTCCTGAATTATTTCAAACTAACCCTCATTGGAGGGTTTCTGATCAAGAACAGCCTGTTTAAAGTCACGCCCCAGCATTCAATTAGATTCAAGTTCAGACTTTAACTAGGCGATGGATTGATGTGCTGCATAACTCAAGAACATTTTATTTATTTATATATATATATATATATATATATATATATATATATATATATATATATATATATATATATATATATATATATATATATATATACATACATATAATTTTTTTTTTTTTTTTTTAATACACTTTCTGTTTTTCAGCACTAATGGCCTTTATTGAACAGCAAATTGACAGGAAACAAGGTGGAGGGAGAGTGGTAAGACTTGCAGCAAATGGCCCGAGTCCAGGTATCGAATCCAGGACAACCACGTTGAGGAGTATAGCCTCTGCACATGGTGCGCATGCACTACCAACTGAGTCCCCCAGTGTCCAACATATATTAAGTATGCTCAATATAAGGTCACAAATTGATGGCCTGATATATTCCTTCAGGATTTTCTAGTAGAGAGCAGAATTTATGTTTGCATTAATTAAAGCAAGTTGTCCTGGTCCTGCAGCATCAGCAGCCCCAGACATACCACCACTAACACGGCTGTGTGATGTTCTTTCTCTGAAGTGCTACATTGTATGAGCTCTTAGAGTAACTATGGTAGGTTTGTCACTCCTGGGAAGGTTCTCCACTGTTTCATGTTTTTTCCATTTGTGGACTCTCAGTGTGACTTAGTAACCGTTTTCAGACTTTTTGGTGACAACAACGTTGTTTTTAACCTATATTTGAATTCCTTTTGACCGGTTCATGACGGTGCTGCTTTTTAAAACCTTTCAGCCTACTTCACGTTGTCCGATAGGTTCTGTTCTTAAAAAAAGTGAAATCATTATTTTGTATTTAATCTGGTTATTTTGTCTGATTACCATCTGTTTGATGATATGAAACATTTAAGTGTGGTGAAATAGCAAAAACAGAAGAAATTTGTGAGAGGGCAAATACTTTCTCACAGCACTCTACACTTGTATCCTCGTCATTCTCTGTCGTCAGGTTAACAATGAAGTTGCCATCCTGTCCAATGAATACGGTTCAAACCGCTATGCCGCCTTCCTCACCGGCCTCGGCAAGTTAATCCACTTGAAGGACTGCGACCCCGACCAGATCTTCCTGGGAGGGCTCGATCAGTACGGGGATGATGGAGAGTTCACCTACTGTTGGCACGATGACATCATGCAGGGTATGTGCGCACAAGTTACAACACCAGTTTTATTAATGGTGACAAGTGGTTAAACATTAAATGAAACTGTGTGTCTGCAGCCATCTTTCACATAGCCACACTGATGCCGAACAGAGAGAGCGACAAGGGCTGCTGCAATAAAAAACGACACATTGGCAACGATTTTGTCATGGTGGTGTACAATGACTCGGGAGAGGAATACAAACTCGGCACTATAAAGGTAAATGTGCAAACTCATTCAGAGAAATAATTTGAATAGTTTATTTTTCATTGCAAAGTTTGTTCCTCTCTGTTTTAGGGTCAGTTTAATTTTGTAGAAGTCATTATCAAACCACTGGATTACGAATGTAACCTCGTTTCCCTGCAGTGTCGAAAAGGTGAGTTAATTGCTGTCGTTTTTGCTGCTCATCATTATCCACGTGCTTTATTTTATTCCATCTTTGGTCTCTTTTTCAGATCTCGAGGGCTTGGTTGATACCACAGTTGCAAAGATTGTTTCAGACCGCAACCTTCCCCTCTTAGTTCGACAGATGGCTCTGCATGCAAATGTGAGTCCAAACCATATTTCTACAGACCAAATGTAAAAAAGTTTAACAGATATTTTTTCCACAAGTTTCACCCAGAAACTTTAATGTATTTCGTTAGCTTTTTGTTTGTGATAGACCAACTCAAATTAGTATCATAATTGTAAGTAGAAGGAAAATAATGCACGGTTTTCAAAATTATTTACAACCAAAAGTCTTGAAAGTGTGGCATGCATTTGTATTCAGCCACAAGTCTTTTGAGGATTGTCCCCAGCTTTGCACATATAGACATTGAAATTTTTAATCATTCTACTTTGCAAAATAGCTCTAGCTAAGTCATCTTATCACAGATTCTCAGCTGTGTTTTGGATTTTGGACAATTAACATTAAAATGCTTTATTCTAGACCATTCCACTGTTGCTCTCTCTCTGTGTTTTTGGTCATTTTTCCTGTTGGAGATTGAACCTCTGTCACAGTCTCAAATGTTCAACTCTGACATTCCCTCCTGAAGAAGTGTGTCCCACAGCATAATGGTGCCGCCACCATGATTCACCAAAGGGATTTCATGTTTGTGGTGCAGCGCAGATTTGTCTTGATGAGTCTGCAGTTGTGCCATATCCCTTCCATGTTGGGCTGATTGATTTAAGTGCTTCAGTTCAAAGGCTGGGATATAATTTTATAACCTAACTCTGATTTAAGCTTCACAACATTCTCCCTCACATGCATCTGTGTTCACCTTGGTCTTCATAGTGCTGTTTGTTCTCCAACAAACCTCTGAGGCCTTCACAGATCATCTGGATTCATATTGAAATTAAATTCCACACAGACTAACTCTGTTTAATAATTAGGTGAAGTTTGAAGGCATTAGATTAGGAGATTAAATATTTATCCATTGCACACTTTCTAGGAATCTATCCATAAAATAATTCAAAGCCACATTTTCTTTTCCTTTTTACAATTTTGTGCTACTTTCTGATGGTTTATCATATAAAATCCCAATAAAATAAATGGAGGGTTGTAAAGTTGACATTAGAAAATGGGAAATACTTTCAGAGGGTAAAGAATTATGATTTTAATTATTCTTATTATTTTTCCTGTGTTTAGATGGCTTCTTTGGTGCATCAGTACAGAGCTAATCCCTCAGATGCTTATGCTTCCAAGTGGCTTGCGAGATTACGACACATAAAGAGGATCAGGACCAGAGTAAGTTTGAAAACTCGAGAACTAAAAGGTTCTCCCTCACCAACATGTCTTTCACTTATGTTTACCGATCTCAGTCTAAACCATCTTTTTCAACTCTGCACTGTGTCTCAGGCTCAAGAAGACATCCAGTCACGTTCGACTCCTGGAATCTCGCTGACCCAAGGGCACACTCAGCCCAGTAAGGGATTTCAACAATCAGCTCCAAATCCAGAGGCCTCCGGGCAAAGAAAGAGACTTGTGTCCACTGTTGACGATTTTACAGACTTTGTTTGATTTTGTTTGCAGGTTGATTTTGTTTGGCAGACAAAACACACACAGTCTCTCTCTCTCACACCCCCACACACACACACGCAGCCACAGTTTGGTTGTGTTTGTGTGACAACTACTGTACGAATTAAAAGTGATCATTTAAAAAAATCTGAAATGTGGTATTCCTTATTGTTTTTGTTGCATGAGGAAACAAAACCTATTTGTACTAAAAATGTTTTCGGTATGCTTTTGCATTAACAATATTTTATTTTGGTTCATTGCTTTTTGCCTCTCCAACAGCTTTGTCTTTCAGTGCCCTCATAAGGCTGTGGTGATAACAGAGGTAGTTATAAGATTTTTACCACGAGTCCGAAGACGGTACGTTATTAAATTGATGGCCAAATACTTGAGATTCTCAGATCTAGTTTTTTGGGTGGCTCTGATCTGATCCTGACATTTCTATTTCAGGATCTTCTGATAAAGATGGTTTCTGAGCAGGAATGCTTGTTAAACATTTAGTGTTATTTCTAGATGAAAGCTGGTCATTTCACCCCCTCTTCTTTTTGTACCGCTTGTAGTTTTGATCATTTGGAGCCGTCTGCTGCAGGAGGTTTCACACTAACATCCTTGGGGATGTTTTGTACATACAAGAAAATTTGGTTTTATGACGACTAAATATTATGTACCTATAGAAAGTTGTTTTGAGGTTTCATCAGAAGAGTAAGCTGACCCAAACGTGGATCAGAACCAAAATACATGAAAATAATTGTCTAATACAAAGTTTTCAGAAAATTATCCAAAATAAATTTAAATATCTTGATTAATTTTTACACACAATTCAAAAAAGTACTTGATGACCCCCTCCCAAAAAAACAAAAGAAAAGATATGCAATAGTTTAATCACACTAGCACAAAATAGTTTTACAGATGGGGAAATGGAAGTTGAGAAAAAATGGTTAAATTAACAGCTGGATTAGCCACAAGGGCAGTGATGTGTATCCTGCTGCTGTTTTTTGCCCATTACTTTGGTGGTGTTTAAATATAAGATGGCTCATCAAGTAGTGTGTCAGAATGAGCCTTTTATGGGTGAATTGTGGCAACTGCACAGCCAAAGCTGAACTACAGACTGAATGAGGGGTGTGGAGAGGTCTATGGCAGGAAGGAACTTCAAAACTTAAGTTTGTTTTTTTATTTTTTGTTTTTTGTTTTTTTTTTAAATGAGGATTATCAGCTCTGGCTTTTTAAAGCACTAAAATATTGGTAAAATGAGCTACATCTTGCACCATACACATTTGGTGATAACATAATGAGCTATTTTGCTGTGAGAGTGCATTAATGATTTTTTTTTTTTTTTTTTCTTAGCAACTTTTGTTTGCACTTAGCGTCGTTAGCACAGCTAGCATCATCAATAGTCTCCAGGGTCTACCTTTTGTCATTTTTCCTGTCTTTTGGTTTTTCTTTTTTTTAGCAGTCTGCCAACATTTTCAAAACTATTATTTCAAGATTGAAAGCTCTAAAGAATAAACTAACTTTTTGTAACCCATTTAGCAGGATTCCTACACCTTTTCCATCTGAATTATTTTCTATAAATCATAAAACATGACACCATCCAGCACTACAGTGAAGTGCAGTCATTCTGTTATCTTTGGGCAAGTTAAAACACCTCTACTGTAAATTGTATTACAGATTTGCAAAATCTGGACTGAAATATATTACAAACAATGTTTAGTTTGTAAAAGTTAATGATGGAATTTTCAGAGTTTTAACTCCTAAATCAGACCCAGTTTTAAAACCACAAGTTCAGTCTAAAACTGAATGTCTAGAAAAATCAGCAAAATGGGCTTCTCAAAACATCCTAATGAGGGTTTATCTGTTGGTTATCTCACTGAGTTAGGGCCCTATAAAATCCGTGTGTTTTATTTTAAGTCAGGTTTTTTTCCAAACTACATTTATTTTTTTCAGTTTTTCAAAGAAAAGTAGGTGCATCCTGAATTATAGAACTAGGAAACAGAAACAAACAGATATATTTTAAGTTTTGTGTCTGGACATTTTATTTTGCATGAGGAAAAGTGTCTCTTTGGGTTTTTGATCACAACCCTTAATAATATGCAAAACATTTAAAAACATAATCCAGCCAACATAATCCACTAAAATATCTCCAAAGAAGGCCATTGGAATGCTATGACACATTTGAAACACATTTTTCTTTCTCTCTCAGTGCACCAACAAAAATTAGGCTATAAATATGTGTTTACATGACTATCTAAAAACAGCTGTATAAAATATTTTAATAAGAATTTAATTTAATAGCCCCATTTAATTTAGATATTCATCAAATGACAGAATTATAATGCAATTTTACTATTTTGTTACTATAATGGTTATAATAAAAATAATCATAGAAATGATAAACAGCTGAATAAAATACTTTAATACAGACAATAGTTTATATATAGTTCTCAGATTCCTGTGTATATTTTGGATGTAGGGCTCCATCTTAAGAGTAAAATAGGACGGGACCACGGTGTCCGCATTGATGACCTCTTGCTGTGATCCCATCCTGATACCAATTGGGTCATTTGGCTGCCATATTTACAAACTCCCAACTAATAATTAAACTTCGCTCTGACTCCTGGAAGTTAATTAAGGAACCGTTTTCAGTCAGCATTAACCTTTATTTTGCCCCAAAAACCCCAACCATTTACACTGTGCAGAGTTTAGCTGTCAAACACTTTATTCGACTTTGTCAAGTGCAAAAGCATGAGAGGTGCTACAACTGCATTAATACAAGGGGGGAAAGCGCAGAAAAATGCTTCTAAATTCACTTTCAAATCACAAAGCTTTATACAACAGACTGTGAGAAGATGCACAGTTTAGCTTTGGCACCATGCTCTTGCACACTACTATCCTCCTTTACACTGAAGCCAACACAATGCAGTACCGCTACTTCATCATTTATAAAACAAGTACCAGTATGGGAATTTATTTTAATAACTAGATACATTTACTTGGATTTGGGTCCAGCTGTGACAGAAAGAAAGAGAATGGGTTCCCTGAGATTTGCCCACTGGACACAGGAAGTGCGCGTGTTGATACGTCAAAGTTATAAGAAATCAAAGAGCTGGCAAACATACGAACAAATGCAAGCAACTGCTTCAACAACATGGACATACAGAAATGTCCCTTTAACGTAAATGTACTCATAACCTGACACACGATTAATTAAATATGGTGTTCAACATCATCCCCATTAAAGAGTAAAGTGCAAGTACAAAAATTAATGAATGTATGACTAGATAAAATCAAAATGCATAGATGATTTAAAAGCTTTGGCAGCGCTTCTGGTTAAGTAATTAAGTACAGTATGAGTGAAGCTTTCTGTTTTTGGTATAGATACCAAGCTTATTACTTTATGCCACATCGCATTTAAAATAACCTACAACAAAAAGTGCTTTAAATTCGATTCCATTTTAAACACAACAACAAACACTTAGGAAATATAAAAAGAATGGGAGTCAGTATAGCTTTATAATTGGTGAACTTCTGTCATGTTAAGGTGAAACCAACCATATACCCTCCTTTGTCCCTTATTCTGTTGGCACTTACTGCAACTCTCCTTCAGAAATCTGTTGCTTTTTCTGGTTCCCATCTCCCTTCTTTCACATGAACAGTGCTGGTCATATTTATTTGCATCTCTGGGTGAAAATGTGTAAAAAGCCTTCCAATAAATCATCTATTATTGCCATATGTAGACAATTTATACTACTTTAAGATTATGTGAATTGAATTATTCATTGTGCTTGTGTTATTACGTTAAATAAATGTACAACTGCTCTTCGAATGATTTTGAATTCCTGAATATAACTGGTGATATTTTTTATGTTTTAATGTATTTTAAAGTGCTACTTTTGTGGTATGAGCACTTAAGAGGATTTTCTGAGAATTTGTGCGAAAACATATCTCATATTTTTAATATTCAGTTTGGGGAAGTCAGTAAAGGGTTAATATGACAGTGGTCCAATCAATTTGTGTCAACTTATGATAGGAGTCACGTCTCCTTGACAAGAACTTTCAGAAGGAAGAGACACTTATGGAGTTCAGTGTGAAACATTAGTGTCAGCTAAGCCAGATGTGCCACCTTCAGGGCTCAAAAGGATCACCTGGGCCCAGTTAGACTGTTTTATGTGCCTTTATAGCTTGACTGGAGATGTTTTTTGTGCTAGCTCCTAAGAGACCGTGTTGCGAACATCCAGTGGCTACTCCCAGCTAGCAAACCCTTTCTTAAAACTGTCATCATTCTGATAATCCCTCTACACATACAACTATGTTCACAGAACTCTATCACGTCCCTCTCCTTCCTTATAGAAACCCAGGCAGGTTCTCAGACCTATGGGCCGAAGTGTCTTTGACACAGGGATAAGAAGCAGGCCCCTTTTTTCTCCGCCTGCTTGCTGAGAGACCCAGAGAGCGAGTAATTGGCGTTTCCAGTCAAGACCACAAGGTTGGCATGATTCTGCATGACTCTGCCGATGTTAAACAGGATAAGAACGGATATGAAATAGCAAACCTGAAACCCTTTTTACTCGTTTCTGTTACAGCTGACAGTAATTGCATTAAGTTTAGAACTTGTTTGAACCAATGTTTCACTGGAGTCTAATGAAGTCTAGATAACTAATACAACAGAATCAGTTAAATAAGAGTGCGGAAGTTTAATTTATTATTTCATCTGTGGTGCTTTCATTATTTTCAGTAGAAATAGTTTGTTCTTTATGTTAGTCTTTCAGTTTGTTACTTTGGTTCCAAAAATAGTTGTGTTTTTACAAATCATTCATTTTGTACATATATTTTCCTCACTGAATCAATGCTCTCAAATTAAAGTTTGGGATTTTCAAAATTTTTAGAGTGATGTTCCCACTCTGCTGTGATAAAACATAAATAAAACTAAGACTTTTACACATCTTTACCAGTAGACATGGCCGGCACTGTATCAGCACACCTCAAGAAGTGGCTGCTGATATCTTAACAGCATCACATGTGCACGTCTCTCCTCGTACCTCGACAGGCCGGTGCATACAACACGTTTCCATCTACTGATATGTAACTACAGTGTTATATACATGTTTATACAATGTGCGTTCCTGCAGGAAACTTTGGTTCCAGGATACATGGCTTGAACCGGCACCCGTGGTGTCCAAAATTTTGACATTTAACAAACTAAAGACAGACAACATTGAGCGAGGAATCAAATATACAGAAAAGTGTGGCTGTATAGTCTGCTGTCAGCTCTTTGAGTCCTCTGGTGAGCACGTTTCTGTGCTCCTGTCACAGCGCCATCAGACCGCCAGGATCACATGACGACGGGGAAGGGAGGCAGGGGTTTTGAAGAACTAAACCCACAAGTATCTCTTGGTCTCACTGTTTAATCGGTCATCTTAGTTAGCATCTGGTGACCTGCACCATGTTTTAGTGTGAGCCAAAGCCTGATTCTTCTTCTGATTGTCCTGAATTTTTCCAAACAATCGGCTCTATTATTCCGTCTTTACGCTACTTTCTCATCTTTTTCCAATCCCGCGGTTTCTCTTTTCTCTCCCAGGGTTTAAAGAGGTACATCTGAGGACAAGACCAGCTGTCCTCATTCTCCTCTCGTCCTTAACCCAACGTTTTCCTTCTATGTTCTCTAGCTCCCCATTTCTCTTCTAGTTGCTATTCACTTCTAAGGGTTTGGGGACATCCTACTAAGTGGGGTGCACCTTGTTTTTCAGGGGTGGGGGTTTCCGTTTCCTCTTCCGTGTGGGGATGGTGGTAGTGTGAGCCGGGTGGTTGAACAGACTTGAGGAGGGGAGGGTCTCTCTGTCCGTCTGAGGATCCCGGTCTCGGGTATTAATGGGCGTGGGGCCGCGGGTAGTTGGCAGGGAAGGAGTGGGTGCTCGGGGGTATGAGGGAGCAGAGGGTGTTCTGGAGGGTGGGTTGTGGAGAGAGGAAGTGCTTGTTGAGGTGGCGTCAGTGGTGGGTTTATCTGTGACTGATGTAGGAGAAGGTGCACTGACTGATGATTTGACTGATGATTGTGAGATGTGAGGCTGTGTGGAGGCTGATGCGGGTCTGGGCTTTGAAAAGGGAATAGACGTGGCAGTCTTTTTGGTAGCAGATTCTTTCCGAAGTTCACTTTTTTCTGTCTTTTTCTCCTTTCTGCCTCTGGCGTGCTTTTCTTTTCCAGTCTTTCGTTCTTTCACATCTTTGTCCTCCCCTTTCCCTCTCTGTTTACTCTCACTTCTCCCTTCATGACCTTCTTCTCCTCTTTCTCTCCAATTGCGCCGCCTTTTCCTCTGAGCTCGTTCCAACCTGCACTCAATGTGGTAAACATCCTCCGTCGCCATGTTGACTCGGTCAAGCTGTTGCAGGAGAGCGTCCAGGGTCGGGAGCAGCCTCCTTAGAGAAGCCTCTGTCTCTGCCCTCTCCCTCCAGCTTGTCCCCCCTACCACAACTCCTGGGCCAAGCCCCAGACCCAGACCCAAACCCAGACCCAGCCCGAGACTGATCCCGGGTGCTTCTGTCAGGCTGCAGGGGCTCGAGGAGGCTGGACGCCACGAGGCCTCTGAGCCGGCATCAATGCTGTCCGGGGTGGGTGGGGAGTCTGGACTGTCCAACGGGGGCAAACACAGGGACTTACAGTCACTGGTGGAGGATGAGCGGGATGGAGGGAGCTCCATGCCTTCAAAACGGACTTTGTGACGAAACTGTGAGGGAAAGAAGGAATCGTCAGACTGAGTATTTGTGGAGCTTCCTAAATATTACAGGTTCTGGTTCATGCATTTTTTCCCTACAAAACTCTGACCAAATAAAGCAAATGGAAATGAATAAAAACATAAATTAGACACAATCCTGAATTTTTTTATGATTTGGAAAACTAATTGTTGAAATACTTATCATTTTTACCCTTACCCCGACCAGATAAGGAGAGTGATGTCATAGAGGTAAGCATACAGACCGATTCAATAAATTAGAATATTATTGAAAAGTCCTTTTATCTCAGGAACTTTATCACTAAGTGAAACACTTTACTTAGCTTAACTACACACAGACTGGTGTTTTCCAGGCTTTATTTCTGTTAATTCTGATGATTTTCTGCTTAGTTAATGAAAACATGACTTAAAATTAGAAAATTACATCAGAACAATAAAAAAAAAAAACAACATTTTATAACACAGACATGTAGGTTTAATAAAAAGTATGCTCAATACCATCTTAAAGATTATTTTCAAAATTTACTTTTCATCAGATAAATGTGCCTCTTCAGAAAGCATATTCTAATTTACTGAATGTGACTGTATACTTTGCAAGTGCAAGGTTAGGTGTGTAGGATTTCTGAGTATTTTCTTGAACATCAACTGAAACTCTTTCCTTTTTTATACAAAAAATGCTAGATTGCTGTGCTATCATACATAATTTCCCAAATATGTCAATCTAAATGATGTGCTAAAAAACATAAAAAATAAATAACACTAATAAATTATTTGACCTATTAGTGTGCACAGGCCTTGCAGACTGCAGTGTGTCCTGGTCAGAAACTGACCAAAATCTCATAGATGTAAAACAAGAGGATCACCTCTTTGGTCCTGCTGAGTCCCATCCACATTTTGAGCCGTCTGACAAACAGCTCCACCATCTCGTAGTCTTGGAGATCCACGGCAGGGCGGTACAGCTCTGCTCGGGCACGCCGGTAGTTCCTCAGCAGCACAGAGATGATCAACCACAGGAAAACCAGCCGGAGGACGGCAAAAGTCACATGGAACATCAAGGAGGAGACGGTGTTTGAGGGACCGGTCATGGTCGACGCAGGGAGCCACGATGAAAGGCCTCTCCCACCAGCTCCCAATAAAGACAGACAGGCAGAGCTCACACTGCCGTAACCATCCAGCACAGAGTGGAAGAGCTGCAGGGGAAAATCAAGGGAGGAGAGAAACTTTTTAAAATCAGCTCAATCCCAAGAAACTGATATTTAATAATGATGACTTGATGAACAGTTTCCCATTGTTGTGGTAGTTTTATTTTAATCTAAATACACAGAATGTCAGCAAAACAGTCTGAAATAAATGTTACATAAAAGTTAAAAACTGCATCTTATGCATCTGAAGATCACAATGCTGACGCAGCAAAGGACAACAAACATGGGGAATATCTGACCAGGTGTCCTGTGTGGGAGTAAGCCAGGAGCAACAACAGCAGAGCCGACGCTATCCCCAGGAGCTCCCAGGCTGAGCGCCGCAGAGCTCTGCCGAACACCGCCCACTCACGGAGAAAACGCAACTGGTGCGACGCCTGAGTGACCAAGAGGGGAGGACACGTGATTCAACAAATATAAACAATGAGAAAATCACTTTAGTTGTAGTGACATCTAAATGCAATACTGTATTTTAAAATTTCCCTCACTGGAGCAATTCCAGTGTTCACCAATACTAGTTAGACAGAACTGACATAATGTCATCCACATTTATTGGCACCCTGGCAAAGATGTGCAGAAAGGCTTAAAATAGTTTTATATTTACTGTAGTAGCATAATCTCACACGAAGCAAGAAAAACCCAACTTTTTACTGAAGTAGATTTATTCAGTGGGGGAAAATATTCACTATTAAAAACAGTTTTTAACCAAAATAATGGTGCCAGGCTTATTGGCAAAGCTGTGTGATTTTTGTGAAACCTTCACCTGCCGATATGAACATTAGTCAGTTCCAGTTTCTCTGGAAGAGCTTCAATTACCAGCATTGTAATAACTGTATTAGCCTTTCTGCCATGTTGCAGTCAGTAATTATTAATATTTGGAGCAGAGAGGACGTCAAACAGTTTCTGAGAGAGATGAGTTACTGGAAAACAGGGCTCAAAGAAGAAATTACATTTTAAACTTCTGTTCCTTTGTTAGCAAAAGCACGATCAGCATTTCTAATTGCAAACAAAAGTCTCTGTCTGTATAAATCCTAACTTTCCAAAAGCTTTTCAACATTTCCAAATCCACCATGATCCATGACAGAAGCTGAAAGCTGAAAAAGTTTCAACAAAGCATTTTTTCTGCTATATGTTTAGCTTCCTGTTATCTGATCAAATTTCAATATTGTTAAAAAGTGTCAAACAGGTGCTTCAAACAGGTCTGGACAAGTCATGGAAAATACGTTTTCCATTTAAATTTCTTCTTGCATACCTGTGCCAAATCTGACGTACTGAAAAATGCTAACTTTGAATCTTCTTCCCACAGTAACAACTCGCTCACTGAAGAGTGTTTTTGTGACTGGAACCTGACAGGACTCAGGTTTGGTGCGTTCACTGACAGTAAATTGATTGATTTTTTTTTTTTTGCTGTTGTTTGTTTATGACTAATTGTTCACAGGTTAGCTCTTCCAGCCTGATTTCTCTGTGTATCTAGTAAAAAAAATAAATAATAAAAAAAAAATTAAAAAAAATCAAATCTCACTGAGAACTATAGTGTTTTCAGTGAGAAGTTGTGTTACTGCAATAAAGGATTGATTTATTTTCTGAATTCTTACACAACTGTACAGAGGAAGCCAATCAGTGTTGAAGTCGCTATAAATGCTTTTATTTATTCCATTTTCCCCAAAAGTTTGCAGAACGTTTTTTTCTCTTCTCTGCATGTCAGTGTGTGATAGTAAAATTACTGATAATTTTAAATAGCCAAACCTCATGACTGTAAACCCAAGAGTTTCATGAAAATTTTTTCATTTTTTTCTACTTTACCTTTAGCACCAGAATGAACAGCAGCGTGGCAGACATGACAGTGTACAGCTGACTCTGCCTGGCCAGCGGGTAGAAGTCTGTGAAGGCATCCCGGGGTTGCTTCAGGAACAACATCCACTGCTGTTTGGCCATGACGGAGCGGCTCAGGTGTAGCCCGCATACAGATGCTGCCAGACACAGCTTACATATACCCAGCACTCTCCACAATGACAACAGGTACCTGTAGCCCTCTCTGAGGAACCCCAGGTTCCCTCGCACCAGGAAATACAAGATCAGGGAGAGGAGGACCATCTGGAAACCACAGATAACCACAGAGCTTAGAGGAAAGGAGAAAAGGTTTCAGCTACATCTTAGGTTTCATTGGTGTGTGAGATGACTTTACTGTGAGAAGAAGCTGAAGGTCCAGGCCTGTGATTGGCCACAGAGTGAGGACACTGAGCTCTAGGCTGGACTGAGCACGCTCGGAAACTGGGAACTCAAACAGAAACCTGAAAACAGCCAGCAGGTTTGTGTTGATGTTGTAGAGGGAGAACTCCACACACATGGCTCGAGTCCTGCAAACACACAAACTCATCAAACTGACATCTTCATCGTGTTTCACTTACCTTTTTTTAAAAAATGTGTTTGTGACAAAAGTTTTATTACAGAAGAAATTTTTAAAAATTAGGTTGGCTTAAGTAACATTTATCATCACGAATTGTGCCTTTCTCCAATTGTGAATATTAGTGACCTCAAACCAAAGTTGTCCTTAACTTGTTTATGTCATCAGTTATCATTTGCAGAAGCCGCTGTTGAAAATAAACCTGTGTTCTTTATAATTTATTTAATGTCACTTTCTTTTATCATAATGACTCCAAACTAGGGGGAAACTTAACTTCAATCACAATAAAACTCTAAAGCCATGAGCTGGATCAGGGACTTCAGAGCAGCGTGTTTAGTAAAATCAATAAAAGGGAAAAAATAAAACTATATCAATCTGTTTAGTAATTACGTTACCTAAACTAAACATGCGCTGTATTTAAAAAAGTATTCACACCCCTTGAACATTTTTCCTGGGAATAAAAAATCTGTTTGAGGCTGCAGGAGACCTTAAGACTGTGTCAGAAGTTCATCTTCCAGCAGGAAAACAACTCTAAATATACTAAGAGCTACAATGAATTTTTAAAAATAAAATTATGAGTTTGATTCATCCACTCTGGCTGAGCTTGAACTATTTTGCAAAGAGAAACTGGACAAGATTTTAGTATGTAGACATATGCAAAGCTGGAAGAGACCAACCACAAGAGAGTCCTAGGTATATTTTCAGCAAAAGTATTGATTCACTGGAGCCAAATGTAAATTCACACCATACTTATCCCATTTTTATTTGTAAGTTCGGTCTACCTCATAAAATCCCAATGAAACATGTCGCAGTTTTCAGTTGCAGCATGACAAAATGAGAAAAGGTTCAAGAAGTATGAGCACTTTTGCCAGATATTCTACATATTTATGCAGAGGTGGACATGTTTCTTTATTTGAAACCAACTCTCCAGGTTTTCCGACAGTCATGAGGCTTCATGGTCATTACCTATGGTCAATCCAGTGCAGCTGCTGCAGCTGCTGCAGGGAGGAAGAGGCCTCCTGCAGGCTTCTATTAAAATGGTGAACCACATTTCTGCTGTCAGACTCCTCCATCTGAGACCTTGGGAAGTAAGTGAAAGAACACACCAAACATTGTAAAAAAAAAAAAAATAAAAAAAAATAAAAAAGTGATGCATAACATTTTTTCCCTCATATGTTTGAAATAAATTATTGACATCCAAACTGTTCAAAGCTGATAAGATTCAGTCAAGTTCTCAATGTTTTTCTTACCAATCTGTATGGTTTGCACCAGTGACTGAGGAACTCTCTGTGGCTCTAGTCAGGGATGTAACAAAGTGAGGTGATCGTTCTCTTGGTCTGAAACCAGCTGCAGCTGGAAAAGAATGTGAAATTTCAGCATGATCATCTGATTATCATCTTTTATTTTCATTGGTTTTACCGAAGGCCATTTAACTGTTGTTCTCGTTATTGAATAAGAAAAAACACTCTTGTAATTCAAAATATCTTTTTGGGTAGATAAACAGTCAAACAGTTATAGAGAGAGGCTGGATAGACACAGACACTTATTGGGATCCTTGGTAAAATAGTGCAAAAGGCCTCCAAATAAATTAATCTTCAATTGCAGAAGCATAAAACCAGTCTGAAAAAAGCAAAAATGTTTAGACAATATTGTTTTTAATAACATCATTGGTGCTACCATGATTGGTACCCCTTCTGTTTACTGCATGACCTTGTTTTGCCAACAGCATAGTACTTAGTCTTCTCCTGTAACATTTCGCAATGTTGGAACATAGAGAGAGATCTTTGACCAGTCCTCTTTGCACATTCTCTATAGATTGTCCTTTTTTTTACCCTTTTTTTTCTCTTCACTTCATCCCAGAGGTTTTCAACTGGATACAAGTCTGTGAAACTGAGTTGGCCAAGGAAGAAAGCTGGATTTGTGTCAAAATATGTGACAAAAGCAGATGCTTTTACTTAAAGTTCCAGTAGAGTTCAACAGGCATTTCCAGATTATACCTCAAAACAAGCAGTTGACATGTGGAAACTGTCAAATGGATGTCATGAAGACTTGGTTATCCAAAGATCCCACTCTGCAATTCTCTGACAGCAAGCTTCAGAGATCTTTCCTTTTACTGTGTCTGATAGCAGTGTAAGTGCTGGTTCTTGTACAGCATTCTTTGTCTCAGTTACAGCTGTTTTAAAACTTTGTGTGTGTGTGGACAAGTTTAGACCAATTTACAGTAGCTATTTCATGATTTATGATTAATACACATCCACTTTATTTGGATGCCATGTTCTCCTTTTTTTCCATTTTGAAAAGCAACTGAGAGAAACAGGCCTCTGACTCATGTCATATTTCTAAATGAAAAACTGATTCAATCACATTTATTGTATCTTAGCTATTAGTGGTGCCAGTAACCATGGTACTTACAAACTATTATTTCCTAACATTGAATGTACTTAGATTCAAGGTTAGATTTCTCCCAAAGCTTTCACTACGAGATGCTGCTGGCGGAATAAAAATGAATTTAATTTTAGGCTTGCTACACATTTCAAACAGGAATTTCAGTGAGTACGGAGTGTGCTGTAGCAGTGATCAGTCATGATATTTACAGCCTCTTTATGCTATTAAGCAAATAATAATAAGCAAAGCATCTCTACAAACAAAATACTGTCACTGAGGAGCCCTGACTCATTGGCAAGGACTGAGTTAAAGGTCAAAGTTCACGATAAGGTTAACTCACCTTGTATGTCACGAGTTTGTTGGAGCCTCAGAGAGCCGAGCAGCAGGCTTCCTGTGTCTCTCAGGAGTAAAGACTCATCCAGCAGCCGAGGCAGCAAGGATCCATTAAGCCAGGTCAAAACATCGTCTCGTCTTCAAGGCAAATAAACATAGTCGTCATCCACACAAATCGCAAACATACAAAAGAGAAGCTTGAGTGGACAGGGAAAAAGGACTCAATATTTAATTAGTTCTGAGCTCAAGAAAATTTGCTGAAGAACTTTTTTTCTTTTTGATAAATCGTGCTCTTTTTTCCGTTCATATCAAGGTAATAAAAAAGGTCTCAGAAAAACAAATTACTTTTCACACTTTCTATGGCAAAGCAGACCGACCAAATGGACTGAAAAATCACAGCAGATTACATTTTAAAATCATGATTCTATTAAATCAGTACCTCCTGATAGTGTGGTACTCAGGAGTGTGCAGGGCTTGTTGCAGCTGAATCCGCAGTCTCAAGCTGTGTGTGTCTTTAGCCGAGTCAGAGTAGTTGAGAAGCAAAACGACCAATAGGAAAAGCATGTAAACTAGAAAATTCTGCAAAACCAGAAACAAAGTTTCTGCTGTTAGTCAACAAAGCAAAGATTTTAACGCCACCAGCACAGCGTCTCTGTTTCTCACAGACCTTCAGCATCGTGTGCAGCATGTGGACCTTGCGGGCCTGGTGTCGGGCCTGAGACAGAGCGAAGCCCTGCGGCGGTCTCACCCTGGTGACCCGCTGGACCACTCGCTCCTCTCGTGGGAAGTCCACCAGCACGTCGCTGTCCTCTGGACGCAGGCGACGCACACACACAGCGAAGTAAACTGCCTCACATAGCACCTAGGAGAAGGGGGCAGCTGTTAGGCTTGTAAACACTGGACTTGCACCAAATAGATGCTTGATTCAGACTGACTCAGATAAACAGCAGGGAAAACTGAAAAACCTTACTGGAGATTTTAAAATCTTAAAATAAACACAGACTGGAGGGAATCCAGCCAAAGCAAACACCATTTAAGTGCAGAAAATGTAAAGAGAAGTAATTTAAACTGATGAATGTGCAAATTGGGATGAATTTAGAAATGAGTCTGACTGTAAATTGTGTACTAACATCACTAAGAATAAGAATTTGGGTGTGTCTACCTTAATTGGCTCCAGCAACAGACAGGAGCACAAGAAACTGGTGAAGCAGGAGATTAACCACATCATGGCCACTTTCTCACTGAATCCATAGCCCGCCCAAATGGAAACACAGCTGGCCAGAGCAATTCCTGCCCAGCTGCCCCACAATGCCGCTTGTCCACACCAGGGAGGGTACCGTCGGGGACGACACACATCAGTCACAACTGGAGCCAGGGAAAAAGGAATCATTGGTTAGAACACATTGAAAAACCTGAAAAAGTACACTGCCTTGAGAAAATGCTCACAATTTGAACTTTTAGATATTCTGTCATGCTTCAAAAGCAAACCTTAAAGTATTTATTATGATTTTATATCATAGTAGTACATAACTATGTGGATTCTTTTCTTCAGCTGGGATATGGAAGCTGGTCAGACATGATGGAATACTAAAAGAAAACCTGTTGGACACTTTGAAAGATTTCAGACTGTGGTGGAGGTTCACCTTCAGCAAGACAACAATCGTAAACATGCAGCAGAATGGTTTAGAGCAAACCGCACTGATGTGTTAGAATGGTCTAGTCAAAGTACAGACCTAAATTCAACTGAAAATTGATGTTGACATTGTAATTATTCAGGTAGACACTGATAATAATATAATACTCAGCAAATCAGAGTTTTCCCTTGAAAGCTGTTATTTCTTTTGAATGGATCTTGTAGAAAAGTAATGAATATGGTAAACACTACATTTTGTGGTGCTCGAGATAGCCAGTTTGACACATGGCAACACAGAGACACCCAGAACAAACATGCACACACATTTGTATTTCTGTCCATATTAGGACTTTGTATTAACTTCCATTTATTTTAGTAACTACATTTATGCCTAACCCTCATCCTTACCCTAAACCTAACAGTTACCATTACTGTGAAAGAACCAACACATGCACGAGGAGAACATGTCCACTCCATGCAGCAATATCTCAGGCTGGGATTCTAAACCAGTACCTGTCTTGCTGGAAGGCTGCAGTGCTACCAACTTCCCCAGCATGAAACCCCAGAAACAGAGATGCAGTTTGAAAATAATTGATTCATGTGGGGAAAAAAAAAGTTTCTGTGACCTTTAAAGTCCAACTCTGAAGATTACCAAATCACATTGACTCAGCTTGGCCTTTAAGAAGTAATATAATTAGTTGCAGAGAGACTTTCTTGTCCTTCTAAGCAATGTAAAGTTGACCAAACTCATCTGAGGATCTCAGTAACAAGGAAAATAAACTTATTGACTATTAACTGCTTTCTGTTGAAATTAAAACCAAGGACAGAAACCCATTCTAATGTGCTAATAGATACATACCATCAAGAGGATGTTTATTCCTAATATTTCTCAAATTTTTGAATGCTTAAAGATGATATAAAGACCAAAAAACATAAAGGTTTTTTAAGATAAGATCATAGGAACAATGTCCCACTTTTGCTAACAGTAGTTCTTAAAATTTTGATTTAACCAAACCAGCATGTAAATCCATTTGTATTATTTGCTTTATATTTAGTATCCAGTCAGTGCAATGCCTTGGAAAAATCTTCATACCCCTTGAACTTTTTCATGTTTTGTCACAACCACAAACTTAAATGTATTTTGTTAAGATTTTGTGTGATTGAGCAACACACATTAGGGCATAATTATGAAACAGCGTAAAGACGACACATGGTTTTAAATTTTTTTTTTACAATAAAAAAATCATGCACTACTGTAATTTGTTGTACTGAATTTTATTTAGACTTATCGGTGTTAAGGGGTGAACACAAATGCATGCCACAATTTTCTGATTTGAATTTAAAAATATTTTGAAACCACTGTAAAAATTTTGTCCATTTTTCAACTATGTACCACTTTGTGTTTATTCACACACACAAAATATGGAAAATTCAAGGTACTGTACACTGATTCAAAAAATAGTTATAATTTTACATAGATAAAGTGGGGTTTAAATAATACACATTTATATCCTTGTAAAACACACCTGTATTTGAGGTGAAAGCAGTTTTTGGTGGATCCCTCCTGATGGGTTCTAGAGTTAGAGGCTCACTCAGTTTCTGAAGGAGAATCACTTCTGTCTTGTCCCCAAAAATACTCGACCTAAAGTAGAAGTAATAGAAATACATCAAACACCAGCAAATTGATCCCATTTACTGAAATTTGTACTAAACAAGAGAAAAATAACTTACAGGTCGGCCATCTCACTCTCATCTGCCTGAGGAAAAAAGTTTTGCCCATCTTCCAGTATGTGTTTAATTAGCTCCTCATCTGCAAACAAACCAGCCCGAGGTCATTACTGTTACCTCAGAAGTGTTGATTCAACATTGCAACCTGCGAGCTGTTACCTGATGAGGTGAAATGTTTGTTGTGCGGATCAGATCCCTCATCCTCCTCAGGGTTCAGTGTCATATCATCCCCCAGGTACCTGCTCCCCTTCACCCTCTTCAGCCTGGGCATCCCCGCCCCATGTCTGGCCCCTCCCACCACCAATTCGTCACTTATCAGCTCTGGCCAGTCCCGGTCATCTGTGTCCTCCTCTGGCATGTCCCAGGTGTCCTCACTGAAAAGAACAGCAACAGATGTTTGCTACTTTAGAGAGCGACACTGAGTTTCTCTGAAATTCTTCAGAGCTTCTCTTCAATGAACAGTGACGATCAAACAGCCTTGAGAGAGTTGTGTGGTGACTGTAAAAAAAGGTTTTGTTAATCTCATAGTAAATGGAGGTCAGCATAAAAACATTGGTGAACAATGCAGTCAATTTTTTCTCAGAAAATGTTCATCTTTCTCTCTCATTTTCCTATAAATGTGTCTTCTCTCTAAAGCCCACTCCACTCACATAGTCTGAAAATAACCAGTAAAAACTAATTCACCTTTTGATAGATGGAGATGGCAGATCCACATTTGTTTCCTCTGAGTTGGTCTGTGAAACAGAGGCGTACAGATAGATTAATGGACCAATAAACAGTTTTTTCTTAAATAAACCCTTAAGTCTCAGATTAAACATCACCTCTCCATTGAAAAAGAGGAAAGAACTTCCTCCCATAGAGTTTTCCAGGAAGTCATCGATCTCAACCGACTCCTGATCCACTTGTGACGACACCTGCTCCACGGTCACAGACTGGAGACAAACCCAAACATATAAACTCTGAGCTTTCTATGTTGAAGCAGGGAACAGAATGTGGTCTGTACTAGGGTTATGGCACCTTGCTGCGGCTCATTCTGAATACTGTGAAGACTAGCAGGTAGAGAGGGTAGACAATCAGACAGGCCACCACACCAGCTGCTAACGTCTCTCCGTTCAGTGAGGAATACTGAGACACTGCCCTCTGGCTGCAGGACAAGATGACATTAAAAGGTGTAAATGTATTTCCACAAGTTGGAAATTTGTAAACAGCTCCTTCTACAAGTATATCAACCTTTATACTTTTCATATGTGCCTAATAGTGAAGTGAAGAGAAAATAATACATGGTTTTCTAAAAATAAAAATCTGGAAAGTGTGGCGCACATTTGTATCAAAGCCTCTTGAGTGTTACTTTTATGAAACAAAACATGTAGCATTTTGCATGTAGGCTAAAAAATTCAAATTTGGTCGCACCTGACCAGAGCTATTTCTTCCATGTATTTTGCTATACCCCTGACATGGCTTGTGGCAAACTGCACATGAGATTACTTATGGCTATCCTTCACCAATAGCTTTCTTCTTGTGACTCTTCTATGAAGGCCTTGTTGGATTTGTGGAGCGAACATCTAATAGTTGTTCTGTTGACATATTCTCCCACCTGAGCTGTGGATCTCTGCAGCTCATCCAGTATTACCATGGGTCTCCTGGCTGTTTCTCTGATTAATCCTCTCCTTGAGCAGCCTGTCATTTTAGGTGGACAGTCATGTCTTGTAGGTTTGTAGTTGTGCCATATTCTTTCCATTTTAAAAAGATGGATCAATCAGTGTCTCTGTGAGATGTTCAAAGCTGAGGATATTTTTTATAACCTAATTTTGCTTTAAGCTTCTCCATGACATGTCTGCTGTATTCCTTGATCTTCATAATGCTCACTAATGTTCTCACTAAAACCTCTGAGGCCTTCAAAGAACAGTTGGATTCATAATGAGTTTAAGTTACACACAACTGAACTCTGTTGACTAATAGGGTGACTGCTGAAGGTTGCACCGGATTTCATTTAGGCGTATTAGAGTAGAGTAATAGAGTTTTCAGATTTTGATTTGTTAAACACATATTGAAGGTATTTTCTTCCACTTAATTATTTTGTGTATTGATCCACAAAATCCCAGTAAAACACACTGAAGTTTGTGGTTGTAACAAAACAAAATGTGAAAATGTTTGCTGCATAGAACTAATAGGATGGAAATCCCACTCACCTGTATCTTTTGTCCACTACAATACTGTACCACAGGGTGTTTGCCAGCAGGATGAGCTGCAGCAACACAGCACAGCATGTGGCTCTTTGCAGGCGGGTAAAGGGACTGCGGGGGGGCCTCTCCCACAGAGACAGCCAAAGGTGACTCTCACACAGCGCCCTCTGCAGCTCAGACCTCAGCAGACGAGGCATCCTACGAAGCACAGCCTCCTCTGAGAGAACAGAAACAAATATGTTGTGAGCGGACTGGTAACACCAAGCAGCAATTTAGATATTTGATACTCACCCGTGGCCTCCACTTCAATCTCCACCCGTCCACCAGTTCTTTCATTGTCAACTGACAGCCACTCCTCAACCAGGAAGTAGTAGCTGCTTTCAGTCTGTAGGTCTTTGACCAACACGTACTGCGGCCTCCACGCTGGAGACAGGCCTGTGGAAACAGCAGCAAATAACGATTACAGCAGATTCATTACACAGGTTTTAATGACGGAGTATCTGTTACTGCTTAAACTGAAATCATCTTTTTCTTCACCTTTGTTGTCGTGCCAAATCCGGATCTTCCACACACTGCCCAGGCTGGTGTCCGTGGCGATATGAAAGATATCAAGAGCATTGCGCGTGAATGCTCCTTTGCTGTCAAGATGGCGGTGTTCGCTGCGGCTCTCACGTCCATACAGGCTGATTCCTACATGAGCCGTCGTACCTGTACGGACAAAAAGAGATAGACAAGAAGAAGATCTTACTAAAATAGTGCAATTTGTACAACCAAATGCAGGGCTCGTCAGAAGTTTGATGATTTATTAATGTAAGATTTGTGTGCACAATTAATTTATTGAGGCTTTTTCTCTAATCCACAAAGTCAAAATTATACATGAAACCTAAACTATAAAGATTAATTTCCCCACCATCCATTCATCATGCTTATCCTTACAGGGTTGTGAGGGGGGCTGGTGCCTATCTCTACCCTAACCCTACCCCTTCCCATGATGCCTTTCTGTAACTTCTGAACAGCACTGAAATCTATGGATAAAGTTTTATTTATGAATTGATTTAAACAACTGTTTTAGTAGGAATGATTTTCTGCCTTACCTGCCCCTCGGCTCCAGCCGGTTTTGACCTGGATCTCGTATTTGAAGCTCCCGTTCTGGCCACAGAGTGGAACCACACCTGCTCGGCGAAGATCCAGTTGATCCAACTTGTGCAGGATGGCTGCTGCCACAACGTAGCTTAGCAAGCCCAGCACACACATCAGCAGCACAATCAGGCTTGGTGCACCTGAACGCTCCTAAACAGACAGCAAGGTAATAGTTTGGGTTGCGTCTTTTAACACGTCTCTGAAAAGCAAGTGTTTTCGTGGTACTGACTGGCATTTTAAAGCTAACTGCGTTGGTTGGTACAAACAGGCCTGCGGCAAACGATGTGAGGTGTCTGGTGCGGCAGACCGCTCTGCTGAAGTTGGTCTCTGCCAGGGGGACCATCCCATCTGTTCTCCACTGCTTCTCGGCCTCACTGAAGTACTGACAAAGAGCGGCAAACACCCCAACCTCCAGGCGAACACGAGCAGGTTGAAAATCAGGGCTGCATGGTGTGGTTACATTGATGAAGTAATCCTGAGTGGTGTCGTAGGATCTGGTCAAAACAATACAAATGTATTGTATCAGAAAAGGTCAATAAATAATATCATGAATCAAAAAGTGATTAATATCTGGAGGTCGACTCTTGGCTGTTGCAAGCTGTCAAACGTAGGATACTATATTTCAAATGTCATGCAAGTCATGCATGCATGGATGTGTATTATTCAGCGACTTTGATGCTAAAGCTCGCAGAGAGTGGTGAGAATATTTTTTAATAATATTATTTTGTGTTACAACTAAATGTTTTCTTGATATCTGACAGCCCAAAAATCACAAAGATACCAGCCTGAAGTAATATGCTCTAAAGCAGCAATATTTTTGTTTCTGTCAGAGAAAATCCGGTCTTCATTAAAATGCACCACATCAAAGTTTCTCTTTTTTGTGGAAGAGTTAACAAACACCTAATTAAGATGAGTACAAACAAACTTATAAGTAAGAAACCCTCCCTGGTGGCTCAGAGACTCTTACTCTGGTGACAGGAAGAAGGTATACTTCTTGTGGTCCTGCCCTCTGGTCATACTGAGAGTAATCCGCTTTCTGTCCGTGCAGTTGAACTCGTTGGGTTGCTCGTGGGAATGGAGGTAGGCGGTTAGGAACGGCTCCTCCTCCACTTTTTCGACTTTGTTGCTCTTGTTTGCATCTGACAAGGAAAAAAATAAATACAATCAAAATACTGACATAAACATAAGGAAAATCTAATTGAATGCAACATTTGGACAGTATCAATAAACGTACTTTTCAGAAAAATACAATGCCAGTCCAGGTTGTTTTATTATACACAAAAGAGCTCAGGGAGGTCCATTTAACCCACTGGTATGTGCCAGTAAGAGCGAAGCATCTACATCAGAAGTGTCAAAACTTGTTACCATGTGGGCAAATAATTGTTGTGTATAAAGTTCTTGTGTGCAAACATTTTTTACAGTAAAAAATACAAAAATAATTTAGCTTGCTCAGCAATAAACACAACACACAATATTTTATGAAACAGACAAATGTCTATTTTCCTGGAAAAAAAACTTGCTTTATTTAGTCAAGTTTGTTGAAATAAGTTTTTTTTAATAATCAATCCATCCATCAATCAATCAATCAATCAATCAATCAACTTCATTTATCCCAAGAAAGGGCAATTCAGTTCGCAGCTCTCTGGTCGACATAAGATTTTTAAGTCACTGGATGTGTGTGATTCTACTTACTATGAAACTAAAATGAAAGCACAAAATGTAGAGAAATAAAAATGAATGAAACAAAAAAATAAAAAGAAATGATTTCTGCTTTTATATTCCAGCCAAATGTGCTCCTTCATTTGAATAAAATGGAGAATTAATGTGGTTTATAAAAGCTTCAATATGTTGATTTGTATGACAATGTATCTGCATTGTCAGTAGTTGCTCACCTTCTATAGATGTGAAGTTAAGCTGCACAAACAGGCCCGCCTGTCTGTTGCTGTTTCCTGCACTGACCCTGACCACCACCGAGTCGCAGCGGCTGACGTTTACCGCACTAGCTGAGGGGACTCCAGCAGCCCCAGGACCCTCAGCGCCTGCTTCCCCACTGCTGCTGCTGTTGTTAATAGCAACAGTGATAGCCATGCTGTCGTCGAGCCCAGAGATCGGGATGTGGGTGCCGTTTTCGGTGCGAAACTCCATGGACGCCACCTCGGTGGAGACGGCATAATTGGAGATGTAGTTGAAAGGGAAGGGATTGGACTCCACCTGGTGAAACAGATGATGGTGGAGAAGAATGAAAGCCAAGTGAAACTTCAAAAGAACACCACAATATAAAGAAGATCCTCTTCAGAAGTCAAACTGCAGTGCTAATGAGACACTCTGCCAGCATGCTGCCGAGCTCTCATTCTAAAGACACTGTTCACCTTGAACATAATTCAATAGTTTCCATCATTTGATGATATTACCTGAAACAGAAGCTGCAAGATGCTGTTTCCTACAGCAGCTCTGCCGAGACTTTGGTTGAAAGCTCGAGGGATGGAGAACCGCTGACATTCTGGAAGAAGAGGAGAGAATCAGTGGAATTTTTTTTAGACACAATGAGGAAGTAGGGCATTCATCCATCCAGCCTCTATAATTTCTTATCCTTTCCGGGTAGCCAGGGCGCGTGTGTCTGTGTGGGGGGTGGGGTTGTACAGCTTGGATGGGTTGCCGATCCATCACAGGGCAACACAGGGACACACCGGACAGACAAAGGGTGAGTGTCCATGTGGACAATTTAAAGAGACCAAGTAACCTAAAAGCTATGTTTCTGGACTGTGGGAGGAAGGGTGTAGACCAGAAAGCTTCATTTTTGGTGTGATCTGACCAGAGCACCTTCATCCACATGTTTGCTGTCTCTGCCTACATGGCTTGTCTCAAATGACCAACAGGATTTCTTATTGCTTTCTTTCAAAAATGTAACAATATTGTCACTTGTCCATAACAGAAATAGTTGTCTTGTCAACAGATTTTCCTTGTAGTGGGTTTTATATACGGGTATCAAAGTAAAGGGGGTTGAATACAAATGCACACAACGCTTTTCAGATTTAAAATGGTAATGAAAAAAAACATGTATACTTTCACTTCC
The DNA here is from genome assembly GCA_014839685.1 of Anableps anableps. NCBI lineage: Eukaryota > Metazoa > Chordata > Actinopteri > Cyprinodontiformes > Anablepidae > Anableps > Anableps anableps. Next base: position 14,423,121 of record CM026065.1, on the reverse strand, counting down.
ATTCCTTAGTGTGGGTCTAGCGGGTTAGGTTGCTGGAGGACATATAGATCAGTTTTAATCACTCTACCATTTTCTCCTACTGCTCTACATTTATGCAATTAGTGCTGCCATTAAATTTATGGTGTCTCTTAGTTTTTTCTCTCCACTGAAGTTATATCTGGCCTTTTAGGGGATTCTCTGAGACAAAAGGTTTAGTCTTTTAAAAGGGAGTTTTCTTTCCCACTGTTGCCACATGCTTGCTAAGCATGAGGGGTTTGCTGCAAAATGAAAAACTCAATGTGAGTAGTTGGGCTTCTTGAGACAGAAAACCCGCTGTCCATTGGCATTATAAAGTTATATTACATTGTAATATAACTAGAATCAAATTTGTTTGGATTAATTTAATTATATTCTTCTGTATATAAAGATCTGTTTCTCTGCACCAGTGCTTTAATCCTATATATAATTCAGATCTGTTTTGAGATGACATTTTGTTGTGAAACTGGCACTACTTAAATAAACTGAATTGACCACAAAATTCTACTAAAGTACATGTTTAGTTTGTGGTTATACTGTGACAAAATGTTAAAAAAAAAAAAAAATCATAGATATTCGCATGGTGCCTTGACTTCCATCAGTTACTAACAGAATAAAAACACAAGCAAACCTGGACTGCTGTTGCCATGGTAGCAGAGGAGACTCTGGGGGTCGGCCAGTTTTCCTGTAGCAGCTATCTCGGCTCCTCTGAGGACAAGAGGCTCCTCGTTAAGCACCCGGGCGTGCATGAGGATTAGCATAAGGACAGAGGAGAGGCTGTAGGCCTTTGCTGCCACACGCAGAGGGTGAGGGTCCAGTGAGGAGGGTGGGGCATCCATCAGGGTGTTTTCATGATCAACAGATGAAGATGAAGAGGAGGAGGTGGAGGAGAGACAAGGAGCATCCATATAGGCAGGCTGGAAGTTAAAATGGGAAGCTGACTGGCTGACCTGATGGATCAAATCACCTGATGAGAAAAGAAATTAAATAGTTGAAGCAAATTTCCTGCTTTTTTCATACCAGAGAACAGGGCGCAGGGCCCAGAAGTGGAGATATTTCTGCTGTCACACACTAGAAGAAATGTATTCAGTATTAAACACAGAGGTGGGTAGAAACTAGTTACATTTACTTGAGTAACTTTTTGGAAAAAAAAAGTACTTTTAGGAGTAGTTTGACAGCACCCTTCTTTTTACTTTTACTTGAGTAATATTATTATGAAGTATCGCTACTCTTACTTGAGTAAAATTTCTGGATACTCTACCCACTGAGAGTAACCTTACTGAATGAACAATGGACATATATTGTAACCAAAAATACAACAGAATGTATCAAAATATGTTATTTATTTTTATTAATCCTTACATTTTAGTTTTCAGATTACCAGAATTTGTGTATAATTGTATATTTTTAGTCTATCTGATGACATTGTAAAATATTGAATCTGATTTTATGATCAAGTATTCAGCACTTGAGTGGCCTTTTTACGGAACGCTTTATTACTCTTACTTGACTAACTTCTTGGATGGCTACTGTTTACTTTTACTTGAGTTAAAATATGCTAAAGTAGTTCTATCCTTACTTGAGTACAATTTTTGGGTACTCTTCTCACCTCTGATTAAACATTGCTAATAACAAAGGTTAGTGTTCAAAAAAGGAACTTCTTAAGAAGAAATCTGCCAGTCATGGGCAGATCCTTGATGCAGGTTAGACTACCACTAAATTAATGAGCAAATGGACTTCAAAAGTCTCCAGCGCTATGTGCATTTCACTCAATTATACTTCTTTGAACAACAATCATAAGTCTACTTATCTTTGTTACAGGATTAGGGTAGGCCCTGCCTTGTGCCTTTCCAGTCTTAAAAATGTTCCATTATGTGCAATTACAATCACATGACTTTAATGTGATAGGCCAACACAGAGTAGTGCGAATTTGAAGTGCAACGAAATGGAGACATGATTTTAATGTTTGCTGTGTATGTGTATTGAGCCTTCGTGAGTTGTATAATCACCACTGTTATTACAGCTACAAGTCTTGTGTTGGTTGTCTCTATTAGCTTCACAAATGCAGAAATCAAAACCTTTGATTATTGTTTTCAGTAAAATAGTTCAGTCAGCTTCTATTACACTGAATGGAGAGCATCTGTGAATATCAATTTTCAAGTCTTCCCACCAAATCTCAGTTGGATATAGGTCTGGACTTTGAGTAGGCCAATCTAACACAAATGTGATCACACAAAACACGAAAAGTAGGAACAAGTCGGCATAGCAGAAAAAATATAAAAAACACCAATTTCTGAGAAAAAAGTGATTTTTGTTTTTTGTTAAATATATTAGTTGAAGTTATGAGGAAACCCCCAATGCTTTAAATAGCAGTTTCAGAGGTTTCAAAATGGTAAACTCTGTATTTGAATTCAGCTCGTTTACAGAGTAAATCTGACCTGTTTCGGGGTGTGGGGGAATCTCACAGCTGATTTACATACCAGTCTTTATTAGCTATTCACACGCTTTTGTTATTGCTTTTGGCCAATAAGTTGCAAGTTTGAGGTAAACATATGGCTCATTAACATCGCCAACACATCACTCAACCCACACGTGTGACAGGCCATTGGAAAAAGATACTTTGGAGATGACAACATCCACCATAAAGATACTACTGAAAAGAAAACAGTGCCAGGACTACTTATATAATTGGAGGCATTCATGTCAACAGGAATATTTTTCAGTTTCTTGGTGTGAGTTGCAGAACTTTTGCTGCTTTTAAAACACCATTACGATACATAGCAACCCACCGGCACACAGACCAAGGTCTGCCCCGCCTGGGGCTGCACTGCTGCGGCACTCACTATAATGAGTGTGAGTGACGAGGCGGTGAGAAATGAGTGTGCCGTGCTGACTAACTGCTTCTAGTAGCTCTAACGCCTAGAATAAAAATAATTATTTACGTTGGGTTTTCTTCAGGCAAAAAGAAAACATCATTTAACATGCTGTATTTATTGTAATCTTTCACATAACCAAGAGCATCCCAGGCCAGCCGAGAAAACCCTGCAGTATGTGTTTAATATGGTTTATCACACTAGAGTTCAGGGTTCACAGACGACTCCATGATAAAGGCTCACAAGACAGACGCTCAGAGCCTTATCGGAAAATGGAACAAGAGTTGAAAGCTTCTGAAAATATATGTTTCTAACTAGATAAGCCAATGTCATACCTGTTGACGTGAAGTTGATGAGGGATCTGATTCTTTTGACGAGTTCTATCGTTCTGCGTAAAGAGCCAGAGTCTCAGAGAGAGCTGTTCTTTGTTTTTTACAACTTAGCTTGCTTATAATGCTCTGCACACATGTCAACAGCTATTATGATTTTTTATTTAATCTAAAATTATATTTATTTAATCAAATAAATACAATACAGGAAAGGGGTGGATAATTGTTTTACTTAATAGTGTAGAAGAGGATTTTTGTTTTTTTCAAAGCAACTCAAGTTCATTTTTTCCTCTACTATTTGTTACATTTTCCTTTTATTATGTTTCTATTTTACAAATAGCCCTAAAATTATTATTATTATTCATGCACACAATATGGGTATTTGAGATTTATATTTTTGAAATGTTAAATTTTATATAAATACATAACGATTTATTTCTGCAAGAACATACTATGGTTGTATTTTGCACCTTTTGAATAAATATTAGTTTTACTTAATATAGATGATTCTACTTCTTTGTGAATTTCCCTCATAAAAACCATATTAGGGATAAAATGTCTTATTCTTAGATAAATGTACATTTTCAAAAATGGATCTTTTGAATGGCTCTTTAAAGTGAAATAATCCTGAATATTCATTTCCCTTCAAAGAGCCATAAGTCCCATCGCTGGTTGACAGTCAATGCTGAGGTGTGGAGTTATTGCAAAGTAATGTAAATAAACAGCCTTTGTTACAGGTTGCCCATCAGGTTTGAGGACAATTCTGATGAATCTTTGAGGGCTGTTTACTCGCTCATTAGGTTTCCAGAGTGCGAAAGTACAAATAGCCATTCTTCTTTTTATTTTCGATTTCTATGTGTTTGACATCATTAGAAAGCTTAGAATCCACATTTTCAGAATCTGTAAATAACTCAAAATGCCCCCAGAAAAACTTCTTCCTGGGAGCACAAATATGCTTTATTTAAAATCAGGGGCCTCCAAGAGCCTTGTCCTCAAGAGCCACTGTCCTGCAACATTTGAATGCATCCAGTAGCTCTCAAGGACTGGAGTTGGAGACCTTTGATCAAAAAATTATCCTTGCAACTCTGACTGCATACTTAGCGCAACATTTGTATATTTTTGTAGAGTGCTTCTATCGTGCACATAGAATCAGCAAACTCTCACTTACCCATGATGTTTAAGATGTTATCAGCTATCTCTGTTGGGGGGACCGTGCCTTGCTTGGTGTCCGTCTGCAGAATCTCCAGCATTGACTCCAGCTTGTTTAGAGTGCTGTTCTGACACTCCTCACAGATAAACTCTCGACTTACAGCCTAAAAAAGCACACAGAAACCACAATTTCCTCCCTGTTATCCATGCTTGTTCTTTTTGTACTTTGCAGACCCCTCTAATCTCATGCATCCCACCGTGCACTGTGCCAGGGCGGCAGACGTTTGCTGGATGTCACTGACAGTATTCAGGTCAAGAGCAGTCAGCGCTCTGGTGATGTTGCTGCGGACTCTAACTCTGTAGTCACGCTCATCTCGGGACACACGTGAAGACTCCCTGGTTTGTTCATACTAATGAAAAGTAAGGACAGACACATATTATAGTTGCGCATACAAGCATATCAATGAGTTCTGGGTGACTAGGTGTTCCTTACCTCATTTAGCACTGTTATGAGAGCCAGTGATAACTCTCTGACCCTTTGGGAGTCTCCCTGCTCTAGCAGCTTCTTCAACTTGCTGTCGGTGATCTCAGACAGCCAATGAGGAAGACTGCTGTATTCAGGGGGCAGATCTGGCATCACAACCTCGATAGTCCTGGATGCAAACACAAAACAGGCCGATGCTGATGAGCATAGGTTGGGGGCTTGCCATTTCATTCCTTTGTAGTTTAGACCACTGGCCAAAGCAGGCATAAGTCACAGACATTTTGCTTCCATTTTGAGATTTTCAACATTTTACTCATAGTCTCCTATAATAAAATGTGGTTACATGACTCTAATAAATATCTATCAACCGGACAATGGTCAAAGTTAGTTTGGCTTGACCAGAGGTCAGTTACTATCTGCTGCTGAAGAAGGAGCAGTATATCCTGCTCTCTCTTGTCCTCATTTGATAGTTTTTGCCTTTTAAAGTTATTTAATATACCCAGTTTATATAGTTATTCTTACACTGTCTACACTGTCCAGCAAACAGCTCCCCTCTCTGGTACTGTCTTGGAGCAAAAGCTCATCCTTTAGATGTCAACAGGACGGACCTCTCACCTAGATGATACAGCATTGCCAACATTAAGCTGACATGTCCCTTCCTCAATACCAGCATGAAAGAAAAAACAACAAGCAGCTGGATCCGTCATAATTCCACCTTCTTCAATGCCGGTACCAAGGACAAAACAACCAGCTCAAGCCATAAAACATCCCGTCGTATCTCCAACTGGAACCCCACTAAACTTCGCCTGGACTGTCACCTGGACTGATGTTTCCTAACTTTACCAAAAAATGAAGCAACACATAAAGCTCGGCACTTCTCTTTTTGAGTACCCCAAAAAGACTATAATTCATCAGAATCACATGGCTCTGGCTCCTCAGAACCACCTTCACTCAAGATAAAGTCTGAGATGGGGGTCCAGACATTAGTTCAACACCTGTCTTTCTCTAGAATGCGTTTGGCCCCTGGTACAATACAGGATAATCCCTGTCAGAATTGCTAATAGAAATACCACTGCTAAAAAAAATTAAATGGACCTGAATAAAATCAAACTTTTGATTTATCCTGTCTAAAGCAACATCAACTTAAGAGTTATCTGCCACTTAAACCATCTCTGATAAATATAAGATCATTATCAGCAAAATAACTATTTGTTCATGACTTCATCACTATGCATAATATCGATGCTATGTTTCTAACAGAAAGATGGCTGGATGAAAATAGTGAAGCACCTACACTAATTGAATCAGCACCTCCTAATTCCAATTTCTTAAGTGAGAACAGAAAGCATGGTGGGAGTGGGAGAGGGTTGCTACAATATTTCATGATTTGCTAAACTGTAAAAGGGCTTTCCTGGGCCAATTTTATACTTAAAAAAAAATTGATTCTTGAATACTTGGAAATCAAGGTAAAAGGCCGTAAGCCAGCTCTGCCACTAACTTATTATAAAATCTCAAAATATGTGGCAATTTTTTTCAATGACATTAGTGAGCTCTTATCTGTTATATGCATTGATTACGACTGTTTAATAGTTGTGGGAGCCTTCAACATCCATGTTGACAACCCCCAAGACAGAGGGACAAAAGAGCTGTATGATATACTTCAACATTTTGGTTTGACTCAACATGTTAAACAGGCAACATGCAATCGAGGACATACTCAGGACTTGATTATCAGTAAAGGTGTAAATAGCTCCAATGTCTCTGTAATTGATGTCGCCCTGTCTGATCATTTCTCTGTTATTTTTGAAAGTACAGTCTCTGTTGACTCATTTAGTAAAACAGATATTATTACAAAATGTTCTTTTACGGACAACACAGCTGAAGCTTTTAATCAAATCTACTCCTCCACCTCGCTTCTATGCTGTAACCCAGTAGATGAGCTGGTAGATAACTTTCATTCTAAAATCTCAGACATCATTGATTCCATTGCTCCCATTAAAATGAGGATCATGTGTGGCAGGAAGAAATCTCTGTGGAGAATTGTTCCACGAGTAAGAAGTGAAAGAAGCCTTTGACAAAAGGATGAACATAAATTCTGTAAAACTCAACTTCACGTTTATTATGAAATCTACAAAGAGAGACTGCCAAGCTATCATTCAACATTAAAACATGCAAGGAAACATTCTTTGCGAAAACAAAAACATCAACGATGTTTGTGCCTTGTTTGCCACAGTTGACAGGTTGACAAACCCTCCTGTGACTGCAGCATCAGAACTCCACTCTACCAGGGCCTGCTATGAATTTGCCAACTTTACTGAGAAAATTTTAAAAATTAGAGGGTTCATCTCCACATCAACATCAAATCAATGCTATGCCCAAACATAAATGTAGAGAAAATGGCTAAATTTCACCAACTCAACCATGAAAACTTAGAAGAAATTATAAATCAATTAAGCTCATCCTCCTGCTGTCTTGATATTCTACCCACAACTTTCCTTGAGAATTTTCTGCCTGCCTTTGAATCAGATCAGTGCCTTGAATCTGATCCGATTCAAGTAATAAATTCATCCCTCATCAGGTGTTTTCCCCCAAGCTTCAAAAACAGCAGTTATTAAACCACTAATAAAAAAGAACAATCTGGATAAATCACTATTGCAGAACTACAGTCCAATCTCCAACCTTCCATTCAGCAGCAAAATTATTATAGAATCTGTGTTTCAACTGCTAAACAGCTTCTTAACAATGACCAACCGCTTTGATGTCTTAGTTCAGTTTCCATGCTCATTGACACCCACACCAATAGAGACTGCGGAAGAACCACAGTGTTGGTTCAGTTGGACCTCAGTGCAGCATTCAACATCATTGACCATGATATATTATTGAAGCGACTTGAAAACTGGGTCGGACTCTCTGGCACAGTACTTAACTGGTTTGAATCTTACCTAAAGAATTGGGATTTCTTTGTGTCAATAGGCAACTTCTCATTGGAGCGGACAGAAGTCACATGTGGGTTACTCCAAAGTTCAATCCTGGGACCCCTTCTGTTCAATATCTACATGCTCCCACAAGCTCAGATTATAACAAGTAATAAGATTAGTTACCATAACTATGTAAATGATACACAGCTCTACATTATATGTCACCAGGTGACTCCAAACCAATCCAAGCACTGAGCAGATGCTTAGAAGAAATCAACGCATGGATGTGACATAACTTTCTCCAGCTGAGCAGAAACAAAACTGAAGTTATTGTCTTTGGACCTAAAGAGGAACAATCAAGAGTCAGCACACAGCTTCAGTTATTACAACTAGAAACTAGTGACCAGGCCCAAAATCTGGGTGTAGTGATGGACTCAGACCTGAACCTTCAGAGACACATAAAGACAGTTACAAAATCAGTCTTCTGTCACCTATAGAACATTTTCAGGATTAAAGGACTAATGTTTCAACAAGAGAAACTCATCCATGCTTTTATCTTTAGTTGCATTGATTACTGCAACAGTGTCTTCACAGGTCTGCCTAAAACAAACAAACAAACAAAAAAATCAGAGAGCTGCAGCTGATCCAGAATGCTGCTGCTCACATTTTTTACTAAAACTAGGAAGATAGAGCATATCACATCAGTTTTAAAGTCCTTACTCTGGCACCCTGTAGCTCAAAGAACGGGCTTTAAAATACTTCTGTTAGTTTATTAATCACTGAATGGCTTAGCACCAAAATATATTAAAGGACTGTTGTCATTGTATCAACCTTCAAGACCACTCAGGTCTTCTGAGCACCACAAATCTGGAACAAACTTCTAGAAAACTGCAAAGATTCTGAAACACTGATTTCCTTTAAATCAAGGCTAAAAACCCACCTGTTTAGAGTTGCCTTTGATACCTAGTAACTGGAACATTGATCACTACATTTGATGTATATTTATTTGATGATGATGATGGGTTTTGACAAAATGTAATGTTTATTGCTTGTTTCAAAATTGTTTTGTTTTTATGGTGTGAAGCACTTTGAACTGCCTTGTTGCTGAAATGTGCTATACAAATAAACTTGACTAATCTGTCAATTTCATAAAAGGCAAATGGCCTGAGTGAATAATAATAATAATAATAATAATAATAATAATAATAATAATTTCACAATTTTATACTTCTACGGTAAGAAATTGACAGAAGAAAGTAAAATGTAAAGTAAGAGGCAGTTACTTATTAAGTGCGAGGCTGGCAGCTCCCTGGTGGTCCTCCACTGTGATGGATACAGATACACGATTTCGAGCTGAGCGGAAGCCCGGTGGCAGGAAGGCAGAGTGTTCCTGATTGCTGCCTTTGTAAATGCAGAAATCCTCGCAGTAATCTTCTCTGCAGCGTGTCACCAGCAGGCTGTACAGGAAGGGGGTTTCTGAGACCCCCAGATCACTGTAACCTGCACACAAAGAGGACAAGAACATATTTACTGGGTAATATAACACTAAATGGTGACAAGCCAATTAAATGTCAAATAAAACTCTCCTGTTAATTCTACCTGAGCAATTGAAATGGACCCGATCCAGCAATGTCCGGATCCTCCAGCCATCTCCATCCCCATAGAGTATTCCTGCTTCCCCTGCTCCTGTCAGGTGACACTCCCCACCTTCTGGGGGCATGTTGTGGTGTAGTATGATGGATGCAGCTCCCTCACCATCCAAACTGCTATCAGTCACATGCAGTGTGAAGATATAAGAGTCTTTGTCCCTTAGGACGCCCTGTCGCAGCACAAGGTTCATGCTGTCACTCCCAGTGGTGGTGGAGGAGGAGTCCAGGACCAGAGTCTCATTGTGCAGCGTCATGGCGCTCCAGCGCTGAATGTCACAGAGGGAGATAAACATTAACGGCACAGAAATGTTTGCCAGCTCCTTAAAATTATAATGGCAAACTTATGGTAGAAAATACAAAATTATTTTTCAGATGTTTTCTTGATGATCAGATTGCTATGAGTAGCTTGATGGAAACCAAATATCTGTAACCAGAAGTGACAGATGCAAGCAACTAGGTATGTGAAATAAACACTCAGTTGTTTCATCAGCTGCCCAGCATCCTTTGTACTCTGCAAATGATGCTGAGAGATTTGTACAAAAGGCAAACAAAACAAAAGGTTCAACAAATTGTGGGTGACTTAAGTCACCCACAATGTAAGGAATTTGTTAAGCTTCCCCCTGTAAGGGGATGTAGAGCAGCAAGAGAAACCAAGAATATTTATGAGAAATCATTTATCCCAATAATCTTTGTTTGTGACGTTAATGTGATTTTGTTTTTAATTATGTATTCTGGATGTTTTATGTTTTTCAACCACCATGTGAAGCCAAAAATTAATTTCCACATCCGTGCACAATAAAGATTATTATTTTAGATGGGAAAAGTTACAACGTTTTTTCTCTAAATTGACAAAAAAGGTGTAAACTATTGAATAGTAAGTAGAAAGCTGCAAATATTTCAAATTATTAAGGAGTTGGCTGATTAAACCCATGCCTTTGGAAACATCAATGGATGGATGAATGGATGCAACACTTGGAGTATGCAATATGGACTAAAGACTGTAAATATAATTACTTTTCGAGCTCATATTTTATGCTTCCATCATAATCCAAAGGTGGAAAATAGGACAATCATATTCTATTCTTTTTTAGACTGTGCAGGAACCTTAAGAGACACAGAACTCGTGAGAAAAAAACCAGATCACTTTTACATCAAAGCTGATTCAGACTCATGCCAACAACAACAAATGCAGTTTTTTTTAGAGTGGAAACCAAAGCTGAGTTAACAAATTGACTCATTTTATTGTGCAACTGACAGAAGCCAGCTGGTCTGGACTGCCTGATCTCCAGCAACTAAACCAATGGTTTCCTTATGTTAGTTGGGACATAAAATATCCTTTCTGGCTCCACTCAGGATTGTGTTGACCTCATATACCTCAAAACCACACAAAACTGCACAAAAATTCCAAAAGAAGATGTAAGAAGGAAGAGAAGGACCTGGAAAAACTGACTTCACTCTAACAGGACACGGATAGCCACATACAGAAACACGGTGTGCTTGTGCCTTCATTTAAAGTGTGTATTTACCCCTCGGTGAAAGCCCTGGCAGTTGGTGCACGTTCCTTTAAGGGAGACATACGAGTTCTGGCTGACCTCGTAAATGGACTGGGCCTTACAGGACACACACTCCAGATACACCATGGGAATGTGGCCACTCTGCACGAGCACCTGTTGCAAATCCCGCGCAATCACAATCAGAAAATTTGGTTTATCAAAACATACATTTTCAACTGACATGACTGCACAAATAAAAACAGGCAGGAAAAAGTTTCATATTAATCATTCATCCCAGCATAAAAAAATGTATGCTTCTCACTATGGAGAAATGTATATGTGAACTCACAGTCTGAGTGGTGGACTCTGGTGCCATGCCGTCTTTGCTGATAGTTAGTTTGAAAGTGTACTCGACACCTGCCTCCAACTCAGAGCCAGAGATTCCCAACACTGGATCCTTACAGCCAAGGCCAAAGTTCAGGCTGGAACAGTGCTCTGGACCCTGGGAACAGAAGATGGATTCATTTAGTTTGTTAAAATGCAAACAGGAGCACTGTAGCACTCTACAATGTATGAACAAGGCAAGGAAACACAGGAATAGAAGAGGCAGAATTACAGATTGAGAAGTAATGTTTAGAGTTGATATACTACAACTCTCTGAGTGATATCGAACTCTTCCTTCCCTCTACCAACAGTCATGCCTGCTGTGTGTTTGTGCCTGCGTGCAAATGTGTGCGATACTGTTGATGTGGACTGTGTAATTGTCAGGGGTGGGGAGCAAAAGCACAGGCAATGGAATTTTGAGTTTATCTCTAAACAATTATGTAACCCTTTAAATGCCTGATCCAGTGTGCAACACACAAAAATTCACAATTCTACAAATGCATTTTCCTTGAGCCCTTTCATTGTGACAAAACTGTTTTAACACTTGACCTGTTAGTGTTCACAATGATTTCAAATAAAACACAGTACCTATGTGACCCTTAAGAATTTTGTTTCTTCTATATAGGTCATAAAGGTGGACATATAGCTTCATTCTGCTGGACACACCCTTCTCATTTTCTGCTGGTCAAGCTTAATGCGTCACAGTGCCCTTCGCCAAGGCAGCAGCGAGTGTGAAAAACACAAAATCAACACAAATCCTTCAACAATGGACATTTAAGAGACACACTGACAGACAGTTTCTCTGTTTGGCGTCAATGTTTCTCTGCAGGCAGCAGTTTATCCGAAGCATCCTTTACCGTCCATCACAGCTCTGCTTTGTTATTCTTCATTCTTAGACGTTAAAGTTAAATAAAAGTTGAGCTTGTTTGATGATTTAAATCTGTTGCTTCTGAGGCTTAATTTAAAGATTCAAAAAACAGAAGAGACAAAGGGAGGCCATTATAAATTTACTGTGCATTAACCCCAGTCCACCTTTTACATTTTAAAAAGCTCCCATTTATACTGTGAAATAATAACTGTATTTTAATGGAACAGATTTACAATTAATGCAAATAGTAGCAGTCACACTGAGGAATATACTCCCTAAAGCAGCTAAAAAGGTCTTATTAGGGTTCCAACCTAGCATCTACATTTAAGACAAAAATAAATATTTTTTTATTAAAGGTGGGGTTTTATGTATTTACCAGGTATGTAGTGCCATTTTATATGACAATCAAGTAACTATGTTACCTTCAGTTGTTATAAAAATGCTGTATATATCAAACATAACTTAAAAGAAATTTGACTTCACAATTTGATGTCTTGAAATTGACCTCTGGCTCCTTGAGAAGCTCCTGCTCTTTCCGACACTCCGCCTTCAGCAGCCTTTAAAAATGTAATTCTTCTGACTGATGCAATTTTGACATTTTGGAGCACCTCAGCCACAGTCCCAAGAGAATTTGTGGAGGGAGCTCAAGATTAGGGTGATGGCAAGGATGGCTTCCAATCTCAAAGACTTGGAGCTCATCCCAAAGTTAAATAATCAAAATATCAGCAGAAACAATTATAAGAACATTCCTGTGTTTATAAAGAATTTTCGTTTGATTTTTGAGAATAATATAAAAGGTTTCTGACATGAAATTTCATTTCTAAAATGTAAATAAAAACTAAAGATTTATTTTAAAATGATCCACTTTTCACATTATTTTAATAATGTTTGACAGATCCTTATCTTATTTTCTATCAGAAACAAACTTTTTGATTTAAAGAAATTCATTTTAAATCTAAATCGTAAAGGAATTTGTATAATTTTGGGTTTAACAGTAATTCTACTTAAACAGCTTAGTTCATTTATCGGTTCTTCTCCAACAAAACTCATACTGCAACCTAAAATGGGAGACTTCAACCAAGAAGCAACAAAAATACATCATTACTCAATTTTATCACTAAAGTCAATGCATTTTGTCAAAACAGTCAAAAAGCTAAGCTACAGGAATAGAATCCTTAGTAGATTATTCACCAGATGAACTTGTCCACATCAATTTTTGTCTATTTTTTTTTCCATTGCTAAATCACAACAATGCAAAACCTTAGGAAATCGAACCCTCTTGTTTAAGCCTGAATGGGCTACAAATTTAACAATCTTCGATAAAGATGAAGCTAAAAACAATAAAAATGTATGATTTTTAAAACCTGTAAAAGGAAATCTGAGCTATGTGTGAAGAAAGTTTCAATGTTAGCTAGCCAAAAAGTTGGATATAAGCAAATAACAGAGCAGTAGCTAATATTTAGATGAGATTCATATCCTGAAGCAGGAGCATGATTATGATGTAAGTGTTTAAATATATATTTAAAAATTCATTGTTTGCCCTCATGAGGTCAGATTTTCAGGACACATTCCTTGGATGAACATGAACATTTGAAAAACTGCGTTTTGGTCTATCTTGAAATTTGTAAATTTGTTGTTTCAGATGTTCATATTTCAAACTAATGCTTGTATCTTGCATCTATTTGCACTATTGTAATGCAAACTCTGTCATTACAACTTGCCAATGAAAACTCATCATTTAAATTTGCACTTCTGTTTCATATGGCTCAACATTACACATTGTTAGATGCTAAGGATTTATTTATTTATTTTTTTTACAAAAAATCTAAAAGCATGAAAAGATGATAAAAATTAAGCTCATAGCAAATAAAAAAAAAATATAAAAAATAATATATATTTTTTTTAATTTAGGGACAATTCCTGTAATTTTAGTACATTCTTTTAATTGTTGGTAAATGCTGCCCGTTGCAGTTACAATAGATTCTTAAGTGAACTCTAGTCAGAAGAGAGTCTTTTCTGCTTAAAATTGTTCACATTTTTCAGAAGTAAATCAAAAGTTATTTCCACAAATTTGTGCAAATTGACCACTAGAGGTCACTACAAATTCAATAATCTAAAGTCTCATAAATAGATTTTTTTGAGTGGTATGAAAATTGGTGTGTGACACTTTGGCTTCTAAGTAAAGACTAACTTAAAAAAAAAAACAGCTGAAGATGAATGTACGAAAGCATTTAATAACGTGCAACAGAAGAGATGGATGTCATAAAGGAAACTCTTAAGGAGGGAACTACACAGGTGATCTTAGAATCATAGCATCTTGTAACTTAGTTTTGTTTGTTAACGCTCTACCAACATGATGGACCAGATGTGTAGAAAATACCTTAGAGGTACTTTCACACTCCCAGAGATAACGCAGTAGAGACTGGCTGTCTGGGTCCATGTTGGGGTCATAGGATTGCTCTGCACTGAGCTGCAGATCCCGTGTCCTTGACCACACCCGGTGGGTTCCTCCTTCAATAATGGGCTTCAACCTGATAAGAAAAATGAATTAAAATGTCAGAAAAATAGTGAAAAACTGCTAATGTGTGGCTACAGTGACGCATGAAACCATGCATAAAGACAACAGGAAACTTTAATTTCAGCACCACATCACTACCTGCTGAGGAAGTTTTCAATTTTTTCTTTCAAATTAATATTAAATTAAACTAAAATATTTCACTTGACTAGATAAATTTGTTGCATGGATGTGATTTGCTTAAGTCATCGGGCTGAATTTGTCGTCAGTGTTTTTACTTATTCGCTTTTAAATTGAAACATCTTTCTGTAATCAAGCTTGCCAAAGGAACATAAGCCACAGAACCAAGCTTGTCTCTTTTTCTTGCAGATTTCTTTTTCTATGAGAACCAAAGAAATGTAAACCTAAAGCATGTCTTTTTGTACTCACTTAGCAGCCATTATACTGAGTTGTAGACAGGCAGCTTTCCTTAGCGGCACGCCTTCATATGACAGAGAAAACACTAAGCTGTAGTTCCTTGCTGCCAAAGCCATCTTTGGCAGCAGCAGCTGTAGCCGCCGCACATCCACCTCCACAGGCAGGCGGACTGCTTTACTAGGAGGAAACTGAGACTCCAGTCCAGGGGGTAAAGGTCTCTCTTTCATTATTTCATCGTCGCAGGAGGACTTTGAGAATACCTGCCAGAGGTACTGAACTCCGTAGCGTATGCAGCCCTTCAAGTCTACGCTGGCTTCCACTGAAATAGGCTGGGAACGCCAGATAACCAGACGGGACTGAGAGATCTGCACGTCTGGCTCCTCACACTCTAATACTCTAATATTTACGTCCACCTGGGCCAAGACCCAGCTCACCAAGTTACTGCAGTTTACCTGGCAGGGAAGAAGCAATGAGAAGATGTTACATTTTTACCATTCAGTATCCGTGAAATCAATGTTATTCCAATAATACCTAGAAAAAACATTCACGCCCCCTGAAAGTTTTTAAGATTTGATCACATAACAGTAAACTTCAATGTACTTCAATGAACTTCACTGAACTTCAATTTTGCTGAGACTTTATTTAAGACCAACTCAAAGAAGAACAAAATTGTGAAGTATAAGTAAAATGGTACATGGAAATGTTGACATACATATGTATTCAGCCCGCTTTACTCTGATGCTCCTAAATAAAATCCAGAGCAACTATTGACATCAGTATAAATTTAGCTGTTCTGTTAGAATTCAGAGGTTTTTTGTTTCCCTCACATCTGACATTCATTCTGCTAATTAGATCCATGCAGCAATCAACTTTCCCAGTATCAAGTCTCTAAGTCATTCTCTGCTGGTTTCTACTGTTGTGCTCACCCAGGTTCACCTGCCTCTTTCCTGTGTGCATTTGGGTCCATCTCAGCCATCATACATGACACAGGAAAGATGGCAAGAGTTGATGGGAAGATGGATGGAGATAAATATGGGATAATCCTTAAAAAAAACATGTTAGCTGCTGCAAAAAACTGGAGACTGGGGCTAAGGTTCACCTACTAACAAGACAACAACCTTAAACACATAGCCAGGGCAACATGGAGCTAGTTTAGATCAAAGCACATTTATGTTACGATGGCCCAGTCAAAGTCCAGACCTAAATACAATGAAGAATCCATGGCCAGATTTGAAAAGTGATGTTCACAGAGGCTCTTAATCCAATTTGAGCTTGAGCTAATTTTCAGAACAGGGAAAAGTTCCCATCTAAATGTGCCATTTATTTATTTTGCTTCCACTTCACAATTAGGTGCTACTTTGCAGTCAGTAAAATCCACCAAAATACAATGAAGTTTGTGGCTGTGAGGTGACAAAATGTGAGAGGTTTATGGGGTTTGAAAACTTTTTTTTGTCAGTGTATTTCAGTGGTCAATGGACAGATAACTATTGCAAACAGAGAGATGCACATACTCGGACCAGATAGTTTCCTGGATGACTGTAGCGCACAGTGGTGATGTTGGTGTTGGTGGGAACTCTCATAGAACCATCTCCAAAGTCCCACAAGCAATTCACTGGGCTCGATATGGGCGTAATATGGGCCATCAAGGTGATTGTCTTATTGACAAAAGTATCCTGTGGCACTGCATACAGCTGAGCAGACTTCATCGGGTTTTGCACTTGTATGTACACAGTGATGTTCTCACCACGCACGTTGTTTAAAGCCCTCAGATAAATGATCAACAGGCCTGGTTCTTCTGGAGTGTAGTACACCTGGGGACATTGAGATAATCCAACATTCAGGCAGTTTGATGGCTGCTTGTGCTATTCTGATACTGATTTAAAAGACTGAGAATATTTAATGTGTGAACAATCAAACCTCTCTGCTATGCACAAATGAGGTCTTGTGGTGGTGCAGGTCAAACGTCCACAGGAAACTAACAGGTTTGCCCGTCACAATCTCGGCCGTATACAGCCTGTTCTCACCCACAGCGATGGCTGGGCTGATTCCCTGGATGGAAAGCCCTCTCACTGGCTCCATCACCACAATATGAAGTTTGTGTTCACAACAGGATATCTGATTTGTCAAAAAGAAATAGAAATACTTTACTTCAATTTTTTTCCCTTTAAACTCACAGCTATAAACAAGAACAGCTTTCACAACATTTTGAAGCAAAAGTTACATAAGGAAGGATGAAAGGAAGGATGGAAGCAAGGAAGGAAGGACATGGAAAGGAAAGGATCGAAGTAGAAAAGAGGAAAGTAAACAATGACGGTAAGGAAGGACAAAATAATCCTGATACTCTGATGCTCCTTCTCCGCATTTATCCAAACCTAAAATTTTATTAAAATAAAATCTTGTACTTTTTCAGACTTTCCAGCCTGTAACATCTGTTTAGTTAACATAATAGTGAAATCTGCTTACAACGCATTTAAATGGAGCCGTTTCCAGCAGCCTTCAGTCTGCATTCAAAACCCTAAAATGATCATAATGTTCCTCTAGTCTCAGTAAAATAAAATGTTTCCAAACACATTAATCTGGCATATCGGTTTGAAGCTCCATGGATAAGATGAACAGCAATGTAACCCTAAAACTAAAAGAACAGACTTTAAAAAGTCAAAAGCATGAAGTCTGACAATCCGACAATCCACTTTTGGTATAAAGAGTGCTGTGAAAAAAAAAGATCTTGCCCCCTTTCTGTTTTTGCTTTTTTTGGTTACACTTGTTTAATATCATCAAATAAATTTTACTGTCAATAAAGATAACCATAGTAAATAAAAAGCATAATTTGTTAGGAGAGAAAATCTCTCCAAACCAACTTGGCCCGATGTAAAAATGTTACTTCTTCCATTGTTAAATCATGACTTAAAGCCGCCGTATGTAACTTTTAAGAAAAATATGTTTTTTTACATATTTATTAAAATTATCATTATGTCTTGACAGTAAAAGACAGATAATCTGTGAAAAAATCAAGCTCCTCTGTCTTCACCCAGTAATAACTGCAGAAATACACTCAGTTAGAAACAACCAATCAGAGCCAGGAGGAGGGTCTTAGCACTCTCAATCACCCTTGTGTACACGCAGCTCAGACACTCCCGACTTGCTCGCTGCTATGCTGGTTCACCACAACATAGCCTGCCACTAACGTTAAGGCTAGTTAGCATGGCCACTGATGATGGCGGATAAACAGTTTTCCTGCAACAGTAAGTCGTTTGTTCGCCATTAGCACATTTACCAGTGCGTACATGAGGGTGATTGACAGCACTGAGACCTTCCTCCTGGCTCTGATTGGTTGTTTTAGGTCGGGAGCCAAGAGGTACATTTCTTCAGATGGCAATAGCTGCTCAGGGAGGAGGTGGATGAGCTGCATCTTTTCACAGATTATCTGTCTCATACCATACTGTCACGACATGTTGACAATTTTAACAAATATGCAAAAAACATATTTTTGTAAAAGTTACATACTGCAGATTTAACTGTGATTGACTTCCTTTCCTAAAAAGCTGAGTTAAATTTTACTAGCCATCACCAGGCCTGTTTACTGTCTGATTGGTAGAATCAGCAAATCACTTAAATAGAACCTGTTTGACAACCTGAGGTACGCTGAAAGATCACAAAAAAATCAACACCATCAAGCCGTGATCTAAAGAAATTCAACAACAGATAAAAAACAAATGGAAATATTTTAGTTAGGAAAGGATTACAAAGCCATTTGAGAGTCTTAACCCACAAACAGAGAAAACAAAGAAAAGTGGCAAACCTTTCCAGGAGTGGCTGACCAACCAAAATTACTCCAGGAGTGCACTGACAGCTAATTCAGGACAAAATATATTTCCAAATATTTCTAAGAAGCTTTCAAACTGACTTTTAGGCTTATAGCTTGGGTTTAAAATCCTGGTGTGATTTTTTTTTTTTTAATAGCTTTTTTTTTTTACTAGTCATCTGACATATGATTCAGCGCGACACCTATGAAGCTCCCTTTTCCTAAAACTGCATGTGATGAATTGCAGTTTGTAATATTCTATCTTTGCTGTGGTTCTTATGGCCCTTATCATGTTTCAGTTCAAACAGTGCTATGGCACAGTAAGCATATAATAATAGTTTGTTATTATGAGTCAATATGTTTTTTGCATGCAAGCATTTGTAGAAATGCTTTTAAATGTTGGGTCCTGGCCTTCAATTAAATGTGTAAAGTGATCTCAGCTACTGCTGTAATACAACAGAGTGCCCTCAGTCAGAGGCTTCTTCAGAGCCACTGTAATACAAAACGCTACACGAGGTCCTTCCTGCTCCAGCAATGACCATCTATAATGACTCTTAGAAGAAACTTGGATAGTTCAAGTTAGTACATTTAATTTCCCTTTAGGATTAGCAAATTAAATTTTAAAACTGAACTGAATTTTTGTGTGAGAAAAAATAAAGAACAGAAATCTGTAACAGGGCAAATATTTTTTCACTGCACTGTAGTTTGGGATTAAATCATCCAGATTTACCAAAGAAAATAACCCAGCACAAAATAAATCCATAGTATATCAAAATAACAGGCTTGCAGCTGTTGATCAAATGGGAAGCAGGTGTTTGCCATCAACCTCTGAGGCTGTGCTGTCAGTAGAAATTATGAGAAAAGTAGAAAGCAAACAACTCTTATGTAACATGAAAGAAAGTCAGGGTCACGCACAATGAAAAGATACCCATGATTTATTACAAGCAGATCCAGTTTATCTGAAGCAGACCTTTTCTTCTTGTTTTTCATACCTCCATTAAGTTCAACTTTCCACATTCTAATTTTACATGAATCTTTGTTTAATTCAAACTGTGAAGTGAACAACTTTGGCTGAAGTTTTGCAGATGACATGAAACATATAAAAATATAAACTGGGGATGTTCGCATCCTATCCCAATGTTTTTTACTCTTTAAAATGATGTTCACAATAGAAGAGAGACTGTATTGGCTGGTGCAGCCTCTTGTCTTTGCTCAAAGCAGTTGAAACACTAGTCATTAAACTGTGACATTCACAGCAAATCTCTATGTTTATAAAGCCGAATAAACAACATTTTATATCTGTCTTTTTCTTTCATCTTTTTTAGCACACAAATAACTAGAAATGCTGCGAAATATGTTACTAGCAAAAAGTCCTTTTAAAACAAAGAAGAAACATGATGCAGCAAATGATTAATTTATGCACGGTTCAGGTAAGAAAATTCCAGCAGTTTTCGTAACCCAGTTAACTCTGCACTGGAGCACCATATTGAAACTAACCTGCAGAAACGGGTGGGAACAAAATATCAATTGCTCTGAGGAAAAAAGGAAAATGTAGTGTCCAGAACTTTATTCGCAAAACACAATCACAGTACTATGAAGACTTGTTCTGGACTAGTTATAGGTATCTAAAACTACTCCATAACTAGGACCACAGAAGTTTTACAAAGTTAAAAATTTAGAGCAGTTAAAAGTCCTTTCAAGGGCAATCCTAAATAACAGCAGGAGTGGCTTCATTTTTCCCAGACTGTAAAGAATTAAGAGTACCGCGATGCTGTCTCTCCCCCACTTGTTGCTGAATAATGCTGATCAGCTGGTTTAAAGAAGGCTGCTATGTTTTCTGATACTCACAGAGAGGCCCACTTTGACTGACAGACATACTGGCAAGGTGGGGGAACTGAAGGAGCCCCACCTATCGCTTTTATCAAGGTAATGAAGTTTGGAAAGTACAGTAAGTGAAATGTTGTGTTTTATTTTACCACAGGGATATGCATGGGATTAATTTAATTACAATAAATGTAGTATTGGACTGTTTAAATGCCCAGTCTGAAATTACTTGGAACAAACAGGGACAAAAAGTCTATGCTGGGACAATCACAATGTAAACATTACTTAGGACTCATCAAACTGTTAGATCTGTATCCAATTTAATACTTCTGCCCAAAAAGTGTGACTGGATGGTTATTTTTGTTTAAGTTTAAATGTGTAAATGTACATTTCAAGCATAGATGGCTAAGCTTACATATAACGTAAATGCAGATAGACAACTGTAGAAAAAATACATTGTTAAAGACAAAGAATTTCAGGTAAATCTTTAAAGCAAAGAATTTGATGTGATAATATGTGATCCAAAGCAAACTTTTAAAGATTGCCAAGGATTTGTGTGGAGCACCCTTGAATCAGTAGCTTCAATCTCAAGTCTTTTGGAGCTCCTATGGCAAAAATCTGAGAACAAATATGTTTTTAACAAACCAGTCTGTGTTTATATTACCTTGTTGCATCCCTCCAGATTCACGACGTAAGTGTCCACCCTGCTGAAGGCGTGAGTGTAGGTTTTGTTCGGCAGAGGGTGGATTTCAGCATCAGGGCTGAAGGTGAGGGTCAGACTGACGTTTGTACCTCCCATCACAAGGGGGATGAACTCCACCTTTTCGTTAACTGCTGCCAACTCCTTGCTTGCCTTCACTTCCACTTTTGTAATCTTGTCCTGAACAAAGAACTCCCTTGAAAAGACTTCACTGCTAATGTTATTAGTGGCATTCAGAGTAATGATGGTTGTTTTTGGCTCAGTAAAATTCAGAAAGGTTTGCCTTCCCAATTTAGTTGTTCCTTCCACCAGCCACGTCCACCTCACATCAGTTCCTGTCTTCACCTCCCCCTCCAAGGAAATGCCAACTCCAGTTTCAATGTAACTCCGATCCTTCTCATTGAGTACTGAGAAACTCAAGCCAGAAATGATATCTTGGACGTCGATGGTCTTTGATTCAATCGATGATTTAACTTCATTAAATACCTCCACAGAAACTTCTTTTTGGCCTGGACTATTGAAGGTGTAGGTCAACCAGGGCTCAGTCCATAGCTGATTCTTTCCATTCACAGACCACCGATATTGTAGATTTGAACCCTTTACGACCTCTGCTGTCAAGTTTATTGAAGCTCCAGTGGCAACTGGGTTGTTGCTGATCTTTAGGTATACACCAGAAGGCGGTTCAACAAAATAGATGGTTTTGTTGACCAAAAGCTGACCCAGGAGGTTCTCCGCTCGTAGAGAGATGTCACAGGATCCTGGCTTTGAGAAATTCAGCTCCACCATTTTCCTAGTATCACTGAATGAGCTGTTAGGATCCAGCTCTCTGACAATGTTCCAACTAAATGTCATGTTGGTGCCTTCCTTCAATCCTGCTTGAAGGTGGAGAACACTGTTCGTTGCATAGCAACAGCTTTCCAGCGCTGTGCTTCCACCTCCTTTAATGTCCTCTGCTAAAATCTGCAGACCCTCCAACTCCCGTTGTACAAACAAGGAAATGCTTGCATGTGCTGTTCCCACGCCGTTCTTTGCTATCACAATGATGTTGAAGGTGCCAATGGAGCGAAAGGTGTAGAACATGGTGTGGGTCCCTGGGATCGGGGTGCAGCGGTCACACAGAATCCAAGAGTAGTCTACGCCATCTCCCTCCTCCTTGTAGGCCTCAAAGTTGACCGAAGCATTCAGAGGGACATTTACTAAACTAGCATTCACTTTCAGTCTTAAAATCGCTGCAAACACAGAAACCAGGAGAAAAGTCTCATTCTGACTAACACTGTTGGCAGCTTTCAGTGTAATGTTATAGTTCCCAGAGATGTTGTATGTATGGAGGACACTCTGGCCTGTAAGCACATTTCCATCTCCAAAACTCCAGGTGTAAGTGACATTAGAGGCCAGGGAAGAAGTTGTAAAAGTGTATGGAGCTCCTCGTGTCAAGTTGTTGTACTTTGTCCCATTGTGCCGAATCAAGATCGGTCCAATGGGCACCAGAACATCAATAACAGCACTGGTGTTATTGGCAGAGATGTTGTTGAAAACATGAACAGTTACCATATATTGACCTGACTTTTTATACTTTGTTGAAATATTTCCAGAGCCATGAGTAAAGAATAGATCTTCCCCTCTACCGAAATCCCACTGATAGCTGTAGTTGAACTCTGGCTCAGCAGTCACTTTGAAATGTACTTCCTCTCCAACTGCATAGTGTGATTTTTCAGGGACGAAGCTGACACTTGTCAAAGCTGGTTGCACACACACCCAGTTGAAGAAATTGGCCTTAGTGGCTTTGTTGACTCCACTGGAAAGAAGCAGAGAGAGGTGGTAGTTCCCACTCAACTGGTAGGTGTGTGAGATGCTGGGGATGCCCTCACGTGACTCATTCGGGCTTCCATCCCCAAAATTCCACTCATAATGGTGAATTGTTGCGTTACCAGATACCCAGGCCTGAAAGTTGACTTTGGTCCGCTCCTGGACACATCCTGAAGGCTCCATCCTTATGACTTGGAAGACGTATACCTGAACTGTGAGGGGCATCCAGCCAACACTCACTGGGTTCATGGCAGTCACATTCACAGTGTAGTTACCCTCTTTTTTGTAGTTGTACGATATGTAAGGTTCAGAAGAATTGAGGACTTCGCCGTCCCCCATAGAGAACAGCCATGTGATGTTGTTACCAGAACTGAGCTGCGCCCACACCATAGTGGGGCTTTGGAGCTCTGTGGGAGAGGAGCTTTTAGCTGTCAGGCCCTCAATCTCCTCGTACACCATTATCTCTGCACAGGCCGATGTGAAACTGATGGTGTTGTTTACTGACACACAGACGTTGAAGGCGCCACTCTGTGAGAAGGTGTGTGCCACACGGCGACCTTGTTTGAGGGTGGAGCCATCCCCAAAGTTCCAGTCATAGTGAATTCCATATGGTGAGGGCAGAGGATGGGCTTCAAAGATGGACGATTGGCCCACAATCACGAACTGCGGCTCTGTTTGTATGTCAACACGAGTCAGGATGCTGTAAACACTCATATTGATGCTCTGGCTGATGTTATCATAGCGATTGGATACGGACACCTGTGCTGTGTAAATACCTGTACACAAAGAAGGAAGCAAAAGAGAATGAGCTGAATGCTTTAAGGTCACTATCTGCTTTTTTATTTTTATCATCAAAAAATGTACACTGGCAATAAAAATGCAGCTAGGTAATGATGCATGGATTTGCACCGCAGAACTCACGGGGTCCAGGATATAGGTAAACAACTTTACAAAGGAACTTTTTATAAAGTTATGCGAATAAATAAGAAAAAAATAAACCAAAAGAAGTGGATGCACAAGAAAGAACACTGATTAGTTTGTTTATACTATATATGATGTGATCAGATGCATGGAAATGTGACAACCTGTTTTTTTTTTGCAATTGTAGGTTTCACTTTTAAGCAAAAAAACCCCCAACAAAAAACCAAACAACAAAAAACAAACAAACAAAAAATATTATATATAAAAATAGAAAAAAAAACTAGATAAACTGACCACAGCACGTTGGTCAAACATTATCTAAAGTAACTGATTGATTCAACAGAAAAGTCTTACTGTTTGCTAAAAACCCTGACTTCAGCTCTAGCTGTGCTAATTTATCTGACAGGCTCAAGAAGGAGGCCATACCTGGTTGAGAGTAGATATAGGTGATGTTTTTGCTTAGGAGAACTTGATTAGGAGAGGCTTTACAGAGGAGGGAATGAGAATGTGGAGGCTTTGACTCAAATTCCTTATATCCACCATCACCAAAGGACCATCTGCAGAGGGAGAGACACGATGAAAGGTCAACAAAAGAGGATCTAGTTTTTCTCTCCGTTTGATGCCTAAATGTTCACAATATGAGTGACAGATTGGGTACACACTAATATACACACTGGACTGGAAAATGTGAATATTTTCTTTAGAAGAGGGTTTGGAAAAGAAGAAATGAAAAGTAAAAACTTGAATGCTTTTTATACTAAGAAGATAGCAGTGGATGGGGGGAAAAGAAAGAGTACTCCAAAGAAAAAAAGATTAGGAAGGGGAAAAAGGAGTAAAAAAGTTGGGGGAAAAAGAAGTACTGGGGAAACAGTTGCACAGAGAGGAAAATTCTTGTCAGCAATCTTCCCTGACCACACAGTTATAAATTTAAGGCTCTGTTTCAACTGCTGTGGTGCTATTATGGCATACAGGAAGCTTAAAGCTGAGAAATGAAAGGAAAAAAAGACACAGATTGAAGAGATGGACAGCTTTATTACTTCATAAACAGTGAAAGATAAATAAAATATCACAGGGTATATCTGAAAAGCTGTGTATTATTAATTCAGTGACCATCTGACCCTTCTTCATCGAATCGTACCGGAATGTGGCTGGCACAGACATGTCCACGAGCACAGAGGTGGTGAGAGTCTGATTGGACCCTTGGGGAACAACATCCGGCACCCCCTTTACTGTGAGGTTGGTCATTGGCTGCAGTCGATCCACAGTTATGTTGAAATGCTTTGTCAGCGTGCTGACATGGTTTGAGGCTGTCACCTAGAAGAGATGCAGGACAGTTCATAGGAGTCTGTAGTCTGGTGTCTCGTCCAACTTTAATATTACAAGGTTATGGTAAAAAAAGATAAATGTTATTTTCAAGCATCACAGTAAGCCAGTATTCACTGATAATTTAATATAATCTGGTAAACGTTATCCATCCAAATCAGCTCAGGTGCCTTGAGTCACTGACTTTTCAGCAATCTCTCATCCTGGGCAAGAAAGTGGGGAGACTGTGCATAACCAAATACATTAAGTCACTGACTAAAAAAGAAAGTTGTTCTTTTACCACTGGTGGTAGGAACAAGAACAAATTTCTTTCTGTCCAGGACATTTCAAACTTCAAAAGAACTCAGGGCAGTCCTCATGTCCTTAACATTTCAGCATTTGTATTAATTGTCAGATACTACATTCGAAAACAGTTCTGTCCAGAATATGCATCAAAAAACAAGCTAAAGAGTTCCCAAACTGGAACTGTGAAAACAGAATGACATCAATTTGTTTTTGCACCCTTGTGAGTGAAAACAAATTTCTCTGATCTTGTGAAGTATGCATTGACCTTTACCGTCCTAAAGATTTTCAGTTTGCAAATATGGTAACTGTTGCTTAGGTTTGATTATGTATCTCAAGAAAACATCAAAAACAAATCAACAGTATTGTTTAAGAAAACTAATTCTACCTGATTTTCTTATACTTTATGTCCAGAGTCATAATATTTTAAAGTATTTTTTTATCAACATCTCTTCAGGGTTTCTAAAAGTCTTTTATATTTTTTCTTTGAACTTTGGTTTCTTTTTCGCTCATTTTCAGTCAATTGCGTGACTTTGGAGTTTCTACAATATTTCCATTGCAACATTCAATCCTAAATGCTTAAGTAGAAGGCAACTGGACTTCTTCATTTGTTTTTTAAATACGGCTCTTATCCTAAAGGCTTCTTCAGTTCTGAACATGGTTAGAGATTACAGGTTTGTTTAGCTGTTGTCAGAACAATCACACTAATTGGGCCACTGAAGTCACTAATGGGGAAGTTTGGATATGTGAGTCACTGTGCCTGCCCTCTATTCAGCCCGGTGTTTGGGTCATTGTTGCCTGACGATCCAAACATGTCCCTAGCGATGCTATTTGCACAATATATCATGAATATCAGTGTGTGCAATATTCATGTGGTAAAGGATTGTTTGGACAGCAACAAATGTTATTAACTTGCATTTTACATGCTAATGTGATATTTAGCCAGATGAGAGTCTCATGGCAGCAGATGTCTACACTGGACACAAATGATCTTGTTAAAGGTCCCAGGGTGAAGGCACAGATGAGAAAATATGAGAAAGAGAGGAAAGAAAAACATAGGTATTTATCGCAACTGATATTGTCATCAGAATATTCACCAATATTATTGCGATCACAAGATTTTCTAATATCGTGTAGCCCTAAATGTGTCTTCTTGCTCACATGTCCCATTGTGTGAATTGCTGAAAACAATCTGGGAAAACGAGTCAGTGGTGCAGAGTAGGAGTTAGAAAGATGAAATCTGATGCCACCTTCTCTGTTTAGAGTCGGCATTTGTCACTTTTAATATAGATAGCTTCTTTCAATCCTCTCTCAAACCACCTGTTTTTCCTGTCCAAAATATACAAACGGCTATCTTTAAACAAGTGTCCCCTGTCCTTGAGAAATAAATGAACTGCTGTGTCATCCATCTGATGTTTTGTTTTGATGTTTTATCCTTGGGATCAACCAATCTTTGCTCGAGAGTGTTGCTGGGTTTTAAATGCACTTTTCTATTATGCTTAGAAAAGTCCTTTATAATTTCTCAGATACTCCAGTCATATATGTAATGACGACATTCTTCCACTTCCTCCTTCAGTGGACTGAGTTGAGTTTTCTTGAAATCCTGGATGCCTTGACAAAGGCCCAGGTAGAATTTCCAAAGGTTTAAGAGGTTCCTTCATGAAGCCTTTGAATGAGAGGTGAAACATCTTTAAGAAATTAGAAAAGATGTCCAATTGCCTTCTACTTAAGCACTTAGAAGTTTCATGTCCTGCATGAACAACTGAATTTAAACTAGCATTTAACATTAAATACTTTTCCAGATTCAGTTTTCCAGATTTTCCATCAGGTTTTTATGACATTGTGGACAAAGGATCTAGAAGCCAAAATAGCAGTGAAAGAGCCTGTTTTTGTAATTGTGATATACCAAATCAAAAATAAAGGTAAAAGCCCTTTATGATTCCAGAAATTAAAATTCTTATGTTTTATATTCTTCTCCTTCATTCTTCAGCTTTTATTTAACCAGAATAAGAGTCCTTGAGATAGGCAGACAGCCTGTCTACTTTTAAGACTAGGCTTAAAACTTTGCTTTTTGATAGAGTTCATACTTAAACTGGCTTAGGTTATCATGAGCTATTTCTGTAGCTATGCTGCCATAGGCTTAGGCTACTGGAGGACAAACTGATCACTTTTTCTCACTTTCTTCTTCTTCTACTCTCCAATTTGCATTATTTGCTGTTATTTCAACTGTTAACTTTTTGTTCTCTCTGTTATTTTCTCTCCATAGAAGCTACACCTGGTCTGATGTTCTGTTTGGCTGTGATGCCTTCCTGGAGGAGGGCTTCACCTAAGATAATGCTGACATCAACTAATCGTTCTCCTTCTCCTGTTATTAATGTTTTACTTTCATGAACACAGAAGGTACTCCTAGATCAGTTCATCTATTTCTTCTTGTGCATTCAGCTCTGTCTTCTCAAACCTCCAGTCGGTCATGGCAGATGGCCGCTTATACTGAGCCAGGTTCTGCTGGAGGTTTCTCTCTGTTAAAGGGGAGTTTTTCCTCTCCACTGTCGGTATGAGGGATTGATGTAACGTCATCAACTCAACGCCACGCGGTTGCTACATTGTTGTCCAGGAGGAGTGAATGCTGAAAGTCAATGACTCTATGCAATCTGCTGGGTTTTCTAAGAAACTTTTTGAACTGCTTTGAATAATTAATTGAGCTGCTGCACAGTTTGATAACTAGGATCAAGTGGAATGTATGTATGATTGAATTTTTATTTTTTTTGTAAAGTGCCTCAGGACCACGTTTGCTGTGAATTGGCGCTATATAAATAAACTGAATTGAACTGAATTGAATTGAGCTCAAAGATCTCTTTCACAAGAGTGTCCTGACAACACATAATGAAATAAGATATAATGTCTGAAAATGCAAACTTTTCCAATTCCAGTTTTCAAATTTCCATATTTATTTAGATTTGGAAAATACTAAAATCAAATACTCTTACACACAAGACTGGGTAGGAACCCTAGACTACATTAAATGAATTGATTCAGGTTTTAACTGTGAACATTCAGGCATAGAAAAGCTGTATAACTCAAATGATGAAACAGTGCTGTGTGCACACAGAAACCAAAACTTAATAACTTTAAATTGGATCTTTTAGCACTCTGTGGGAACAAACCAACATGCTACCAGCAGCCTGCCCCAAAGACACATCTTATCCCATATCTCTTGCTGAATCTATGAAAAATATCAAAAACATAGAAAAATTTGTTTTTTGGGACCAACAAGGTAATTGAAAAAAGACCCACCTTGGCCATTGTTATAGGGGGAAAAAGATACATTTCAACATCATCATTGTAACTGAAGCCGAGTTTCAACATGCGACTAACACTTACCGTGAGCTTGTAGATGGCAGCATTCTGGTAGATCACATTGAGGACACTGTTGAAGTAAGTGAAGTAGGGCTTATCATCCACAGTCCATTTGAATGTGGGATTAGAACCCTTAAGCACCGAAGCAGTGTAGCTCTAAAACACAGACAGAGGACACTAATGTTAACTAAATCACATATGGTCAATCAGAACCAGAGTTGGCCAATAAACATAAACTTACCACAACTGACTCCATCAGGACCCTGTGTTCCGGGTCTGGCTGCACCACCAGTCCTTCGAGTGGTTCTTCCAGGTGGACAGCCATAGATAGGGTAGCTTCTGTCACGTTATTATGGGCCTCCAGCTCCACCAGCACTTGACCTCTCTGTTCCTCTACTCCCAAACTCAGATCTAGCACTGCATACAAGACGGGTTCAGAGACTTCGACCGCTGAACCTGATTTCCACCCATTATCGCAGACAGCTGGATTGGACAAAAACTCAGCAGGGCATTTTGACTGGAAGGCCACAATACGACTGTTGCCGCGCTGTGATACCCTCGTCTCATAGTGGGACTGCACGCGGAGTACAAGTCTGGTGTTGTTGGGCTCCATGTAGAGGGTGCCATTATTTGGAGGAGGGTGGAGGATTGTCAAACCGAGGGGAGGTACAACTCGGAGTGAACATGATGCTGAAGATGGGTATGATGGCTCAGTGGTGGAAACCTGCACATAAAGTTTGTCTCATTTATTGTAGCACTAACATAAGCTCAATAATTTGCTTATGGATTAAGTTCAACTGCAATAAAACTACAAATTAATCCATGAAAGGCTCTACCCTTCAGGCCAAGAATTCCTAAGTGGCCTCTTTTTGCATGCATCATCTGTCAGATGCACGCTGGGAAATGACATGAGAATTGATGACTTACCAGCAGGCTGTAGAGTCCAGGCTGGGGTAGACCAGCAGACAGCTGGGCTCCCTGCAGCTGGGTCTTGTTTTGTCCCACATACAGCATTCTGATCCAGCAAATTTTGTCCTCCAACCAGCCTCCCTCCCCATTCTTTACAAAATTCTCCACATTCAGATCTGGGAAATCTGCTGACTGTCTGGTGTTGTTCATCCAGAACCACTCCGATAAGTTCAGGGCTAGGACCGGCTGTGGCTGTGACTGTGGAGACGACTGACACTGAAGAAGAGACGATGGGCCACCGTCATGCTGCAGGGCAATTACATCACCAGGTGAGACCAGGATGTCCTCCAGTTGGTCTTGTATCTGCAGCAGAATCCAGACAATAAATTTACAAAGAACATAAAGTCAAACTGATCTTGAAGGCAAAAACTGATCCTCTCACCAGTACATGTGCTTGTCCTACTGGGAGAGTGAAGACAATTTCATTCTTTAAGGTGTACTTGGGCCTCGATGTCCCTGGTGGCAGGTGGTGACTCTGACTGCAGTTAGTGCAGGAAGATGGGTGGCATTGATAGGAAAGGGCCAGACAACGACCCTGGAAGGGACACCACTGCTGTGCTGGGGGGCAAAATGGCAGTTCTTTGCTCAGCGTGTGGCTGGAGACACAAACAGCAACCGGAGAACAAACTGGACCTCCACAACCTGAGACAGAACATGTATTTTGTTAATTCCCTAGGGAATACACAAAGAATGCTTGGTAATGCTAACTATACTATGTTGGAAACTCCTAAAGAAAGTTTAAAATATCATCTCAGATTTATTTTATCAGCTAAAATCAGACTTAGGTTAAAGGTTTGTAAAAATCAGAAATCTGACCCAAATCTCTGATCAGTGTATCTCTATTTTAATCGCACAATTTTGAATTTCTTTCTCAAAAATCATATCTTTTTCCAATCAGTGAACACACCACACAGGTCTCATTAACAACAACCTTTCCTGTAGAAGTTGTTAGTGCAGGAAGAAGACTCAAAGTGAGCTATTATCAGTATCTGAGAGGGGTTTGAAAATTAAGTCAGAGGAAGCACAAAAGCTTTAAGAAACTATTTAAAAAGAACATCTCAGCTGTTCAATTAGGCTCCCAGAACAGAGAGCTAGATTTAAGTGGGTGCAGAGGATTTCACTTTTTCATAATTTCATACTTTTCAGCTTTGGTTATTACTCAACCAATTTTTCAAGAAGGCTGAATGTATTACTGTTCTGTTATCTTAAATTTTGGATTTAGAAATGTTTGCAAATGTTTGGAAAAGTCAGAGTAGAGGCAATGGCCTACATTCTCCAGTAAAAATACATGGTGACATCCATGAGTAATTATAAATATGCTAATTGTGCTGAAAGTGCTTATTGCTAAGATAATACTCTAAAAACATGTATAAACTCCAAATTATTTTGTCTTTACTTTAAATAAGTTAGAAAGGTTAGAAAAATATTTTAAATCTGTTTATTATAGCTCTTAGAGAGAAATTGGTTGTGGAGACAAAAAACTGAGATTTGAAATTGGTCACAAGTTTCTGATCATTGCGTCTATGTTTTACCCTTGTCTGACTAAAGCGCATCGTTTCTACCACTCTCTGTGCACCTTTGCATAAATACTGCTGTGAGTGTGACGATTGTTCATGACTGAAGAGCTCATAATGGAGATGATCTTGTTTATTTCCTCTCCCACTTTCCTCTCCAGTCTGGCCATGCTTTGCCTCCATTCACACACTTTTCTTCCTTCCTGTTCATTTACCTTTACATCTTTAGACAGGGGTGGTCAGTGTAAGAGAATATGTGTGTAATTGGAGGTGTGGGCTCAGGTGGTCTATATGTGTGTGTGTGTGTCTGATTTTTAACCCCTGCTGGTAAACTCTGCAGGAGTTAGTCTCGTCTTTTACATGTCCAGTGTACATCAGTGTGTTCCTGTGGATGACTCACTGGGTAGCAGCAGGTGCTGGCCGGGACATTTGGGTCTGTAGGTCTGGAATCTGATGTGGACTTGTGAGCTTAACTCCTGGGTGATGAACTCCAAAGAGGACAGACGGCCTGCCTGAACAAAGCTCATCGCAGGAAATATCAGCATCTGAGAATGGAAAAAAAAAGTGAAAAATTATTTAAAACAAGGGAGTTTTAAAACAACAGTGACAAAAGAAAGACATCCTTCTTTACCTCTATGGCACTGCTGGGAGATTGTGGAGCAGTAAGCAGAGTTGTTGATAAATGATGTAATGGATGGTGGGGAGGAAAGACTGCCATGCCCAGCAAATACACTCCGGCATCTGGAACACGCACTAAAATAGGCAAAAACAAAGTACAAAGTCATTTCTTACCATTTACCATTTAGATTCATTACACACAATGATATATTTCAAGTGTTACAACATGTTACAACAAAAACAATCTGTTATGGTCTGGTTATGGCCTACACAGTTGTAGGGAAGAGTGATGACTTGAGCGTTCTCCAACAGACAGTCATTAATATCCTTTACCACGAAGGTAAGCCTCAAAAAGTCATTGCTAAAGAAGCTGGTTGCTCAGAGTGCTGTGTCCAACCATGTTAATAACAAAGTTGTGTGGAAGGAAAAAGTGCGGTAGAAAAATGTGCACAAGCAACAAAAATAACCATAGCCTTGGGAAGATTCAAGAATTTTGGAAGTGATGGAGTGCAGCTGGAGACAGTGTTTCCAGAGCCACCACATAAAGATGAATCCAGGACATGGGCCACAATTGTTGCATTCTTTGTGTTCAAGTCATTACTGAACATATTAAAGCTGGGCTTTCTTAACACCTCAGCAGAGCTACCGACTGCTGACTTGCCACAGACTTGCCTTCATGCCAGCTGCAATGAGTTAGTAAAATGATACAAAGGAACACCAACCAAGTAATATGTGCTTCAACTGTATAGTATATGGACATACTACGTAGTAAGTGACATTTCTGTTTAAAAAAAAAAATATTTTTTATTGATTTTACATAATAGTCTAATTTTTGAAGAAACATCATTTTGGGTTTTAGATGTAAACCATCAAAATTAACAGAAATAAACACTTTAAATATAATACACTGTGTGTAACAGATATATAACACAGGTTTTACATTTTGAATATAATTACTAAAATAAGTAAAAAGTTTTTGATGATATTCTAATTTACTGAGATGCACTTGCATCTTCAGTTACTGAAGATGCAACGTGAAATATAATGTGATCCGAAAAAGGTTCCAGAAAAGGTTTGTTAAAATACAAAAATTGGTGTAAATGAAAAGCATTCACTATTGGAGAAATGAAAACTATGTACTCCAATACAATGCTGTAGTTGCTCTAATATATTAATCAACCAGATTTGCTGTAGAGCTGCTCAGGTGTTAGGTTTCAGACACCTATGGAAAATTTTGGACACAGGTGAATTATGACAATAGCAGTGTTTGAGCCTGCATATCATTTATGCTTTGTGGGTATCTCTGCTGCAAGCTTGGAAGCACACAAGCTTAACCAATAAAGTTCAGTTACGCAAGTTCCTGTACAAGCAAGTCCAATCAAATACTCAGAGCAATTGTGCTTAGTTACTTTTGCCAGTCATCTACATCTTTTTCATAAATACCTGATGATGATTGGGGATATTATGCTCATATTGCTAAATCAGGTTTCTCTCTAAAGAGAGGCCAACTTAAAAGAAAGCAGAAACAATCTTTTGTTAGTAAAACATCACAGCAACAACAACAACAACAACAACAACAACAAATCTCTGAAGCAGAAAAAGAAGCAACAAAAAACCAACCCATATCAAAACATGATTTATTTATTTACTGAAGAGTGACCCACACACACAGACAAACTATTTGAACAAATAATGCAAAATGAAAGCACCGTGCAGATAGATAACCACTGAAATCTGCTGCCAGCCACACACACTGTTGGTTTCATGATAACAGCTAGTCTTATGCTGATATTTCCTGATGGTTAGGAGTTGCTGCTTAAGCATACAACAATATCTGCAGGGAGTGATATTTTATCTATCTATCTATCTATCTATCTATCTATCTATCTATCTATCTATCTATCTATCTATATATATATATATATATATATATATATATATATATATATATATATATATATATATATATATATATATATATATATATATATATATATTCTGCCAGACAAAATGAAACTTTTTCTATTTAAAGACTTGTTTGTTTACAGTGACTCATTCACATTATGTGGCACACTTAACATTCAGATTAAGTAAACATTTTGCACTTGGCACTTGGAAGTAATGAAGTGCACTCTCCATTTAATTTTCCAACGAGCTCATTTCGTAGAAAAGATTTAAAAGCCCCTTCACATTTTGCTAAATACCAACATACTGAAGATTTAATATTACTTTATTTAAGTGCTATATTTTTGTAATTTATTGCTACTATATGATAATTAATGACTTCTTCTGTTTCAACCAGAAAGAAAGTGTTCAGGTCCTTCGCTTTAATAATCTAGCTAGAGTTCAAGATTCTTATCTGCACTGTAAATTACAACAAAAAACCTAGCTGTAGGCAAAGGCAAGCTCTGTTTACTGGATATTTTACAGAAAAACAAGCATGCGTGTACAGAGACAGACACAAAGACAAAAAATCTGAAATTATCGTGGGCCACCAAATCTTCTGAAAATCAGTGTTGAATTTTGTGGAGCAAATTGGAGAGAATAAATCGGGCTGCTATGATTTACTTTAAGGTAAAGAAAGCTGCAAGAAAGCTCCAAGAAAGCTGCAGGATCCCTGATACTGCCTATACAGAGACAGAGAAAACTCATCATGGGGGTCTCAAAAAGGGATTTAGTTCTTTATATTACAGAATATAGATAGATATTACGTTTAGGACACAGTTGTATGAAGGCCAGCCAGTGTTTTTGGCCAACACACAGTGAGGTCTTGGAGGACGCAGATACATGGAGGAGGCAGCTAGGTGGGAAGATTGAATGAAAAATAAAACTTCAACAGTAAACTAAATCAAAGACATCTCAAACTCTACAACAAAAGCAATCTGGAATCAAGGTATGAAGGAAAAACTGGGAAACTGAAAAACCACAGGCACAAACTAAGGGGAAAAAACAGCACTAAAACTGAAATCAGAAGGCTCTGACAATCAATGAATGAAACAAAGGAGTTCACATTACTGGGAAGAGTGATTACAGGTGGGTGATTGTTGGTGGGCTGCAGATGTACGGTCAAGTCAAATGTGTTTATCTGCATGGTTAATAACCGCAGAAGTTGACCAAAGTGCATATTTATTTATTTATTCATTGCATATTCATGGACATAAAAAGTTCATGAATATGCAATAAAGAGACAATAAATGAAACAATGACAGTATGACTAAAACAGCACAGTAATGAAATAAATACAGTACAAGCAAAAATAGAGATAAAGATGCCACAAGTCCAAATCACATCAAAGAATAAGAATAGATTTTTAAGCGTGTTTTGAAAGTATCAGGTGTTGATGATGTTCTAATGTAAAAGAACAAAGTAGGTGCAGCAACAGCAAGAGCCAGATCTCTGTTCTTTCATCTGCTAATCAATACATCTGCTCACCTAACCTCAGAGACCTTTTGGGAGTGTTCAAAGTTAGTTAATCGGTTTAATAAAGGGCTGCACAAGATTAAGAAAACATGAAATGGCAACATTGCTGCTGAATATTTCAATGACATTATTGATTAGATCTAGTCCCATTTTTCCTCTTTTCTCTCTTTCTTTTCCTCAGTCACAATGAGGCCACAGATCCCTTTGAGCTTTATTGAAATGGTCACTAAGATGCCTATCAGATGTGGGCATGAAAGCAATCAAAGTCAAACCAATACACCAAAGTAAACAAGCCGAACTAAAGGAAACTAATAGGATTTAATTGCAACACAGAGGAAGTGCATACACCAGGAAATTTAAGAAATAACTAAACAGGA
Source organism: Anableps anableps (assembly GCA_014839685.1). Lineage (NCBI taxonomy): Eukaryota > Metazoa > Chordata > Actinopteri > Cyprinodontiformes > Anablepidae > Anableps > Anableps anableps. The sequence goes on along the minus strand of CM026065.1, from coordinate 14,387,114 downwards.
CATGAATTAACACACAAATAGCTGCCACAGGGCAGTTATCAGTAAATGTATAAACATCAACAGCAACTTGAGTCTTTGACTGTTGTTAAAGACATGGATTACAGGACTTTCCCATGACTTTTCCCATTTGTCTGATGCAGCTAGCTGTGTTGCAGTGCTAACATTATGCTGTAAATAAACAGCACCACAAAATACAAAAACAACACCAATCAACCAAGAGTCATGAAACTCAAGTCATGACACTTTCAAAACTGAATACACTTAAAATAAAATAAAAAACACCATCTGTAGAGTACTGTACAGCGGTGGCAGCATTATTATTTGTAAATTACGGAGATGGGACACAAACATCAATAATACGTCAAGATTTAAACTTAAAACATTTATAAAAATCCTAATAATAGCATCATGAGTTACTCTAAGTAGAATAACAGTCCAAAGGATAAACATTAAATTGTAAAGCAGTCACATACACTAAATATTAATGGAAAAGATTTTGAGGTAATAGTTTTTCTTGCCTTGCTTTTACCATTTTCTTAATTCATTAAATCTAACCCCAGTTGTTTCCAAAGCACACACCACAGAGTCTGCAATGTCATTATTATTTAAACAAAGATGAAACCAAAATGGGAGATTCATCTAAAACAAACCTCTCAATATGTTAAATTACGTAAAACCGAAGAATGTAAAGTATTGTCACTGTACATAACTACTGACAGTTTTGACAAAAGATATAACAGTCTAGAGTTGCTCCTACTGCGTCTTGGAAACTTATTCAGAAACAATGAATCCTAACTTAGAATCCAAGGAAAACATGGAAACACTTATTATTCTACTCATAATGCTGAAAATGATGGAAATCAAAGCTCTCACACAAGGACCAATCTTTATAATTTGTGCTCCAATTATGAGAGAAGCTTTAAGCAAGGGCAACCTACACTTGTATTGATTAGATGTGATACTGAAGGCGCCTTCACAACCGAAATGTACGTAAAATTCATATAATCAAGCTTGCAATTGGGTGCTCTTGGTGAACTGGAGGGAATTTGCATTTGTATGCATATCTTCAGAGAGTGTCTGTAAGCATACCTTGGGGGTTGTACTGGCAGACATAAGCCCTCTTGGAATCGCAGAGGTGTGAGCTGGTCTGACCGTTCTGATCAAAGGACACGCACACGTTTCCACGAGAGATTGACGATCGGGGCTGCTGGCCCTCCTCTCCCTCTTGAGCTTCAGATCCGTTTACCCAGTGGAGCTTGCCTGGAGAGTTGACGTCACTCAAGCCCAGCCACACGCCTCGCTCCCTGGTGCAAAAATTAACAGAACATTTTCAAGTAGTCACAAAAACCTATGTGCATAGAAAATTTTAAGTTTAAGTCAATACAATAAAATACAATAAAATGAGACGGAAACACATTATTGATCACGAAGACTCACAAAAGAGCCTGTGAATTATGTCTCAACTTGCACTCCAAAATCAATGATTGCTGCCAGAAAGGGGTGAAAAGAAGCTTTAATTGGACTTTAAGGGGATTGAATTGAGCAAGAGTCAAATATAGAACAAAACCTTATGATTATGTGAAGTAATTTTTATTCTGAGGTGCACAAAGAGCTGAATGAACATCCCACCCTCATTTTCCTTCCTGCCACATAGAGAAGGAGAAAAAGAAAAGGAATCTTTTTTGACATCTGTGAAAACAACATCCGATAACAACTTAGTGGAAAGGGCTTAAGAGGAAAAAGTTTTGAAGTCACTCATGAAAAAAATGTATGAGCCCTCTTATATAAGCAAGAGGGAGGAGAAACAACAGTGAAGGAGGAGAAAGAGGACAAGCTCTATCTGCAGCGGGTTCTTTTTCTTTTATTTACTTCAAGCTAAGAGACCAGGACCTCTACCATCATATCAACACACATATGCAGAGCTGGTGGAGTCTTGTGAGGGCATTTAGCTCACAATACAGCTGTGCTTTCACAGATGTGTTTTTGGAAATTTCTTTAACCTAAACAGCAAACACCGGAGGTCTTCGGGCCAGCTCTCTTAGGAACACCCCCTCGTCCGAACCAAAGCCGATCCAGAGCTCAGTCCACAAACAGCTCATCGCATAAATGCACAATAGATAAAGACAAATAGTGGGAGCTCTTAAGGATCATCTTGATATACAGAACACAATGCAAGGAAGATAAGTAGTAAATTATATCAGAGGATAAATGGAGGAAGATAAATACAGGGCAGAATTTGCCACCTTAAAGTTTCTTTTTTTCACCTGTTTGTCACTTAAATGTTTCAGTTCGTCAAACAAAGTTTATAATTAGACAATGATAATCTTAAAAATATATAAAATGCAACATTTAAATGAAGATTTCCTTTATTTAGGGGAAAAAAGTTTATCTAAACCAACCTAACCCTATCTGAATATGTTCTAATCATGAAGTAATTTTGATGAAGATTTTTAGGAAAGCTGAATTCAAGATACAACCAGTCCTGATTACTGCCAGACTGGTGGAATCCAGTCTTAAACAGAATCTGTCCAACAACATGATGTGGGTTAAAACATCTCAAAACCCACCACATCATGTCTGGATCCAAAGAAATTCAAGAGCAGATGAGAAACATTATCATTGACATCTATCAGTATAAGAAGCATTAAAAGCCATTTTTATGGCTTTGGGACTCCAGCGAAACCACACTGAGAATGAAAAGGAGAAAACATGGAACAGAGGTGAACTTTTAGAGGCATGACTGGCCTACGAAAATTACTTCAAGTGCGCATCAACAGCTCTTCCAGTTGGCCACAAAAGAACCCTGAACAACATCTAAGGTACTAAAGGCCTCACTTGCCTCAGTTGAAGTGAAAAAAGCAATAAGAAAGAGGCAGGGCAGAAACGGCACCCATGAGGGAGTTCCAAGGTGAAAACCAAAAATCCAAAAACAGAAGAAATCTGTTAGGGGGAACAGTTTTCAAAACCACTGTAAAATATGTCATTTAATAAACCAATAATATGGTAAGGAAGTCGTCCACCTGAGAACAAACATTAACATTATGCACATAATAAGAAACATGTAGTAATGTAAGTTCAAGATTAATACAGCAATCAGGCATAACATTATGACCACCTGCCTACTAGTGTTGGCCTTTTGCTGCCAAAATAGCACTGACACATTGAGGCACAGACTCCACTAGACCCCTAAACATGTGCTGTGCTCTCTAGCATCAAGATGTTAGCAGGAGATCTTTTAAGTCCTGGGGATTACGAGATGGAGCCTCCATGGCTCAGACTAGTTTGCTCAGCACTTTCCACAGACACTTGATTGGATTGAGATCTGGGGAATTTGGGAGGTCAAGTCAGTAATTCAGACTCTTTGCTGATCCTGTCAAACCATTCCTAAAGCAGTTTTTTGTTTTGGCATGATGCATGATCCTGCTGAAAGACGCCAAAGAAATCAGGGATTACTGTTTTCATGAAAAGGTGTACATGGTCTACAAAAAATGCTTTCTGTAGATGATTGCAGGAGTTCGCCCTGCAATCGGTGGGTCACTGGTTTGAGCCCCTGCCCTGTCTGTCTCTGTCGTTGTGTTCTTGGGCAAGACATTTCCCCCATTTTGCCTGCTGGTGGTGGTCAGAAGGGCCGATGGTGCGATATAGCAGCCTTGCTTCTGTCAGACTGCCATCTTGCCATCATCAGTGTGTGAATGGGAACGACTGATTTCATTGTAAAGCCTCTTTGAGGGTTACGAAAAGCACTATTTAAGTCTGAAGTCATTTCATAAGACCAGGTCACCTTCTGATTGCTCTGTGGTCCAGTTCTGATAATTTTGTTGATATTTTTGGTGCTTTTGGTAATGAACAAAGGTCTGTAGTTGTGCAGAACCATACATAGCAACCTGTGATGAGAATCAGCAGTAACTTCTTCAGCATTTGGAGCTACAGTAGCTTGTTGGTTGGATTGGACCACATGGGCCAGCCTTCTCTCCCTAGGACCTTGAACAAGAAGATTCACTACTGTTACTTCCTTGGACCACTTCTGATAGATACTGACCACTACAGATAAGGAACATCCTGTGGAAAGTGCAGTTGTTAAAATGTTCAGACCCAATTTTATAGTCATTACAATTTTTCCATTGTTAAACTGGCTCTGTTCTTGAACATCATGAAATTCTTGTTTGTGATCCAGCATAGCATTCAACTCTAATAATGGAAACTTTTAGTCCTCCAGCCTCCTATGCCAAGTCTTCCATTAGGATACTTGAGGAAAAATTTTGACTCTGGTTTTACTTTAGATGGTTAAGTTCAGTATCTGGTTTGTTGTTCATGTTTTTACCACTTAAGTAAAATAATAAGTATTATCGCATGAACAGAACAAGCAATTGTTATTCACCTTCCTAAACAAAGCATAATTAGACCACCTGCTGGTTGTACAGAATGCTGGTGCCAGACTTCTGACCAAATCACAGCAGTTCTCTGACACTACACTGCTACTTGTCCGGCTCCACTGGCTCCCCATCCACTCAAGAGTACACTTTAAGCTCTTGGTTCTTCCTTACAGGGTTTTGAATGGTCAAGCACCAGCACACATCTCAGAACTTTAACATCTAGCAGGTCCCAAAGGTCACATAACCAAGGCTTGCTGGTTACACCACCCCAGGCTGAAAACTACCTCAAACCTTTAGTTTGAGAACTGAAATTCATCTTTTTACAATTGCTTTTAATTAACTATTTCAGTGTACTGATGTGGAATGTTTTCAATTTTCTTCTGTACAGCATGTTGTGATGTATGTCTTGAAAGGTGCTATTTACTTACTAACACATTGACAGTTTGAGGGCAAAATCTTCACTTGAAGGCTAATATTTCTCACCAAATAACCGGTACCACGACAAAAAGACAATTAGTCCTTTTCACTTCATCTGTCACTGTTCATAGGATTGTGCTTGACGGGTGGATATTTTATACAAACTACTCTCCAAACCTTCTTCCTCTGTAATTCTGAATATACCACATAATGAAAGCTCCACGTGTTTATTTCACCATGCTACAGACTAGCTGAGAGCATCCGTTGCTCTTAATGTGTGAGAGAGCTGACAGGAAATTAGATTTTCACCTGAAAGCTTCCTACACATTCTGGTTATATATGCCTTTCTTCAGCATGAACTTACTTATAAAATCACAGTACTGGCTTTGTGTTATGTCATTACAACGGGAAAAACTCTAAACCTCATTTCACTCACTGTGTGACTTTGCGTGCCAGCAGGTTGCGCAGTTCATCACTCCTAACCACAGCCAGATCCCCGCTGCGACTCAAACACTGTTGCCGAGCATCTTTCCAGCTCAGCTCTGCTGGAAAGATCTGGAAACAGCTCGAGGACTTGCTGTGTAACACCCCTTCTCTCGGAGGACAGTCTGGGAAGGCTGGCGGGAAAACAGCAAACAGTTGTGTGATTTCTCAGAATGTCTGAAGTTACACTTGCAACTTTGTGGGAAAAGACAGTTCCTTCTTTGAAAAAAGATTACTTAAAAAAAAATATCCAAGGCCACAATAAATCTGATATTAAATTTGATATTTTTTTCACCTGGGTTGTAAGATCGCATGCCATTAAACTGGTTATCGTCTTGAATATTCATTTTGAAACGACCATGCACAAATCCTAACAAAATCTAAATGTAAAAAGATCTGAGAATTAAAATATTAGATGTAAATAACTTGCCATTATAATGTGCTTTTTCTCTTTTATTAGAGGAACCTTCAAGTGTTATTGAGTCCTATAGCTCAGGATCAACACAGGGTTCAAACCTTAGACGTTTTTGTGTGTAAAAATAAAATAAAAAACTAAAAAAACAAAATATGTCGTTACATACCATTTAAGTGTAAATAAGTTTATATTTAAGCAAAGTAAAACAAAATAATATCATCACCATTCATGTCTAAAATCTGAAATGGGTGTCTTTCTAAAAACTGTGCCAGACAGAAACTAATATGCTGATCAAATGATGTCAAAATATTCTTTAGATGCAACAAACTCTGTCATCATTGCCATGGCAGACATGGTAGAGTAGAGATAAAATTTCTGTCTAGAGAGAAAACTAAAGATAAGAACCAAGAAACTGAAACTTGTCTGATAGGTCCAGGAAAGAGGTTTTTGTCATGGTTATGTACAAACTTGTGTTAACTCTGCAGTAAAGCAAGCTTTTACGGGAAGCTAGAAAAAAAAAACAATTGTAAAGCATTGCTTAAGAAATATAGCAGAGACTTGTGTTTTTGCTGATTTCTGCCTTGTGGGGACCAAAAGGCAGACGAAAAGGTGGAAAATGTTTCTTTTAGTGCTTCTGTAAAAAGTCCAGTGGAGGTGTTTTGAGCTTAAAAGAATCAGACAATTCTTGTCTGATTCTCTAACAAAATGGGGTCGATTAGATCTTTTATCTGACTATATCATGGCATGCTCTTCTTCTTTGTCTATTTTATTAAAAGTCTTATCAATTAGAACCCCAACCCCAACATGATCCCTTAAGAAATTAAACATAATAAAAAAAATGATTTTGCATAAGCCAAGACTTTAAAAAGACCCACAGAAGACATTAATTAAAAAGCCAAATTGTTATCTTAGAAAGCATCTCATACTGATGATTTATAAGAGCTGCTATTCAAAAAGAGCTACAAAAGAAAATAATTACATCTTTTCTTGAAGACCAGTGAAATTAGATTAGATTTCAGTTTCCTGTCTGGCAGCCTTCCACATTAAACTAAAACTAAAACCAAGATCTGCATTATCAAGAAACCGAAAAGGTGTCAACTAAAAAGAGCAGTTCAGGGTGAGAAAACATTTCTAACAGGGATTGGTAATCTGCACTTGGTCATTAGCTGCACAGAGTTTGTGTGTTAATATTTTTCTTCTACCTTTGGCAACTTGGACATCATTCTGTGAGATTGTCCAGTTCACATTTAAGCCGACGCCACCCCAATTGACTAGTGAGACATCCACACTCCTGTTGGCCACGATGAACAACGGACAGTGCAGCTCGAGTTTGGGAGGAAGAGCCACGGTCACGTCTGTACGTGCAGACACCTGAATAACAAACAAAAATCCAGATGCATATTTTTTTTTAATTGTTCACAAATGTTACATTTAATTTAAGTCTATAATTGTGCTTTAAAACATTTTTTTCAGAATGGACTTGTAAAAAAAACATATCTTTAATACATTTTCTACATAATGAATAAATGTGAAAAAAGTTTTAATGCACTGAATCAATTTGTCTATTTTTGGCTTGATATTTAATGACTCTTCTTAGCAGAATTGGTGGGTGCCCTGCATTTAAATTGGTTGGTTTTCTGTCCCTGACCCAGGCCTCACAGGACTTTAACATTACCCTGCTTTATCTATTCCAAAAAAAGTCTGACTATTTTGGGATTATTGTCCTGCTGTAAAATCAACTTGTCTCCAAGTTTCAAGTGTGAAGTTATTGATTTGAGTTGAAGTTGATGATTTTCAGGAAGCCCTCTGTCTATATTATTCCATCCACTCTGTGCAATGTACCAGCACCACTGGCTGCAAAAAAAACCCCTACAGCATGATTCTGCCACTACCATGCTTGATAGTGTTCATACAGTGTTCTTATGTTTGAAAGCCCCAGATAGACCCCTCCTAACAGCCGTCTTGTCAGTGTGGCCAAATAAGACCCATCCCCTGAACAGATGTGACTTGTCCATGTGAGAGGCAACAAATTTCAGTCGAGCATAGGAATATCAATTTTGGGGGAAAGTGTTCTCTCTTGATCGGCACTTTCTCAGTTGATGTTAAACTCACTTCAAATTTAAAAAATAGTTTCCCAGTATATTCCAGTTTCTGATTGTTATCTTAGAAAGCATCTCATACTGATGAGAGTATGAGATGCCAAGTACTTCCAACTTACGTCTTGGAGGTACTTGGCTTGTTCTCCAACATTATAATCAATTTTCTTTTCTTTTTTTTTTTTTTTTCTTTTACATCTGTTCAGGACAGTCAGGATCAGACAGGTAAAACCCAAAGACAACAGGGTTATCCAACAGCACAAAAGATTCCAAACACACATCAAAAGTGGTTTGGGAATAAATAAAGCAAGTAAAAGTAAACTTTTGTAAAGCTCCAATCCCACTTATATCATACATCTGTGAATTATGCTTAAAAACATGGGTCGGTGGCAGGAATGCAAGCAGTTTAAATGAATGCAGTGAACTTTACCAAGAAGAGTGGTCAAATATCCAGACTGAGTTTTGTCAGAAGAATGTTGATTCCACAAAAAGGGGTCATGCTAACAGGCATTTCACCAAATATTCATTTGAACTTATGTATATATTTCAGATTTTGTTAATAGTAAAGATGAGAAAATTCACAGCAAATTCATGGTAGTGCATATTCTGTAAATCTTGTTTTTAAAATCATTAAAGTTGTTTGCTGTAGGATCTTTCTACTTTGAAAAAAAAATGGTTTAAAAGCATATTTTTAAGCCACTAAAATGAATGGAAGATGATAAATGAGTGTAAACTACTGACTGGCACAGTAGTGCTTAAAAATAGACCCAATGGCCTTCTAAGCCAGTTCTAGGAATAAATAAGATACATTAAAAAATTTCTCTCTAACCTCCTTGTGTCCAGCCCAGGCCTTCAAACTGACTTTGTAATGTCCTGGAATTGCAAACTTGTGGGCTGCTGTGGTGACACCCTTTCCTGTAGTGTTGAGATGAGGCGATAGATCACCAAAGTCCCAGGAAAGGGTCACGGGCGTGACAGAGGAGGTGGCGGAGAAAATGATGAGGTCGTGCACGCTTTGCAGAGGGAGAGCCCTCAGTGAGATGGAGAACTCCACCGCAAACACATCACGGGCCAGAGTCCACCGACATTCCTGTCAATTGAATGAAAGTATGTGAGAAAGTGGAGGTCTTAAAGTTAACATGGATGAGTGTTTTAAAAGCAAAACAAGTTTATTTGCGTAGCATCATTAATAAACAGGTAAATAAAAGTGTTTAAAAGGAAAATAAAGTAACAAAAATTATCCAGAACAACACGCACACAAAAAGAGCAATAGTAAAATTTGAAATCATATAAAAAGAAAGAAGCATTAAAATGTACATTTTACTGTGAATAAAAGGATAAGATATGATGAATTAATAAAGTAATTATTAACATTTATGTGAAAGCTGCCAGAAACAGCAATGTTTCTAGTCCTGATTTAAAAATGCCAACAGTTTCAGCAAACCTCAGGGAGTTTGTGTCAGAGATGAAAAACAAAGAAACAAAACGTTACCCCCCCCCTCGCCTCCCCCAAATAAAGGTGACCTAAAAATGTAGCCTTGAGGAACTCCCGTAATGTTTGTTCACTTAGATTTGCAATGGACAAACGACACAAAGTAGTGTGCCAAAGAAAAGACCTAAAAATAAAGTCCTAAGTGAAGCAAATAAAATAAAGTAAAACACGTACTGTCATCACATGGCGATTGGTACAAGCAGCCGAACAGTGAGATCCGCTGATGAAGTTGGGCTCATTGTTTGTGCTACATAGACACTCATGCCTTTCTCCCAAGCCCCCATAGAGGTGCGACAAACCAAAACACACGCTGTTACACTTTTCGCGCGTGTAGTTCCCGGGCTTGGAGTAAGTGAAGATCACAAGCTCACTTCGACCTCCTCCTCGACTGCTGCTGTCCTCCAGACAAGCGGCGTAGCTGAGACCTGAACCGGAGACGAAGGATTTAAGGCTTAATTATAAGATCTCTCATTTTACCAGTAGAAAAGGTCAAACAGTGAAGTGTTTATTGCTCTAACATCTAAGCATACAATCATGAGTCCAGTGTAACAATGTAGCATTATTGCACTTTAATCTGAGTTTTGAAGATGGGCAAAAAATAATTAAAAATATTCAACAACTCTGTGATGTACAAGAATTTAGGAGAACTTGTATCTTTTCAAAGGTTTTTTCTGGCTTTGTTTTTGGGATTTAGAGGAAATATCTGAACCAGTTACAGGTCTCTGTGGACAGGATAAGGTCAGCTGGAACAATCTACTTAACAACGATTAAGGATATGGATGCAAGCGCATGTCTGATGGGAGAGCTGCAAGATAAGGGCTGTGTTATCTAAATATGGCTTTCCTTCTCTTTGTTGATCTTCATTTCTCCCTTCTGCATTTGACTTTTCAGTTGATATCAATTATGCACTTTTATTATTACTGCTTGTACGCCAAGAAGAGCCTATAAACAATTTTTCGTATGCATTTATGTCTTACCACACGTTTGCAGGCTAATGTTGAGCAAAGGCTGTTGGTGGAGCGCAGGGGGGTGGTTGCATAGCATGGCATGTGGACGTCGGACTTGGACTCTTTTTTCCTTGAGGCACTTCACCAACCGGAACAGCTCACAGTCACAGTCGAAGGGGTTATTGCTTAGGTCGCTGTAGAAACAAAGCACAGGACTAGAGTGATCAAAAGGTAAAAAAAAATCTCAATAGTCCAGATTAAACAGCGTATATAGTCATTTCAGGTTAAAAGGTCTTTATGTTTTTTCAGCCCATCAAAATATGATAAAAGTTCGACTTTTTCAACTTCCGACTAATATGCCAATCTTCGAATATCTCACCAAAAACAGTTTACTCTATTTTGGAAGGAACATGACACACCTGCAAACCTACTAAGACAAGGTTGACTGGGAAAGTGAAGCATTAGTCAGAGGAGCCGCCATGAGCACCGCTGTAACTTTGGAGGAGTTGCAGCGATCCACAACTCAGATTAAGGAATTTGGACTTAAGGATAACTGTCAAGACCGCCAAAGGTAAGAGACTTAGGAAGACTTTAACCTTACAGCAGGGCTATGACCCAGTCAGAGCTAAAATGTAATGCTTTAGATCAAAGCTAATTCAAGTGGTAGATTGGCCTAGTCAAAGTCCAGACCTTAAATCAGTGGAGAATCAATGGCATATCGTAAAAATGCATATTCTTTCTATCCAATCTGGTTGAGCTGAATGGGCAAGAGATTTAGTCTCTTGAAGAGCAAAGGAGGCAGACACATACCCCAAAAGGCTTACAGCTGTAATTGCAACAAAAGCTGCTTCTACAAAGTAGTAACTCATGGGGTTAAATACAAATGGACACTAAAAGAAATAATTTTCCATCCATCTTATTTATGCATAACTTGGTGCTGGTGTAGCATATAAAATCTGAGTTAAATTCAGGCTTAGATTGGAGCCAAATGCCAAAAAGTTGAAGGGTTGTGAATACTTTCTCTTGGCGCTGAACATACTATCCAAATTTATTTTGGACATAGATGTTGTAATTCATGCATGTTTATCCTCTTTGATTAACCCAAACATATTTTAACCACATTTTGAAGTTGTTTACAGAAAACATCATGTATTTTCTTGTCCAATAAATTTTCCTGACAGGTAATAGTCTGTGCAGAAGTCACTAAATAAAACTGGATGCAGTGTCACCAAACTGAAGCTGGGATAACAGTTAAGTTCAGCTAAATTTATGGTAATTAATAAATGTTCCTGTGGCAATGGAAAGTGGTTTTGGCTTACAGTGGCGACCAGCTGCGAGGCATTTTTAATCAGTTTCCTTGGTCTGCCTCTTTATATGGAGCAGTGAGCTGATGTTTTGTCCTGCCAGACGCCAACTGGCCTGACTGCCCTGAACACCGTCAGCTGTTCAAGTCATTGCTACAAAGCAAACATGTTTTCAGACAGAAAAGTCTGTGCACTCCAGAAAATGACACTCATCTACAAATCACCAAAAAACAAATCTGTACAGTCACATTGAATAAATTAGCATACTTTTGAAAATATTTATTTCATTCGGTAAATGAAATACATTATAAAGATTAACTACACATAGGCTGACATTTTAAAGCCTTTATTTCTGTTAATTATAATGATCATCTGCTTACAGATGATTAGAATATTACATCAAATCAATAAAAAATATAGAAATGTGGGCTTAATTAAAGTATGTTTACTACTTGCTTAAAGCCTATTATTTTCAAAAGGTACTTCTATAGAGGAGTCTTATCCGAATTAATATTCTAATTTATGGAATATGACTGTATGTCTATGTATACATCTTCACACAAATTAGGGAAAGACCAATACAAGCTAACAAACTGATGTGAACAATTCATTTGATTGGACTAAATATTGAATAGGATGTAATTGTTTTTTAAAACAAGTGTATAATAATTTCAATTTTGTAACCCATTAGTTCACAAATTACTTGCTGAAAACAACTTCTAATAATTTCACTTATATCCCCAAAGATTAAATGGTTTTGACTCTTTGATGCTTCAGAGCAGGTAAAGCACTGTATATTAGTAATACTGCAGCATTTTAAACATTTTCAGGAGTTTGTAAGCCAAAACAAACCCTTTAATTTAAAAGAACTACATGGCAGCTTTAAAAAATCATGGATATAAAATTTAGCAGGGGCCAAAAATACATTTCCAGTCATCTTATTTCTCCAATACAGGAACTTGAAAACGTGACCTAATAGACTGGCTGAAAAGAAAAATCCCAAAGAAGACCAGTTTTTTATTGAACTAATCAGCATCCACCAGGAACAAGTGAAAACTGTGAAGAATTATTGGGAACTTGGCTTTAACATAAAATTGCACTTGTAAAGTTAATCTGGAAAGGTTTTATTTCTTTAACTAAACCAGCAACACAGAGTAAATAGAAGAAGGGTACAAATAGAAAGATCTTATAAGAAATCATAGAAAAAATGAAAAAAAGCAGACGATAGTGAAGAGTGGAGTAAAAAAGCTGTTGAATTAGATTAGACTAAATATAATTTCATATTTTTAATGATTCCTGGGGAGAGTCAAAGAGTTACAAAGAGAGTCACAGTAAATAATGAATACTTACATTTGTGTTAGGTTACATAAGTTGTCACATATCCTCTCGTCTATGGTGGTAATTTGATTGTTGCTCAAATCTCTAGAGGCAGGAACAAAGAAATCACTTTTGACATTGGAACAAAAAGTCTTCTCTCTTTGTCTTTAATTGCACTATTTAATTACTGTCACGTTGACATTTTGACAAGATTAGTGTTGTGTGGGTTTGTCAGGGAATGAAAACTCTAACCCAAGAAAAGAGTCCTTTGATCAGTGAGTATCTCAAATATTTTTCCATGCTTCATCTAAATGTGTACTAATGAAAAGGAGTTTCAGATCTGCTTTCAGGAAAAAGGACAATATCAAGTATATTTTGGACAGAGACGGCAGACTGTGTTCTTGACTGAACATACAACACAGACCAGTTCTGTTTCTCTATGAGTTATTCTTTCTAAAATATGGTAGCGAGTTCTCTCTTCATCTATTAGTATATATATATATCCTACATTCTGTCTCCTTTCTCCCTCTTCCTCTCTCCACTCACATCTCCTCACTCCCTCCTCACTCCTGAGAGCTGAATAATGGGCCCGTTGTGTAGTGGTTTGGACGGAACTGATGGAAACCATCAGTGCTCGCCCTCATCGCACACTCTCACACACACAAACACACCCCCACCTCCATTCCCCCACACAGACACACATAAACATGTGCTTAAATGCCCATTCAATGAGTGGAAAAAGAAAGGTAATGCAAGAAAAAGATGGAAAGATGAAAAGAGGGAGGTAGTGGGAGCCCTGGGCAGTAGGCTGTAATTGAACTTAATCGTAGCATGGTTCGCATGTGTGTGCACTATGTTGGGCTTTTTTAAAGCTCCGTGGTCCGCCTAACATACCCCTGGGATTTCAGCCTACTTAAATTCAGACTAAACCAAGATTTTTCCTCTTCTGCACTCTTTTTATCTTCCTCTTCATCTTCTCTTCTCCTCTCAACTCTGAGACTGACAGCTCCATATTCCCCTCCTCTTTAACTTTATACTCATAAAATCGACAGCAGCCCACAACATAACACTCCTCTGGGAAGACCTTCATGGTGACTGATTAAATGTTCAGTGTTTGAGTCATTCCTTTGTTTAGTTTTTTCTTCCAGTGACCCAGACTTTCTTATAATCTTTTAAAGTGACCCTGATCATTATATATTCGCTTTCTGAAGGTCCTGTAACATTTTTCTTTGGACCTTGACTGCTTTAAAACACTTGACTATCAGAGACTGTTCATCTTCTTGTGTTTTCAGCCTTATGTTTTGTCTTTTATTCTTCACTTGTTCACTTTTTTAAGTCACAAAATGCAAAAATGTACAAAGACAGAGATAGGTAGAAAAATCCAAAAGGAAACTGCAGGAACATTTAATCAAGACCATTATAAAAGTTTGCGACTATACTAGCATATTCAAAAAATATTAATATTGTCTTTTCTCTATATAGATGGGCCATTTATTGAAAAATTAGACTCACAAAAAAAAAGCATTGAAATGAGTAGTTTGAGTATTCAATCAATTTGATGAAACACAGGTGTGAAGGGGTGGTAGTATTATGGTTTGGGTCTTTAATAGTTAAGTTAAATCACAACTTCCATTAATACTTCCAATAATAAACTCTAAATTAATAACAAGACACTTTAAAGGAAAAAAAATCATGATCAAACTCTTCAGAACGTCCAGGTCACACCGAAAAATTATCATTTCTATAAATTCAATTGATTTACTAGATAATAGTAAAAGAAGTTAACACTTTGTGTGTCAAAATTAAATTGCTAATATTGATATTTAATTTAAATAATATAAAAGGGTGTAAAATAATTAGCTAGAGTTGCAAGCAAAGGAATTCATGAACTTTTCAAATTTGTCACATTGAAACCACAAATTGCAATGTATTTTATTTACATTTTATTTAATAGAATAACTCAAAACATATAATTGGGTAGAAAGAAAATAATATATGGTTTTCAAGACTTTTAGAAAATAAAATCTGAAGAATGTGGTGTGCATATTAATTCTCCCCCTTTACTCTGATTCCCCAAATACAATCCAGTGGAACCAAATGCCTTCAGATGTCAAAAAATTAGTAAACATTCTCACACTGAAAAAAGGTTGCTGCTTAAAAAGTAGCTTTATAAGACCCTCGTCCAGCCTTGTTTATCACTGTCCCAATTGTTTTTAATGGTTTCATTATTGCTCTGACTGTAGATATTGGCAAAATGGAGGAATAGCAACACAAATATGCTGTACCCTCAATTAGTTGTTTTCTTGTCCTTACCATTTTGAAGAATGGCATAAAAGGCCTTTGTGTCACATAATGTCAGTGTCCCACTGATCAAGGTAAAATAGTAAAGAGTGAATTACGAAAATGCCTCAGTTGCATTTACGTCATAAGAATTCATAGGGGTGCCAGTAAGTTCCACAACAATGATTGTGTAACAAATGTTAATTTAATTCTTAACATGGGATTTTTTTCTCCCCATTAAATAAGTGTACTCAGATTAAAGGTTAGATTAAAAAACATTTTCTTTATTAAATTAAACTCCTGCAATAAAAGATTTATCTATTTTAAGGCATTTAAGGCGATCCTATTCCAGGGGTGACAAAAATGTGGATGGTGCTGATAGAATGCATTGGAAAAACTTATAAGCAACAGGACTGATTAAGAGATTGTTAATAACAGTTTGCAGAAAAGTTTCACATACTTTTGTATGGAGCAAATATCTAATTTTTCTCATAAATGTGACATGATGAATGTCCAATTTCTAAACCAGATACTTCATTTGTATGGTGAGAAAATTTTCTCTTTTCAGGTCATATTTTTGCAGGACTATTAAGGAATTAGAGTTTCACCACAATGATAAATGGATAAATAAGTCAAGATAAATTAATTGAGGAGACCATGACGTAACGCAGTGTTTACTTACAGCTCTTGGAGCCCTGTGAGACGATCAAGCAGGCTGGTATCAAGGGAGGAGATGTGGTTCTTGGACAGATCTCTGTGGGAAAAAAAGCAATATGTCCACATTTAAAATAACTCCATACACACATATCAAGTAAAAAACACAACATCATCAGTAGCCAGAAATGAATTATGTAGGGTAATTATTTGGGATTAGGAAAACCACGTGCACAACCAGCAGAGAAACGAAAGACTGAAACATTTAATTAATACAAGCCAAGATGGAGACAAACACAACATGAAACAGAAATATGTGAGATGGAAGGAGGATCTGGAGATTCATCTCCTCGTTGTGATCACTAATAACACAAGTGTTTCCTCTAAAGTTTTATTTTCTGTAATATGACAATAAAAATGACTAAATGTTTTCACTAAAACCTAAAGGGTAGTTTCTGAACTCGTAAAGTTTAAAGCCAGAACAGAAAGAGGAAATGTGGAAGACGTTGACTAATGAGGATATAACACTATAAAGGTCAACTCCTCACATGCACCTGGTTTAAAGCAGCATTTGTCAAGACGACAGCTAATTATATATATATCTGCTTCATCCTTTCCTTTGGCTCTGCTCCTGAAGCAGAAGTAATCCCTCACTCACACACTTTCACAAAGTTTTCATTGCTTATCAGTGACATGAAGAGGATAACAGAGCCAAACACCCAGAACAAGTGTTGAGGGTTCAGTTTGGTACTGAGAAAACAGATCAAATCAGCAACTACTATCTTACTGTAAGGGTGTTCTTTTTATTATTAATACTAAAATACTGAACATGCATAGTTTAATAAGAGAAAAAAATCAATCCCTTTAATAACACAGCTGGGAATGAAAAAGTATTGAGATACATAAGTCCATGGTATTTTCAATGGATCAGCATTATTTAATATGAAAGAAAGAAAGAAAGAAAGAAAGAAAGAAAGAAAGAAAGAACAAAAGAAAGAGAAATAAATTTTATTAAATGACACATCAAAACTGACTGAAGGATGCAGTTTCATTATGTTTATTATTTTTACTCAGAACATGAGATTTCCCTGTTGAAGTTGGTAAAACATTTATAGAAAGATTATTGAAAGTTGGATTTGAAGGGGGAAAGATGGAAGACACATCAAACCTGACCTCAAAATCCAATTTGGCTGCCTTGCATACCCACTTAGTGATTGCAAAAAAGTGAAAAAGACAAGAGCTTTATTTGCACTTCTAAAAATCTTTATCTCATTTAATGTTTTGCAAACTCATGATTTTACAGCCTTTTTTAGTGGACATACTGCTGCAGTGTTTAAAGGTACAAAAAATACTGAGAAATGCTTTATTATTGGCACACTTTGCTAACTTAGATACTGACAATGTCAATTAGAAACTCCCACTGCTTTTAAAACCTGGAAGTGGAACACAGTTAGGTTGGGTTCAATACCATTCCAAGATCAAAGTTCAGACTTAAACAGAATACAGCGTAGCCACCATCATTTTGTCCCTGGCTCTGTGTATTTCACTTCATCACTGTTAACCTGTTTGTATTTACATTGCAAATAATTAATAGCAAAATCTCTTTTACGAAGGGATGGGTGATATGGACTTTATCTCAGTATTTGTGGTATTTCTTGCAATAACATTAAATTTAATGGCAAAAAGTATTTATTAATTTTCAAATTGATTTATATTTATTAATGCTGTCATGGAACCAACATTGAAAAAAAAAAAAATGTTCAAACCATACTGTCAGTTTTCAGGGTTTGCAACCATCATTAATTTATTCTTAGGCCACAGTTTGAGGAACCCCGGATCTTAATGAACATCTGCAGAGTGCCAGGCTTGAAGGATGTTGTTTATTTTGCATGTGGTTTAGAATTCAATATAAAGCAATGTGGCACTAAACCGATAATCTGAATCAAGCCTGCTTCCATTCATGAACTGTGCTGTGTGTAGCAACATCTGGAGGAAGCTGGGTAGGCCATTTTATGCTTGTCAGTTCTTTTCCTGAAAAAATGTGAAAAACCACCTTAAAAAAAGCTGAATATATATATATATATATATATATATATATATATATATATATATATATATATATATATATATATACAAAGATGTTTACGATTTGTTATTTTCACAAACCCAAAATGCATTTTGCATATACACACACAACCACAAAAATGGTAATAAAAGAGTCTGCAGATAATGCAGAGATGTGTGGAGCTAAGTGACTTCGGTTTCCTCTTTCGGGCTTCACAGCAAAGTTTCAGATGCATGTGAGAATGAAAATGCAAAAAAGAAAAAAGTCTGGGAACAAGAAGCATAAGGCTGCAAGCCTTGTCTATAGAAAAAGACAGACAACAACAGCCTGCTAGAAAGCAGCAACACAGTAAATAACTACAGTAAAGTGTAGCCAGCTCAGCAAATCTCAGTTCTACCCTCAGCATGGTAATCAGGTTCTGAATTCACAGAAAACACAAACAGAATCAGGGAAAAAGTAAGTTGAAGTGTATGGGACGGCACTCCTCTCTTTCTTCTCTCACACTCTTACTTTTTTTGTGTGTGAACAGAGTAGGACGCCCGTTCCCAAAAGGAAACATCTGTACATTCCAGACCAGCTGTGTAAGAAAAGATGGAGACTGAAACTGAACGAGAAGAGTTCTGCTCTGCTAAACCCATCAGAGGACGAGAAGAAGGAAGCAATGGATTGAAGCTCCGCCCACTCCCTGATCATTCAAACATCACGTCGACAAACTGGCCTTAAGTCACAGCTCTCTGTCTGGCGTATGCGTTTCTCACACCTAAAGTCAACTCAACAGAGACAACTAGAGATAGAACAGAGAGCAACTATACGTATGTGTGCTTAACATGACCATATAATCTGACCTTCAGCACGTCTATTAGCAACAGACTCCCGTTCTCTCTGCTACCCCTGGACACACATGGTTTCATTTATACACACACATACAGCACTGAACACATATGGTTCTGTTTTGCTAACAGTGTGGCCAATGATCTAACAACTCCTTATAAGGCCTGTCTGGTGCCACTTATTCTGAGCTGGAAGATGAAAACACATACACAGAAAATCCTCGCTGGCTTCGCTGTGTTTGGTCAGATGGGATGACAGGAGGAGCTGGAAGGGACACTGAAGAAAATATGGATGAAGGAAAGGAAAAAATATGGCCTAGCTGAGGAAATAATTAAGACAAAAAACAATTACACTGATATTCGTTTGGTCTTCTGCAAAAACGACATGTAGGTTGCAGACTGACATCTGTTGCATCTTGGCAGCAAAGTAGTCCAAGTCCCTGTAAGTGAAGGCCAACGCTCCACTAACCCACTAAACACAGGCTCTTCTGTGGTTGCTTTCATCCCTTCGGCCTCTTTTCTTGATTACTGTGCTGCTCCTTCACTCCCCCAGTCACTTCTCTGCTTGTTCTGCTTCCCCAAAACTGCTAAGAGTTGGAAAGTCTGCACGGGTAAGTCAGAGTGTAAGCTGTGCTGGTCAAAAGTAATAGAAGGGACAAAGTCGGGTGTGAAACAGAGGCAGGCGAGAGGGCAATCACTGCACTGTGGTTGTCTAATGGTAGCTCAGTTTGCCTTATAAACACTGACAGAGTCTGCACCAGGATCGGGGCTCCTACTAAAACTGTCAGATCAAAATTCAAAAGGTTTCCAGATTCAAATCTGAAAACCTCTAAGTGGTCAGGTTTTAAATATGGAAATACCATTCAGATGGATGGATGGAACTTTAGACAATGGGAAAGGGGCTAAAGTATATAGTTTCCATATATCCAGACATGTAAAACATTTAAATTAAATTCCATATTATTTCCAGATTTATCTTGAACGGAGGGAGGTGAGGGGACAGCAGAGGTATCATGAGCCCATATTGACTGAGTTCTCTTCTGCAAACATGGAAAATATGGGGCAAAGATATTGGAAAAGGAGGCCTGCGATCCAAGATGCTTATTGGTCTAAAAGTCTATCATCTTGCCTCACATTTTGGCTCCCCTCCTCTCATCTTCCTCCTCTATTTAGAACATTTTGTCCAGTTTTCCAGCCACTGCTGTGTGGGTTGTCCGATGTCCAGCTGGCAAGCGAAGGGCAGCTGTGCACAGCGGTTTAACACACTTAGCCTAAAAACGATGCACTCACACATGCACAGAAAACTGAACATGCAAATGATATCAACAGTTGCAAGACAAGAAAAAGACTCAGCTTGTTTATTGTCTTTCAAACTGTATCAGTCAAAGTATCTTTATTTATATACTGGAAACTTAAAGATAGAAAATGCATCTCAGGACGACAGTCGTGGATAATTTGAGTGAAAATGACATTTATCTTCAAAAAAAAAAATACCCCTAGCAGTAACAGTAACTATAAAAATGGTTATTGACCAAGCAAACTTGGCAGTAAATGTAAACAAATGTTTTGTGTAAACTATGACACAGTTGGAGCTGCATCTTCTACCACTTGCCTGTTTGGATTTCCGACATGCAATGGATTTCACAATGCATGCCAATCTTCTGCCAAATATATGTGGTGTACTGAAAAGAGAACAACTAAAGTATCGCCTGTAGTGATTTCAGCATTAAGAAATTACAACCGACAACTTTAATCACACTGAAAGAGAATCTTTAAGTAATATAAAATAGCCCAAGCAGTGAAGAAAACACTAACATTAAAAAGGCTGACTAAAACAAAAGAAAACATGACTGAATATATTAGTCCCCTAAAATGGTAAATTGCACAAACAAATTGTATTTTTTTTCCAACTTTATGTGAGAAATGAATGGGTAATGTATATACTGGGTTAGTTCTTTGTTCTCAAAACATGGTTGGATTTTTTTTCGCTATCATCGGTGCCATTAAGTAAGTGAAGCTTGGCGTTAACCTCGGGCAGGACAGAGATGTCATCATGAAAAACAAGTATAAGCCAGTTTAGCTGAATCCTCTGAATTACAGTTTCTCTACTCATAACATTTTCTTTACGGTTTTATAATTTGCATCCGGCTGTTCACATTGCTCCAGTCGAGTTGGTCACATCTGACAATGTGTGCTTACACATCATGGACGTATAGCGGCACGCATAAAATCTGTGTTCAGACCCTGGTTCAGATTAAATTTGAGCTGTAGAACAGTATTAAGGCCAAACACTGCTTGCATCCAATTCTTCAAGCTCCGATGGGATTTTTTCCTGACATGCGGGCTTCATCTCAAGAGTTCCTCTACGGATCAGTGGACTCACAAGATTGAGTATTCACGCAAGAGTATGTGCCGGAAATCCCGCCGGCATAAACACAAGTGCTTCTGGCAATAAACTCAAAGTTGAAGTTGCTGCTACAACAAGCTCAAACAAGAACGCCATTTCAATTTTCCGTACTTCTGAACTCCTATCATGGCTTTTAGATGCATTTTCCCACAAAGCGGATGTGTTTTACTTTGCTACCATGTCTCACTTCCTGTTTCACTCATGACATTCCTGTCAAATTGTTGCGTAGTTCTGACCAAAATAAACTCCAGGTCTATCTTGGTCGGAAAGTCGGAGACTCAGTTGCAGGACATTGCTGGCGGTCTGCTAGGCCCCATGAACTTTAACGTGTTCTAATTGCTGTGTACATCATCCGACCCAATTTTCCGTTGGATTGGATGCCAAATCGTACAACACTTAGTTACAAGAAAACTAATTAAGTCTCCACCACTTTTAAACAAATAGTTTGCCAGTATTTTGAGTTATTAAAATAAAAAAAAAAACAAAAAAACAAAAACATGAACAATTTGTTAGTACTGCGGAAATATTGTGACAGCTAACCGTTAGCTGCTAATGATGCTAAAGTTAGCATCATAAGTGCTATCCTTGAAGGAGACAAGCATGCAGACTACAATATGCGGACCAGTCAAACATGGACTAGAAAATTATACCCAATTCTTTAAAACACAGGTTGTGATTTGCGAAACTTTTTTATTTGTGCAAACAAAAAAGGAAGAATTTTTAGTTTTACTAAAAGATATGGTTTAAATCTTGTATCATGTCAAAAACCCAATATTATCTCATGAGCTGGATTTCTTTGACACATCCCTGATATTAAGGTAATAACGATATTGCTTAAAATAGCATTCTTAAAACTGCTGCAAATGAATGGCAGTCACATTTTTAAAAAGTTTAGAATGTTTTAATGTAGGCCCTATACTTCCTGCGTACTTTCTGTTAACTCTTCTCTGCTGCTATTCCTGTGCTAAGGCAGTATTAATTTGGCCCCAAACCTTAAAAAACCTTGAAAATGCTCCATTATTGTGCTTCCACAAATAAAACAACGGTTTTGTTCATTTTAAACTGTGTTTTTAAGAATCTTTGTTTAGTATAAAAGTAATTAGTTAAAGCTTGATCAGTAAATTCTAGATTTTGGGCATTAGTTAAGCACCTAAAATAAACTGCAAAGCAGTTGCTAATTTCAGGGTTGTTAGCGGAAAATGTTTAGCCAGTTGCACCAAATATGCTTACAAATCATTTGTATCTTGGCTGTCCATTCCTTTTCATTTGTTTATGAGTAACCAAAATGCTGCAATGTGTGTTGTCATCCAGCTCAACAAAGTCTATTTTTTGGACCTAAGAGATCAGTCAACCTAACTATTCCATTTATTTGCCATGCAATCATGCAACACATGAGGAGAACAGACCAAGAAGCAATTTAAAGACTCAAGGCTTCATATAAACTGCTGCAATAAGCAAACACCAGAGAGCCTGTTATTAAGTAAGCCTCTAGAGCAGACAATGAGTGCTGCAGCGACCTTGACAGCGGATGTGACAATCTTTAGTGAGGGTGATGAAAGTCTCAACTCAGCGCTCAGGCTGCAGCACTTCTATTTTATACCTGTTCACTTTGCACTCTGCTCCCCCTGCTTTTTTGATCCATTTCAGGTTCACTGGCCTGAAATATAACTAAGCTGGACGTGCAGTGACTTTCTACCTATAGCTCAACAGTGGAGCCAGACTGAGGTTTCAGATGAGAAGAATTTTCAATATTTCTCTAGTCTTATGGTTTTAGTTCTTTTTTCTCCTACTGTTTCAGTCCTAAAAGTGTTACATAAAGAAATGACTATGTAGGGGAATCTCCTCATTTACTGTTGGTGGATAAAACACATTCCTGTAATTAAAGTGAAAATGAAAAACATGATTTTTTTTTTCCCCGCAGAGAATATAAATTATGACAGAATGCAAAAAAACAAACAAGCAAACAAACACACCCACACACACACACACACAGCCAGTTTGCATTTCTTTAAAACATTTGGCTCGCCTGTTACTCTGAGCTTGACACATTCTCCATTTCCACCCTGAAAACCTCTTATTACCATTTGGTGCAAGCTGTGCAGGGTATTATTCTAGGATGTCTTCAAGTGTTTGAATCGCTGCACTCCGTATGTGCAGACTCGAGAGACTGATTAAACTCATGCACAAATGCACACCTACAAGGTCATGCAATGAGAACTCCTGCCGTATGGATACTGGATTCTTTGATGAACATCTGCTGGAAGTCAAATGCTTCCTCCTTTAGTTTAATTCATGCAAATTTATATTTATTTAGGTAGCAGATAAGATATCTAACTAAAACTTTCCATGTTTCAATAAAATGTAGAGTGCAGATGTTTAAAAAGGATTTTTCACTTAAAATGACAGATTTTAGTCTTCATAACTAAAATTCAAAGTATTTTCCTCCAGCCAATCCATCATCAACATTGATTTGGCAAAAGTTAACCAAATTTATCATGCAGGTTGAATCAAAGAAACCATCCAAGGTATGTATAATCCTGAAGCCATTAGTTTCCCTGCATGATTTAGAAGGAGCCACTTGAAAATAGTGTATCATAGTATATCAAACATAGTTTACAAAGACAACAGAAATGGTTGAACAGCAGCCAGGATGAGTGATGTGAGCTCAGAGAAAAGGCCATGCTTAATTTAAAGACTCAACCCAAGTAAAGGAAGTAAGAAAAATTTTATTTTCACAGCACCTTTCATGAATAAAATTACAAAGTGCTTCACAAAACACATAAGAAAAGCACATCAAACATAAACATCACATTAACTAAAAGCCTGTCTATACAAATATGTTTTTAGCTACATTTTAAAATAATCAATGAAATTGACATGGCGTAAAAACAATGGGAGATAATTCCACAATCGGGGTGCTATGGCATAAAACGACCTGATCCCCACAGGTTTTAAACCGAGTACGTGGGTCTAGCAATAGACTCTGATCAGCAACTCAAGAGGATGCACAAAAATTCCAGGCAGACCTGCAGCAGACTCCAGCAGGACAAAAAAAAATAAAAATAAAAGAAAAAAATTATGAAACGATGTTTTAAAGGGCCTGTAAAATCGGAGAACAAATCCAAACAATGAAAATACTGCATCTTTTAGGAATCTGGAATGCTTTTAGATAAGACTCCTTCTGCCATAAATGTGATAGTAGGCTATGGAAAAGGGAACAACAGACACAGCCCAAAGAGATAAAATCCTACAGTCAAACTCAGAGGATGGATTTTTTTATAAAGCAAACTTAATAAAGTTTTATTGAGGGAAAGAATTCAATAAAGAAAATTCAAGCAAGAAACATAACTCTATCAACTGAAGTACACACTAAAAACATTTTCACCCTAAACAGTTTTCATTTTTGTCAGACTTTTTTTCTTTTCTGTCCAAAACAAAAATCTTCCAGTGACGTCAAACAAGCCTTCTTTGCTTTGAAAAGTTCCAAACTGTGATAAATGAGCATAGCAGCCATAAAAGAATGCTTCAGATTATAATGAAAGCACTGATTTCTCCTTCATTCTTTCTTTCCGAATGAAAAACAACGAACAACAGGCTTCTAAAGCCTCGTATCAATTTCCATTTCTTTTTGAAGTCTGACCTGCCTGTTCTTATTTTGGCAGATGAGCTCTAATACATGCAAATATATTGGTGTAAACTTTGTTTTAAGTCAACACCATAACAAAATGCCATCAAAAGATGATTTTTGTTTATCAAATTTTATGTCTCTAACCCATATCTGTTTCATGTTGCTTGTTGATGATTTCACAGACAGAAAAAAGTAGGAATTTTCAGTTTTAATGCACTTGATTACTGACCAGAACCAATGAGGGAAAAATGTGCCCAGTTTGATCAGATTTGATCGCCATTTGATTACTACAACACTAATATCAGGTTATAACAAATCCACGTTCTTTAGTGTGCATAACAAAAATAAATATCTGACAATACTATTTAGCTTATCTTCAAATTACATTTATTTCCCCCAAATTTAACCCACATCTTTTTGTACAGTGTTTTATGTTAGAAAATGTCTTTGTGTCCATTACATTTGAAACAAACCCAAAGCAGTGTTTAATAAAGTTTCATATATATAACCAAGGGGAACATCATGGCGAAAGTCGAAATGCTCCGCTTGTGAAAGCAAATCTGTTGGGCCATACCTTGACATTCACATGACAATTCTGAGTAGTTCACATGCTGGACAGGAAATGTTAAAAAAAAGAAAATGTAAAGTGCAGGACTTTTTTTGGTTTTCAAACACATTAGAATGAATGTAAAACATTATTTATTTATTTAATTATTTTTGACAAAAAAGCAGCAAATATCACACAGATATTTTTAGATCTATTCTAATTGACTTTTTGAACTTACATAAAGTTAATGTGATTGATGTATTTATTCTTATTCTTATTCTTATTATATTTTATCCACTTATGATTATGCCAATTATCTTTTTGTACTTATGTACATAATTCATATGTAAACTCTTGTTTATTTGTATCAAAATACACTATAAACTTTCTGTATGGCCACTTTATGAAAAAATAAATTAAAAAAGAAAAAAAAATGAACCTAAGAAAGAAACTGTTCTATAGCTGATGTTCTGCTGAGGTTCATCTAAAGGTTCCCAGTCAACGAAAATCATTCGTCGAAGCCATTGTACAGAATAGATTCCATAAGGAAACATCAAGCAGCAAAGCAAGAAAGAGACTTTTTTATGTCCTAAAAATTAAAATTGTTTGGTGCTTTTATCCGATACAGTAAAATTTGCATATATAAATTAATAAGGACAACATATGTCGTTCTTCTTTCTTGAAAATATTTATTCCTGTCAAACTCTTTATACCAGAGTCTGGGAATAATCTAACTATGTTGTAAATGCACACCTTCAAAGCTTCCTCAGGTGCAATTTAGATTGCGGAATTAAGCCGCAGAACAGATGGGATGTTTAAATGTCAGCCGACTCTATAAAACACAAAAAAACAAGCAAATCATACTTTTAGTTTGGCTCCTACCCAAAATGTCCACTAAATACTATAATTTTTTTTGACTACTGGATACAGATTCTAAAATAACTTCAGGGACCACCACTGAACTAATTTCAATATAAACATTTTTAGGCATGAACATTTGTGTAAATGGACACAAACAGGGAAGAGGACATTGAGTGCCATCTGATGTCTGCCTCGTTTCTTGCCTCATATTCTCCTTTACAACCAGCTGGAATGTCTGAACGTCTGCAAGTGATGTCATTGGTTACTTTTGCCATGGAAACCAAACAAGTTCTCCCTTGACTATTGTCAGCACACCCAACCTTCCCCACTTGATCTCCGTCTGTAGAGTGTGTAGGTGGCTGTGAGGGCAGTGATCACCTTTGGAGGGGGAAGAAAGGTCGGATAGGAAGTGAAAAATTAAAATGAGGAATTTTTTTACTTTCAGGCTTATGTGCTCCATAGCTGTATAAGACCTGCTGCAGTCTGAAACTTTACCAAGTAAACTTGCTACAGTTGAATGCACGTCGCTATGGCTGTGGTGCATCTCTGTGTATGTGCATCCTGCTGCCGTGGAAACACCACAAACTTCATCAGAATAAAACAGACTGGACCTTGATATGTTAAGCAGAGAGCAGGATGCAATATGACTAAGCAATATTGCTCTACAATACAAAAATAAAAAACACACACACAAAAACAAGCATAAAAAAACACCATAACTCTTTTCAGAGTAAGGTTATTTTTTTCTAACTTCACTGCCTCAGGACAAAACCATATTGTCCGACTTTCCTTGATGAAGGAAAGCCACTTTTAAAAAAAAAAAACAAACACTGAAGAGGTTTCCTTTCACTACCATTTCCCAGAAATGACTTCAGAGCTCCAAAATTCTCCATAAGAAATGCTATGAGATTTTATTATGTGTGTGGGTTGGAGCAGATGGACTTGTGTGGAGCATGAATGCTTTTTTCCCTCCAACTTCCTTCTGCCGAAAGTTAAATCACTACACTGCCACTGGATTATTTTCTTGTCTTTAAAGAGGGTGTATAAACAGCATTTACATTTAGGGCCAAATAAAGGCACAGGCATAGAGGAAGGAGACTATAAGTCCAAAGACTATAAAGAGTGTTCTTGTATTTTATTGAAATACAAGAACAGATAAAATATTTTTCTGTTGTTGTTGCAATAATTAGGTGTTGGCGCTTTTATATTAGGAGGGGGTTGAAAAGGACCTATTGAACAAAATCCCAAAGTAAAACTATTTTTTCTGATCATAAAACAAGATTAAGCAGGGACCTGTGTGTGTGTCATGATCATTGGTTGTTTAGGTTCCTTCTATGTAATATTCTGACTATGTATTTGTTATTTTTAGGTTCTGCTTAGATCTCGCTGACTTAGTTTATTCCTTGTATTTTGTTCATTCTTGTATTTTTTTTCTACATTTCTTTCAGTTTATGTTTAGCATTCATTCTTCTGGTTTTTGTTGATATCCTCCTCAGTTTCCCTATTTTATTAGTCTCCTTTTCCTCAGCCTGTTTGGCTCTTGTTCCAGCTGCACCTGCATCTATTCCCCAGTATTTAAGCCTCCTATTTTCAGTCATTCCTTGCTGTATTCTACTGTTGCATACTTGTGTGTCCTTGTGTCTCTGCCCATGCCCGATTAAAGTTCTTTTATTTTGTTACTGAAACTATTCACTTTTCAAAAATAGCTCTGCACCTGGGTCCTTTACAAACTCTCGCCATGACAGTATGAGTTCCTCATGGTGTGACAATCTTGAGCAGAATACCAGTTTCGTGGTTTTGATATAAAAAAAAAAAAAAAAAACAGCAATGTATAACATTATTTTTGCTTTAAAATAAAAAGCAACAAAAATAATACAGTCGGTGGACACATTATTAGGCCACTTTAAACACAAGCCGGTCTGGCAGTAAACTCAAAGCTGAAGCTGCTGCTACAACTAGCTCAAACAAGATCACCATATCACGCTTTCATTTTTTCTTTACAAAAAAAGAGAAAATATCCAGAACCCGCTTGTCCTTGCAAGGCCACGATCGGCCCGGTGCCTGTCTCCAGAGGTCATTGGGTGAGAGGCAGGATACGCCCTGAACTAGTCATCAGTCCATCACAGTAGTAAGACAACAGTAGTTCATAAAACAGTTGTTGCAGCCAAGGAATGCAGAATACCATTTCTGAACACACAACACAAGGGACATTAAAAGAGTTAGACTGCAGCAGAAGAAGAGCCACTCAAGGGCCACTCCTGACTGCTAAAAACAGGAAACAGAGGCTACAATTCACACAGGCCCCACTAAAACTACCAAGGACAGACTGGAAATATTATGCCTGGTCTGTTGTATCTTGGTTTCAGCTGCATCATTCAGATGGTAGGTCAAAATTTGGTGGAAAACCATGAAAGCAAGGATATGTCCTGCCTTGTATGAACAGCTCAGGCTGCTGGTGATACATTGGTGTGGGAGTAATATTTTCTTTCCACAAAGAAAATATTACTTTAAGACTCCAGTGTACCCATTTTCTGATTGCTTCCTCCATTGCCTTGCTGCTGCAATGTGCTATACACACTGATAGTAGTGCACTTTTTACAGAAGTAATACTGGATGCTGCCGTTTATGGATTTATTTTAAAGTTGTTGAGCAATGGGAGCTGAAGTTATTGTCACAAGATCATAAGATGGCAGAAGCTCAGAAATGTAACTGTCGGGACTGCTTGCTTCAACCATTGTTTACGTCCAGATTTACAGTGCCTGACTTTTCTTGGTGCAGAATTATGACGCGTGTCTCATGTCAATATTCAAAAGTCAAATAAAATGCGACATGACTCTTCAGACTACGGACGCTTTGAAAACTATGAGATACGTATCCAACTTACCACATATGGAAGTGGCACAAATCGTATTATTTTTGGGGGCTGAAAATATCCAGATTGGGCCGTTCAGACTGCCATGAAAAAGTCAGATATGGGTCGTATGTGGGCAAAAAAATAATAATTTGGGTCACATTTGTCTGCTGAGTGAATGTAGCCTTAGTCACAAAGAAATAAGACAGTTTTGAGGGCAAAAGAAGGTCCAACCCAGTTCTAACAACCTAATGAAACTGGTGTATATTGTGTTATCTATAACATCATTGATTACTATTTTGCTTAAGCTAATATCAGCTGGTTAAATAATCTGCAAGTCTATTCAGGTTGAGCCTGCAGTCAGTCGCAGACATGCCACGTGTAGCTTGCTAATTGTATTGAAACAGTTATCTAATAAACGAAGTTGATGTCTCTTCTTTAGTTTCCACATTGACAGTTTTTGGAAATATGTCCAAACAGTAAAATATATTCCTTTTATAAGTGAGATGAAGTGTGGTAGCCTTCTTGCAGTAACTCCAGCACTTTTTCTGACTTCTCATTAAAAGGATTTCTAAAATCTACAAACAGTATGACAGAAAGTTGAAATAATTTTAAAACCGTTTCTTATTAAAACCTCAGTATACTCTGATGCAGGAAACCACCACAATGTAAAATACTGTAGCATTATAGTATAGCGTTCAATAGCATTCATAGTGTTAATGGATGCTTGACTCACCTTCCTCTGCACAAAGTTGAACCACATTAATTCATAAATGGATCATTCTTGTAAAGGTGGACAAACGTTCTTTAAACCAATGACATTCTTTTGAAACCAAGATGGAGCACCTGGACATTCAAAACAGGACCACAGCTGATCTTGTTTTGTGAAGGAGGAGGCAAACATGAAAAAGCATCACTTGTGCATTATATCTACACAGAAACAACACTGTTTGTGATGGAAAGAAGAAACTGAATAGTAAGTCCATCCCAATTGTTTCAACTTCTGTTTCTAAGGTAGGGACACGTGACTGCTTAGCGAGCACAGAGGGATGATTCCTTTTATCATTTAACAATTATATCACAGCCAACTTGTGCTCCAGTTGCATCCCAGAAACCCAATATAATCAGCTCATTGTTTATCTCAGAGACCAGGTTGCCAAAATAAGCTAAAAAAACATCATAACGCCACTGTGTCATGTTTGATGTGGGTTGAGGAGAACCCAAATGGCATAAGGACAGAGGCAGATGCTTGATGGGGATCTGATTTATTGACGAAACTGAAAACTCACAGAACACAAGGGAAACATAGGAACCAAGGTGACAGCAACAGCAGAATCCAGAAGTGAGAGAAAGAAACCAATAAACTTAAATACTGTGGAGATGTGGTATATAAACCAGGAGAGTGCAATCAATGAATGTAGATGTAATGCAGGTAGAAGGTAGAGTAATGAGCACAGGAGAAAACTAAGTGGAAACACAGAGGATCTAACTAACCAAATACAAAGGATTTATACCAACATAAGGACACAAGAAAAAACTATGAAACTTAACATAAATGAATGCACTAATATGGATAATGACAACAATAAAACTAAAATTATTTAAAAACAAACACAAGTGAGAGCAAAAGCCCAACAGCTGTACATTATGACACACTGCTTGCCAGTCCTGTTGATGTCATCAGAATTTCATTAAACTTGGCTAATTTTAAGTTAAGATGACATAATTAAATCATAGATACCTTCTATTAAATCTTGAGTCAGATCGAATATTATGTACATAACTGAAATCAATTAATTTTAATAATTTGTACATAATAAATAATTAACTGTTTGGAATAGATTCAAGAGTTTTTCCCTTACTTCCTAATATAAAAACATCTAGGTAATTCCAGACAGAAACCAGGGAAAAGGTGCATTTGGTAGAAAATTCCCAACATGTTGGAAAAAATCTGTTATAAGTAAAAGGAAGAGCTACAAATTCAAGATTTCTACACCGTTATCATAAGAAGCAGTTAAGCTTTAGAAAGTTAAAGATGTAAACAGATTTTTTTTAGCCTGTAGTATATTGAAGGTTTAAGGACTCAAATGAAGGAGGCAGGTTCCGATGGAATTAAAAGTTCTTATAGAAATCAAAATTCAGAACCAAAATGGAAACACGTAGCAAGAACCTAGCAGGAAACAGAGCGGTAGCCAAATTCCAGGAGGGAAACAGACAAATAACAAGAGAAGTAATGTATGAGACTGCTGGACGAGTGACAGGTGTGCTGATTATTGGTGATGGGAGGTGAAACCTGAAAGAACTGAGGGAATCTGAAGGCAGCAGAGAATAAACTAAACTACTCAACATTGCAAAAGGGAAACTAATCAGAAAAGCATACAAAACACAAAATTAAGTAGAAAACCGTAACATCATGGCAGAACTGAGAATTAGTGCCTTTTCCCAGCATCTAAATCTTGTGAAAATCTCTCAGCCACCAGACGACTACTCTTACCCAGCGTTCCACAAAGCTGATGTGTTATTGTCTTATAATCATTAGCTGTTGATGTTTTAGGAAAGTTCTGCCCGATTTTCCTAAACGTAGATCATAACACCCATCAACACTTTCATTTCTTCTTCAAATATACTCAGAAGTGCCAAATTCACCAGAAATTATGAAGCTTCTATTGGCTGCTAATATTTGTAAGGTGTAAATCAAATGAGTTTTTGAAAGCTTTTTCTCTCCATCCTGTGCTTGATTTTCAACACTGTGAGTGTTCACAAGAAACATCTGTTCAAATAACACAAAATCCATAAACTTGGCACAATAATTAAGGAAATTTGTGTGTGGTTTAGTTTCTCTTTGTTCTAAAAATGCGTCTTTGCAACAAATTTTCAAACATTGGAAAGTCTGTTTATTTCTCTTTAAATTGTCACATTTGTAAGGAAAAGGGATGAGTGAGTTAAGCTGCTGAATAAGTATGTGGGTTGCCCCATAATAAAATTCCCAAGTTCTCTTTGCCAATGCAAAACTCCTTATTCAAAATCTAGTTTTTGGTGTTACTTATTGAATTGGACAATTGTAGTTTGAACAAACACAAAATGTTGGCAATTTACTCAGTCATGGGCTTTAGTGATGTATGGAAGAGCAGTACACAGCTAAAACAACCTGGCACCTTCTCCAGATGCAGGTCACGCTCTATTGTGGAATTGTGGTTGTGCTGGTACTCTGGTATGAACATGCCCACAAGTGCTCGGTGTGTTTGAGGTCAGGACTACAGGTAGGCCATTCCATCCTCTACACTCCCAATTTCTGAAGGTAGTCTCTAATAAACCCCACCGTGAGGGCAAGAACATTGACATCTTGCAAAATAGAGTTTGGAGAGTGAGGAGATACAGGATTGCGCCTGACTGCAGAGTCTCAACTTCATATCTCTATATCTCTGCAGTGAGACTTCCTCCTGTGATTACAAACAGGTTTTCCAGTGAGGGAGTTTCCGTTCCACAGCATCACACTGCCTCCATCAAAACCTGTTGGACAATTTGGTGGGGGTGAAGTGTTTAATTGGTGCAACCCACATATTTAACTCTGCTACTGAACCCACTAATGCATTTTCTTTTCAATGTGGCACACCTTAAGGGGAAATAGACAGGCTTTCCAGTTTCGTATAATTTATTGCAAAGATGCATTGATTCAAGACAGGGAGGAAAAAATCAACCAAATACAAATTTCCTTTCTTTTTGTCTGAAGTATACTTTATAATGTAACATTTATTTGGTAAGTGTGAATCCACTATTTAGAATATATGCTAAATCTGTAAGTCATTACATAACAGAAAAAAGGGACAAGACTGAAAACAAGCAGCGGATTTTACTGAACAGAACTTTATAAGACTATAACCCTCTCTGCTCCAACAGATGGCCCAAATCCATACAAGTCAGAACACGTAAAGTTTTTTTTAAAAATATTTTAAATCACAGGTGAATAGGTTACACATTGCAGACCTACCTGCCTGTAGTTCTATCAGATGAATTATTAGCCCAAACATCTATTCCTGCCATGAGCCTAATTCAGGGTCAGACTTTCAGTGTCTTCTTCTTGTAATATGAGGCAGAGGCTTAATTAGTAATGTCTATAGTGTTCACAGTCAGTCACCAATATGGAACAGGCTGCAAATTGACAATTAACACCCCAGTAAAGTCCCACATGTTACATTCAGTTATTCTAACCTGAGAAAGGATCTGCCTGTAATTAATGAGTCACAAGTCACTCATCTTCTCTTATGCAATTGATATCAATAACGTTAAAAAAACATTTACATCTAAAACGAGTCAACCTATGTATTCTTTAGCTAAAGCTGAGTTTCATTTTCTGTAAAAATGCAAAACCCCCATCTATGTATTACAGCTTTTTCAATGATGTCTCCAGGTTGTACAAGACCTTAAATAAAAAGCAATGATCACATATGAGCTACAGTGAGTTGAGAATTTAAATTAAATACACACTATAGACAGAGTGAAAATAAATAATGGATAACATATGGCTTCTAACAGCGCGGAACATAATGTTCTCTCGCTGACCAGACCAAAAACTCAGGACTGATCCACACCACAAACAGCAGCTTTAAGGTTTCGGTGACCACTTACACACAAAGACACAAAAACTTCACATAATACACATCACATACTAAAACACACATGCTGCCATCACCTATGTGACCTATGAAACTTATATCAGGTATTACCCAAAGAACGACCTAAAACTTTCTATATTTATTATTCATTTGGATAGCTCCATGTTTGTTGTTCCATTAAATCCCAGATTCCTTTCCTTACCAGTTCAATATATTGCACAGTGCAGATGAGATGCAAGTTATAAGGATGACATTCATCCTAACAGTATATCTAACAGGACTGCCATGTCTGATGCTGCAACTAATTGTCTCATATGGTACTTTTTTGCCAGTTATCAAGGTCTAATGATGATTAAAATATAATAGTGTCCTATTAAAAATGACTCCATTAATCTAAAGATGCTATTTATACAGATATATACAGAGAATCTGATAAACAGATTGACATTTCAAAAATCATACATATTTTTCATAAGAAAAATAATGTTTTCAAAAAACCTAAAATAGTGTTGAAATAATAGCCAAGCACATCCTGTGTAATTTAAAAAAAAAAAAAAATCACATTTCTTCAAACGTGAAAAAGATAAAACATCAAAGTGGAGGAACAACTAACTGAATGTTGATGTCAGTCAGATTAAGAGCATCAACAGGAAGTGGTAAAAATGTCACATGTACAAACTAATACATATTAATCTGCCGTAAAAGAAAGAAAATAAGAAAAAGAGATTTTACCTAAAAGTTTGTTGCAATTAGATTTGAAATTCTGTTATTATGTATTTTGCTATTGTAAAGCAGATTCATGAACGAAATTACTTTAAATGCTAAAATTTGCTTAAACTAACTGGAGCTGGCCCAAGATTTTATGGTGGCTCCAAGTAACTTTGATTTTGGGCTCCAATTTCAGATTTAATTATTTCTTAAATAAATGATAGTAAATAAATCATCTAGAAAAAAGTATTTCTGTTGCACACACACCTGGTTTCAGAACTGCAGCATTTAAGCTAAGGTGTTCAAAAAAACTAGCAGCTAAAGCCTCTACAAAGTTTCTCTTAAGGCAAATAACACTATTTAAAAACATGTTTATTCATTAATAAATAAACTGCACAAGAAATTTGCTCATGTTATACCCTTTTTATTTTTATTTTTTGTGTAAACACATGATAGCGTATTTTTTACTCAAGTTTATATTCATAAGAATTTCATTCTGACTATAGAATAAGAGGAGACTCAGTTGATCCAGTAAGGAGGTAGCGGTTGACTTTTTCTTCCTTTAAATTTTTTAGTTACATTGTCAATTAAATTAACAAATGAATGAAATAAACTAAATAACGTTAACAGAATAATCAAACAAATAATATCTTCCTCTGTGTGATTACAATTAGTGTATTTCAGCTGTTTTAAGGCCTATATATATATATATATATATATATATATATATATATATATATATATATATATATATATATATATATATAGGCCTTAAAACAGCCTATATATATATATATATATATATATATATATATATATATATATATATATATATATATATAAGGAGCCTATATATATATATATATATATATATATATATATATATATATATATATATATATATATATATATATATATATATATAATTTTATAATTTTTATAATTTTTAAAGAATTAGCAATAAATGACTTATTTTTAATAAAACTTCAGATTTGAGATCTATATTTTGTGTGAGATGTTAAATATATTTTGAGGAGGGTGGATGTTAAAAGCCTCAGGGCCCAATGCAGCATATTTTTTTCGCTTATTCCTCGGGCCGGCTCTGAGATAACCAACATTTATGCACTGCATAACTTTTTTCATCCTTTTACTCACAGCACGTTGACAGTCAGCGGAAACTCAGCAGTCGCTGGGGCCCTTTCCAGTCCGATGCTGGAGCAGTTAACGACGCAGAGCCGCTGGGGCCCCGCTGGCGCACAGCTGCAGTTAACGGGACAGGGGCTACAGCTGCCGCCGCCGTCTCCGTGCGGCCCGGAGCCCCACACCTCCAGGCAGCAGAGCGCCACGAGCAGACCGGGAAAGAAGCTAAACCTCGGGACACAGACGCCATATTCTCGCTTGGATAAAGTCTGTCCATTTCCACAAGGCATAGCTCACTCACATCTCATCGCCTCTGATGGTGCTAAGTCCCCTCAGGCTGGGAAGAAACAAAAACGCACTCAGAGCGACAAAAAAAAAAAAAAAAAAAGAGGCAAAAACACGCGTGTTCCCTCTTCAAGTGCTTTTAAGTGAAGAGACAAAAACAAAAAGGAGGAGCACACTTTTTTTTTTTTTTTTTTTTTTTTTTTTACTTCGTAGTCCGCTTTTGTCTTCACGTACAGAGTTATAAGTTTTTCTTGATCAAAACCCCCTCCTCTGGAAATCTAACGGAACGTCTCCAGAGTCTTTCCAGGGAGAAAAAAAAAAAGTTTGGGAGAACTTCCTCTCTCCTCCTCTTTCCACTCCGTGCAGTTCCCACAGCCACCGCTGAGAATGAGCTCCTGGCTGTTTTCAGATTGAGCTGTGACAGAAGAGGAACAGAGGAATTTTACAGCGCATCTTTTCACAGGATGATTTATTTCAGACAACTTTTAAACCAACATATGAGTTAATTTTTAGGTTGATTTGTTGCTGTTGCACTTTACTTCTACATGTTACAGTGCATGTAACATGTGTAACATGTAACATGTGGAAGCTGAACCTTCCACAGCTTTTAATAGTGTAGCCTCAAACTTTTTATGCAAAGTAGTGCATGATTGTAAATCAGAAAGACTGGCTGTATACACTTTTCATACATACATATATATATATATATATATATATATATATATATATATATATATATATATATATATATATATATATATATATATATATATATATATATATTTCTCAGATACCTCTAAATAACATCCAGTTCAACCCATTTCTTCTAGATTTTTTAAGGTTCTTAAAATTTTCTGGGATTTTTAATACGTACATTAGCAGCTGTCTGCAGAACTTTAACATGTTGGTGAGGTATTTGGGCCATTTAATCAGCTATGTTGGAGCAGAGACATCTAGAACTGGCAGGACACCAGCCCTGAGGGCTGGAGCTGGACACTAATTATGTAACTAAAAACCCAGTCAGGAACAAAAACTGGTACTTATTTAAAGTATGTTTTAAAGGTAGGACACAAGGACACCAGTTCCTACATAAATAAACAATTATATGAAAAAAAAAAAAAGAGAAGTCACCTTTGGGTTACTCAGTCTCAAGTCTTTTGCAGCCTTCAGCTGGTTTTTTTTCTAGATCTTTGTTGTAGCCTATTTATTTCCATCCATCTTCCCAGTTGTACCATCGCCACCATCGCCCCACTTTTCAAACCATTCCAGTTTATGTACAACAACATGAGATTTCGTTGAAGTCATTGGATCTTGAAAAGTGCCACTTCTATTCAAACTAGTTGCTGACTTATGAATCCATCGAGTCTGAGCAAAATTCATGCTTCTTTTATATTATTATTAGATTGTGTCAAAATGTGGAAATCTACAGAATCAGAGAGGTCAGGTGAAACAATTATAAATGTTTTACAGTAAGCACTATAATGTCATTTAACATTTTTATGTGCAGCAAATGAATAAGTTCACATTTAAACCAATCAAGTATAGCATGATGGCAACCAAAGTCAACTTTGAGGATTTTTGAAAACAAGAACTCAGTGTACCAGATTTGATTGACTATGGCTTTTTTCTGATCCATATTGAAAATTTCATTTATTTCAGTAATTCAATTCATTATGCACACATTACATAGACTAACTACACACAGACTGAAGTTTTTCCGGATTTATTTTATTTATTTTGATTTTTCCCTTTACAGCTAATGAAAATATAGCACTTAAGATTAGAATATTACATCAGATCAATAATAAAAAATATTTTGATACAGAAATGCTTAGTGAAAATATTTAATACAGTTCAATAATGACTGTACATAAAATATCAAATACTATGAAACCAAGTGTTTATATACACTGCATTAAAAACACAATCTATTTTCTTGTCTAACATTAAATCAAAATAAACGTTTCTTATTTTAGGTCAGATGGGATTACCACATTATTTCCTTTTTCATTTTGCTAATTGCAAGAATACTAAAAACTTAAAACATTTTTTTTATTATTGCTTTCTTCCAAGTGAAAACATTTACATACACTAAAATAATGGAAAAGTCCAGATGATGATGCCATGGCTTTGTAAACCTCTGACAGGTTAATTAATAACATTTGAGTTAATTGTAGGCACACCTGTAGATGTATTTTAAGGTAACACCTAAAACACACTGCTTCCTTCTTTGACAAGATAGAAAAAATGTGAAGAAATCAGCCAAGGTATGAGGAAGAGAATTGTTGCCCCTCACAAGTCTGGTTCATCCTTGGGTACAATGTCCAGATGCCTGAAGGTGTCACATTTATCTATTTCAACAATACTATACAAATATAAACATTGTCTAGCCATCATATTGATCAGGAGGGAGATGGGTTCTGTGCACCAGAAATGATGATTGATGACCTGTTCAGAGTATACCTCGCCTCTCATCCATTGACCCCTGGAGATAGGCACCAGCCCATCGTTACCGTAGAAACTTGAGATTTTGATGGATGGATGAAAAAGGATCTAGAAAACACCCCTACTTCAGTGGC
Source organism: Anableps anableps (assembly GCA_014839685.1). Taxonomy (NCBI): domain Eukaryota; kingdom Metazoa; phylum Chordata; class Actinopteri; order Cyprinodontiformes; family Anablepidae; genus Anableps; species Anableps anableps. The sequence continues at coordinate 14,348,822 of CM026065.1, read as the reverse complement.
ATACAGTAGTCATTTGATCCTTGAGTAAATAAAAACAATTTGAACGGATTTCTCCAAAGGATTTATCACCATCTCTGAAGATGTATCTGAGAGAAAATAATGTGGGTGAGAATAAGGCAAAAGTCTTGGTGACTGTCACTTTGATCCAAGGACAAAGTGTGTACTGCAAAGAAATAAGGTCCAAGCCCCAATCATTGGGTCGACCATTCTTGTTGGACTTTGTAGAAATGATGGGACTTAGTTGTTCGCCCTCCTATTAGTGAGGGCACTGAGATAAATTAAGGTTCTCAAAAACACATAAAAGTATAGTTTCTTTTCTAAATTTATTTTGCACAGCAAAGTCCCTCTTGATCCTGATCTTCTCCAGGCTGTGCAATGCTTAAAACAGCTATCTCAAAGAATACAGATTGCTGTACCCCTGCAGGACCTCACCAAAAACCTGTAGAAAAGTAAAATAAGATGGAAATTGGGGCCTTGAGGGCATTTGTCATGGAGAGCAGAGTTGTCTCTGTAGAGAGGCATTTCATAGAGTTTTACTGATTTGGAAGAAGTTTCAGCTACGTGATGAAGTCAGAAATCTGTCTGATCACATCCTTTCCTGTATGCTAAGATAGGAATAAGGAATTTAAGCAGGTAAACTAAATACAGAGAAAATAGATGATGTATACTCATCAAATCTCCTCTGATTAAAATGAGTTCCCAATGTATTCCTGTCACAACCTGGCATCATGTTCAGACCAGGATTGCATGTTCTTGATATTGGCCAAATGTGAAATTGCCCCGGACACCATTAACGGGAGGGAACTGGTCACAAGCACTTATCTGTCAATTGCACCTTGGACATTTTTTTTAAAGCATGTGTAATTTGTGGGCCCTATTCACACAAGAGCTGCTGCAGAGACCTTGTCATTGTGTTGTAATACAGAAAGAAGCCCTTAAAACATTTTCCTTTTATAGTCAATGTTAAGATTTCTATCCTTATCTTAGAATCTATTTCATTGATTTGTCTTTTTTTTCTTTAACCCCAAACCAAATTTCTAACAATCTGTGGGTTAAACTCAAATACAAGTTGTTTAAAAACAGAAAAATCCCATCTCAGATTAATTGTGCATTGACTGTTCTACAGTGCTTCAGATAATATGTTACAGCAACATTACTAAAATACACATTGTATGTTGTTCCCCAGTATTTGATGACTAAATTAGATAAGCCTTACCCTTCCCTTCCCAGATTGTAGCATAAACTATGGTAACTGCTGAAAATGTGACAAATGTGAAAGGCGGGCTTCAGAACCAAGTGCTCCTCCCTTCTGTCTTTCTCTCTGCAGTATTTCCTGAAGCTGTGCGTGGCACGTGTTTGAGGCGTTTCCCGGGTGTTTGACTTGGCTGGGTCCCACTGGTTCTCCCTGCAGGCATCTGGTGCTTTGCACAAAGAAAAGAATCAAACAATATCACTCTCTCTTATCCTCGCTGGCATCGATTCACTGTATTAAGTTCATACTGTAGAAGTAAAACACATGTGAAAGGAGGTACAAAATGTTCCAGCTCAGGTAAATATTTCAGTGACTATGAAGGTCTTTGAATGTTAAAATTTCTGTCTTTTCTTTTTTCATTAGTTGAAGCAAACATAGCCTGAAGGATTGTACTACATTTAATCAAATCACAACATCTTCAAGGATATTTAGCACTTAAACTGAAAGGAAGATGATCCAACGCAGAATTAAAGGACCATTCTGTTGTGTTCAACTGAAGGAAGGTTAATAAAAAACTATGATATACTGCTTTTTACAGGCATAATACAGCATGATCAACAATATGATATGTATATTAAGTACATGTGCGAGGGGATCTGCAGTTTCTCTCTCGGATCTGCACTCAGATCTGCTTTATAGTCAGACTCTGTAGAGTCTGGTAAATGACAAATAATAAATATTATCAAGAGAGGAAGTCGTGGATTGTCTGGCAAAGATGGTTTCCCAGGAATTTCTCCATGGTGAATCGGACCACATGAAACTCATATCCTCGGAGTTGTTGCAGTGAAGGAAAACAGGTTGTCCATTTACTAGGGATTGTTCCACTCGCAGGTCCACATCCAGATTAAATCAGTTTAAGACCACAAATATGATTCAGTTTTTAAAAAGTACATTTAAAAATATAGTCCCTGATAAAGAGGTTTTAGAATGAGCTTAACCTCACTAATAATAAGATTAAAAAGAGTTTACATGACAAATATAATGTTAATGTGCAGCTCTTGGGTAAACTAACCAAAACATAGATGTTTTTGAGGAGACAGAATGACTTTTTAGAATCAGAATCAGAATTCCTTTATTGTCACTGTGCAAGAACGCGCAACAAAATTTTAAAAATAGCAATTCTCGAAAATACATAAATTAGTAAATAAATAAGTAAGTAAATAAATATTTTTAAATAAAAATTAAAAACAATTAGTAGTAACAGAAGTGGGATGTTATGAAAATGACGATCAGGGTTTAAATGAAATTGTGGTGTTCAGGGCAACAACAGCTCTTGGGTTGAAACTGTTTTTCAGTCTGTTTGTTTTTGTCTTTATTGCCCTGAAACGCCTCCCTGAGGGTAAGAGTTTGAAGAGGTGGTGGCGAGGGTGTAAGGGGTCCCTGATGATGCATGGCTTTATCCCCACATAATTCTTGATGATGCTCACTGGAGAGAAACTAAATAGAAACTGCTTCCTGCAAACTGCTATGTTTATTTAGCCTTGAAAGCTTTTTCAACAGTCTTTGCTGACATTAAAAGTGTTGTTCATTTATTTGAATTTGAAATAACACCTATTTATCTACTCATAATATTTCAACATTTGTAAAATGATCACAAACTTTCTGAAAAGAAAAATTGTGTGGAAAATTGATTTTAATTCCCTCAGTAAATTTATGTCACAAGAACTTCCCAGTAAAATCCCTCCAAAATTTCCATCTGAGTATTTCTGGTAGCTACATAAAAGCTGCAAATGAATGCAAACATCAAGGTTTCATCAGAATAAATGTAATTAGAGAGATATTTTAGACCAGTTGACAGCTTGAGATATAATCTAATCTCTTTATTTGTTCAATCTCAAGGGATCGCTTAACAGAAAATGCGTAAATAAGCTGAAAGCATAACGTTACAACTGAGCTTTTGATAAGACTGTATCACTTTAATTAAAAATTAATATTTAAGGCAAGGTGACAATACTGTTCAGTTACTTTTTTTTTTACCTCTCTGGAGAGTTAACATTTGTCATTGTTTGAGTCACCAAAAGATGTAAAGTGACAGCAATTAATAAGAGTTCAGGTTTGCAAGAGTGAAATGCATCTCCATGCCTTTAATCTTACACAGTTTTTGCATGTATTAAATATTGATTTATCCTTTCTACTGCATCTCAGCCACCTAATGTGTCTAGTTTCTTCCTAAATGAAACACTCACGCATCAAACTGTGAGTTCAGTAACAACCTGCAGAGCTGTTGGAGCCAGTTGGCCTTAATGTATCAAGTGCTGTATTTTGTACTTTTCTGGCCTGAACTGGTCCAGTCTGGACAGGCTGAAGGTAAAATGAGCTTGGCTCCTGTTTGGTTATGGGGAGGGTCCTCCCGCCAGCCAGGAAAACGGCACTTACTGAGGCCTCTGTCTGTGTTATTGTAGGAGTACAGGAAGAAAGGTGGTGGTGGTGGTGGGGGGAGCCTACAGAAGGACAGATATAGGGAGGTTCTCAACAGGCAGATGGAGGCATTTGTGAGCCAGAAACAAAGATCAAACTAAACCTGCAAAGGACCTGACATATAAATAAGACACAGATGAAAAAGAGCAATGACCTAACCCCACACAACAAAAAAGAGGTGTTTTAAAAACCTCTTACTTTTTAAAATATTGGACTGAGAGACAAGTTGTGAATAACTCAATCTACCATGTGTACAATGCTTATTGCTTTATTTCTTTTGATAGATGCAGTTAGATGATAGCAAGAAAGTGAGCATAATGGAGGAAAAGATGATCTGTGAAGTTCAGTATTGATGCTCTCATTTACAGTTGCTTCAGCTCTTTAAAAAATGCTGGCGCTTGCTGGTCATCTGGTGCCTCCATGTGGCATTCGAATGACATTTTAGCTCTAAAAAAACACCACAAGGATCAGGAGAACATTTTAAAGGTAAAAGGAAAAAAAGAGGGGAAATCCATTTCTGTGCTTAGTTCTTTTTTTTTTTTTTTTAAATTTCACCGTTTAAAAGTGTTTGCCTGTTTTATTATAAATGTTATAGTGTGCTTGTTTTGACTTTTCAGTTCAAGTTAACTTAATTTGGATTGATAAAGCATGAGTTTACAGTAAAAAACCCACCTCAGATTATTCATAAGCTCTATTGCATGGAAACAGTGGGATGGAAAAACTGGAAGATACCATCTTGACAGACATTTTGAAAGAGTATGGCAAGAGAACTTGAACTTTTGTGGTGTTACATCACAAAAACAAGGAACAAAATTAAAGAGACAAAAAAGAAAACAAACAAAAAAAAACATTAGCAAAGTTTGGTTGAAAGAAGCTGTTTATGTAGGTTTGAAGTTGGTGAAATTACCTGAAAGGTCCCTGGTAGTCAGAATTCTGAATGGGAAAGTCGGAGGATTCTCAGTTACCATTTACTCAAAATCCATTATGACAGCCTCATATATTTATTTGGGGATAGGTGCTGTAAGTAATAGTTTATTTGCTCTTCGGATGATTTCCATCTCATTTAATCTGACATAAACATTACTTATCAACCTCTTTTGGTGAACAAAGTCACCTTTTTTAAATTTGAAAATAATTTTAAAAACATTACTTTTAGTGTTAGCTACACGGTGGCACCATTGGCTGCAGTGTTGCCTTGGAACAAGATGATCTTGGGTTCTAATCCCAAACTGAGGTCTTTCTTCATGTAGTTTGCTCTGGCCCCCCCACCAAAGAAAACTGTTAGGTTAGTTGGTCTATCTAAATTACCCTTAGTTTATTACTTTGTGTTGTGTCTCTCTGTGATGGACTCATGGTCTGTCCAGGGTGGGTGGATGGATCAAGAATTGTTTGGCATTAGGGTTGCAAAATTATGAACCTTCACATTAACGAGAGCCTGCTGACAGTCCCCAGATGGAATTTAAGGGTTTTAGAGACTTCTTTTAGCATCTTACAGTCTGCTTTTAGCCTGGCATGTTGGTGATTGTTCTGAATGTTCTCCACTTCTACACCATTTTACAGTGTACAAATAGTGTAATGGCTGATTTCACATTCTTTTGAGACCTCTTTAAATCCATTGCCTAATTCATTAGATCCCACAATCTTCTGTCTAAAGTAACAATAGGAAGTGCGGCTCTTTTCAGAAAACTGGCTCTTATGACACGGCTCTCAAATAGCTAATTCTATGTAGCCTCATATTTTAGCTTAACTTTACAAATAAGAATGTTTTATATTCTTATTCTTTATCTATCTATCTATCTATCTATCTATCTATCTATCTATCTATCTATCTATCTATCTATCTATCTATCTATCTATCTATCAGAAACAGAAAGAAGATCCTAACCAAACACATCTTTACATCTAATTCCACCTTAAACTTAATTAATCTCCTTGTATGCAGTCCCATTTTCTGTTGAGCTTAGCTGTAGCTGAAAAACAAAAAAGCAGTTTGCTCTATATGTTATAACAATATTTGTCTTTTCTTTTTCTCCTTTGCGTGGCCGTGTTTTCTTTCGCGCACGATGCCCACAGGACAGTAATGTCCTCTGACAAGCTGCTAAGGTCAGCCCTTGGGCTGTGTGATCGCTTCACTCCAGGGGACTGTTGTGGACACAGACAGATTCTTCTACCTTTGTCTGCAAGGATTCACTAAACACTTATAGATTTTTGTGCCTTTGAGTGTGAAGGTGTGTGTGTAATGGTGGTGGTGATGGGTGTGTGGATGTTGGGAAAGGGGGTTAGTTTGTTAGCAGGCATGATGGTCCTCCTCCTCTTGAAATCATGCTCCCTACTGAGTGAGAATGGAGGAAATGTGAATGAAAAGAGGTAACCTGGGTAACAGTGGAGGAAAAGAATAGAGGCTCTGGTCACAGAGGTGTACGCGCATATGGTATATTGGGCTTGCCTGCTGTAGCACTCCAGCTCTCTCACTCTGCTGCAAAAATGTATACCATGATGTGAGTCTCTAGTTCAGCACATCCTAAAAGCACACTAATGGATAGATAGCTAGAGACTGTGGATGCCACTAGAATACAATGAAGTGATTGTCATGTTCAAGAAAGGAGTTTGAGATATTTTGATCTTTGTAACATGATCCATTCTCCTACTGAATTCAGCCATCAGATGACAGGTGAAATGAGGGCTCAAAGCAATGGACATGGCTGAAATCAATATTTAGGAAGGCTGTGGTGTTTAAACAATGCTCGGGTGGTTCTGAGGGACCCAAAGTGAGCTAAGAAACTATCCCCCACAGCCTTACACATCCACCAGCAGACTGAAATGTTAATTATTCACAGGAAGTATTCATGCATTCATGTTATTTAATTTTGACCCTACTGTTTGAATGATGCAGAACAAACCAGATCAACTGATCCAATTTTTGTGAGTCTGTGTAAATTATAGCCTTGGTATCCTGTTCTTAGCTGACAGGAGTGGCACCTGGCGACTGTGGTTCCATGGGAAGAGTAGTTGTCTTGCAGTTGGAATGTTGTAGATTTGATTCCCGCTTCCTCCTCAGCCAAACGTCAATGTGCCTCTGGGTAAGGCACTTAATCCCAGGTTGTCTACTGACTGGGCCAATGTGGCTCCAGTGCAGATTACTTTGAGGGGGACTAGAAAAGTACTGTATATGTTCAGTCCATTCGTCAGTCATTTGAGGCATTGTTGCTTGTTTACTAGATGATTTCTCTTTTCTGGACCAATCCTTGTATACCTGAGCTGGTTGTGGATGGAAATCCCAGTGAATTAGTAGTTTCTAAACTTAGACCAGCCAATGTGGTGCAAAAATGAACAAGAATGTTCATAGTGACTTGAATCCCCTTTCTTCCCTATCCTGATGCTCAGTTTGAGTTTCAGCAATGTGTTTTCAGAACATCTAGATGTCTAAATGAATGAAATTGCTGCTGCATGGTTGAATCGGTATTTGTAGCAAGCAACTGAACAGCTGTACCTAAATAAAGTGGCAAGTTAGTTTATGTCTGTTTAGACAGATGTTTGTGGATTTCCTGTCACTGCAGCACTTTTAATTGATTAGGTTTTACAGTTTGTTTTGTTTTTTACCTGGCTGACTGCTGAGGGTTAGTTTATGTTCAAATCCTCTTTTGGCTAATTTTAGCTTATAGTTTTGCGAAATTAACTGATATGGTTTTTTGGCATTTAAATTGTAAGATCTCTGGTTTGCTTTCATCTCTGTTTATGCTTCTAATTTTCTTGTCCTTAAAAATAGACATTAGAGACAGACAACATTTCATTTATATTAACAGAATATGTGTTAAATGAAGAAATGCAGTAGCCCATTTTGATAACTGATTTGTAAAGTTCTTCATATGTCACCATTGATGTGAACTCTTTAGCATGAAAAAAAATAAGATCTGTCTTACTAACACAGTTCTGAATTGAAATACACCAGAAAGGTCAAACTAAGACATTTTTAGAATAAAAACTTAAAGTCACAGCATCAATTCAATGATATTTTAAAATAAACAAACTCGTTACAAATGAAACTAAGTCTTGACGAATAAACTGATAAACTATGTCATGTTTTATTTTTGAGTTTGAACTAAATGGCAGGAGCAAGACAAAACAAATATTAAACAAAAAAGATACATACCAAAAATAACAGAAGACATGAAGGGGGTGACAAGAAGCATTCTGGTTAGACAACAACAGGAAGATCTGACGAAGGACTGAACTAGAATTAAAGATTTCTGAGGCATTCATCATTTGAGTCAATACAGATATTTGGCAGCTGGTAGGACAGCATGCCTGGAGGAATTAAAGGGAAATAACTTATTTACATAGAATATAGTCATGAAAAAAGTTAGGAAGCGCTTTTCTGACATATTTGGACATATGGATATTTAAAGAAATCATTTTGATAGTACTAGCAAATTCAAGTAACATAAGTAAATGATGGGTGTAACGATACACAGATACGTAATAAAGAAGATTTTGGCAAAATTTCTCCCAGCTATCACTAAATTCTGCTATTTGAGGAAAGGTAAAGTATTCCACAACAGTGATGATCAAACAGGAACACAACAGGAAGGATCAAACCAAAGGTTTGTCAGCATTTTTTAACACTTAGTTTAAAAACTCACCTAAACAGCTTCAAGCTGAATGTAAACACCACAGGGACTGAAGAAAAATTAGCTAAGGTCCAAATCCTGCTGCCCAACTAAAATACTGCACAATAGCAGACATGTCAGCAGGATTCCCTCTGAGGAGAGGGGTTTTCCCAACACTTTTACTTTTAAGAGGTTTTCAGGGATGACTTTTTTATTTTCAAATATCAGTGCATTTTCACACAAAATAGCTCCTAAATAACAACCTTGACCATTCAGGTGGTTTTATTTTTGTATTATATATTCATTTAAGATGCATGTATTTTTTAAAACAATTGAAATTCATCAAACCAAATCCTCAATCAGTTATTTTTATAGCCTTTCTCTCAACTTCTAAAACATAATAAAATCAAACTATTTCCACAAACTTGGAAAATTATTTAACTGCTAAATAAAGGAAAAAGCGTAGCTGTTTCTGTTGATCAATGCGTACCGAAAAGCTGAACACCAAACTGTGACCTTAAAATGTCATCAGGGGACCTATAACAGGTTCTTGCTACCATTGCCATGAAAGCACAGGCCCGTATAATTAGAAAAAGACTGCACAGGTTTACCTTTCAAAGGTTGAGTATACAGAGGAAACATTTATTCTTAAAGAAATACACGAAGACCAGACTGAAGTTTGTGAGAGAGAAAGTGACAATGACCAGGATTTCTAGAATAATATTTTTTAATTATAATATTTACCATGTAAGATTTAATTATCTGGACACCAGAACAGAGGACGGGTTTGATATGGACCAAATATATCTCTTATCAGGAAAAAAAACTTATACCAACTATGAAACATAGAGGTGGAAGCGTCATGGTTTGAAGCCGCTTTGCTGCTGCAGAAGCTGGCCATTATCAAGAAACTGAAAGTCCTGGGCTGAGTCAAAGCTCATATCTTGATCTCAATGAAATGCCTTGGGGCAACTTGAAACTTGTTTAATCTGGACATCAGAATATTGTCAAAGAATATTGTCAAAGACTGGTAGATGGCTACAAGAAACACCTCACTGAAGTTATTTTATTTACAAAGGCTGTTTGGCTTGCTAGGTGTCTTAACTTTTCATTTATTTTGTTTTATGAGTATGAAAAAGGTTAATTTCTGGTATTTACCTGTAATTAAATGTTTTTTCCCATATATTATTTTAAAAGTACTTTAATAGGGTGTAATTTTTTTCACACAACTCTAAAGAAGCACTACAGAGAACATGGAAAAATAAGTAGAACATCAAACTCAGACTCCAAACTGTGCTTTCATTAAAGGACAGCTAACTATAGATTTTTTTATTCCTTGTTGTTCAAGCAGGTGTGTTGTCATGATTTATCTCAGCCATTGCTGTGCTCAGGGAAGTTCACCTTCTTCTATGTAATTATTTTGCAAAAGCAATTATGTTTCTGTAAGACATTTTCCTACCATCAGCAATGATCAGTATTCACAGCTCTAAAAGACCTCTTTACTGACACCAAACATCTGGAAAGGTTCAGAGCTGTTCTGGCACTTGGTGGCTGATTACAGCACATTTCTACAAGTATTTAAATAACTACTTTCTTAATATTGTATAGGCACTTATGCTTTTAAAGGAACATTGACTGAAGCCTTTTAAGGAGAGCAGTGAAAAACCTCTTGACTCTTCAGCAGTCTCATTTTTTCACAGAACAAAGGACCTTTCAGTTCCAGACACTAACAGTCTTAGATAAAGCCTAAAATAAAATGAAAAAAAAAAAAAAAAAAAAAAAAAAAAAAAAAAAAAAAAAAATACTTACCTCCAGCATCTCAAGACAGATTTTCCATCACATTAATTCTTTGCATTTTTTATAAACTTGTTTAAGATAAATATGGAGAGAGCTTTAATATTAGCACTTCCTCAGATTCAGTTTGCATACAGCTACAAAAGATAGTTTGCTGCTCTAGATATATATATATATATATATATATATATATATATATATATATATATATATATATATATATATATATATATATATATATATATATATAACTTTTTTTTTTTTTATCTCAAATGCATTTTACATAACTTGAAAAAAAAAAAATACATTCCATCAGTCTGAGGTGGGAGCTGAACTAAGAACTGGTAGAATCCCTCAGTAGAGGTTGGTCTGATAGTACACAATCTATATTCCACTTCTGCTCTTCAGTGCTATTTCCAGTCCCTCACAGATTTTGTTTTAGAAGATAGAAAAACACAAAAATGTCCAGTCTTTGAGAAAGGACAGCTGAAAGGATATATATATCCACGGGTGGTCTTTCTCAACCTCTGAGCTCGGGTCCTCTACCAGAGGCCTGGGAGCTTGAGGGTTCTGCGTAGTATCTTGGCTGTGCCGAGAACTGCGCATTTCTGGACTGAGATGTCTGATGTTGTTCCTGGGATCTGTTTTAGCCACTGCTCCAGTTTGGGGGTGACTGCCCCAAGGGCCCCGATGACCACAGGCACCACTGTGGTCTTCACCTTCCAGGCCTTCTCCAGTTCCTCTCTGAGGCCCTGGTATTTCTCCAGTTTCTCGTGTTCCTTTTTCCTGATGTTGCAATCGCTTGGTATTGCTACATCCACCACAACGGCTTTCCTCTGTTGTTTATCCACCACCACGATGTCCGGTTGGTTCGCCATTACCATTTTGTCTGTCTGGATCTGGAAGTCCCACAGGATCTTAGCTCGGTCATTCTCCACCACCTTTGGGGGTGTGCCCCACTTTGATCTCGGGGCTTCCAGTCCATATCCTGCACAGATGTTTCTGTACACTATGCCCGCCACTTGGTTATGACGTTCCATGTACGCTTTCCCTGCCAGCATCTTGCACCCTGCTGTTATGTGTTGGACTGTCTCAGGGGCCTCCTTGCACAATCTACACCTTGGATCTTGTCTGGTGTGGTAGATCTGAGCCTCTATTGCTCTGGTGTTTAGGGCCTGTTCCTGTGCAGCCAGGATGAGTGCCTCTGTGCTGTCCTTGAGTCCAGCTTTTTCCAGCCATTGGTAGGATTTCCTGATATCAGCCACTTCAGTTATTTGTCGGTGGTACATCCCATGTAGGGGCTTATCCTCCCATGATGGTTCCTCCAGCACCTCATCCTCTGGTCCCCATTGTTTGAGACATTCGCTGAGCACATCGTCGGTTGAGGCTTTGACCTTGATGTATTTATGGATCTTGGATGTTTCATCCTGGACAGTGGCTCTCACACTCGCTAGTCCTCTGCCTATATATAGGCATATATATATATATATATATATATATATATATATATTAAGACAAAAACCTAAAAAGCATTTAATGAAGATACTACACTGTTAGGGCTCCAGGGTGGACCTGTTGTTTTAGATAGCAAAGCTGTTTTTGCGTATTCTCTGCATATATGTGTGGGTTCTCTCTGGTTACTCCAGCTCCCCACCACCAGTGAAAAACATGTGTGGTTGGTTTCTTGGCCACTAAGCCGAACTCAGGTATGAGTGTTTTTGTGTGATTACCTTTTTATAAAGTGCCTTGAGATGACATTTGTTGTGAAATGGCGCCATATAGATAATCTGAATTGAATTGTTTATCCTGTGAGTCTCCATGTTGTCCCATGATCATCTAGTGATTTGTCCTGGGTGAACCCTGCATGTCACCTGTTGACCACTGGAGATCTCTGGTGTGGAGATTTAAACCTGTCCATGAGATATATATTAGATATATTGCCTGGAGAAATATATTGTATTGGTTCTGTACATACAAGTTCCCACTAGAACAAGTCTATAGATGACAAAGGAGTAATGGAGAACATGAAATTAGTGCAGCCTTTCAGAGAAAAACACAGGTAAATATTTTGACCAAATGAATTAATAAGAACCCTCTTTTGTTTTTTTAAGATGAATGAGGAGTAGTTTATCTCATGAAACACATAAAAAGGTGGTTGAGAAAAGGCTTGACTCTAGGTGTTGCATTTCTCTGAATTATCCTGCAGCTCTTGCTGCTTATCTGTTCAATCTTTGCTCCTTCAGCTCTGTGTGTTGTGACAAATGGCCTCCTGCTTGCTGTCTGTCTTGAAGCTTTCCTTCTTCTGTAATTACATCGTTTCAAGTCTGGCTTTTGTGTATACTGTCTGAACTGAGTCTAAACATGTGTGTGTTTGTGTTTGAGTGTCCTTCTGAGTACAAAAAAAAATTAGATGTGAAGGAGAGGTCATTTATTGGATTTGACTGCTTTGTATTCTTTTCTGTCACGCTTATCTCCAGAGGCGGTGGGCTGAATATTCAGATTAATACAGTGAACAACCTGTAGATACACCAGTTTGTGTGTGTGTGTGTGTGTGTGTGTGTGTGTGTGTGTGTGTGTGTGTGTGTGTGTGTGTGTGTGTGAAGAGTTTATCTAATTATGTCACATTATTAACCTGTAGATGTTTTCTGTTATTTAAATACCCTTTCTACAACAACATCAGACCGGTTTATTAATTTTGACCAAAATTTTAACAGTTCTGGTCAGAAATTCACAACTCCTGATAGGAAAATACTAGTTTTGTGCTGAACTTAAATAAGTCTTAAAACCAATAATAATGAGAGTAAATAAGATTTTTTTTTCTGAATTTTCTCAGTTGGCTCAAAAAGATGCATACACCCATAGCAGTATTTGGTTGTCGACCACATATCTTCTGTAGCCAAAAACAAACTTAAGGATCAAACTAGCTGGATTTCTGACCACTTTATCTGGGAGAATTGGTAGAGCTAATTTAAATTGACTGGTCTCCCACCACTGACCTGTATTTTAAGCATAATTTTTATCATTTCAAATAGGATGGAAGCTGGGGCCTTTCCAGAAGCTAAATGTTAGCCTACTGTATATTTCAGAAACTAGTCTGACGTGTTTGAGATCCTTTTGCCAGTAGAAGAACTAATTTTGTATAAGTTTTAAACATCAGATCCATGTTGTCACCCTCTGATAAAAGAATATTAGCTAGAATGACCAGGAACCATCAAGACTGAAGCCTGTACTGATTACTGCTGGAACCCCAGTGTCCCTTGTCCACAGATTAAGTCACACACCAATGATGGGCTGGGAAAGTGCAAACCAAGAGAGAAGCACCTTCTCTGACATCAACACCTTAAATGGATAGTGGATCTTTATTAACAGATAAGATAAAAATTGAACTAATTGGCTACAAAGATGTTCAGAGAAGTCAGGGCAAAGTTTTCAAACCTGAGAAAACTGAACCAACTATCAAGCATGGTGATTGTAGCATTATGTGAGGGGTTTCTTTGGCTCGAAGTAGAACTGGTGCTGGTCTGTCATATAAAATCACACTAAAAACAAAAATTCTGGTTGTAATGTGAGAAAATATGGAAAAGTTTAAGGGATGTAAATACTTTTGTAAGGCACTATCAGTATTGCAGATTCCAACTAAAACTCCTAAACAGAGAAAGTACTTTGTTGCCACAGTTGTATTTTACCTGTGTGCTAAATGCATTCAAAGCTAGTACTCAGTTTTCACTATGTAATGAGTTTTCAGGTTCAGAAAGGGAACACATGAGATAACATGGGACCTTGACCCGAGCCTGAAAGGGGAACAATCCTTGGAGATGGAAAAGCCTGTTACTCACAATATCAGCCTCCTGTCTTCCTAAAATCCACTCAGTGCTTGTTTTTCTTTGGCAGATTCAGTCTGATCATGTGGAGCTGTTATGACGTGTTTATACAGCAGCGAGAAGAAGAAGACGTAACCAGATTTTTAAAATATTTTATTTCAAGGACATCCAAAGCACCGGCACATCTTCACAACAATGAATATCAAGTATTCAAGAAATTTGAGTGTAAAGGGCTTTATGATGAACAACCTTGATTCGTTTTCCCAATGCCTCTTTCATTTTCCTTGAATTGTTTACACCACTTGATCATGTTCAATCAGCTCCTGCATAAGGCTGAAAAAAATTACTTCTTCCAAGACATAAAAGGCACAGCAATCCATCAGGAGATGTTCTACTCTCACTTATACTCTAATGTGCTTCTACAATAAAACTGTCTGTCTTCTTAGTTTTAAATTACCTTTATGTATTTACACAATTAATGATTGTTGGATATAACTACAAGAAGAAACTAAATACAAGCAACAATATGGCAGTACTGCCAGCACAATTTAGCACAAAAAATCTTTGAATTTCAATTCATAGATTTTCAGTTTGAAAATTCTTGGGCTTCAAATAGCCTTCAAACACAATAATACTGAGCTTGAAACTAATTTATACTGTAATTGTACCATTCAGTTATAGATAAGCATATTTAATGGCAGTGAAATTGTTTTTTTCAGTGTCCCAGTTACATCTCAACATATGTAATATCTAAAAGCTCAAGAGGAAATAAGATTGTGAAAAGCAAAGCAGTTTAGCTCCAGATCCAAAAATCTAATGTTTAGTGCGGAATGATTCTAAGCTAAAGCCCACAATAACCCATGAAGCAATGTGCTTACAGAATGTGCAGGTTTAGAAACATCACATCTTTTCAAAAACAAATCCTTAAATACTGCATATAATCAAAAGAGACACAAATAAAGTGCACACATAAGCTCACAAAAACACTGTTAAAAGCAGAAAGAGGTTCCATGTTTGATACTGGCTGAGTGTCTTCTGAGCTGCCCACCAGTTACATTTACTGTAAGAAACAACAACAAGCTTGGTTTAAAAAAATGCACACATAATATACAGTATTGGACCTCACAAAATGTACAGCTGTTAATGCATCAAAATCTGCCCACAGTCCTGGTCAGATGTTTACATACACTCATCGTGGGTGAAAACAATGCATTAATATTGGGGAGTTTTTTTGTAAATAATTTGGGCTATTTTTTTCCTGAAGTTAGCAGATGATACCACTGTCACTGGTTTGCCCCATCGTGATGACAAGTCAAATTGGCTGGTCCATGGATGGAGTCAGAACTTCCTGGAGCTTAGCTTGCTCGAGACAGTGGAGATGATGGTGGACTTCAAGAGAACACACCCCACCCTCCATCCCCTCACCATCCATAACAACACTGTGTCTACTATGGATCCCTTCTGCTTCCTAGGAACCACCCTTACTTGGGACCTGAGATGGTCCTCACATATTGACACTATTAGGAGGAAGTTCCAGCGCTACAGAGCAACATTTGTAAAAACCAGCCACCACAGAGTCAGTTTCTTACTGCAAGCTGGTTCTCTGATGAACACTTAAGTCAGAGTGCCCACATCAATACCATGCTTATTTGCACTAATTCAACCTTGTCTTCTTCTTTTGTATAAACATTGTATATATCGATATTTACATAAAAATGTATCCTTTTCCTTACCACATGTATACATTTATATGTACAATGAGAGCAAAATGGAACTAAGGTCAAATTCCTTGTTTGTGTGCACAAATGAAGCTGATTCTGAAATTTCTCTAACTCATGCAGGCTCAAAATTATGCATACAGGCTTAAATCAGTGGTGGTTCTAGACCACATTTACCAAGAGGGACCAGGGTGGGGCAGATGTTTTTTCATGGGGGCACAGAACAAAACATCGAAACCAAAAAACAGGGCAATATTTCATTGTTTAATATATTAAATGAGCCACTTGTGGCTCAGGAGCTGCAGATTAGACCCCTGCTGTAACTGTGATCCTATCTCAATACGGCTGAAGCTAAAAGTGCAACGCCTTAATTTTTAATTCATTGTTAAAGTTAAAACTTTAAAGGTAAAAAATGAAATTGGTCCAAGGGATCAATTTGCCATGATTTTGGTGCCAGCGGATATCATCATAAGAAACTGATTTAGTATTATCTCCTCAGTACAGGGGTTATAACAGGTGCCAGGAACCGTTCTAGAGGCACTGGCACCTGTTGGCCACTGTGTAGAACCGCCCATGTACACAATCCTGTTGAAATGATAGGTTTTGTGAAGTAACACAAAACAGATATAAATTATTTCACAACTGTTTTTCTCTTTAATATGACATATATATCCTGCATTACTCAATTGAAAATCCCTTTTATAACCTGGTTGCATAAGTGCACTTAAACTACTACTTTGTTGAAGCACCTTTTGATTTAGTTTCATCACTTAGTCATCTGGAGTTTACACCTCCAAATCAGTTATAATGAATTTGATTAACCAGAAATAAAGTCCAGCTGGCCTCATAGGATTTTTTTTACATCCAATTATTTGCATCTTTAAGCTGAACCCATAATTTGCTGACAGGTTTCAAAGGTTGGAAATAACTTAACTGTACAAAGCTATTAGTCAGGAGAATACAAAAAAAAAAAAAAAAAAAAAAAAAAAAAAAAAAAAAAAAAAAACAGTTCTCAGCGTTACATTTATGTCATGGCACAGTAAAACGAGTTTTCAATAGCTAGAGAGAATTAGGAACAAAAGTGTCGTTATTTGTTCTCACGATCTAAGAAATTCAGAGAACTTTGGAAAGGTAGAGTCGACGTTTATTGCCAACTTAAGATGTGATACCTGACAGACGACTTCAACCAAAAATGACTGAATGCAGAAATTGAATCAAAAGTTACTTCAACAAAAGTAATAATTTACACACTTATGGCCCCAGATTATTTTATTACTACTTTTTATATTGTTTCCATTAAATTGTAAAGGATAAGTGTCACATTAGATATGGAAAAATTGTGGAAATTATTTATTATTATGGTCTTTATTTCTGTTAGATTTTACTCATAATTCCAGTCTAGGCAAAGTCTGCTCCAGTCTGCATTAGTTGGGGACAGCTGGCATGACAGGCTGGCACAAAAACATCTTAGTGTGTGAGAGGTAAAAACGCAAACGTGCCACTGTGTGAGGGAAACAGACCTGACCCGTCCTCAGTCTCACTCATATGTCATTGAATGTTGGAGCTGATTTAGAGAGTGTGAATGGATAACTGACTCAACTGAAAATGTGTTGTCAACAGCCAATGAAAAAGTCCTACAGGACAGGAAATGGCGTCAAAAGACAACTGGAAGTAGGCAAAATATCAAAACAATTGTGAGCCTTGCAACCATCAGATATTTTCAACTGGCTTTAGCTGGTCTGAAAAATCATGTATCCTGTATTCCCCCCTTTAGGCACAAGTTGTCTTTTAGTAGTCATACAACAACCTGGTGAGTGTTTAGTGTGTTTTTGCAGGGAAGCTAATTTTAGTAGCCATCAATAAGCTTCTTGGTGTAATTCTGGTTGAATATTGGACCCCTGTTCTAGTCAGAAAAGATAGAGCTCATTTTAGGTGGTTCTCCTGGAAGGAAACTCACTTTTCAGCCTGTTTTAATTTGTGTTTGGGATCACTCTGTTTATTATTTCACCTACTTTGATGAAAGCACCAGTACCACTGGTGCAAAGTGGTCCCATGGCATGATGCTTGACAGCTGGTGTAGTATTCTTAGGTTTGAAAGCCTCGCCTCGACTTTTCCAAAAGTTCTTCTTTTTTCATTTGAATTTGAAGGGTTGATTTTGAAGCAGGTGATTCTTGGTTGGCACCCTCCCAGTCTACTTTTATATTAAACTTACTTAATTCCTGGGTTGTACTTAAAGATCCTAATCAATTTCCTCTCCTTTGAAGGTGAGAATTTGGGTCAGATAGTTGAAACTGTAAGACAGGAGAGTGTTTTAAAATGAAAATGATCCCAACATATGGACTTTGCTTAAAGGTCAGGTTATGTGCCAGGAAACCAACCAATTTAAATACTCTCCAAAATGTCTGTTGAGAAGAGTGATCAAATATGCAGACAAAATTATACAAAGACCTCACTGGTTACAGAAAGTGTGTGCAATTTTCTTAAGGACATTTATCTAAATATGAATTGTGGTGTATGTATATTTTTAAGCCTGCAACTGTAGTATGTATGTTCACTCTGTGCAGATCAGAGAGAGAAAAAGGCCAGAATAAGTTATAATTTGTGCAACCAATTCTTTTCACAGAAGCTGTATGTGGTATCATCCTTTTGTCCTAGAAAAAGAAAGGTTAAAATGTGTCATTTAAAGTCTAAGCTGAAAATAATATTCATGCTCTTGATGAATGCATGTTATTCTTGATCATAACTGTATAATAGGTAATTAGAAATCAGTCTGAACATTAAATAAAAAGCCCATGAGGTGCAAATTAACCCACTGATATTGTTTATATGAAATAAATTGTATGAGTTGTACTTTCTAAATGCAAAGGCATTTGGTTCTCGTAAGCGTAGACATGGTTACATGCTCTAAGAGTCCTTGATAAAAGCAACAAAAAAATGATTGTGTGAATATTTCTGCCTTGCTTTAGGAGCTGAGATGATTACTGAGAGCTGATGAAAAGGCACTTATGTCAGGGGGATGCTTGATGGAGAGTTGGGCTGAGTAAACAAAAATTTTCAAGAGTTTGTGGCACATAGGGAGGAGCAAAAATGCTGTAATTCATTTAAAATAAGTATGCAGTTTGAAGAAAAAGTATTTTTTTGGTTTAGTATTTTAATCAACAAGTCCAGCCTGTCTCTTTCTCTTCTGCAGACACACTGAGATCCAGAGTCCATTCAGTGCTGTTCCTGTGGAGCTACAGAGGCTGAGGAGGCAGTGGTCAGGGCTGTGATGGTGGGAGGTTCAGATGCAGTTGTCTCAGAAGCAATCATGGAGTTTACGACTGTGGTGCCTGTTCCTGGGAACGTGGAGGAAAGCTGGTATTTAGGCGTGGAGCGGTTCAGGTCGGCAGCGGCGTGAGAGCCAAGAGAGTCAGTAGGGTGGGGGGAGATCTTCAGCAAGGAGAGAAGGTCACAAATCATGTATTTAAAGAAAATAAAGGCGGAAGTAGAAATTCTAGTCAGAAGTTAACAATTAAGATGACAGAGACCGAGAGGTAAAATTCTGAGAACATGGAGTCTTGAAAAAGTCTTGATACCTCTTGAACTTTCTCAAATTTTCTCACATTAAATCCACAAGCTTCATTTTATTTTATTGGAATTTTATGTGATGGAAAAACACAATGTAATGCATAACGGCAGGGTGGAAAAAGAAGATGTGGTTTCAAAATTTTTTTTACAAATATGAATTTGACAGAATGGTCTCTCCTGTATCAGTGTTTTGTAAAACAAACCTTGGTACATTTACATCTGAAAATGTTTTGGGTTTTGTTTCTATCAGCTGGGCAGATCTAGAGATTGAAATTTTAACTTATTCTTCTTTGCAGAATAGCTCGAGCTCAGTCATACTGGTTGGAGAGCATATCTGACTCATTAGTTTTAGTTGTGTTATACTCCCTCAGTTTTCAGATGATGGCTTGAACAGTGCTCAGTAAGATGTTCAAAGCTTAGGATATTGTTTTATAATCTAAACCTACACTAAACGCTACCACTACCATCTCCCTGACTTGTCCTTTCTGCTGTGTTCCTTAATCTTCATGATGCTTTTGCTTTCGGGGTGTCACAGTTGAGGGCACTGAATACAAATGCCTAGCATACTTTTCAGGTTTTTAGTTAACATTGCAGAAAACTTCATTTCCCTTCACAATAATGTAGTAGCTTGTATTGGTTTATCACATAAAATCATATTAGAATACATTACAGTTTGTAGTTGTGTGATGTGACAAAAAGTGTAAAAGTTTGAGGAGTTTAAATACTTTTACAAGGCACTTTACCCACAAATCTAAATGTTAGTAACTAAACGTCGGATTTTGTGACTTATTTTATAATAACATTGAACCAGCTGGTAAAACATAAAGGGAGTCTCTGAGCCATTATGGCAGATTTACAGCTTTTCTTATTGGACTCGATGAAGCTGTACAGACTGAGCCAAACCATTTTCTTGTCAGCTCTCTGTCCTTAAAGGCTCATTTCTGACAGCATGCTGAGTGTGTAAGAGAAAGGTGACTGATTATGTAGTTTTCCTGTATTATTATTATTATATTCACAATCTATACATAAAAAAAATCATTCATTTTTCTGCTTCTCCTTTATATGTGCCAAACATTCTTTTTACATTACCTCTCCTCCAAACACTGCCCACATAAAGAGGTTACCTGGCTGCTCTGTGGGTTGTGGTAGACCTCATTTCGTGGGGAGAGTGGGATGCAGTCCTGTGCTGTAGTTTTCTCAGTTCGTGGAGCACTTGGGTCACCATCATCAACACCATTGGCAGCGCACCTCATACCCTTAACGCAGAGCACCTGTAGAGTCAAAACAGCAGCTACAAAGGTTATCTGGAAAAGTTTTACAGCCACATGAGAAACTTTCAGGAATCGCCACAAGATAATATTCTAAAGAGTATAAAACACACACACACACACACACACACATATATATATATATATATATATATATATATATATATATATATATATATATATATATATATATATATATATAATTTTGGGAAGTCTAACTATGCTAAAACAAGAGAAATTTGGTCTGATTCAACTTCAGGCAGTGAGAAAAAAAATGTATATGTATCTTTTTATTTGCTTGCTCTCTCTCTCTCTCTCTGTATATATATATATATATATATATATATATATATATATATATATATATATATATATATATATATATATATATATATATATAATTTCTAAATATGATTTCAACCTATTATATTTAGCTAATTTTTCAACCTTTAGAACATTAGCTTGTTTGTATATAATCTTTTTTAAAGACTCATGCCCAACCTAGATCAAAAGCCATAGCCAAATAATAACTCTTACAATGCATCTTGTTATGCATGTAGTTTTTATGCTGTATACTCTTCTCAATAAATCAGCGGAATAAATATGTGTAACAGCAACCAAATACTTTATATAATTTCTGACTAGTGCTTTGCATGTTTCTGCTGGTATTTTGATCATTTATCTTTGGCGATAACCTTCAAATCTTTATGGCTGGAAGCCCTCCATATCATCACCCTAATTGTATCTTTGGCTCCTTCCACAAATTCTCCATCAGATTCAAGTCTGGACTCAGGCTGAGCCACTTTAAAACATTAGCATTAGTTGCACACAGACTAAACCTGTTAGTAAATTGAAAATATCACTTTTAACCTAAATCTTCCAGGCATACAAATAATTTTGGAGATAAATGTAATTTCTGTGAGTCATGAACCATGAAATTACCAAAGAAAGATAAAAAGGACACTAATCTGACACTGTAGCTAATAAACACAAATGTTACATTTGCTTTATCTGTAATTTGATTCTGAAATGTTGCAACAATTGCCTGATATTATTGAATCTTGCAGAGCTTTTGTTGTGATGATGAAAACCCACTCATCTCAGCATGCCGAAAAGCTAGACTGGCTCCAACAGCATGGTACCCCAACCTATTTTCTGAATAACTCCCTATGTAGTCTGTATTTGACTACATAGGGACACTCATCAACTTTGTATAGAGTATTAATCCTTCATTATCAGAAAATCTGTTGATCCTTAGGAACACTGTGAAGTTTAAACATTTCACCCCAACACACATCCACCACCCAACTTCAAATGTGTCACAAATCCTGTATATGGGTCAAGAATTAATATTTCACAAAATATGCTGTGTTTTTTTAAACATTCAAACCGGCTGAAAGAGATAGAGACAACAAGAACCTACCAAAAGAAGAACCCCATGAACCATGTGAAGAAGGTAATGAATAAAGACAGGCGTGACAATTGACAATTGCAACTAGCCTCAGGTGTGATAGGATTACCAAGAACCTAACCAAAGAAAGAGCACACAGACTAATAAATAAAGCACAGTGGGAAACAAAGTAAGTAATGGAACCAAATTGAACATGAACACAAAATCTGACCATAGTACAACACGGTGTGACGACTAAGAGAATATTAATAATTCTGTGGTTTTGTTTTGAGGTCAGAGAATTTTCAGCCAACCTTTCTGAAGCTTTGCTTGAAGTTATCAGACAAAAAGCCGTAGAGCAGCGGGTTTGCACAGGAGTTGGCATAGGACAGGATGACAGCAAAGAAGTAGATCCCAGCAGTGACACTGGACTCAGGGATGATGACCACCAGGTTGACCATGTTGATGATGAAAAATGGCAGCCAGCAGAGGACGAACACCACCACGATGACTACCACCATCCTTGTCACCTTTCGCTCTGAACGACGCCGGTTAATGAAGCCCACCCTAGCCCCAGAGGACTTCACCTGCAGGAATAATATTTCATATATTTTAATGGAATAAGGAATGTATGATGGATAGTTGTGATGATGATATAAACATACCTTAATAACAATGAGCAGGTAACACAGGCAAATGATTAGCAGTGGTCCAAAGAAACCCACTGTGGCAGTGTATATAATGAAGGCTGTTGACCACACATCCTTTGGCTCCGGCCAGATCATATTACAGGAGTTAAATTTGTCCTGAATGATATTAGAGAAAAAAGATCCATTTAAAACTTACTGAAAGTAAATAACGGAATACAAATATTAAATATATCTGAAGAATCTATTTAATATTGTTTAAGGTTTTTCTTTCTGGGAGGAATGAGCTGTCACTTTTTTACTTTTTTTTGCAGTCTAAGATTAAGTTTAGAACGAGTATTTTGCTTTCTCATTCTTAGTCAGTTCTCTTTTGTACATTGTCATAATTTTATTTTATTGTGTTAAATCAGCTTCTTTGGCAATCATTCCTGTCTCTTTGTCACACCTGTCCACGGGTGGTAATCAGCACACCAGTTCTTCATCTCCATTGCCTGTCTAAATTATCGTCCTGTTTTTGCTTATGACATTGGTTTTGTCTTCTAATTAGTTCTGTGAGCTTTCTTATTTCTTATTTAACTGCACACATTGTATAATGTTATATTTTAAACTGTTGATTTTTCATATTTTATTTTCAACAAGCCAGGTCCTAGAACTTGATAAAAAAAAAAAAAAAAAAAAAAATGCATTTCAATAGGTTTTATTTTATTGTTGTATAGAGTGTGCCCTGTAATGGAGCGGCAATACGCACACCAGCAACTCTGCAATCATTGTGCTGGTACAGGAAAGGGAGGGATGGATATTTGTGTCCAACTACTGTCAAGTTCAACTCAAGACACTCAGTAAATACAGAGTAAGGCTAACATCACTCTTCAGCTTATGCCCATTTATATTAAGCTCATTGTTAAGGGAGTCCATGTTTTATAAACCAAGAAACCAACAAGATATATTAATTGTCAGCTTCTCTCTCTCTCTCTTTCTCTCTCTCTCTCTTTATATATATATATATATATATATATATATATATATATATATATATATATATATATATATATATATATATACACACACACACACACACAGACACACTTTTTCTTTATTTACACACACTCTCGGGTCCCACAAATTTTTCCCACTTTGAATATGCCTGAATTCTGGCTGTGTCTGGGTCCAGTTCAACAACACAACATAACTTCAACCTGCACAGCAAGTCTACCTCAAAATAATCATCTCGACTACAGCATTGGCCCCACCCACTGGCTTTGATGTGCAAGGTTAGAAAAATTCCTAATGTGCCTAGCGCCCCCATTAGGTAGATAATGAAATGTTTTTGTAAATACAATAAATGTATTAATAAATAATATATTTGTTTAATTAGATACCTAATAAATCATTTAGGTTTTAGGTCCAGATTTTAAATAGTTAATGATACTATAAAGTATCTTCAGTCTATTTATTTTTTTATTTGTTGCACTTTTGGGCCTCCATGTTTTCCAACAGAAACAACTAAATGAGCTTGGTTGAGAGGAGCTTTAATGATAATAATAATGTACTAAAAAATTATGATAATATGAACTAAAGATATACCTGTACATCAGAGAAGATGACCACAGGGAGGACCACAATAAAAGATACAGCCCACACCGCTGCGCTCACCACCTTGGCCACCCGAGGGTGTCTCCATTTGGTGCTACGGATCGGATGGACCACAGCCAGGTAACGATCCATGGACATGACCGTGAGGCAGAAGATGGATGTAAACTGGTTCATGGAGTCTGCAGTCATCACCACACGACAAAGGAATGATCCAAAAGGCCAGTACGAGAGCACATTTTGAGTGGTGAGAAAGGGGAGCCCGATAATGTACAGCTCATCGGCCACTGCCAGGTTCAAGATGTAGATATTGGTGACAGTCTTCATCTTGGCGTAGCGCAGGACCACGTAAATGGCCAGAGTGTTGCCGGTCAGGCCCACCAAGAAGACAGTGAAGGAGATAATAGCAGTCACAAGGGTGCTGCTGCCCTGAAAGGGTACACTCTGTGTGGACATGTTAGAGGAGACGTTTAGGACACGAGGGTAAGGAAAATTAAAGGGTGAGCTAGTGGTTCCAGAGGAATTGGGTTCTGGAGGGAGTGGATACCAGTATGGGTCCAGAGGGTCCATTGTGTACAGTCCACATGCAGATGTGATTCGCTTGATTCTAAAACAAAGCGACTATACTCTTCCTATGTTAGAGCAAAAAAGAAGAAAACAGCTGCAACAGTTAAGTGTTACTTGTTGTTTTTTCTTAAATTCAAATTCAAATTCAATTTAAAAAGAGGTTGAGTCAATGTGTCTGGTTTTACTCAAATTTAACCAAGTTTAAACAAGACGGACTCAAACCTCACGAGTAGTTGGTACATTTTAAAAAGCTTCCTGTTAGCCACATCAACGCTGATAACGGACACGCATTTTTTTTTTCTCTTTAAATCAGATTTCGCAACCAAAAGGCGAGTCGCGTAGTGCGCCGCGCACCAAAGCAGGATGGTACTGAGAGACCGGTCTCACTGATTTTACGCACGGCGCGTCTGCTTGGATTTACATTTATATATTTAAATTGTATAAGTGCTTTATAGCATAAATGCTGTACCTTTGCTAAAGCTATCTGCGATAATGGCAGAATATATATATATTTTTAGGAATTTAGAAACATTTAACGCACACCGAGTAATATTATATAAGGTCAAGATTCGGCTTACTTTGGACAGAAGTAAAGAAAAACCAAAAACCAAACCAAGCAATTATTTCTTCGTAATTCCAAGAAAAAAAGTAAATTTCCGGGCAAGCTTCTTTGTCAACACATTCTTAGGATTTTTCCACTGCTGGTCCAGAACGGATGGAAAATGACGGCATCGTTCGCTGTCCGTGGTGCTGAGCTGCAGCTCCGCTTCTTCTATTGTAACTTTCTGCTCATGGCTTTTCTTCTTCTCCTTCATATGATTTGATCAGAGAGAGAAAGCGAAAAAGGGGGGGATTCAGAAAGAGCCCATAATGAAGCAGTGCAGTTCTCTTTTCTTCACTCCACTTTAATAAAGACTATACCATCTTGTATCAACTCTTTTTATTAATCAAAACACAAAGCGTTCCTGTTTGTGTTTAATTTTGTCAGAATATAACCACAGGCTTCGATGTAGTTTATTGGCATTTTATGTGAAAGACCAACAAAAGTAGTGCATAAATGGGAGCGGGGGGGTTGGGGGGGCAGCACTTTTTTTTCTTCTCATATTCTGATTTTAAAAAAACGTGTCGTATTTATATCTGTGTTCAACCAACTTGAGTCAATGTTTACTTTAATTGTCTTTCGCTGGAATAAACAGTATTAAGTATTTAAGGTGTGTCTCAACTAGCTTTGCACATCCAGAGAAAGGTTTTTGAACATTCTTCTCAAAAAAGTTCAAGCTCAGTCAGACTGGAAGGAGAGTGTCAAGATAAATTTTTACATCCTGCCACATAGTCTCAGTTGAATTTAGGTGTGGCCATTCTATGATATGAATATCTTAGAATGTTAATACTTCATATATCCCTCTTTTGCCAAATTTACAGCACTCAGTCTTTCACCTTTAAGGGAGAGTGATCTTTTACCGTTCCTGTTTGCAGAATCTCTCTAGATCTCACAGAGTTACAGATCCTCTGTTGTGCTCTCATCCACAGGTTGCCTACTGGACTAAAGTGTAGAGACTAGTGTTGTCATTGAAGAAGGTTGATATGTCTAGTGAACCATTTCTGTGTTGATTTGGACATGTTTAGCTCATTATCCTGTTAAAAGTTTCAAGAATGACACATTTTCAGTTTTCCTATTTCAGAGTTGATGATATCATGTGATATAACAAGGTTCCCAAAAGAGAAAAAGTCCCATGCCACCACACTTGACAGCAGACATGTTTATTCTTTTTTTTATGTCAAGCCCTTCTGAAACTGAAAAGCTCTATCTTAGTCTGATCTGACCAAAGCCCCAGTAGAGTCTATAAACTACAAATACTAAAATTTCCAGTTGGACAGACAGGGCTTTTTCCTTCTACCACTCCAAAGCAGCTGGTAGGCATGTAAATAATGTCTTATGATTGTTTCAGTGACCTGGTGAGGACAAAATACAACTCTTTGCTGCAAATTTCAAATGGAGAACTCTAGGTAATTCTTTAGCTCCTTCACCATCTGACTCACTCTGCATGGTGGCAAGATAAACATGCACCCATGTCAAGCCTTGTTTGTCACTGTTACAGCTGATTTAAACTTGCTGATAAGGAAGTAAGTGATTAATTTCAAATAAATATTTTTAGACTCTCTGATCCTATTAAAAACATAAAGTAAATTGCAAGAAAGGGTTTAATTTAGTTAATTACATTTAATCAAACGGAATTATGAGTTGTCAAAAAGTCTTGCACCAGTGAGTATGCTAAAAACATCTTCAATTTCTTGAAGTGTTTTCCCCCACTTCAGTTACTCAAAATAAAAGCTGAATTAAAAAAAAAAAACTTTCAAGTTGAGTTTGTGCTACAGTAATTTTATTTTAGACTTTTTACACATCTATACCAGCAATAAATTGTGCATTATGCATTCTCTTACACTATGATGGTGTCAACAATCACAAAGACAAAGATAGGCATATTCTTTTGACAAATAGACTGTGTTGCAAAAGTATTATATCACCTTCATTCTTTGATTCTGAGGGAGAAGGAGAACAGAAGTCACATCCTTGTGTTTGTTTCTAGCTCAGTGAATTATTTCTCCAGAATGGCATCTGTGAAAAGAAAGCATATCTTGAACATGACCAACAGCTGGAGTTTATGCTGTCAGGGGTATTGGTACAAATTGCACATTTATATTTTATCCAATATCACAACATGGAAGTGGATGTGATCGGATGTAATTTGAATGCAGGGAAGAGAGTTTGTTTTTCAGCCTTTATTTCATTATCTCAAACTCACAGCTGTGAGGAGATTAGAAGCCCTGCAAATGGGCAACAGCTTTCATCCTGGTTTCATCCATCAGAGGAACTTTTCACAAAATAAATAAATAAATAGTGAAATAAATTAACAAAGCATTTGATGGGCATTCTTAACTCTGTGCCTAAATCTAGAGAGTAACGACCACAGGCAGAAAAAAGAAATCTGAAAAAGATTGTCTTTTATTTTCAGTTTATTTGATCTTCATTTGCTTGACTTTAAAATTGTAATATAAATTAATGGACCCGTAAGTAATTGATCATGCGCCACAAGAATTTATATGATTTTGTGTAAAATATTGCATAAGTTTTCATAAAAATGGCATTTAAAAGAGAGTATCTTTTTTGTACTCTCGAACCGAAAAACAATCCCCACTCTTCAACTGTTTGTTAATACAAAAGAAACAAAGCTGATCAAATGTGTAAAACTTGGGGGAACAGCTAATCAGGAAATGAACTCAGGAATCATGCTTGCATTACTAAATGAGCCTGTTACATGGCAAGCAGAAGGAGGAGAGGTACATAAATACTAGGATGTGGGGAAGCTCGTGCCGCCCTAGACGAGAAGCCGCCTTGGTCGGTTGCCCATGTCACCCATATCAGAAACCGCCACTGGAAATGCTGCTAATAGCCAATAGTGTTACACACAGTAAACACTATGTATTGTAAATGGAAGAATTTTACCCTGTTCTAACATATGTAAAGATCACCTACTGTATTAGTTTGATAAGTTTTATATTGAAAAATGTATTTGGAAAGTGTTTCTTCCTCCTCAGTTGTCATTTTGTAAATGTTATTTATTTGAATTAATAATTTTCATTTAAGTCTTTAAAATACTAAACTTTGCAAATAACGCTATACTTTTTATGTCTGCCATTGTTTTAAAATATTAAATCAGATATTTCACTTATTTTTTTATTGTAAATGTCATATTTCAAAACAGCATTAAAATTGATGTTCTTTACCATTTATTTTTTCAAATGAAAGTTTTACTGATAATGTCTTTTATATACATACATGTATAGAAAGAATAAAGTGATTTTTTTATCATTACTTTTGCCTTGGTACTCTTTAATGTCATTAATACTGGTCAACATTGTCTGCAAACATTCACTTAATGTTTATGACAAAGTAGGGGGGACGTCTGACCATTCAATGCTAGCTGGGAAGCAACTGCACAGAAGAGGATGATGGTGTAACACATACTTTTTGTTAAAGTGAATTAAAATGAAAATCGTGCATACTTGTCGATGAAAATCATGCTTGTGGTGTCACCGAAATCAAGTTTAAGCCTCTGTTTCTCTCCCTCAGTCCACTAAAGTTCAGGATTCACAGACGACTCCATGACAAAGGTTTGATTAGTGGGGAATGATTTAGTTTGGTTCATAATTTGGTTCACGTTGAGATGGTACTTTTGAAATGTCATGCATTTACAAAAGCTGTTTGAAGTCCTATCGCAGGATAGTGCACATGAGATCAATGCAGATGTACATCTGTAGGTCACTTCCTGTTTTTGGTTAAGTTTCTCTCTGTGGTTTGCTGGTTAATCTGCTTACGTTCAGATTACAACTGAACTGTACATAAATCAAGACCTATGTTTTAAGAAGCAGCTTACTCATTTGGCTAGCACCAGACAAGCACTGGAGAAGATTTCACACCTGCCCAAAAAGGCAGACAATCAGAAGAAATGAGTTCTGGTTGATTTAAAGTGGACTGAACAGCTCTGGTGTGAAAGCCCTTTGAAGCTCCGTACATATACCACATAAACAATCAAATCTGTACTTTCTCCTGGAGCTGCTAGAACAAAAGGACATCATTCTGTTCTTATTGCTCTGGTTAGGAAGTTCCTGCAGCTTGTTCTTGACACATATTCTGGGCAAAACGTTTTTGTGAGTGGTGTGCTAGAAATATGAAGTGGGTGAGTTGGACTAGAATATAAATGTCCTGATCAGAGAGAAGTTCTTTTTCTTATAGCACTAAGTAAAAAAACACATTTCTTTCTTTTGTGGAACTTTCATTAACCTTGAATCTCTTTTAATAATCCTCAGACATTCTTGTGAAATCACAAGCTGACAGACCAATAAGACAAGTACAACACTTACTATTAACACATGTTGCAAACTAAGTGCTGGACTAGTACCACACAAGACAACTAGATCAAACTAGTTTTCTATGTCAGAATAGATGAGCCTTTAAAGTGTGATTGATACACAATAACTCAGAAAATTCAGATGCTCAAAATATAACTTTTGTTCTGGACACTTTTAACAAAGCAAACTATGAAAAGTCTAATCTCTTAAGTGATTCATTAGCTGTTTTTATTAATATATTTATCATAACCAAAAACATACTTTTCTAAAATGCATTTCAAATTTTTTAAAGAATGTGTAAAATGTATTTAGCAACATAATCACCTCATCTAACGGTTTTGTTTTTAGGAAATGCTACCCACGTTAAAGAGGCAGAGGTCTCAGAAATACATTATCAAAACGTTTACCTTTTGCATGATAGGGGTATAAGTAGTTTGACTTAAAGCTGTCGTAGGTAGCTTTTATAAAAATGTGTTTTTTTTTTTTGTTTTTTTTTTTTTGTTTGTTTTGTTTTTTTTACATATTTGTTAAAACTGCCACTACGTTATGACAGTATGAGAAAGATAATCTATGGAAAAATGGAGCTCCTCTGCCTCCTCCCTGTGGTACGACTGCCATCTGCCGAAATGCACGTGACGTTCTGCGAACGTTAGCAGACAACATTCGCTGAACGTTCATAGCAACATTCTGGGGACGTTGTCTGAATGTTCATTGCTAGCTGGGACCGCTCCCAGTCAGAAACAATCGATCAGAGCCTGGAAGATGGTCTTAGTACTGTCAATCATGCTCGCGTACGTGCTGCTAATTCAACCTGGAGAGACTCATACGGAGAGAAAGTAGCAATTAGAAAGTTTTATTTAACATGAATAAGTAAAAGTTGCGTTTGGTATTTAGCTTTTCTTATATAGTTTCTAACATATAAATTACAAATGTCTGGATTGACTGTGGATAGTGGGCTAGGTTATGCACTTAATTATACTTGCTCTGATGAAGAAAAAACACAGCTATTTTTCCTAAGGGAGGCTCAGGAAAAACACAAAAGAAACGTGGTGTAGCACACATATCGGAATTCTTAATTAATTGAGGGATTATTTATTAGTGTCCTTAACTGATAAAATATTTGATAGATACAGCCTTAAATGAGAGCTGCATTCTACTTCTGTAGCAATGTGTGTTTCTTATTGAGCAAAACAACAGCTTCATCTAAATATCATGTCATGCTTGTCACCACAGATGTTTTCCTTGCTCATTTAAGTCAAAATGTCTGCCATGACGCAGGGTAATGCAAGACAGGTGTATGGACCAGGTGTGTGGGGGGCAGAAGAGAAATTGACTGAAGTAAACAAACAACAAGTGATACAAACCAAAGCAGGACGTATGCTTAATACTATGTGGTTCTAACATCATATGTATGAGCACTCGGGCTAACTACAAAGTGGTAGAAATCTTAACTCAATATAACTGATATGCCTCACAGAAGCTCTCACCTTTCATCTCAGCTAAATTTCTGTCATGAGTTGTTGGTTGCACTGTACCACCCCATGGCTGTAACTGCCCACCCACACAATGTCCTCATCTCTTCACTGTAATTTAGAGCATATAAGACATGTCAGTCAAGAACCCATTTTTCACTCATTTTAAGACAGGTTTCTTTCTTTGGATCAGACCTTAACATGAATCACTTTTTGTTTTGATTGTCAGTTCATCTGTCTACAGATGTAAAGGATAGTTAATCGCTCCACTGAGGCAGCAGACCCTTGCAGAGAAAAATAAAAAGATTAGGATAGGCAACTAAGGTGGTATTATCAAGTTTCATTAACAGAAAGATTATTGAATTTGGCTTAAGGTTTGTAAATACCAACTTTAGAATAGAAAAAAATTAAACAATGTTTTTAAATTATCCATCCATTTTCTTGCACGCTTATCCTTGCAGGGTCACTGGTGCCTATCTCCAGCGGTCATCGAGCAAGAAGTAGAGTACACCCTGGACAGGTCACCAGTCTATCGCAGGTTAACCCAGAGAGACAGGATAAACAACCATGCACACACACACACACACACACACACACACACACACACACACACACACACACACACACACACACACACCTAAGGTGAATTTAGAGAGAGCAATTAACCTAACAGTCATGTTTTTGGACTGTGGGAGGAAGCTGGAGTACCCGGAGAAAACCCACATATGCACAGGGAGAACATGCAAACTCCTTGCAGAAAGATCCTCAGGCCGGGATTTGAACCCAGGACCTTCTTGGTACAAGCAACAGTGGCAACAAGGCAAGTGCTACCAACTGTGTCACTGTGCAGCCCTATATATTTTTTTGATGCATTTTAAATTATATTGTTATATATTTAATACGTTTTTAAATTATATTTTTCAAGCTCTAACAAAGACAATGTCATGTACATTGACTTATTTGGGATAATCACAAACCTTGAAAGATGGCCTTGAAAAAAATGACAACATAACATAATTGATTCTGCAATTTTTGGTTCTTAGTCAACTACTTCATGAATTATTTCTTGACCATGAAACATTACTCAGAAACATTCATACAGTAAATGTGATTTTCCTTCCCTCTTGGTTCAATAAAACTGTTTTCTCAGGAACAGGGTGTTTCTCTGTTGTCATGGAAGTATGGATTGCACTTTTGTCAGCATTTGTGCTCTGAAGAGTGTTCATGCAAAGCAAAGAAGGAAGGTAGCAAATACAAGACATAACAGCAAATCACATTTTACATCTGTCTTCTCTTTATTTCTGACTAACATAAATCCCTTTTACAAATGAAATTAACTGATACAGCAATATGTATGACAAGTAAAAGATAATGAAGTACATATGATCTTCAAGGGAGGCAACAGTAACAGAGAGATAAAACATTACATTTCTGGCATTATTGCATGTGAAGAACAGAAATACATTAATGTAAAAAGAGAGAGGTATAAAGGAAGCTGTGGTCAGGATTGTTTGGCAGCTACTTGCTCCATTTTATTACTTCTGTGTTTACTCTCTGTTGAGTCAGTTTATCAAAGAGGCTTCACTCAGTCATCCGTCACACACATCTGTAGCATCTTTTCCAACCCTACTGCTCTTGGTTCATTCAAAGCTTTGTCAGTCTTCACGCTTCATCTTTTTGAAACTGTTTGCTTTTTACTTTTGGGAATTTGTCTCCAATTTCTCAGTTGGCAGTCGTGTTCATGCAGAGCAATCATGCATCACACAAAAACAGCAATCACACAAAACAGAATTAATCCATCCTGTCTATGGAGAGGAGCACAAAAGGACTAAGATGGCATGCATCTGTCTATTATGCCATAAATACTTCCACATTTCCACAACACTTCCAATTGCACACACATACCAAACCGAACTGTTATGTGAGGGTGTTATTGGTGTTATTTGTAGATTTAAGCTCTGCATTAATTGTAGTCATCCATCACAAACAAGTTATAGACTTCAGGTCAGCTTGACCACAGCACCTGGACTAGCACATCTCCTTAACTCTCACTGTAAACATAAGTAACCCTGTAAAACATATGTTTATAATTCAGATGCACATCACTCTCACTTAATTAATTAGGGGAAAAAAATGGCGAAATTCAAAATCTGTGCTTAGTGCTGTTCTTCTCAATTTTTTGCAAATGTTTATGAATTCAACAGTGCTTGAAAATAGTCACAAAGGTCAGTTTTTCTATTTATTAAATGATGGTATTTTTGGAACAATTTCATTTTGATGAAATTTCATAGAAATATAGAATCTGATGAATTACAAAATGCTCATTATTAGTAATTCTGGTGAAGCTGACAGTCCTCTACATTTAATTATCTTCTCCTCTTTCTAAGTATGGGATCCTCAGTCAACAGACTGTCTTTTTTCAGTTGTCAAAAAGAAATCTATGGAAACCAGTCTGTTGATGTAAACTCCAAATCGTTTCTAAATCTGTAAAAACAATCAAAGTTGTGTAGTTTGCCTCCAGCTTAGCCCTCTGCCTGGGTTGTAAAATGATAACATTGAGGTTTTCTCACTAATACATGGTGCTCTGTACTAAGCTTAAGCACCTCTGTGACCTCTACATGCTAAATAAGAAAACAAAGAAAAAAGGTCTAAAGCCTTTCAGATAGTTTGCAAAGGACCTTATGACTTGGATCACTTTATAGGGTCTGCTGCATTTGCTGATGTGAGTAGTGTAGATACTTAAATGCAGCTCGAAAATTACTGGACATTCTGTGAAACACTTGTATCCTACAGGAAACCTTTCTCATCCTTTTTCCAAGGACTTGAGTGTCTCCTCTCATAATGCAGACTCTGTCCTTGCTGCAGGACTTACATATGTCATTCATTTATTTGTAATTATTTTGTAAAAATAAAAATAAAAATTCCTAAATAATGAACTGGAACAACATGGAGTGGTAGTGTTTATGTTTTATTTGGGATGTAAATTTAGGAAGATGATGAAAAAAAGATGGCAGGGAATAATAAGCATCAGCTTCTCCCCATTCCTTTTAAACCAGCATGTTTTGTATGTCTGGAGAGTTGTGTTGCTGTTTTGTTTCTTTTTTCTGTCTTTGAAATTTGACTTGAAGCAAATCAATAAACTTCACTCAACTATTTGTGGCTTCCGGAGTTGACATTTCATTTTTTTTTACTTTTTAGCACCCTGGGTGGACATTAAGTGATGCGTGTTTTTGTGAGTGTGGAGTGGCTTAAATTGCTCCGCAGGGGTGTACAAAGAGATTTATACTCAAATAAACTAAACTAAAAGCAGCACTGCTGAAAGCTCTGGTTTTACAGAAATAATCAGACTGACAGGTAGAGTAGATATAAAGCCTACAGAAACAAAGGGTGGCAACGTAAGGAGTTCATCCTGGTTCGAACCCGCTCTGTCCGCCTCCGTTGTTGTGTCATTGTGCAAGACACTTCATGCCCCCAGGGCAGCTGTGGCTACTAGCCAGTAGCTTGCCACCATCAGCATGTGAATGAATGGGTGAAATGTTAATCCTGTTCTGGTAACAACATGGAAACAAAGCTCCTTCCATGTTAAACCAGAAACTTTTGTCTGTTCCATAAATAAATAAATAAATAAATTTGACTCCATGCATAGTCTTCTTGAAAACATAATTTGTGTGTTTGTTGTGGGGCTGACAACACAGAATCTCTGCACAAAGTGAGTTAAGCATGTGTAGAATTTAAATTTAACAGGAGGGCAGAAAGGACTACACTTCAACACATTATTAGATTGTTAAATAAGTACTTCTAGAAATGATAAATAGAGTAAGGATTTAATGCGGGACTGTGAGTACAAGCATGCCTTTTCCTTGCTAACAACATTTCAGTTTATGTTTCATTTTGTTTTGGAAGTCTCTTGGTATAAAATGTAAACCATAGAGTTTGAAAAGTTATGGAATTTATTTTTCTAATTAACTTCTTTTTCTAATGAGATGTGGTAAACACTGGCTGGTTTTGTCTGAGCCGAGCTCTCATTGCACTGTCAGACTAAGAGAGTGATGGACAGTTAGACAGAAAAACCCACAGAATCATCAAAGAAGAGGCCCAATTGGATTTTTCAAGCCTGATCCACTTGATTAAATTTAATTTTAAAATTGCTTGTATTCAGCACAACATTTTGTTTATTTCAGAAAGCTTCAAGTATGTTTTGCCTCCATGCACATGTGGTAGAGACCAGAACCCAGTGAAGAACAAGTTCACATTTCATACTTTCTTACAATTCAGTTCCAAATTCCAAGTGAGGAACCCACAGGGACAATAAGAGGCCATTGCAATCAGACAGAGACCACCAGCATGTCTGAGGGGTGACCTCCACAATAGCTGTGTGTCAGGATATTCCCAGGTCGCAGGGTCAATGACAAGAGTGATGAAATTGCACCTGCTGAGGTGTACATATAGTCCTTAAAAAAAACAATGGCACTGTAAATAATAATAACTTCATGTTTGAGCAAATTTTCCTGATGTGAACTAAACAGAATTAGCAGTCTGTGTTTTGAGGAGGTACATGATACATAAAATAAAGATCCTCTCCA
The DNA here is from genome assembly GCA_014839685.1 of Anableps anableps. Lineage (NCBI taxonomy): Eukaryota > Metazoa > Chordata > Actinopteri > Cyprinodontiformes > Anablepidae > Anableps > Anableps anableps. The sequence continues at coordinate 14,313,216 of CM026065.1, read as the reverse complement.
AATATGCTATTTTTTAACATTATTTCATGAAGAACTGTTCTGTCTTCTGGGAATTCCTTCTTTTTGTTTTTAATCTGAAAGAAAAAACGTTTTGTTTTGTATGGATCTCCTGTCGAGATCACTTAAAGTATGACAAGTGGATATGAAAGGTTAGCACACCATGTGGGCAACAGGGATGGGGTTGAAGCCTGTTAATTGCCTTCCCATCTTTTGGAGCACGGAGATTTTTTCCAAACATGGCTGGTCTTGTCATGTTGGTGGCTTCATATATTAAATATTTGATCCCTCAGGACTTCCTCTGAGGTTACATTCCATTTTCACTTCATATCCTCTTTAATTGTTGTTAGTTTTTGGTTTCTGGGTAAAATTTTCTAGACTTTGTGTTTTGCATTTTGTGGCAAGAAATAGCTTACAAAAATTTTTTCAGTTGACAAACAAATCTTGTCATACTTTGAAACACAAGTTAACCAAATTAGTTTTTGTTTATTGATGGTCAATAAGGAAGAAACAGTATTTAGTTGGTCCTCTATGACATTCTGAAAATTAGAATATGTACAATATGTTCAATATATGTTTAAGTTATTCTGTTTGTCTGTCTGTCAAGGAAGCTTTATACCCTTTTCAATAATCTACATGGGTTGAGAGGCAGTGGGGCACACTGTGAACAGGTTGCCAGTGTATCACAGCACTTAGCAAAAAAAAAAAAAAAAAAAAAAAAAAACAATCAAAAAAAATCTTCATTGCCATTACAGCAATTAATTTCTTGCAATCGCTGAACAGCTTTCTGCATGTCTTCACCGGTATTTGTAATGATATATATCTGATGTTATGATACATGCCTTTGAGGTAGGTAGGCCTCCTTGCCATCACCCTAATCTTTAGCTCCCTCCACAAAGTCTCTGTGAGGTTAAAGTCTGGACTCAGGGTGGCCTGCTCTAAAACACTAGTATCACTTCCAGTAAGAAGAAAGATGTCAATTAAATTAAAAGATTACTTCAAACCTAAATATGCTAGAGGTATGAATAATTTTGCAGTGCTCAGTCCTGCTCCACTGGGCTTGCTGCCTGTAAAATACTGTATTAAAGTTACAATCTATGTAACACATTTGTGGGAAAAGGATCTGCAAGGATCTGTCTTGAAAGAACCTGAAGTGCATTCATCACCACATTTTCAACTCATCTTCCCTGCTATCTATTAGAGCTGCCAGATGTTTAATTATGAATATATGGGCCTTCTTGGATCTCCTCCAGGGAACAATGATAACAACATGTCAAGCACAGTTGAAATGAAATGTCACAGGTAATAAAAAAAAAACCTGAGTGTTGTCTGAAGAATGTTTAATCAACATAAGTAGATGAAAGCATGGATGCACAGAAATGAACTATGTGAAGTCAATTATGTCACTGCAAATTGGAGAAAATTAAGAACTCACAAGAGAAATAAAGAAGACTTTTTTCTGTGAACTTTTCATAATTTATTTCACCAGCTTGTACTCATTATTAATTACAGTATACAGTTTAAATATAGTCATCTGCAACTATAGAGCAAATGTGTTTAATTAAAGCCTAGTAGGTGTAATGTTGCTGCCCTCCATATGTGTCGATCTGCTGGATCTATTCAGTGACAACCAGGGATGGAGTCAAGACTGGTTCTTCTGAGACGAAGACCAAGACCGAGGCCGAATGGTTAAAACGTCAACAAATATTTCAGGACATTGCTTTTTGTACACCACAAAATGTTGGAAAGATGGTTAATTACTCAACCAAAACCACTTCTTGGTATTAATTTAATAATGGTGATAAACTAATACTTAGATAATTAAATGCACACAAATTTTCACACACATCTAGGCCAACACCACTGGCCTCCTGAGGTAAACTCATGAATTTCTGAATGCCCTGCGTTGCTGTGTGTGGCATGTTTATGATTCCAAAATGAGAGATGTCATGTATTTTATGTTGACGTTTTCATTCCACTGAGAAAAAGCCATATAAACGTACCTATAAAGATGTTGCAGTCGCTGGTATTGGGTCTGGAAGGTCAATTGTTGGTCCTTTTCCACCAATTAAATGTCGCGAGCATATATAGGTGTCTTTGGACACATTTTCTACACTAAACCCCTCTCGCTTACAAGCTGGCATCCAGTGCCGACATTTTCAGCATTCCTTTGGCGCTTGGGAAATGGAATGAAAAAAAAAAAAAACCCTTCATATGCTCACGGTCACTATATTGCGAGTCACTGCGGCAGACACCAAAGCAGCAGAGTTTTGTTGTTACCATAATTCTGCTTAGAATAGGATTTGACTCAGACAATTCACTGCATACGCTTTACGGCTCCTGTTTGTCCAAAACTAAAATGGGCACTGCGCATCCGGAGTACGCGGTTCTAAATTTATCATTTTGACGTCATTCACAATCAGAACCATTACACTGCAATGGACTGCACTGCACTGTACGAGTGATCGCACTCAAACTTTAGAACAGCTGTACTGTACTTTAGTTGTCATCTGGTAACTGACCAGTTTGTTTTTCGTTTTGGCTTATGATGTTGCTGAAAAAGGTCCTGTCATGGTTGCTGCAGAAGGTCCCCCAATGGCAGCTGTGTTTTTATATTCAGCACGGCAAAATATTGATGGAGCTGCATCCTCTTTCAGATGAAGCCTTTTGGGTGCAAAGTCTACATCTTTGGATAGACTGGGATGACTGAAAAGGTAGACTCTTCAAAGTGGTCTGAACAGAGTTTGCTATGCTTTGTCAGTTTTCAGTTTTTCTTCCTCACAGCACCCACCCGCAGTCATGGATCTTTTGGAAAATTGAAAAAGCTGCCAGCTGACCCTGAACCATTTCTGCAACTAAAGCCACACAAGATCCCATTTCAAATCCCCAAAATTATGTACAATTTTAAACAGGTGGTGTTATGTATTTTCCAGGCACAAAGTGCCATTTTATAGCACAATCAAGTAACTATGTTACCTTCAGTTGTTATAAAAATGCTGTATATATCAAACATGACCCAAAGCAATTTGACTTTGGAATGAAATTGGGCCTCTGACTCTTTACGAAGCTCCTGCTGCCTTCAGCAGGTCATCACAATGTTTCTCCAATTAAGCCTTTAACATCGTTTTTAGGAGCGCTTCACTGAGAAGTAGTTTGTATGATGAGCTCAGCAGATTTGCAGTTCCACCAGGCCTTTGCTAATTGCTGCTGGCACTAGTCTGGTGGAGCTGAGTGGGGGAGTCACAGGGGATAGGTGCTCTGTGAGGCGGAGGCTTGGCTTGGAGACTGTAGCTCCAAGGAGGATCTATGTGAAAAAAATGTCACTTGGTGAGAGCAAGCGTAAAACGCTTATCCCCGAATTGCTGCCATGGGACGTTAAAGAGGCAATATTATGTAAAATCAACTTTTTTTAGCTTTATGTCACGTTATAATGTTATCAACTCATCAAAAACATAACTGGAGTGTTGCTTTGATTCTTTCATGCATGTTTCAGAAATCTTTAATCTCATGTGGCAACCATTCAGCTGTGCAAAACGCCTGGGTGGACCCAGCTTCACCTTTGAAATACCTCTTTGGAGCTGCAGTTTTTAAGCTGCCGCCTCACAAAATACTGCTCCCCCGCTACTCCCCCACTCAGCTCCTTCAGACCAGCCAAGAGCAATTAACAAACACCTGGTGGAACTGTGCATCTGCTGAGCTCATTATACGAACTACCTCTCAGTGCAATGGTGGTAAAAACGTTGTTAAAGGGTTAATAAAGAAGTGCTGTTATGATGATTTCCTCAAGGCAGAGTTTTGGAAAGAGCAGGATTTTCTTAAAGAGACAGGGACCAAATTTCAAAGTGTTAAATTACAAAGTCAAATTTCTTTAAAGTCATATTTGATATCTACAGCACAGAGTAGCAAGAAGACAGCCATTGTTAAAAGAAAACCATAAGAAATCCCGTTGGCAGTTTGCCAGAAGCCATGTTGTTGTAGCAAACAAGTGGAAGAAGGTGCTTTGGTCAGATGAGACCAAAATCAAAATTTTGACCAAAATGCAAAATGCTATGTGTGGCAGAGAACTAACACTGCACATCATTCTGAATACACCATCCCCACTGTCAAATATGCTCTGAAGAGAAGCACCTCCAGAGCATGATGCTGCCATCATGCTCTGGAGGTGCTTCTCTTCAGCAAAATAAGGGAAGATGGTCAGAGTTGATGGGAAGATGGATGGAGCCAAATACAGAGCAATCTTGAAAGAAAAGCTGTCGGAGTCTGCAGAAGACTTGAGACTGGGGCCGAGGTTCACCTTCCAGCAGAAGAACTACCCTAAACATAAAGCCAGGGTTACAATGGAAGGGTTTAGAAGAAAACATATTCACGCGTAAGAATGGCCCAGTCAAAGTCGACCTAAACCCAATCGAGAATTTGTGGCAAGATCTGAAAACTGCTGTTCACAAATGCTCTCCATCTAATCTGACTGAACTTGAACTATTTTGCAAAGAAAAACGGGCAAAAATTTAATTCACTTGATGTGCGAAGCTGGTAGAGACAGACCCTTAAAGACTGGTGGCTGTAATTGCGGCAAATGGTGGATAGACAAAATATTGATTCAGGGGGGCTGAATACTTTCGCACACCGCACTTTTCAGTTTTTTATTTGTAAAAATTTTTTTTAATCATTTATAATTTTCTTTCTACTTCATAATTGTATATCACTTTGTGCTGATCTTTCACATAAAATTCCAATGAAATATATTGATGTTTGTGGTTGCAATGTGACAAAATATGGAAAAGTTCAAAGGGTATGAATACTTTTGCATGCCACCGTAGAATTAAAATGGAAACAAAAAGCATAACTATAAGACATATTTGCGTTGTGCCTTACATTTCCTATTTTAATAAGATTTTAATTTGTCAGAGAAAATGTCATCCTGACATTTTGGGTATTCATTTGCAATAATCGCCCCCTTTTGTTAGGCAAAGTTTTATACCACTCTTTCATTGCAGTTGTGAGCTGCAGAAAATCAATACAAGGGCAGCAAATGGTCCGCGGGCTCCACTTTACACACACCTAATTTTAGAACTAAAACACACGTTAGGTTAATTTGAATTAAAAAAAAATACAAATGTCAGTGTGTGCTTTATTTGTGTTTACTTGTGCCTGTCCATGCTGTACCTAGCCTCTTGCCTGTTGAGTTCTTGGATAGGATCCAGCCCCACTGTGAACACAATTCAGAGGGTAACAAGTGAGTTAGAGTGAAGTTATATGAATGCTGACAAAATTTCAGTTTAGTGCAGAGAGAACAAGAAAGAAGGCTGTAACCTTGAAAACAAATTAAAGAAAGTTTTTCTGTTTAAAGTTAAAAATAAACAATTGTTAGACCCACTGCTAACCACAATCACTTGAAGGACTTTGTTTCATAACAGCAACACAAGTACAGCTCAAAAGATCTGAACATACTGAAAAAGGTCAAGATTTTTTGTCACTCATTTCAGAAAGTGAAACTCATATATTATAAATTCATTCATTCATTCCACATGATCTACAAAGATTGGGAATAAGGAACAATTAATTGCATGAGCAAAAAAATAAAAGCATGTGCAGTAAGTGGGCGTGTTGCACAAGATCTACTAATTGCACACACTTAAGAGTTACAGAAAGCCCTCTATTAATGAGGATTTTGCTTGTGCTTTACAGGCTGTTATCATGGAGAGTGTCAGAGAGCGGATTGACCATAAAAGAAAGACGTGCTGGAGGTATAATAATAATAATAATAATAATAATAATAATAATAATAATAATAATAATAAAAATACATTTCGTTTAAATAAGTATACAACATGATACGACACAACAGAGAAAACATTTAAAAGTTAACCAAATATAAAGCTCTAAACAGCTGTATTTAATTCTGCACCTCCACCCGGCGCAAGTTCTCTAACTTCCGCCCGATCTTACCTCCAATCTTTCTGTGACAAATAAATAAGGGATATTACCAAGGTAAGCCCCTAATAATTTATCACAACATAAATGTGCTTCATGAGTCTGTAAAGGAACTTTGAGGGGGGAGAAACTCTTGTGCATCAGGCATTTCTTTTTGTTTTATCCTCAGTGTCCCTTGGGCTCCGTGATGGTTTTCTGGTCTCTGGTGGCTGTTAATGTTCAGTTTTGTTTGTTAAAGCTGCAGTATGTAACTTTTATAAAAAATATGTTTGTTTTTTTTTTTGTTTTTTTTTTTAACACATCTGTTAAAACTGTCACAATGTCATGACAGTATGTTATAAAACAGATAATCTGTGAAAAGCTCAATCTCCTCCACTTCCTCCCTGAGCCTCTTTTGCTGTTTGAAGAAATGCACTACTCCTGACCAAAACTAACCAATCAGAGCCAGGAGGAGTGTCTTAGCGCTGTCACTCACCCTCATTTCCTCGCTACTAAATGTGCTAATGGTGGAGAAACAACTTACCTTTACAGGAAAACTGTTTATCCATCCTCATCAGTGGCCATGCTAACTAGCCTAACCTCTGCGGGGGAGGGGATGGACAGCATCAAAGACTGACAGCGCTAAGACCTGGCTCTGATTGGTTGTTTCTAGATAGCACTGGGTGCACTGGGAGAAGGTAGAGGAAAATGATCTTTTCACAGATTATCTGTCTCATACCAGTCTGTCACGACATAGTGACAGTTTCAACAAATATGTAGAAAATTTTTTTGTTACATACTGCAGCTTTAAGTAACGTGGCACAATATTTAAGTTTTGTCATGTTTTTTGTCTTGGTTTTCAGTCTTCAGTTTTTATGCACCGCTAATCTGGAACAAACTTCCAGAAAATTGCAAAACAGCCAAAACACTAAATTCCTTTAAATCAAGGCTGAAAACCCACTTGTTTAGAGCTGCCTTTGATTAGTAGTCTGAAGCATAAATCTGCAAACAAATCCGGGTAAGATAAGCTTGGTGTTCTTGGTGTTTGAGTGTAAATCAGTTAAATAAAGTAAGTGAATCATTGATCAATGTTTTTTGCTGATGATTTTGATGATTTCCATGTGTATTTGCTAGATAATTGTGATGATTTTGCTCAATGATTTTGATGATTCTGCTGTATACTTGATTGATGTTTTTATGATGTATTTGATATATTTGAACTGCCTTGCTGCTGAAATACAAATAAACTTTATACAAATAAACTTGACTTGGTTTAATTGCATAAATGTCAGCTATCCGACAGCATTAATCTGTCCAATGCAGACGTCTTTTGCCCACAAAATTTGTGGAACATGGAGCACATAAACAGTCTCTATCACCTTTTCTGGGGTATATAGAAGCGCTCCTGCAGAGCATCAAGACATAACAGTGTGCTGCCATAAAGTGATGGGGTGCTAGAATTATTCAGTAATCCTGCAGCTCAGAATTTGCTTTGTGGAGGATATTTTTTATGCTATGTTTTATTATTTTTATTTTAAATTCTTTAAACATTCCAAATATTTGACAAGCAATGTCTTCTGTCATTGTATCTATGCCTTCTGCTCACCACAGTCATTGCACACATTTTTGCGTGTCACATTGCACTTGCTTTTCAAGTGTGCTAAATATAGATGCAAAAACAGTACCGAGCAATCTGATTCTGGTTTAGTAAATCAGATTGTGAGTGGTAAGTCATTACATTACCATATCCTCCTCCCAGTATTTTGCACTTTCTAATGATCAGCATATGTTTTGCATATTAATGAAGGAAGACATGCTAAATTTATTGTGCTTGCTATTCTCCTCATTTTGCTGAAGCAATCCTGATTGCATGTTGCTTGTAGATACAAATAATGAAACAAAATTGTCAGACTTCTAAAAAATTTTTCCATTTCGATGCAGCTAATTTCGATGCAGTTAATATAGTTAATTCGTTGGGCCTCCTTTTCCATGAGTTACTGCATCATTGCAGCATGGCATGAGAGTGATCAGCCTGTGGTTCTGCTGGGGTGTAATAGAAGACCAGGTTGCTTTGAAGTTAGCCTTTGGGTCTCTTATATTCCTCTTGAGAATCCTTCATAGATTCTCTATGGGGTTCAGGTCAGGCGAGTCTGCTGGCCAATCAGAAACCGTAACACCAGACACTCAACCAGCTTTTGGTATTTTTGGCAGTCTTGTTGGATCATGAAATCAGCATCGACTGTCCATTGACTGTGGACCTCAGAAAACACAGTGGACCAACACCAGCAGATGACATGGCACCCCAGATCAATTTCCTTCAGTTATCTGCAGATAGGTTTGGATGGTGATGGACTGTCTGAAGTAAAATTATTAATTCATTCGTCGCAAACCACCATACCTTTTTCATGGGTTCAACCAGCCAAATGGTTGACCTTCGGATCCTCTTCCGAGGTTCCTTTGTCGCCAGCACCCTCCAGACTTCAGGGTCCTTCGTCGCTGGCCACCAGACTCTTGGCTTCTTCGTCTCCAGCAACCTTCTTGTGGCCTTTAAGAACTTATAAAGAACTCTATTTTTGTTTTTTTCAGGCCCTCCGCCCACCCTGGTTAGGCTGTTTTTTAAAAATAGCTTTGACAGATTCAAAAAGTTGATGTGCTGCACCGCGGGAGGCAAATGGTGGTCATACCAGATACTGACTGGTTTTAACCCCCCCCTAGTAAAGCAAAACAGCATGTTTCAGAGTGGTCTCTTATTGTGGCTAGCCTAAGGCACACCTGTGCAATAATCATGCTGTCTCATCAGCATCTTGATATGCCACACCTGCAAGGTAGGATGGATTATCTCTGCCAAGGAGAAATACTGTCACAGATTCGGACAGATTTATGAACAACATTTAAGAGAAATGGTTATTTTGTGTATATAGAAAATGTTTTAGATCTTTGAGTTTAGCTAATGAAAAATGGGAGCAAAAACAAAAGTGTTGCATTTATATTTTTGTTCAGTGTGTGATTAGTGCTGTTGATCAATGAAAAATTTTAAACAAAATAATCACACTAGCACTGTGATTAATCACGATTAATTGCTATGCAACTTTGTAAACTTGAAATGTAAAAAATCCACGTTTTCAAAAGATGATTCTGGAATGTTTAAAAGAAGTCAAAAAAAGAAGTCATTTTGTTTCAAATGCAATTTAGAAAAGAGCCCAAGCTGAACCCAATCCAAAATTCAGGCCGGGTCGGGCCAGAATTATTTGCTTGATTGTAGGGTCCGGGTCGGGCTTCTTTGGTGCATTTAATAAGCCTTCAGTACATATAGCACAGAGAAAGTCAAATGAGAATGCACAATATAAAGTTGTCTTAATCTACTTATTATGGTGTAAATAGAGGAGTAGATAGTTTAATCTGTTGAGCAAATAAAGAAAGTAAGTACAGTGCAGACTCAGACTGTAACAAGCGCAGCACATTGAATGCGTGCACGGGTCCACCCTGCTCCGCTTGAGCAGCAGGGGAGATATGATCCTATCAATCACATGTCCCAGATTTGCACTTGACTCACCTGTGGTTACAACAAGCGACAAAATAGAGCTGGAAGACGTTAAACAAAAGCTAAAAACAAGAGAAGTTACACTGCTTACTTAAATTATGGTCTAAAAACCAAAGCAATAAAATGAAAATAAAATGTTGGGCTTACTTTGGGCATGGGCCCATAATTAAAGTTAATTAGTTTGGTCGAATTGGGCTTGGACACACTGCCTATAAACTTGGGCCGAGTCGGGTTGGATCTTTTTTTGGCCCAATCGAAACTCTACTATAAACTAGTTTTGCTTCAGTGTAAGGATAATTCACCGTTGCAATGAGTAGGTTATATACTACCTTGGTTTTATCCAAACGTTCATCACGGTGTTGTTGTTGTTTTTTTTTTTTTGTTACTTTGTTTTTTCTAATAATGTTTTTGGCACTAGTGGCCTTTATTTGACAGTAAGCTAACAGGAAGAGGGCAGAGAGAAGGCGGGAAAAGAACTGAGGATTTGAACTCAGGACGGTCCAGGTCTATAGCCTTTGTATGCGGGGCGCCTGGTCCAACTGCAGTGATTTTTAAAGCAAAATTTGCCGCTGAGCACACCAGTATGACTCCCCTCGCTCATCTATTCACTCACATTTGCCACTCTGCATTGTTGAATGCAGTACAAGACTGTGTAACACGCTGCTTTGAACAAAGTAACCCGTATGGGAGAGAGGCTTTTAGGTCAAAATAGGTCATGCGAATGATCTGCATTATGCAACAATAAGGAGTTAAACTTTTTAGCTTAATCGCATGTGTTAACTCTAGATGTGTGCGAAACTGCATATTTTGGTATCAATCCCAATACCAAGTAAATACAGGGCCAGTATAACTGATATCTATACTGATACTTTTTAGTATTTAGGTTTGATATATCATCAAACTTCTGACCTTCAGGCCTTTTTGTGGTTTGTCCTTTTAAATTATTTTGTTAAAACCTGTGACAGCATTTGGACAAAGTTTAAAGGTGTCTACAAAATACTTTAATAATATAATAACATGATACACAGAAACAGTAGAAAGACAAAGCAAATTTGTGTGCATTTTGTCCTAAAACAAATTACAAGAAATTATCCTTTGTGAGCTAATCAAAACAAAATCTTTTTTGAGGTAGTTTTGTTAAAATACAATACAAAAATTTCAAGTTTCAAATTTCAAGAAGGAATCTCAAACTAAAGTATTGATCTTACCACACTAGTATTGACCTGATACTAATGCTGACTTGGTATAGATGTCATTGATATTTTGGATCGATCCAGCCACCTCTAGTTAACGCCTCATTCATATACATTGCTCAAAAAAAATAGGAACAAGAGGTCCACTGCCAGGGCCCTACAAAATGACTTCCAGCAGGCTACTAATGTGCATATTTCTACTGAAACTGTCAGAACAGAGGGTGGTATGAGGGCCCGACGTCCACATATAGGGTCTGTGCTTACAGCTCAACACCGTGCAGGACGATTGCCATTTGCTAGGGAACACCAAAATTGGCAGATTCGCCATTGGCGCCCCGTGCTCTTCACAGATGAAAGCAACTGTGACTGTGACAGACGTGACACAGTCTGGAGACACCATGGAGAACGTTATGCTGCCTGTAACATCCTCCAGCATGACCGGTTTGGTGGTGGGTAAGTCATGATCTGGGGAAGCATTTCTTTGGATGGCTGCAGAGCCCTCCATGTGCTAGCCAGAGGTACCCTGACTGTCATTAGGTACCGGGATGAGATCCTCAGAAAATATACACACACACACACACACACACACACATATATATATATATATATATATATATATATATATATATATATATATATATATATATATATATATATATATATATATATATAGTGGTGGAGAAAGTGCTCAAACACTGTACTTAAGTAAAAGTACAAATAGACTGACAAAAATGTACTCTAGCAAAAGTACCTCTAACATTTTTACTTGAATAAAAGTAAGTACTTGCTTTTAAAAATACTTCAAGTATTACAAGTAAAAGTACTTGTTGAATGTATTCCCTAATCTGCGTAATCTGTCAAAATGATGGATGACCCCCAGATTTTTCTGTCACTATTTAAAAAACTGTCAAAGACGGAAAATATTAAGTTAATGCAACCCCTGATGTGACATGAATGTAACGTGTAACGCAACACATTACAGAAATGTAGTGGAGTAGAAAGTACAGATACTTAATGTAAAATGTAGTGGAATAAAAGACGAAAGTACCCATGTTTAAATCTACTTAAGTACAGATACATGAAAAATGTACTTAAGTACAATAATGAAGTACTTATACTTCGTTACATCCGACCACTCTGTGTGTGTGTAAATATATCTATCTATCTATCTATCTATCTATCTATATATATATATATATATATATATATATATATATATATATATATATATATATATATATATATATATATATAAAATACCTCCATATTCTTTTCCATTTTTTGTGTGTTCTTAAGATTTTGACTAGGAATGTATCTCCCCTTACAAATTACCAAGAAAAAGTATGTAAAAGTAAAATAAAGGACACTTGTCTACACTTGTTTTTTCAAATCTACACTGGGCAGCAAAATGTTTCCAGAGGTCTCAAATTTTTTTTTTTTTTTTGAAGAAGCTATATTTCCTATTTCTTCCTGTCTGCTGTGTTGCTCCACCTTTTGCCTGGCACACATCAGCTGAGTGTCTTTCGGATTTAATCATTACCCAGTGTCAGATAAATAAGTCGCTGTGGTTGTTGTGCATCCTCCTGACTGTGTTTCAAGGCATTCAGCAAATCCATCTGCAGGTGAGAAAATTAAAAATATACAGATTAAGAGAAGAAATGTGTAGTATTTATAGCTCACCAGTCCTAAGTCCTTCTTAGTTCAAGATTCCTACAAAAAGTAGACTTCATCAGTTTCTTGACAGTAAAACCATTCTTTCAATATTTTTTTACAACATACAGGTAAATCTCTGTAAATTAGAATATATGCTGCGATGAGACTTGTTTTTCAGATTGAAAATACCTTTTAAAAATAACTTTTAAGCAGGTATTATACATACTTTTCATGAAATCCACATTTGTGAATTGAAAATGCTATATTTTATTGGTCTGGTGTAATATTCTTAGCTTAAATGTCATGTTTTCATTAGCTCTAAGCAGAAAATCATCATAATGAACAGAAATAAAGGCTTGGAAATATCAGTCTGTCTGTAACAGTTACACTTGAATTGAGGTACTGAAACAATTTAACTTTTCATTAATATTCAAATTTCCTCAGATGCACCTGTAAATGCAGTTTTGCATGTCATCACTTAATAAAAAGTTAAAGCAAGTATATGTTTTGCACAAATATAATGCTGGAATATGTCCGTCAGTCATTTTAAGCCATTTTGAAAGAGCAATAGACATGTTGTAGCTCTATGGAACAAATTCTATGTGGCTAAAAAGCCTTTTAGTAAGGAGAAGCATTGGTAGTCTGTAAACAGATTTGAATGAATTTAACAGCAGGTGACTTATTTTTCAGAAAACAGGTGGAGAGGTTCACCAAGGATAGCAATCTTTGGCCATTAATTGTTTTTTCTGCATGCATTCCTTTTTATTATCAGTAACCATTATCACAATATACAGTCAGAATGTAATTCCTGGATACTTCGGGTAAAACAGATGCCTTCTGCTCCAAACCAGTTTGAGAGGCAAGAACCAGGAAGATGGTTGGTTCATTTAAGCTCAATAATTCTAACCCTTGTCCTTGATCACTCTCTCATTCAATTCATTGAAATATGGTGTGGTGATCTGACAAAAAAAGAACTATAATGTAGCAGTGATAATGTGTGTGTGTGTGTGTGTGTGTGTGTGTGTGTATATATATATATATATATATATATATATATATATATATATATATATATATATATATATATATATATAAACAAACTTGATAATACACAACAATTTCATTCACTAACCCAATTTAAGTCAGTCTCATGTTTATTTTTGTCAAATGATACTTACAGGGAAAGTGCAATGAAATCCTGCATTACGTACACAATGAGTGTTTTTCTGGGAATAAGCCAAGCATTACTGTTCCAACCTGACAGACAACTTTTCATGCATTCCTTCATGCTGTTCTCAAGCCCTCTTCTTATCTCAAGCAATTGACAAGCTTGGTTTCACAGTTTAGCTCTGCTTCCTCAATGAAAGATATCAGATGAACTGATGGAGACATGTGATGTTAACAGCTTTGGTATCGTATTTTTTACTTTTTTGACAGAAAAAATGGAAAGAGGTGAAGGACCTCCTCCAGATCATGTGGTTACTCCAAAAATTCCAAATACCCCAGCGCCACCATATCCTGGTCCCCCTTTGGACTCCAAGGTGGTCATCAATCAACCTACACCTGCTGGTCAGCCTGTACCCCAGCCTGTTGCTCAGCAATATCTCCAGCCTGTTGCTCAGCAGTATCAGCAACCTGTTAATCAGCAGTATCCCCAGCCTGTTGTTCACCAGTATCAGCAACCAGTTAATCAGCAGTATCCCCAGCCTGTTGTTCACCAGTATCAGCAACCAGTTAATCAGCAGTATCCCCAGCCTGTTGTTCACCAGTATCAGCAACCTGTTAATCAGCAGTATCCCCAGCCTGTTGATCAGAAGTGTCTCCAACCGGCTGATCTGCAATATCAACAACATGTTCAGCAAAATGCCCAGCTTGGTAAGAGATCAGAGACCATCTTCAGTGTCATTTGCCTTTGCATTTCAATGCAATGTCATCCCTTTTCCCCCAGTTGTTGTTTCTCTTCATATATGTGCTGGAATCTTTTGTCCAGTTTATACTTCATTTAGTTAATTCCATGTTCAATGTTTTTATACGTCTAGTTCAACAACCAGTTCCACAGCAAAATCATATTGCTCCATCAGGTGAGTTTCTTTTTGGTTTGTTTCTCATTACTGAAAATAAGTCTAAAGTTTAAAATATATATACTAGAGCCCAAGAGTTAGTGGTGTGTCTTTAACAAAGTTTGATTGACAGCCAAACCTGTGGTGGTGCAACAGAGGCCCACTGAGGCTCCTGGAAATATGGTATGTCCGCATTGCAGGACCACCGTTGTGACCACAATCGAATACAAATTAGGCATGCTCACTTGGATAATTGTTGGAGTGCTGTTTATAATTGGGTGAGTAAAAACTTGAAAACATAAACATGAAAATACACACAGGCCTAATGTTGGGTGGTGGGCTGAAATTGTTACAAATTACTGATAGTACGCTCCTAAGGACGGTTGTAAACGGCATAAAGGAGGAGCATTCTTATGAGGACATGCTGAAGGCAGAGTGTATGAAGAGCAGGAGTTTTTAAAGAGACAGGACAATTTCAAGGTGTCAAATTACAACATCAGATTTCTATGAAGTTATGTCTGATATATACAGCATTTTTACAACTGAGGGTAACATAGTTACTTGATTGTGCTACAAAATGGCACTATGTGCCTGGAAGATACATAATACCACCTTGTTGACATAAACTTGGATACGATATGGACCATGATAATACACACCACACCCCCCCAAAAACAACACCTTTTTTAGATTGCTTGCCACAAAGCGAAGTTACTTCAGTCTTTTCTGTAGATGGACAAATTCCTAATTAAATATCAAATTTTACTCCAGTATTAAAAGACAATCATAAACTCAATTGAGCAGACTTGTCTTTCGCCTTTCATTAATTGTCTCTTTGTTGCCCCAGTCTCTCTTCATAAAATAAATTATTATTCTGTGTTTTTATCATATTCTTTATCCAGGTTCTGGCCTTGCTTTTTGATCCCCTTCTGTATGAGTGCTTGCAAGGATGTGCAGCATTCCTGCCCACGATGTAACAATGTCCTGCATGTCTACAGACGCATGTGAACCACAATGATCAGTCTTGCAGTTACTGAAATTTTTGCTGAACCTCCATTGAAGGTGGACTGTAAACACATTTATTTTTAAGTTTTCCTTAAGTCTTTTATCAAACTATTGTTGTGTTTCATTCTGAATGATGTCTCATTGTTAACGGATTTTTTTAAAAACTGGATATAATGAGTTAAACTTAAGTTTAGAAGAAAGGTTTTTTTCCCCCATTGTGTTCTAGAGCAAAGCTTTGCTCATCCTGATGTTATGGAAAAGCTTCCATACTGATAACATAATTTTGTTGAAATATTAAATGACTTTCAAACAGTCAATGTTTTAACATTATGTAAAAATATTTAAACTTGATAAGTTAACATAATTCCACATTTTTAGTAACATTTTGATATTTTAAAATCCTTTTATAATCAGTTAGAGCATATCTTGTTCTTATTCCTGTTACTTAATTATTACCCTAAAACATGTACTTGAAGTCCATGATTAAGCCAAATACTAAGCCTTGTTAAAATGTAACATTAAAATTTTTTATATCTTACTTTTAACTCTTCTGAGATGCATTAAAATCTTGATAAAACATAACCATCTTGAAAATATGAGAAATGATGTATATACATATATTACTCTTGATTGAGGTGAGGATGTGGTTCTGTTTTCAAAAGTACATTTATTCTATTGTAAAAAGTGCAACACTTGATTGTTCAAACAATGATTTTCACTGCATGTAAAATAATAAAACTGAACACAAAAATATATTTCAGAAATCTGAAATGTTTAATTTGTATTTATTCATTGACATTTTCTTGCACTGTACAAAGTTCTTTTTGAGCTTGATGGAGAACTCTACTGTAAAACTACTATTCCCAAAGTCTGCAAGAACTGATGCTGTTGTAGAAATAACACCTTCTGAACTTCCAGAAAGGTGTTTTTTTTCCTTAATATTTTAATCATTTCATCACTGGCAACCATATTTGCATAGTGTGGCTGGCATATCACGTCATAGTCCCAAAAAGGCTCTGCAAATGTCAGATTTTCTCCGACGCTTTTCTTGGGTGTTTTTGTTTAAAGGTAACCTTGCTTATCAAAGTATTTCTGTAAGTAGAAGTGACAAAACTGTGACAGCCCAACAGAGCAGCTGTAAACGCCTGTGTGTGTGTATTCTTATATTTGATACTGTCATGGTGAGTGCAAGAGTCGGACCAAAATGCAGACAGGAGAATGGGACGGTCATGTGAGCCATAGTTTAATGAAAGAATCCAGAAAATATTACAAAAACTGAAAACTAGGAACATGGAGGACAGAAGCAACAACGGAAGGAATAATCCAGGATTTAAAATAAGGAACTAAACTAACAGAAGAAATAAAGTAGAATGAGAAGATAATTTTTTATTTCTTCCCGCCTTCGGTGGAGGCAGACGCTTTTTTTCTTTCTCCCACACCAATCCCTGATCTGTCCTGCTTCAGCTCTTTGTGTCCTGTCTTGTTCACCTTCTATTTGGAGGCTCTGCATAGCTTCCGAATTGCAAATCATGGATCTGGTCTCAACACGTGATCAAATTTTCTCAACGAGAAGACAGGGTAAGGAGAAGCCCGCTTGTCAAGATGGTACATTTCTCTCAGTGTACACAATAGATTCCTGGCAGAAGTGGAGGATTGGGTGTCTGTTGATATTGTCAGTCGAGGATGTTGAAGATGTGTACACAGTTGGATTTTTGATAACAGGATTTCTGTCTTTTGGAGTTGGTGGTTAGCTGGCATATTGAGAAATTTGGAAAACGTTGGATGCTGTTCTGGCAATTGTGAAGCTAACTGACGTGTGATGGAATCTGCAGAGCGATCAACACTCAGACTGAGATGCTACATGAGCAGAATCGGAATCAGAAACTGAATGTGACCCTTGCACAAGATTGCAGGCTGGCTGCAGTTCTGGGACTCAAGAAGTGAAATGGGATAAATCTTGGAGAAGTTGTACGGTTGGATTTGACGGAACTGACCATAAATTTGACTGTTTGCACTCGCCATTGTGGTGTACCAGTGAGACACTAAAGGCAGACGAAAAATTAACGGAGTCGGCCTGACCCAAAACAATTGCTGTCATCTTAATCTGTGTCGGCCTTGGAAGGAAAGCCATCTCAGTTTCTCCTGGCTGTTATGTGAACAAGACGCTCTGCTCCCTCTGCTCCTCCCTTTTCCATGACATCCGTGGACTGACTTAGAACTCGAACAAGGCCAGTTTATAAATGCTCCATCACTGTTGAGGACAATGGCTTCTGAGGCACGTTCATAGATATTAACACACACACACTCAACTCACTGCCTCTGCTGGCTCCCCTCGTACTACCCCCCCAGGAAGTGAACCTAGGTAGATGGGATGAGCCAGGTGGCTGCATCGCTCACTTGGGCAGCCTGTGCTGAGACCTCCCCCCAGAACCTTGTCCACCCTTACCCATTCCACATGTTAATGTATGATGTTGTCTGTTGCAGTAGCAGTCGTAGCCTGTATGGCACCCTGGGTGAGCAACCCTGCCCCCCCCCTACTGTTGATGATGTACAAAAGCTCAAAAAAGCAGAAATAAAAGGCTGCCTCCCTGGGAGAGCATTTTGCTCCACCAGTACTTCCCTCACCATCCCTGGACACCTACCTGTGCCCACTCCACTCTATCACACCACCACTCATGCAGGGGATTGAGATGCAAATGCATCATTATGATACAAGGAGGGTTTTCCATCTCTGCAATCTCATGTTGGTCTAGGCCCAAATTTGTTTTACAACTTAGACACTCTCACTTATAACACTGTCATGACAGACTCATGTAGGGCCTCGGGGGTAGGCACACTTCATGGCATCCAGGGGGTGATCAGTTCAATCAGCCTCACCTCTGGTGCTTGTGCCCATCTCCAAATGTTAAGTTGCATGTAGACATTAAAGGTTCTGGGTGGGTGGGGGAGTACTGGCACCACCTGCAGTGTGGCTGGGGGATGTCAGCATCCCCACCACATTTGAAATGCACTCTATGACAACACATACAAACACCACATTTGATCATGCAGAGGGAGGCTTGGGGTCTTTTCACACCCCCATTCTCTCCTCACTATCTGGAGCTGGATACCAGAGGGAGGAAAAGGCAGTCTCGTTAAGGTCTGTGGGGGCCTAGGCAGTCCGCTTGTCTCTACCTCAGAATGAAGGGGACCATCTTCTGGGTTCAGGGCTGTTTGCCCCTCTGGGGTATCATTACCATAAGGTTTCGGAGGGGCATTTAAAGTCATTCAATGGATGTTGTTAAATTTAAGGCCTTAAATGGCATTAAAAAGCATTACATCTGAATGTCAGTGGCTTTAAAAAATGTTCAGTTCAACTGAGACCGTCATGAACAGCACTGCTGCAGTGACCACCACGTCCAGTAAACCATGAACAAGAGAAAATTGGGTGATCTTTGCTTGTCCTTTGTACAGAGTGTAACACTAGAAGAAGAGATGCGTTGGTGTATTAACACCACACATCCTCGTCCAATGAAGGCCTTTCTGAACTGTTCCAGGCAATGTTTCCAGATTCAGAAATAGTCAAATCTTTCACATGTGGAAAAGATAGAAATTGATACATTTTAGCCAGAGAGAGGGAACCATGTGTGGAGGAAACAGAAAGGCAAAAATGAGCTGCAGGAACTGGAGAAAAAAAAGTGTTGATCACAATGTGCATCAGCCTCGAAAAGGATGTTGGTCAACTAGCTGAGCAGGCTAGTAACACAATAAGGGCTCAAATGATAACAAAATCTAACAGTATGAGGAAAAGATACAGGGACAAATGCAATGAACTGAAAACGGTTGAGATAATTGGAAGAAGTTTGCAAACTAAGGCACTTGATATTTTTTTTAAAACAACACAAAATGTAATACATCATGCATTTCCTATCAATGGAAATAAAATAACATTTTTTAAAAAGATTTTTCTGGGCTCTAGTGGCCTTTATTTAACAGTGAACAGACCAGAAAGTGGTTCGTGAGAGAGGGGGAAGACATGTGGCAAATGTCTGTGGGCCGGGACTTGAGCCCGTGACAGCTACTTTATATGGGATGCGCACCTTACCCCTGCCCTAATATATATATCAAAGTTGCATAGTTCACCCCTAAAAAAAAATAAAATAAAAAAAAATAAAAATAAAAAAATAAAAAAAAAAAAAACACAGAAAAAAAAATCGTTAAAAGACCAAAATTAATGACATTTCCTATGTCCTAAAATAGCCATTTTAAAAAACTTGTGCCCTTTATTACTGTAAAAAAAATGTCATTAAACTGGCAATAATAAACATTAAATTAGCTGATTTCTTCAGAAACCCTGTACCAGGATTTGGAAGTATAGAGTGTGTAAAGGGTGTGCAAGTGTGTGTACAATGTCCATTCTTGTTTGTCTTTAGCATTGGGTGAGTGGGTGTGTGTGTCTGTGTACATGAGGGTAGGAATGTGGGAATTTGTCAGTATGTACCTGTTTATCTGTCAGGCTGCGTCTTGGGCAGCCTCCTCTCCTAGATCCCACCAAATGTGGGGCCTCTTTCCCTCCAGTCACACTTCCTGCCAGTGGCTGGTGGCTCTGCTTTCCAGTGCATTGGTGGTTCTTGGTGTCCGGGCCCCTTGGGGGCCTCTTTGTCGCTGTGGTTTCTCAGTTCTTTGTTGTTTTTTTTCTCTTTCTGCAGGTGTAGAAGCAGACTTCTTAGGTGCTTTCTTGTATTCTCTATTTCTCCTCTATTTTTATCTCCTTCTTCCCCTTTTAACTTTTTGCCCCTGCTCTCTTTCTTTGTGTATCTCTCCATCCTCTGCATTTAAAATAAGTCCAAACCAATTTCAAATATCATTTTTTATTTGCATATTAAATAGAACATTTTATATGCAGAGAAAGCCCTATTGCTCCACTTATGAACAATGAATCTGTTAGGCTTCTTCTTTGCCAGTCAAACAACAAGACAGGGTGATACACTGCCAGATTGGATACATTAAAAAAGAGAGAGAAAAAAATGATTCTATACATCAAATTGTTTTATATGAATAAATATAATGACATAATAAACATAATAAAACCTAATAAATTTCTAAAAGATCTTTATGCCAAAATTTTCAGAGCTCACATTGTTATTATCTGACATGCACTCCTTTGCAAAATGATCAAAAGCCCAGTCAGTTGTTGTGGCATTGGTAAGACCATGACTGGCAGTCAGACAATTCTGTTATGTGATAATAATAATAATAATAATAATAATAATAAAAAATATGGAGCCTCATAAGGCAGAGGGTTACACTTTGTCATTGGAAGGAGACAGGGTTACTCTGATTTACTGTAGATGTAAAATTGATGCATGCAAAACTGCAGCCATGTTGAAACAGATGAACAGATTACACTGTCAACAATGAGAATTAATATAGAGCTTTTGTTTTAATAGTGCCTACCTGCACTTTACTTTATTCAACATTTAGCCTACCACCATGAGAAAAATTATGTCAGCAACATTTTAAAGTAAATGAACAACTAAACTGCACTGTGGAAAATTTTCTCAGAAATCTAAAATTTTACATTTTGACTGAATGTCACCATCAAGTGGCCAATTGACAGTATTACATTCACTCTCTTTGTGTACTAAACATGTGGGTCTTCTGGTTATATACAAAGAAAAGGAATATATGAAAAATGATAAGACAAGAAAGGATAATTATCACAAAACACGGTCTGAAGCTGTATTATACTGAAAGTAAAAGTGATAGCAGTGAAACACACATTAGCAAGTAAAAATAGTGATGTAGTAGTCCTAAAAATATTGCTACTATTAAGCCATAAGCTGACCTCTTAACAGATCTCAATCTGTTAAGATTCATCTTGCACATAGAAGCCTGGGACTAAAACTGTCAACCACTGCATGGCAACAACAAATCATCACAGATGAAAACCTAAAACACCTTCTCGCTTGCATCCCTGCACCACAATCTCTCAACTATCATGGTAGGGTCACCTCCAACAATCAGCGATAAAAATCTCAAGACCAGGAAAAGAAATTACAGGCTTTCACATTTTTCACAGGTGGATCATAACTAAGTAGAGCTACAAAATACAAAAAGGGGAAATGGGAGCAAGAGAAAAAAAACACAGGGTAGAAAGGCTATGTTTAGTTGTAAACGTAATTTAAACTGCAACAGGCAGTTTAACAGCTGATCAAAGGTTTAGGATGCTAGCCAAAAATGCAACAAGAAGAACTTGTTGCATTTTTAAGCTTAACTGGCATTCAGCATATTGCAACCAGGTTACCACAAATATTTTGTTCTTGTTGTTTTGCTGTTCTTAAGATTTTGACCAGGCATGTATCTCTCTTTACAAACTCCTGACAAAAACAAAAATAAAAGAAAATTAAACATCAGTCTTCACTAGTCTTTGCAAATCAACACACTGGGCAGCAACACATTGCTGAAGTTGAAATGAAGTTCTTAAAAAAAGCCATGTTCCCCACCTACATCTGCCTGCCTGCTATGTTGCTCCGCCTTATATCTGGTACATGTCAAGAGTGTGTTTCGCATTTAATCATTACATAGTGTCAGACAAATAAGACGCTCTGGTTGTCGTGCATCCTCCTTACCATTTTTCAAGGCATTCAACAAATCCATCAGTAGGTGAGAAAATCTAAAACATACATTTTAAAAGAAGAGTTAAACGAAATGTTTCAGTATCATTAATGTACCTTAATAGTCCTGTGTAGTGCCTTCTTAATTTCCTTTAATAAGTACAGACTTAATCAGTTTATCAGTAAAACCTTTCTATCAAGATTTATTGTACATACAGGTACATCTCAGTAAGATACATCTCAGATTTGTTTGTTAGGTTAAAAGTACCTTTGAAGATAATAACCTTTAAGCAGGTATTATACATACTTTTCATTGTGTATAACAGTTTCACTTGAATTGAGGTAATGAAAAAAAATTAACTTTACAATAATGTTCAAATTCATTGAGATGCACCTGCAAATGCAGTTTTGCGTGTCATCACTTAATATAAAGTAAAAGCAAATGCATGTTTCTTACAAATATAATGCTGAAATATGTGTCAGTCATTTATGTAATTTTAAAAAAGCAATGGCCATATTGTGGCTATATGGAACAAATTCTATGTGGCGAAAAAAAACCTTTTAGCCTGAAGAAGTGTTTGTAGTACTCTGTAGACAGATCACAACACAAACAGGAGGTGACTTCTTTTTCAAAAAATAGGTTGACAGGTTCAACAAGGTCTTAGGCTGCCTGGGATTTTTTTCCCCCCATTTGCATTCCTTTTTATTTTTAGTAGCTACTAACAACCCTTGCATTCACCACACGGAAATGAAACTGACTCATTGCAACTACACGTTGGCAGCAGCTTTAACCCTTTTCGCAATGGAGAGTCAGAATGTAATTCCAGGATACTTTGGGTAAAACAGATGCTTTCTGCTCAGCCAAACCAGCTTAAGAAGCAAGACACTGGCTTGATGACCACATGAGTATAAACACATACATAATAAAAATACTTCCAAAACACAGATTAGAAAAATTGTAGGAAACAATTAGATCAGAATAAGAATAAAAATCGTTTTCTCCATTACCACATCGGTGAGCCAGTTATTTCCATGCAGTGTCCAAAAACATACAGGCTGCAACGCCCCACAACTGCTCCCACCTGCTGCTCATCTCTTGCAAGCCAGAGCTTAATTATTGTGAGCCAAAAGAGAGTAAATATTGTTAAACAAAAACAAACTGTTATAACAATGCTCCTCACGATCTGTAGATAACTGATAAGCTCTGGAAATTTTATGTAAAATCTGACGCACATTGCAGCCCTGGTTTTGATAACCCCAGTTGGAGATAGGAAAATGTGCTAAATAATGAACAAACCTGGTAACACTAAGCTAAGCTACACCGTAGACATACATAGCTTCAATCAATCATATCTATCATCCAAAGTTCCAATGCTCTTTTTTTTTTTTAGCACATATTTAGCACGGTTTATTAAGAAGGTTTTATTAAACTAAAATACTGAAAAGTAGAATAATTATATATCCCACAAAAAGACGTATTTTGTCGTGATTCATGTGGTTGACGCTAAAAATTGGGACTTTCATGTTTACAGTATTGTAACGATGTTGCAGACAGCAAACTAAAGCCATTTACAAATATGTTTACAAGTACGGAAGCCGAGAGCGGACGTGTCACTCAAACTTTTTTCTGATGGTTTTCTCGAGATAACGAGTTAATTTACCGATGGTTTTCTCGAGATAACGACTTAATTTCGAGAAAACAAACTTTGTTTTCTCGAAATCACGAGATGATTGGTGTGTGTTAAACCTGATGCCATCATTCAAATGCATGCCACACCAGCGGGAGAGGACTTATAAGTGCAAATCATGGCATGCATGTGTAATTCTGTGAATAAGTGATACCATAGACCATAACACCACGTCATTGGTCGTATGATTAAACCATCGGGAAATTAACTAGTTATCTCGAGAAAACGGTCATCGTTATTACGACATAAATAACTCGTTACCTCGAGTTAACCATCGGGAAAATAAACATGCGAGTACTTGTATACGGAAGCTCTCGGCTTCCGTATACAAGCCACCTGTCATGTAAACTTAAAACATTAAGTAATACAACAGCTTAAGGAATGACAATTATAAAATAAACGAAACGAAACTTCCACAGGGAGGACGTTTGGATAAGAAATCTGCTGAGTTAGAAACTTGTGACGTAACATCGGTCTGCTCACGTGCACTGCCACAAGGTAGGACAGATTGTATGGTAGCACAAATAGTTACAACGTCGCCATGCTCGGCCGTACATATGCAGTGTAAACAATATACCCGCACTTTGCTGACCTGAATGTTGTTGGACGACGGCAGCGGTGTTAATGTGCGTCTGTGTCAGGGTGCTGGAATAACTGGACTCCGACAGTGTAACAAGGCTTGCCATTCTTTCCGCTACGTCGACAAAAACTTCTCATTTCTCGTTGCGCTGCCGCTCAATATTGCAGTCCGGTGCACAGAGCAGCCTGTTCCTCATTGTAGAACCGCTTGCTTGTAGCTTGGGATGATTCCATCGCTTCCGTCTTGTAGCGAGTTTGGAAAATGGCAGCGGTTGTTTTTTTTTCTCTCTCTCTTTTTGCTTCTGACCACGCCCACAGCCAATCAGTGAAGAGCAGCATGTTTACGTCACATAAAGTACCTACACAGCCCTGACCGGTGAAGGTACCAAATTCTTGTAGGCTGACCAGGGACCAGAAAAGCAGGTACCGAGCTGGAAAAAAAACAGTAGTGGAAACGCACGCATAGCGGTCCGGGTAGAATAGAGCCGGGTCAAGTAGAGCCCGTGAAAAAGAGTCAATTGACTATAATGGGTGCGTATTTACTGCGAAGTCTGTTACGTGGCTGAGCGCAGCGGAGATGCAAGCAATAGACGAGTTCATTGTTATTATTTACGTTGTCCATTCACGCGTATGCTCTCTCGATGTGTGGCAAAGAACTTCCGGTTGGCGTTCGCTTTATAGGGTTTTACTGTGGCTTCTGAACTGAACCGTACATTTTAATGAAACAATGAGTTCATATTCTCCATTTGTGTTGGCGCTTCAACCCGAGGAGCCTGTCGGACCGGTATTTCGACCGGCTGGACCGACAAGTGGACAAACACATGCCCCCTTCGATGGATCGTTACTGGAAGCTTACAGGTCGCTAGAAGTTTTCAAATATTTTGCCTGTGGACGTGTAAAAGGTTTATTATACCAGGATATGTGCCCCACCATTCTAGTGTGCTTCTTTAAAGCCAGCGTCAAGCCTGGGCAAGAGGATCACCGACCTGTTCCATGATTGTGGATAGTGTCAACATTGCACCTGTGTGGCAGGTAAGTCAAATATTAGATATATTTTGTCTAATTTGATTATGAAATATAGTCCAAATAACGTGTTTTACCTGTATTTAGTATTTATTTAGCTGTAGGCTATGTAGGCAATTTATAGCCTGTAGAATTTTACAATTTTATATAGATTTGTGTATCTATGTAATAAGGTAGAGGTGTACGGATAATGGTGTGATTGTATATGTTGACTAGAAAAACGACAATTATTTCTACAAAGTAATACTTCAATGATACTTTATTTGCACAGTTCCTATGGAATAGCAGATAAATTGATTATTATTCAAGTCTTATTTAAATTATTACTGTTTCATGTAGAATAAGGAAACAGAAGAACTCAAGTTTTGGAGAAGAGTGGGACTAAATAAATTAGTACATCCTCCTACTAGTTTCCAAATATGTTTCATTTTGTTATCTTGTTTCATTATAATTATTATTATTATTTTTTACATGTTTGACAAACTTAAACTACTACTACTATTTAATGTTTTAATGAAGGCATTTATTATGCAGCCTGATGTGGCATCTTTTGGACTGATAGATTTTAACCCCTGAAGTCCAAAGGGAGTCCCTGTGATCATATTTCCTCTCATTTGATCCCAATGGAAGGACATACAGAGCAAAATGTTCTTTAAAATCAAAAAGCCTCACCTTCTCCATCTAACCCGAATTAATCTAATAATAATGATCACAATAAACCTAATAATCATTCTAATTATTCTTTTCAAAAGGAGCATGGTGTGTAATTTTATTTAGTAATACAAGTAATAATAACATTATTTTCTGACTCTGTCTTTCAGGCTCGGGCAGGCAGGTAGTT
Source organism: Anableps anableps (assembly GCA_014839685.1). Taxonomy (NCBI): domain Eukaryota; kingdom Metazoa; phylum Chordata; class Actinopteri; order Cyprinodontiformes; family Anablepidae; genus Anableps; species Anableps anableps. The sequence goes on along the minus strand of CM026065.1, from coordinate 14,287,130 downwards.
GAAGCCAAATCTTCATGACAAGAACTATGCATTACAAAATCTGACAGATCCAGCCTCAGAAGACAAGGACTCAAACTGATCTGTACCCATGTTGCTCAGCAGAATAAAGGATGGTGCTCCTTTTTCAACAACTGAATGAGCTCATGAACACTTCTGTTAGGTATACCTGCAGCCAACCTCTCAGCAGGTGCACAACTTAGCTAAAACAACTTCTGAACAGGCCAACTCTCCTTTATGGCAACAGCAGTGTGTTGGGCGTATACACCGTGTGGTATATGCCAGGAACTCAGCTGTCACCCTGCGAAGTGGTTCCATTACAGTTATGTCAGCATTTCTAGAAAACCTAGGAGTTAAGTGGTTTAGCAAAAAATGTTGTGGTGCCTGTATGTTGAAGATTCATTTCACATAAAAATAAAAGTCGTTTCTATAAAGTATCTTTTATTTCAACATTTATTTAATTAATTTTTCTTTCAAGGTCTGTTGTTGACTGTCTCAGATTGTAAATATTTTCATGTTTAGCATCACACTGTGTACATCTATCCACTGATTCATCAACTACAGTAGTTTGTGTTGTAGTCTTTGTGGTGTTGTTTTCATCTCATCCAAAACTTTTTCTTCTGACTGAACACTGTCTGGTGTTGGAGAGTGTTGGACATCAAAGATGGTTGGCACGTAGTCAGGATCATCTGATTTTGAACCTGTAAGAAAATAAAAAACGCTGAGTGTATCATAGATTACGGATGTTGGTAAAATACTAACACTGCACAGATAAAAAGGAATTGCCTGCAATGTAACAGGGCAGTTGGAAGGGCAAAAAATTTAGTTAGATATTTGTCAGTAAATTAAATTTCAATAATTGAACTACTGTGTTTTTAAGCTTGCCAGCTGTAATAAATCTGACACAAGTGCTATTTAATAGTGTGTCACTTTAATAATTAAAATTGAACAACCTAAAGCAAAATAAAAAGGAAAGTCCAATGCCAAATCCATTAAGATAAACAGACACTGATATTCAAATAATACATCATCGCGATTTTGTCTTTTAAGAACACCAGTAATTACTTAAGATTAAGATCTGCCCAGAAATTCTCTATGGGATTTTAATATCAGGGCTTTGTGAGGGCCATGTCAATACATTGACCATGTTGTCCTTCAGCCACTTTGTAACCACTTTAGCCGTATTCTTAGGCTCATTGTCCATGTGGAGGACTAATCTGCGCCCAAGCTTTCCTGGCTGATGCCTTTAGATTTTGCTTCAACATTTCCGTATAATATTCTTTCCTCATGAGATCATCTATTTTATGAAGTTCCTACTTCAGCAAAAACCCCCTACAACCTGATGTTGCCACTCTCATGCTTCAAAGTTGGGATGGTGTTCCCAGGCTTAAAAGTGTTCCCCTTTTTCCTCCTGATATATCAATGGTCATCATGGCCAAACAGTTTCACTTTGGTTTTATCCAACCACAAGACAGCTTTTTTATGTTTCTTTTGGAGTAACTCCTCCTTGATGAGAGGCATTTCAGCCCATATCGGTACAGGACACCTTCACTGTGGATAATGACACTATTTTACCAGCTTTAGCCAGTATCTTCACAAGGTCTTTGACTTTTATTCTGGAGTCAATTCAAACATTTTGAGAACAAAACACGTTCATCTCTGGGACACAGAACCTGTCTCCTTCCTGAGTGGTATGCCGATTGGACATTCCCATCATGTCTATACTTGCATAAAATAGTTTGAACAAATGAACGCAGCACCTTCAAGCATCTGGAAATTGTTACCAAGCACTAACCAGACTTGTACAGATCTTGAAGGAAGTAATTTTGGCAATTGTAACCAGTTTAAAACAAGAAGGAAAGGTTTATAGCTGTTGTGTATAGCTGTTACTTTATTAATTAGGCATAACACTCTGAACCAAATCACCTCATAAAGCTTTGTCTTTTCGTTGCTTTATTAAACAGTCTATCATCCAACTTGCCACTCGTAGACCGGCACATAACCTCTGAACAACGTTACTCCTTCAGTCATCACATAAGCACATGGTGAGTCTCAATACATGACATCCCCCTTTTCCTTGAAATTAGAGTTTACCTTTGCATACATGCATTTTCATTATTTCCAGCATCTACTTGTCTTACTTTTTAACAATGTTTTTCGTAATTGCTCCACAACACATGTAGCATTTCTCATAACCATGAACATTTTACTTTTAAGAACTCATTTATCTGTCATCGATGTCTCTATTTATTTCACCACAAAATCACAAAACCTCTCTGGATATCATTTGTTTTCCTGAATCTTGAGAGCCATCTTCTGGTGGTGAAATGTAAGTGTCATCCTTTTTGTCTATTTCATATTCCTGTCTTTCAGGAATTACTTGTCCATAATGTTCTTCCTGGGCCTCAAATTTCTTTACATGTGGCATGTTCCGGTAATAATGAACTCCAGTTGGTGATTTAACTACGACTTGGTTTTCCGTTTTGGTTTTGCTCATAACCTTGCGTAGTGAACCATTGAACAATATGGTAAACTTGTCTACTTTGTCCTGTTGCAACAGTACTGTGTCTCCCACGTCCACTTTTGAGTACTGAGCTCCTCTTTGGTCATCAGCATAAATATTTGCCTTTCCCTTTTGTTCAGCATCTCTGTCGTGTACATCTAATGCAACTGCATTTTTCTCATATGTCCAGTAACTTTCACCTCATTTTTCTGCTGAACAAAAGTTCTGATGGACTTTGGCCTGCAGTTGGATGTTCTATACTATGATAAGCAGTAGCATATTTCCTCAGCCCATGTTTCTAGTCCAAACCTTTAGCTTGCGCAATCCTGATCTGCTTCATCAGTGACGCATTTTGGTATTCAACTTCTCCATTAGCTTGAGCCCATTTTGGTGTTGTTCTGATATGTTTGATTCCATTAATTCACAGTACTCTTTGAATAACTCCGATTTGAGCTGTGGACCATTGTCTGATTTAATGGAAACTGGTAACCCATGTCTGCTAAAAATACTGTCTATGGAGTCAATTACCTTTTCTGCTGTTGTAGATGTCCTCACATCATACTCATAGTATGGGTTGTACCAACTAGTCAACTTTTAGACTAGTCGATGCTTTGCTTTGCAATGACATTTTACGTTGACCAGTTGCAATCAGGTGACAAAACAGATTTTTCTAAGATGAAATATACATTCTGAGGATCTGACAGCGTCTATCCCTACCATCATCAGCATGTCAGTTCATCCCACAAAGTCAGAGAGCCATTGCTCTGAGTTACCAGAGCATCCTGCTGCACATCAAGGCAGAGCTACCTAGAGCAGCAGGTGGGTGTGCTGAATTTAACTGTAATCAAAGGTGATCTGTTTATAATAAGTTTAGTTTATAATATTCCAACATACACAATTGGTCAACGTAATAATTTGACTCCTATAGGTGCAGCTGTCCAAGATGAGCATACCCGATCATCAGTACCAGCCAGTGTTTGGAGAAAAAAGTCAGATGTTTTTTTGTTATTTTTATTCTGCATAATAGATCACTGTCCAAGGTGTCTTTTGTCAGTGTTTGCTGTGGATATAGCTAATAAAGGCTGTGAGTTGCTGTGAAGCATTTTCTCCTGCGTTTCTATGACGTCACAACAACTAGTTGAAGTTGACTCGACATTTATCATGTTGACCTTGACTTTAAAAAATATGAAGTCGTGCAACCCCTAACTCACAATAGTCACTACTATACTATAATAATCTACCAGTAAAAGTATGGAATGGTTTGAAGGTAATGGTCCAAGTATGTCTACCGCAACATCTTGCTGAGGTCTACCCGGAAAAAGTGTACTTCTCTGGGGTTCTGGTGGATCAGGTCTGGCTACAGTTTGACATGCATGATGTGCTTTAGTGTTTTTCTGTAGCTTTAGCCATGCCAGGCCACTACACTTTTGTTCTGAGACATTGTTTGGTTCTAACTAATCCCAAATGTCCTTCATGAGCCAATAAGTGTGCTCTAGCTGTGAGCCTCTCTGGCAATACAATACATGTTCGTCTTAAAACTAAACACATAGTTAATTTGTAATAGGTGTGCATGTTTTGCATTTTTTAAAATGTCCATTTTCAACCGCTATTCGCATCTCTATTAACACTGAATCTTTGACAGAGGTTTCCTCAACCCTACCTGGTGATTTTGGAGTTGCATTTACTGGAATAAATCTCACATACTCCTCTGATTCATGTTTATGTATCTCCTTTGGTGACTTGTTTGACAGTAGTGTTGGGATCCATATTTGTATTCACAAACTGATCAGATCACATTCCTAAGCATCACATTCTTTGTGCTGGAGAACACACTGCCAAAACATCCCCCCTGCAATAAAGCTGACTTTATCTGAATTACACATAAGAACTTTACAAACCAGGACATGAATCTAAAAAGCTTCGTCTTTTGGAGCCACCCTCCAATGGAGACACAACACCTCTGCGCGTAATTCCCTCGAACCTGCTGGCCATGTTAAAAATGTTTGGCCAACTATTTTGCTAACTTGCCATGTCTCTGCCAATGTTCTTGCTACAGAAATCATTAAATATGGTCCTTTGCTTTCCTTGTTGCCATTGTGTGCCCACCTTTTTACTCAGTTAAGGAGAACACTCTGAGATAAATCATCACATAAAGCGTTGTCTTTTAGTTGCTTTATTGAATAGTCCATCATCCAACTTGCAGCTCATACACCGCCGGATGACCTCTGAACATTGTTGCTACTTACATCATCACATAAGCACGTAGTGAATCTCAATACATGACAATGGCCAAATCCAACTTTCTATGTGCTACTTTATGTTGTTCTACCACATAAAATCATGATATGATTTACTAAAGTTTGGCATTGTGCTGTGACAAAAAGTTAATTAAGACTGTAACAATACATGTAACGATACAATACAGTACACTGAGAATGTAACAATACACAACAATTTCATACTGACCCACTTTACATCAGTATCTCATGTTCTATTTTTGTCAGATGATGGTCTTGCAGGGTAAGTGCAATGAAATGCTGTGTTACATACACAATGAGTGTTTTTCTAGGAAGAAGTCAAGCATTACTTTTAAATGTTCTAACTTGACAGACAACTTTTCATGCATTCCTCCATGCTTCACTCAATCCCTCTTATCTTTAGCACTTGACAAGCTTGGTGTCACAGCTTGGTTCTGCTTCCTCACTAAAAGCCATCAGAAAAACTGATGGAGACATTTCATATTTAAAGCTTTGCTATCATGTTTTTTACTTTTTTGATAGATAAAATGGAAACAGGGGAAGGACCTCCTCCATCTACTGTAGTTACTCCAGAAACTACAGATATCCCAGCACCGCCATATCCTGGTCCCCCTTTGGACTCCAGTGTGGTCATCAATCAACCTACACCCAATAACCAGCCAGTGCCCCAGCCTGTTGCTCAGCAGCATCCTCAGCCTTCTTCCCAGCCTGTTGCTCAGCAATACTACCAGCCTGTTGCTCAGCAGCATCCTCAGCCTTCTTCCCAGCCTGTTGCTCAGCAATACTACCAGCCTGTTGCTCAGCAGCATCCTCAGCCTTCTTCCCAGCCTGTTGCTCAGCAATACCACCAGCCTGTTGTTCACCAGTATCAGCAACCTGTTAATCAGCAGTATCCCCAGCCTGTTGAGCAGAAGTGTCTCCAACCGGCTGGTCTGCAATATCAACAACATGTTCAGCAAAATGCCCAGCTTGGTAAGAGATCAGAGACCATCTTCAGTGTCATTTGCCTTTGCATTTCAATGCAATGTCATCCCTTTTCCCCCAGTTGTTTCTCTTCATATATGTGCTGGAATCTTTTGTCCAGTTTATACTTCATTTAGTTAATTCCATGTTCAATGTTTTTATACGTCTAGTTCAACAACCAGTTCCACAGCAAAATCATATTGCTCCATCAGGTGAGTTTCTTTTTGGTTTGTTTCTCATTACTGAAAATAAGTCTAAAGTTTAAAATATACATACTAGAGCCCAAGAGTTAGTGGTGTGTCTTTAACAAAGTTTGATTGACAGCCAACCCTGTGGTGGTGGTGCAACAGAGACCCACTGAGGCTCCTGGAAATATGGTATGTCCGCATTGCAGGACCACTGTTGTGACCACAATCGAATACAAATTAGGCATGCTCACTTGGATAATTGTTGGAGTGCTGTTTATAATTGGGTGAGTAAAAACTTGAAAACATGAACAATAAAATACACATAATGTTGGGTGATGGGCAGAAATAGTTATAAATTGCTGATAGAATATTAGAATGAATAATTCTATGTCTGTCTAAGGTGTTACCAAACAATTTTAATCTTTATGTTATGTTATGTTCCAAGTTTATGTTAGTCAAAATTAACATAAATTTGGAAAGGATTTGGAGAATAATAGTATTCTAATGAAGAAACTTCAGAGAGGAGGTATTATGTAAAATCAACCTTTTTTTTAAGGTTTATATCATATTATAATGTTATTCCCTCATCAAAAACATACGTGGAGTGTTGGTTTGATTCTTTCATTCATGTTTGAGAAATCATTTAAGGTCCTGTGGCAGCCCTTCAGGGTGCTTAAAAGCTTGCTCTCACAAAGCACCGCCTATTTCCACAAAGCTCCTCCTTGGAGCTGGAGTCTCCAAGCTGAGCTTTGAGCTGAGTGGGGAAGCAGCGGGGGAGGGGTGCTCTGTGAGGCGGAAGCTTGGAAGCTTAGAAACTACAGCTCTGAGGAGGAGCTGGGTCTCAAAGGCGGAGCTATAGTCACCCAGGAGTTTTGCACAGCTGAGAGCTGCTATGGGAGATTAAAGTATTTCTCAAACATGCAAGAAAGAATCCAGGTAACACTCAAGGTATGGTTTTGATGAGAGAATAACATTATCCCAGGTGAAAAAAAGTACTATTAAAGGCACTGTAAGTGTACTAAAAATTCATATAGTACACTTAGTACATTTATACTTCCTATGAGCTTATTATGTGTATTGAAATACAGTGTATTGAAAATACAATCTCTTGCATTTTTGTATACTTTTTAAAGTAGTACTTTAAATATGTTAATATTAAATGTTATTATTATATATATATATATATATATATATATATATATATATATATATATATATATATATATATATATATATATATATGCTTAAATTATTAACAAATATGCTCAACTAAAAGCATATTTTGCAACATTATAGATTATAGTCTATTTAAAATATATTTCTTAGACTTTTTACAAACATTTTTAAGTTAACTTTGTGGTAGTACATTTTTAAAACATTACATTTTAAGTGGCTTAAAAATAAATTCATCAAAATTATGTGGTGTGGTGTACTGTAATATCTTTTAAATATGTATATAATTACCACAGACGTCAAACTGCTTTACAGAAGTATGATTTCTTTAATTATGTTTCCTATTTAACCAGGTACACAAAATTAGAGACCTCTTTCGCAAGAACACTTCAGTTACATGTTTTAAAAAATATATTTATTAATTCTTCATGGAATATAATTTTAACAGACATTTCCCAGTAATTGCTCACATATAACCAATAATACTCCCATTTTATGTACACAAATGGGAGTGGCAGGCAACATGCAGACCCTCGCAGGCCGTTGGGATTCAGTTTGACCAATCAGAATCAATTTTATTCAAAAAGTCCGATTTCTGCTTTCAGTTTGACCGATTTAATTAAAATCAGTCGAATGTCTGCTGCACGAAGCTGTTGAGATCGTGCTGTTTCCGAAGTTTGCTTTTATTTCTTTAACTTTACAAACTATGACATCACTAAGGTGGACCAAGTACTCTGCAGACAGGTCCTTCTCAGATGGACACCACAGACATAATTGGAAAAGCATGCAGGAGATAGTAATATCCAGTCCGCTCCCTCCAACAGCGAGGACAACATAGAGCTGTCTTTGCTGAGTAGAAGCAGGAAAGGACAGCCGCAGATTCTGCCAGAGTATGTCAATAGTGGCTCTTGCAATACAATACAATCACATTTCTAATACTCTAATGTGGTAGAATAGAATAGAAACGGCCTTTATTGTCCCACAAAGGGGAAATTCAGATGTAACTGCAGCAACAGATATAGTAAGATATAAAGTTTCAAAGTTGCAAATACTTCTAAAATAAATTTATGTAAAACTTAAAGTATAATTGAACTGTTTTTGAAGTTTTGTATAAAGAATATTTAAAATTAAATATTATTAAGTATATTTAAATTAAAATAAATACATTTAAAATTGTTCCATTTTAACACAATTAAGTACACTAAAATATATCGCAATCATCTTAAAGTTCACTTAGTTTTATTAAACTAGCACTAAGCATGCTTAAAGTTGTTCAAAAATAACACATTTAATGTACACTTAGCATAGTACAATTAAAATGTGTTTAGTACTTTTTATTGATGTACTTCTGTGATTTTTTTTCCACCTGGGATAAAATGATGTAAAGCTTGCCATAGAACTACTTTTCAGTGCAACACTCCTAATAATGATGTTAAACACTTAATGGAGGAACTCTGTTGTGATGACATACTGAAGGTGGTGTCGGAAAGAGCAGGAGCTTCTTAAAGAGACAGTGGCCCAATTTCAAGACATTAAATTGCAAAGTCAAATTCTTTGAAGTCATGTTTGATATATCCTGCATTTTTATAACAACTGAAGGTACCATAGTTACTTGATTGTGCTATAAAATGACACTATGTGTCTGGAAAATACATAATACTACCCCTTTAAAAAAAAACAGAACAATTACTTGCCACAAAGCAAAGTTACTTCAGTCTTTTTTGCAGATGGTTCCAATTATTCCTGCTTTTACGATGCTGCTGATCGACTTGGTTGCAGTCTATCACTGCATTTTATGTGGTAGGCTGTCATTATCCCACAAAAATATTTTATAATTTTAAAGTTTGTGGCTGAGTTGATCTGTGTCTATGTTTACCGCTAAATGGGACCAGATCTCATCAGTCTGAAGTCCAGTTGAAGGTTATTACAAAGAGAGCAACTCTAATGTAGTCATATACAAGTGACAGTTGCAGGTCATGACTGGTAGAGTCACCATAACTGTTAGAGAGAACACCAACTGAAGCTCTGTGTCTTTATTACTGCAGAAGATTGACTATGTATAAAGTCCCAATTAAACACCTAATTTGACCCTAGTTTTAAAAGACAATCCTAAAATCAAAAGCAGACCTTTCTTTTTCCTTTTTTTCACTGTCTCTTTTGTTGTCCTAGGCTTTCTTTGAGTCATTTGCACAATTGAGGCTTATGTGATTTTAACAAAGATAGTTGTAAAATCACCTCCACACAACCACAACTTTAATATGATAGAGGGGTTTGGGAACCCTTATAATCTAGGAGGTTAGATTGGCGAGGCCAGTTGGCTCTTGATAGGTTTTTTTGGCCAATTGGCCTTAGGTTCTGGGTATGACAAAGAGCATTTAATGAAGAACAGACGACAGGAAATTCAAAACCTCTCATGATACCGTTTGTGTTGTTCAAATTACCTTGGACAAGATCAAAAGGGGATTTGCACCCTCAGGCCATGATCTCCAGGAGTTTGTAGCAAAGCAAATCTGAGACCAAGGTTCTTAATTGAGAAAGTTGTTTCTATGTTGCTAGGTTGGGTGTTTTCTTTATGATTGATGGTTGGCTGGACAAGAACACAGTTAAATGATTTGAGGCTTTCATCTGCTGTGTGGAACTGCCTAGAATGATTCGTCTGTTTACAGACAAAGTAAAACATGCATATTTTCTTTATTATTCTCTAGAATATTCTACAGCATTTTAAAATACTCTGTAACTTTCTAGAACTTTGTTGCATGTTCCCGTTAGTTCTATGCTTTTCAAGAAGTTTTTTATACTACCATTTTCACAAAGTTCTAGAATAGTCTATGCTATTCTAAGTAAACAACTGGAGACGTATTTAAGGCAGACAGGAGGTTCTTTCAGTCCAAGCACTTTCTAGTAAATAGCTTGTTTTGTAATAAAGTGTTTGTTATTGAGGAACATCTCTTTTTGTTGCATACAACAGTTTTTTGGGGGTTGTTGGCAGGATTCCATTTTTTACTTGAGAATACAGTGAATTTGGATGCATCATGAGAGATACAGCTATAGTGGAGCAAATATACAGTGCTACAGGAGCAGTTGCAAATGCAGTGTGAACAGCACAAGGAGGAGATGGAGAACCAGTGGAAGGCAGTGGAAAATCAGCAGAGAAAAGCGACTCTGTGAACAACTCATGGTGAACCAAACCATTAACCAAAGAGTTTGCTCATCAGCTTTGATGACCTAAACATTATTATGTTCATGATAAATTATTTCTCTCTTTTTATCCTATTCTCTGCACCAGATGCTGGCCTTGCTGTTTGATCCCCTTCTGTGTGAGTTCTTGCAAGGATGTGCAACATTCCTGCCCACAATGTAACAACGTCCTGCACGTCTACAGACGTATGTGAACCAAAATGGCCAGTTCTGCAGTTACTGAAATTTATGTTGAACCTCTATTAAGTTTCCCTGAAGTCTTTTATCAGACTGTTGGTGTTTTACTTTGAATGACGTTTCTTTGCTAACAGATTTTTTTTTTTTAACTGGATATAATCATTTAACTCAAGATCAGAAGAAATGATTTTTTTTCTTCATTAAGTCTTAAAGCAAAGCTGTGCTCATCTCGATGTTATGGAATAGCTTTTATTTTAATACAAGACAGATTTTGGTGAAATATAAATGTAAAAGAACTTGAAGTTCTTTTATTGACCTTGATATAAGAAAATTGTACATTTATGGACCATTAGTCAACGTGTTAAACATACCTAAAAAAATGTAACCCTTACTTCTTGTATATTTTCAGTAACATGTTAGTGTGTCAAAATCCTTTTGTAATCATTCAGAATTAGGTCAGTACTTATTCCAACTTTAACATTTACATTTACCTAATCATTACTTTAAAACATTTTAATCATGAATAATCAGTGATTAATTTAGATACTAATCCTCACTACAATGTTGTTTTTTCTGTTTTATCTTTCTTTTAATTTTTTGAGATGCATTGGAATATTGACCAAATATAACCATTTTAAACTTAAATGTATTATGATTTTGGAGAATCAGGAAGAATCTTCTGATGAGTGGGATTTACCTAACTGGGGCAAAATCAAATGTATTTTTAAGAATTGTGGACTGCATCCCTTTTGCATGAGACCATGTTCACATTGATTTAAAACAATAAATTGGCTAAACAGTAAAACATTTATATATATTTGTTTTATTTTACAATTGTGTGTTTATATCATATTTAGTTGTTTTGGGATTATGGGTTAAGACTAATGTGTAAATTGTGTTTAAGGTAAGGATCACTGTTATGCTATAGAAATGAATGAAAACTGAATGGAAGTCAATGCAAAGTCCTTGTGAAGATAGAAAGACATACTCTTGTGTGTGTGTGTGTGTGTGTGTGTGTGTGTGTGTGTGTGTGTGTGTGTGTGTGTGTGTGTGTGTGTGTGCACTTTAGCATTTATCACTTTGTAAAGCCCATTTTTTCAAGAAGTACGTTGTGAGGACCCACTGCTGCATGGGGCCCAAAGCCCAGGCCCCATAAGAAGTGCTGTTTTTGGATTAGGGGTTAGGTTCAGGACTAAGGCGTAAATTGAGTTTAGGTTATGGTTAGGGATGTACTGGTAATGGTTAGATTTAGGGTAATGAAGGCTTGCCGTAAATTCAACCTGGCAGAATCTCTCCAGCTTACCTGCATTATCCATCACTGGGTCCACACCACCACTGCTGCCAATTAGCGTCCAAGATTCCAGATATAAGGCTCACAATCCACAGTTCCACCTACTCGCCAGCCAAGCTTCGTCCCTCCTCCACCCTGTCTCCGCCCTTGTCCTCTCAGGCTCCCTTTCTGTGACCTCTGCTCCACCACCAGGTCTAGCCCCAGGCCCCAGAAATGAAGCAAGCCAGCTTTGTGGAGATGTGCAGCAGGCAATATTTCTGCTCTGTGCAGGGATGACAGGGTCTTTCAACTAGATAATCAATTACTTTTAAGGCAACAAGGGCCCTTTTTGGACCTCCCTGCCTGTTTCCCTAATCTAAATCCCAATGAGTTTTACATCATGTTATAGTGTTATTCCCTCATCAAAAACATACTTGGAGTGTTGCCTTGATTCTTTCATGCATGTTTGAGAAATCTTTTAATTTCTCGTGGCAGCTGTTCAGCTGTTCAAAACACACGGATGGACCTATCACCTGTTTTCAGACCAAGCTCTTCCTTAGAAATGCAGTTTTTAAGCTTCTGAGCTTCCGCCTCACAGAGCACCCCTCCCCGGCGACCCAGCCTCTTCAGACAAGCCAGCAACAATTAGCAAACACCTGGTGAAACTGCGCCCCTATTGAGCTCATTATACTAGCTACTTCTCAGTGAAGCTGATAAAAATGTCGTTAAAGTGTTAATAGAGGAGCACTGTTGTGATGACTTCCTGAAGGCGGAGTTTCAGAAAGAGCAGGACTTTCTTAAAGAAACAAAGGCCCAAGTTCAAGGCGTTAAATTACAAAGTCAAATTTTTTTTAAAGTCATATTTGTAAATATGGCATTTTTGTAACAACGGAAAGTAAAATAGTTACTTGATTGTGCTATAAAGTGATTCTATGTGGCTGGAAAACACATAATACTGCCCCTTTAATCAAAGACTACAAGAGAATTTACAAAAGCAAACATCAGTTCCAGACCTTAAATGCACTGTCTGAATCCATATTCATTTCATGGACCAACATTCCCATGTGGATATATTTGCATCATACATTTATTAACAAATCTTTGAAGTGATCTTCTAGAACAGAGGCTTTTTTGACACTTTTAGGTTTGTTTTTTATTATTGTCATTGCCCTCAACACCTGTTTAAGTGTAAATGTCTTTAATAAACTGCCTTTTATTTTTGTTTTGTCTCCTCCTATTTTTTTAAATTGCATCCAGGAGATTGTAACAAGGTTACAATAAATATAACTTTTTTGCCATTAAAATTTTGAACATGAATGTATTTTACCTTACAAATTACCAACTAAAAACAAAATAAAAGTAAACTAAGAGTTAGTCTACACTTCTCTTTACAAATCTGCGTTGGGCAGCAACTGTTTACAGAAGTTTTTTTTAAAGAAGCTACAATATGTTCCCCACCTAATTCTTCATGCCTTCTATGATGCACCACCTTTAGCTGGCACACGTCAACAGTGTGTTTCACATTAACTACTACCCAGTGTCAAATAAATAGGATGCTCTGGCTGTCGTGACTTCTCCTGACCATCTTTCAAGACATTCAGCAAATACATCTGTAGGTGAGAAAATAAAAAAATAAAAAAAAGCAGATTAAGAGAAGAAATGAAAAATCTTCTAGTACCACTAATACATCAATAGTTCTGTGTATTGTTTTCTTAATCCTAAATTCCAACAATAAGTAGAGAATCATTCAGTTTTAGATCTGTAAAACTTTTCTATTAATATGTCTTACAGGTACATTTCAGTAAATTAGAATTTGTGTTCTAATGAGGCTTTTTTGTCACATTAAAGTACCTTTTAAAAATAATCTTCAAGCAGCTATTAAACATACTTTACATTAAGCCCACATTTCTGTTTTTTTATTGATTTGATGTAATAATTTTAACTTAAAGGTCATGTTTTCATTTGCTGTAGGCAGACAATCATCATAATGAACATAAATAAAGGTTTAAAAACATCATTCTGTGTGTGACAAAGTGCATTGAGGTACTGAAATTACCTTTTCAATAATATACTAATTTATTAAGTTCACCTGTATAAGACCAAATTTGCATGTCATCCTTTACATAAAGTTAAAGCAGGTGCATATTCCCTCCAATATAATGCAAGACTACACGTGTCAGTCATTTTATTATTATTGTGAAGAGAAATGCCTTTGTTGTAGTTCTATGGAACAAATTCTGCGGGGCAAAAATCCTTTTTAGTTGGGAGAGATTCAGCAGCAATCTGAAAACAGATTGCAGTGTATAAACCTTTCTGAAAATAGGTGGACAAGTTCAACAAGTTCTGCAATCTTTGGCTCCTTAGGATTTTTTAATCCACCTTCCTTTTCATTATGTCTAACCATTTGCATCTCTTGCATTCACTTTGTAGTGAAAATTATACATTACAATCAAGTTTTAGCAATACCTTCAACCCTATGGGGTGCTGTTTGTAAAGTTACACATTCAAAAATGAACAGTAATATTTTGCCTTATTTAGTCTGTCATTAGACAAAAAAGAATTGAGGTTCATTTTTAAAGTCATAATTTCACCATGTTATTCATACATTTCCAAATGTCAGTTCCAGTGTTTCTAAATATTCAATTCACAAAATATTCAGCTTCTTACTGAATATTTTACTCAGAGCTAAATACTTAGCCAGTATGCAAATTCTTCTGTTTCATTAAGTGGAAGCGGATTATCAGAATAAAAGCCGGGTCTCACAAACCTCTATATAAACTCCTGCTGGTGAGATTGACTTACTTCAGTACTGATGCAGTCACAGCTTATGTCCAATGTTTGTATTGCTGTTAAAACATGAATATTATGGCGATATGACTTTGAAAAATGAACCTCTATGTTCTATCTTTTGTGACTGGCTAAACAAGCCAAATTATTGCTGTTGATTTTTGACTGTGTATCTTTACAAATGGTACTCTTTGCCACCATTGTCACAGTGGATAGCCAGAATTTAGTTCCAGGATACCTTGGGTATGAAGCAGGCGCTTTCCACTCAGCTCAACCAGTTTGACGGGTGAGATGCCAACTCACTGACAAAACCCAGCAGAATGCTTTTTAGCCATTGTTAACCATTGTTCTTCATCAGCACAGCTATTTCTGTTCATTTTGATGACGTCAGCAAAAAAGGAACAGGGTGTTCTTATATAGCATTTTTATAACAACTGAAGGTAATATAGTTATTGCCCCATCAATCTTCTGCTGGATCAGAACTCATCAGACATTTCAATAAATATTGATAACTGTTAATAAGGGTGTTGAGGATTGTGTCTCAAAAGTATTAATGCACCTTGAATCTTTCCACATTTTGTCACATCATAATCTTTAAAGATTGTATTTAACAAATCAGTACAAGGTAGTGTGTAATTCTGAGGTGGAACAAGAATGCATAATTTTAAAAATTATTTGGCAGCTAAAAACATATTGAATTTCCTGTTCTCTGATGCATTTGGTATTTCTCGACTTTCTCATCTTCTTTTTTCTTGATGTTTCCAGCAATGGAGATGGCAACATCAATCACAATGGTTGTCCTGCGCTATTAATTAATGATCACAATGTCCGGTGTGTTGAACATGACCAGTTTTTCAGCTTTTGTCTGGGAGCCCCTCTGGATCTTAATGCGGTTATTTTCCACCACCTTGGGAGGTGATTTCCAGTGTAGATAGGTCTTAATCAGGCTTGCACATCTGGACATTGAAATTTTACTCCATTCTTCCTTCTAAAGCTGTTCAAGTTCTATCAGATTCCGTGGGAACTGATTTTAAACAGCGCTTTTCCAGTCCTACCATAATTTGAGGTCTGGGCTTTGATTGTGCCACTCCGGAACATCCACCTTGTTGTCTTCAAAACATTTCTGAGTAGCTTTCACTGGATGCTTCGGGTCGTTGTCTTGCTGGAAAATTAATGTTCTGCAAAGTCATAGTTCTCTTGCAAATGGAAACAAACTGCTCCAAGATTTTCCTATATTTTGCTGCATTCATTTCATCTTCTACCTCTACAGGTCTTCAAGGGCATTCTGCTTTTACTTGACATTGGAGTCTCCTTGAGTCTTGATATGACTTTCCTTCAACAGGGGATTTCTCATTGCCACTCTCTCATAAATCTGTGAATCTGTGAAAAACCCACCCTGGGCAATGTATATGCAGAATTTTTCCCATCTTGACTGCTTAGGTTTTTAACTCCTTCAGCATAGTCAAAGGTGTCCTGGTGGCCTCTCTTGCTAGTCTCCTTCTTGCACAATCATTCAGTTTGAGAGGATGGACTGATCTAGGCAGATTTACACATGCACCATATCCCTTTCATTTCGTGATGAGGAATTTAAAGGGAGGTATTATGACTTTTTGAGCTTTATATTACGTTATAATGTTATTCCCTCATCAAAAACATACCTTGAGTGTTGCTTTGATTCCTTCATGCATGTTTGAGGAAATTTTGAATCTCTCCTGGCAGCCATTCAAGGTGCCTAAACACTTGCTCTCACAAAGGGCTGCCTATTTCCACAAAGCTCCTTCTTGGAGCTGCAGTCTCCAGTCGAGCTTCCCCAGCACCTTCCACGGTCAGCTTCACTAGACTTGCGGTAGCAGCAATTAGCAAACACCTGGTGGCTGTTTTGTTTATCATACAAACTACTTCTCAGTCCAACGCCCCTAAGAACAGTTGTAATGGCATAAAGGAAGAGCACTGTTGTAATGACGTGCTGAAGGCAGAGTGTTAGAAAAAGTTGGAGATTCTTAAAGAGACAGAGGCCAATTTCAAGGCTTCAAATTGCGAAGTCAGATTTCTTTTAAGTTATTTTTGATATATATATAGCATTTTTATAACAACTGAAGGTAATATAGTTACTTGATTGTTCCTGTAAAGTACACAATACCACCCTTTCAACTGAACTCCATTTATTCCCTGACCGACACTTTTCTATTACTCTTTCTGATTTCCTTTTATATTACAGTCACTTGAGACAGTGACTCCACTCAGGTGATCTCCATTACACACAATGGGAGACTGAAAGCACTAACTGGCTGGACCTCTGTTGAATTAGGTAGTACAGAAGGGCCTTTCAGACTTTATATTCTACAAAAATGTTTACAACCAGATCTTCTTCCTCTAACTTCACTTATTTGTGGCACCTTATGTTATACCTCATTTCTACATTTTGTTCATCTACCACATAAAACCACTACGAGTAATATGTTGTTGCATTGAAGGTGACGCACACAAAAAAACATTTAGAAAGTATAAATACATTAAGATGACACAACAAATTCTTTACTAGCCCACTTTAGAAAAGTGTCTCATGTTCTATTTTTGTCAGCAGATACTCTTCCAGAGTGAATGTAACCCAATGCTGCGTCACGTACATGATGAGGTTTTGTTGGAAAGAAGTCAAGCATACTTTAAAATGCCTAACCTGACAGACAACTTTCATGCATTCCTCCATGCAGCATGCAAACCCCTTTCTTATCTGTTAGCACTTGTCATGCTTGGTGCCACAGTTTAGTTCTGCTTCTTCAATGAAAGGATCAGTAGAACTACTGGAGACATTTGATATTTTATGCTTTGCTATCGTATTTTTTACTTTTTTGACAGATAAAATGGAAAAAGGTAGCGGACCTCCTCCAGATACTGTAGTTACTCCAGAAATTCCAGACATCCCAGTGCCGCCATATCCTGGTCCGCCTTTGGACTCCAGTGTGGTCATCAATCAACCTACACCTGCTGGTCAGCCTGTACCCCAGCATGCTGCTCAGTACAATCAGCCAGTGTTCCAGCCTGTTGTTCAGCAGTACCACCAACCTGTTGATCAGCGGCATCCTCAGCCTTCGACTCAGCCTGTTGCTCAGCAATATCCCCAGCCTGGTAAGAGATCAAAGATCATCTTCAGTGTCATTTAGCACACATGATAATTTTCCTTAAGTTATTATGTATCTTCATATTTGTATGTGACGTAATCATTTGACCAGTTTATGCTTCATTCAGTTAACTCCAAGTTCAATGTTTTTATACGTCAAGGTCAACAACCAGTTGTGCAATACATCAACACACCACAACAAAATCAGATTGTTCACTCAGGTGAGTATATCATTAGCCAGGTTTGTTTCTCGTTACTGAAAATTAAAGTTTAAAATATATATACTAGAACTCCAGAGTTGGTGGTGGGTCTTATCAATATATTATTGGATTGGACAGCGCCTATTAGCTAGTGACGCAGACAGCATTACTATGTACTGAGTCATGTCAATCAAATCATATTGTTCTCAAGCGGGATGAGCATGCATCTGTCACATTAATGGTTGTATTGCCCTTATTTCTCAACTGATTTTTATAAAACATGGCTTAAATTAAAGCTGAGAAAATTGCTAATGTTGTGATTCATAAAATTGTGTCTTCTCCCTAGACATAAATCAATATGCATTTTGGTCTCCATCAGTCACTGTCAAGATGCAAGACATCACTAAACAAATTTCTCTTTTATATTGATCAGTTATTTTAGCTTCACATAGTTGCTGCTGAGGAGCCAATATTTTATGCATGAAATGTTTAACTTATTCAATGACTGTTATGAATATTGCAACATTCTATAAACAAATTAGGCAGAGAGTCCAATTTTTGTTGGGCATTCAATTTTCAGAAATTACAGTGGCTGCAGTGCGCCACAACAAAGGGTTTGTAATGCTGAACAAAAGTATTCTTTGTATTAAGGCTCTCCCATAGTTTAGCCGAAGTGTCAAAATTAGCTCTTATTGTTGAGTCACATGACGAAAATTGTCATCTTGTTCACAGAGAGGCATCCAGCTACCCTTCTCCAGACCAGGTCTGGATTGAACTATTTTGCACAGAGCTCTGTACAATGTGTTGTGTGATTGGTCAGAAGTTTGTTGCCATGATTTATACAGAAATGTATGGAGTCCCATTTCCACCACTCTGATGAAAAAAAACCTTGTGTCTCATAATTATGAGATAGTATCTCAAACTTATGACTTAAGTATCTCATAATACTATCTCACAATATTGAGATAGTTTGTCTCCTGAAGACACTAGCCCCGGTCGACTGGTTGGGCACACCTGATCTTCACAGTCCAATCTACCATTCAAGGTCATTTTTGCTGTTGTAAATCATATTTACAACCTCCACACTATTACCCTAACAAGACTACAATATTAATAAAAACATAAGGATTTGTTTAAACAGCAAATCTATCTTTGAGTGGGTATAACAGACATGTGTATGTTGAGGTTGTCAAAGCTGGCATAACTGACCTATACTTCCCACTTCCCTTTCCATGTTTTTTTTTTTTTTTTTATTAGAATGTTTTATTGAATAATGAAATGTGATAGCCTTGGACCTTGTTGTCTTTTGTGGTAGTGTTAACAATTAATAGCAAACGTTGCGTGCCTTCTTGAGATTTTTTGCGTTATTGTTTGCAGCATGTCATTTCCCGACCATCAATGTAACTGACTTAATGTATAGCATTGGCACAAATGGATCATATGGTAGTCACAAGATATTCAATCCAGTAATATATATTGATGGTGTGTCTTTAACAAAGTGTGATTGACAGTGAACCAGGTGGTGGTGGTACAACAGATGCCCACTGACGTTGTTGGAAGTATGGTTTGTCCACATTGCAAGAACAATATTGTGACTTCAATCGAATACAAAGTGGGCATGCTCACCTGGATCGTTTTTGGAGTGCTGTTGCTCTTGTGAGTATAAATTACAAGGTAATACACAAAATGCCAGGTGGTGTACTCAAATTGTTTTCACAAATTACTGATGTTACAACAGAATGAATGATTCCGTGCCTGTTTGAGTTGTCATCATACAATTTTAAACTTCACAAGTAAAACTTAACATAACCTTGGATACAATGTGGGCAATAATAATATTTTAATTACTGTTTTTCTCAGTTGCTTTGGTGCATTTCTCAGAACAGAAATTCTCAAAACTACTTGTTCAATCTTCAAATTATTGTGTCACTTGGCAACATTTTTAATTGCTTTTGTCATTTGATCAAAATGTTTGATATGGGTCTCTGCTGAATGGTCTCAACCTCCACAACATTTAATCATAAGTTCATTGTATAAGTCTTAACATACAAAATGCTTGAACAAGTTGTCATAATATGTCAAGCATATTTATATACATTCCCATTAGAAGTTGTTTCTGAATCTGTCCTGAATTAGTAAATTGCTCCCAGGTGAATCCTGACTTTCTCCAACGTAGGTAAATGTGTGAAGCATTAGATCAACCAAGGATCTACCAGTTTTCTGAAATAGCTCAAAGTTACATCTCATGAACCATCAACTGGCAAGACTATACTGTATTTAGTCAAAACACAACACGGTATTACATTTCTGACAACAGAAGGACAAGGATTTGGTCAGAGAGAATAGGAACAGGAGTGAGGCTGTGGTGGAGGAGTTAGGAGGCAAAACAGAGGAAGAAACAGAAGAGGAGGAAGAGATATGCCAGTTTCCATCGCTTCAACATCAGAAGAATATGGCTTTTTGACCTTCAACAGGATGCTGATGGAGTTCCTCTCACCCCGCTCTTCATTCCTTAATCCTATTGAGGAATTTTTCTCAACAAAGAAATGGAAAGTATAGGGAAACTGCACTATAATTCCTACAGCACTGCATGTCTAGTTTTCCTTATAAGGAGATTGTCTTGTGTTCCCATTTCTACTTTTGTTTTTGACATGGTCTGTCAACAAATTACAGTAAAAGCTTAAATGTTAATCTTGTCCAGTCTCTTGCCATTGATCTCCTACAATTACAATTTACAATACTTGTCATCAAAACTTTAGCCATAGTTTACAACAGAGCGTCTCTCCAGAGTACACTGTTATATTGACAAAATGACAAAGCCTTTTGACTGTTTTATTCATACACAATGAAACAAGGTCTGGTCAATTTGAGGCATTGACATGCTCATTGACATTGATATTTACTTTTGAGAGATGTACTAAGGATTTTGAGAAAGAAACTGGCTTTTGCAGGTAATCCATGGTGGTTTGCTGTTTGTACGAATTCTTTTAGGAAACGTCTCAGTGTTTTGCATGATTGACAATGATTCGACAATTGCACCAAAGCCACTGAGAAAAACTGTAATAAACTTAAATATCTATCTATCTATCTATCTATCTATCTATCTATCTATATATATATATATATATATAGATATAGATATATATAGATATAGTATATATATATATATATATATATATATATATTATATATAAAAATAACACTCTCACTCTCTCACTCTGTAACCCTGTCTCTCTCTCTCTCTCTCTCTCTCTCTCTCTCTCAAAACTCACTCTCTCTCATATATTTATTTGAACTCTCACGTTCAAGTGCATCCATAACCTTGCCCCTCCTTGTTTGTGTGACCTGCTTCACATCGACACTGCTTCCCACTCCCTCAGATCCTTGTCTGCCACTCATCTTATTGTTCCTTCTGCCCGTCTGTCACCATGGGGAATGGAGTCTTCAGTCGATGTGCTCCTCGGGTCTGGAACTCCCTTCCTCCTGCTATTAGGAATATAGACTCTCTTCCCTCTTTTAAATCAAAGCTGAAAACACACCTGTTCAAACTAGCATATTCACTTTAACATGGATTAACTATTGTTGTATCTTGTTCACTGACTAACTTTATATAATTGTTGCTGACTCTGTTTATTATTCATTGTTTTTTTGTCTGCTTGTTTTTGTAAGATGATCTTGGGCTTTTGAAAGGCATCCTCAAATAAAATTATATATATATATATATATATATATATATATATATATATATATATATATATATATATATATATATATATATATATAAGCTCTAAATTAAAAAGAAAATACACAAATACAAAAGACTAATTTCAAAAACTGCACAGAAATATTCAGTCACCTCATACTGGACGGACACTCTAAGGAAGACCCAGAGCTCCCTTGGGTGACTATATATTCCTTCAGATTCCTTTAGTCTTTTAATCACTCAATTTGAATTATAGAGTGTTATGGGGGAGAAGGATTTCTTGGTTTTCCTTCTTGACCTGTTCCTCCCTTGACCTGAACTCAAATGAGTAGTAAATTCAAACTAGTTCAAGTATTTCATTTTATCATTGATTACCCCCAGATGTAAAGCGCTTCCAAGAACAAACTGAACAACAATTTGTAGAAAACATTAAAAACTGAAACTTTTAATAGGTGATTTATGCTTGAGTCATAATTGTTTATTTTTATATTCAAATTATACAGACTATACTTAAGGTTAGTTTGAAGTCTAGCTCTTAGCTCATCCAGAATGTAAACACAACTGGTTGGATGTAGGTGTCCCTCAGGAAATGTATTTCTATTCTCAACAAAAAGCTACAGCACCAAACAATGTCACCAGAGAATGCAGGGTGACAGAAAATTTTTTTTCCCCCATATGTTTCTACTGCCCCCAAGATGCAGATATATGCCATTACACATAAACATGGATTTGTAAGGGATTATGAACAAATGCAACAACTATATTATGAAGGCCTTGTTCAAACTGATGGTACAGCATCAACCCTAAATGTAGAAAATAAAATTAATAACTCTTAAAATGCAGGCATTTTTTTTTTTTTCACAACTCTGCAAACAACACATGGTGAACCAAATACTGTATTTACTCATTAGCTTTAATGACCAAAACATTATTGTACACATGATCATTTATTTTTCTGTATCTTTTTTGTCCTATCCCCCACATCAGATGCTGGCCTTGCAGTTGTATCCCCTTCTGCGTGAATTCTTGCAAGGATGTGCAGCATTCCTGCCCAAAATGTAACAACATCCTGCACACCTACAAACGGAGGTGAAACCCTGTAGTACCCGACATGTGTGCTGAGCATCCATTAAGGTGGACTGTAAATACATTTAAGTTTTCCCAATGTTTGTTATCACACTGTTAAAACGTGACATGAACTTGTGCTGTTTTACTCTGAATGATGTTTCTTTGCTAACGGATCATTTTTATAACTGGATATAATCAGTTAACCTAAAATCAGAAGAAATGTTTTTTATGTCAATTAAAGCTGCAGTTGATAACTTTTATAATATGTTTCTTACATATTAGTTAAAACTATTAGTTAATTAGTTATAACTATTATATTAGTTAATAAGAGACTCCTCCCTGGGGTCCTACTCCCATCTCCAGAAATACACCATTCAGTCAAACAACCAATCAGAGCCAGGACGAGGATCTTAGCACCGTCAATCACGCTCCTGTATGCTCTGCTTGATGTAAGCACTGAAGCTGTCCTGATGGTGGAGAAACAACTTACCATTACGGGAAAAACTTTTACCCACCGTCATTGGAGCTGATGCTTACTAGCCTGTAGATTCACAGCAGGCTTCGCTGTGGGTTAAGAGCTGTAGCATTGCAGAGAGCAAGGGGGATGGGGGGAGCAGTGCGTACATGAACGTGATTCACAGTGCAAAGACCTTCCTCTTGGCTCTGCTTGGTTGTTTCTGAACCGAGCAGCATATTTCTGCAGATAGCAGTAGGACCACTGGAAGGAGGAAGAGGAGCTCAATTTTTTCACGGATTATCTGTCTGATACTATGCTGTCACAACAGTGAGAGTTTTAACAAATTTGTAAACACACACACACACACACACACACACACACACACACACACACACACACACACACACACTACTACTACTACTACTACTACCTACTGCAGCTTTAAACCTGAAAGCATGAAACCTGAAAGAAAAGCTTTGCTCATCATGATTTTATAGAATGGCTTCTTCATAGATGACAGACTACTTTTGTTAAAATATTGATGAAACTATATATAACACTGAAAGTAATTTTTTTATTGACTTTTGCAAGTATGAACAATTAACTTTATGTTTTTACATTCATCAATGTGTTAAACATATCAAAAAATATTTAAACTCTAATTTCATGAAAACATTTATATAAATGTATATTTTTTATAAAAATGTAATATGGTCAAATCCTTTTATAATAAAAATAACTTTTTTTATAAAGTTAGATCATATCTTATGATTCTGAGAACATTTACTTGACGATTATTACTCTAAATCACATGATTGAATCCTAAATAATCAATATAATTAAATGAAAATTGAATATTAACTTTCACCAAAATGCAGTTTTAAAAATTGTCTTTATTTTTATTTTTTTTTGTGATGCAATAAAATCTAGACCAAATATAGCCATTTAAAATTATAATGTGATCTGCTATATATGTTTTATGCTTGGATTGGGGTGAGGTTGTGGTTTTGTTTACAAAAGTATTTTTCTTTCACTGTAAATAGTGCAGCATTTCATGATTGTTCAAAAACTTAAATGATTTTCATTGTATGTAAAATTAAACAAAATCCTATAATATTTTTTAAAAAATCTGAAATGTTTGTTGTATTTGTGTTTATTCGTTAAGGTTTCCTTGCACAGTATGGAGTTTTGTTTAGCATGATGGAGAGCTGCACTGTAAAATTACAATTCCCAAAGTCTACACAAGTGAATACTGTCATCCTTCATAGAAATCTGAACCTTCTGAACTGCCTGAAACGCCTTTTTCATATTTTGCTCTGTCCATCACTGGCAACCATATTTGCATATCACGGCTGGCATACCATGCCTCAAAGTCCAAGAAAGGCTCTCTGGTGTCTACAGCACAAATGTCAGCTTTTCTCAAACTGTTGTTTTGGGTGTTTTTGTTTAAATGTAACCTTGTTACCATCACACAAGCAAAAGAGTTTCTGCAAACAGAAGAAATGATAAATTTGTGCAATAACCTTAAGTATGATGCAGCAGTTATTAACAGTTTGTATCTTACTTGCAGTGCAAAGCAGTCAGACCAATCAGAGTTTGGAGAACCAGGAAGAACTTCTCATGACCGAGATTTATCTAACTGGGGCAAAAGTAGGAGCAATTCTTAAGGAATCTTATGCTGCCATCATCAGTTGTGATAGCAGCCTCAGAGCCAGTGACTTAAAAAAGATCATGTTTCAGCTACATGCTGTTGTCAGCTTGCTACAGATCTGTGACAAACAATGTGTCTATATAGAGATTAGAGGGCATCTAAGCCAATCATAATGAAGCTGAACAATCAGTCCCCAAAAAAAAAGACATCTGTGATAAATGAGCATAATCAGTGACAAACAAACAACACTAATATGCAACATTCAATGAAATTCAAGCATATATCAATAGACAAAATCATATAAGTGAAAGAAAACAGTTCAATGCCAATTCTTCATTAAGTCCTTTAGGGTTCACTATCTGCAGAGAATGGATCCAAAATGCTTCCCTTTGTAGTAGGAGTTTATCTCTGTTACCTCCTCTTTTAAGAGTAGGCACCACTTCTATGCCTTGAAATTTCAGGGAACAAATATCATGGCCAGCTGTCTGGCAACAGGAGATCTCTCATCTTTATTGCGAATATTGCTTTCATGTTCTGAGATCCTGATTTTTAGTTCTCTTTTAGTTTTGGCTATATAAATTAGGCTGCAAGGACATTTTAATTGATATACAACATATTTGGTCTGACAAGTGATTCTATATGAAACAGAAAACTTTTTACCTGTATGAGGATGTAGGAACACATTGCCTTTAATCATCCCGCTACCCTGAGCGCATCTAGAACAAGAGAAATTGCCTCCAGGTAATTGAGACAAAAAATGAGGAGGGGTATATAACAGTCTGCTCTAACTAGGAAGTTCCCCAAATTCTTGGCCAGCTTACTGGCAAAAATGTGAAGCCCCTAGGACTCCCTAGGTCACTAGACAGAAGGTGGCAATGTGTAATGATACATTTTTTAATTTAATTTTTTTCACATTTTTGCCAATAAGCGAGCCAATAATTTGGGGGACTTCTAGTTAGAGCAGACTGTTATATCCCCTCCCCCCCTCACTTTTTGTCTCAAATATTCACTATTTCTCTGCAGACAGTAAACCCTAAAGGACTTAATGAAGAACTGTTGTTGAACTGTTTTCTTTGACTTATTTGATTTTATGTATTGATATGTGCTTGAGCCCTGCAGTCCAGTGACCTGTCCAAGGTGTACCCCACCTCTCGCCTGATGACCGCTGGAGATAGGCACCAGCCCCTCTCGTGACCGTACAATGAGAAGCATGATGGATGGATGGATGGATGAATGGAGTCTGTTTTCTGTTATTGCCTGTTGCTGTCACTTTGCTGCTGTTACACAGAAATTTCCCCATTGTGAGACAACAAAGGTTATTTCTATTCTATTGTTCTGTTCTGGGGGCTGCTCTAGAACCTCTGAAGATGATTGTGACAGGATGCTTCATTAAATGAAGAACATCATGGGTAACCTTGAGCATCCTCTTCATCAGGGCCCATATTCAGATAGGAGTCCTCTCAGTGTGCTCCTATCTTAACCTAAAAATTCCTGCCAAGAAGTCCTTACTTAAGAGTGATTTAGTCAGCTGCTAAGAGCGACTATGAGTGAAGAAATGACAGAAATTCCTACCTTAGGCTACGTTTACATAAGATCGCTGCCTGGAAACTGCCAGTATTTTTGGATGTTGACTGGGGAAAAGTTCCACGTTTAGATGGCACCACCAAGACACCTTGAAGCTATTGTAGTTGTCATGCCAGGCCACTATTTGGTGCTGTGATTTTAGTATGTTGTCAAACACTCATGCACTTTTGACCCTTAGCTTTTGAAAACAGTAACCCATCTCCATCTCCAATTAACCAAGTGCTCATGTAACACACATATATTCCTTATCAGAAGTTGTGTTAAACTGAAAAGGTTAAGTAGTACATGCAGCACGAGGCGATCTGCGATTGTTTTTGTTGTGATCTGCTGTGCGTGCATAGAATAAACCTTTCAGCTGTTCGTTCTGTGAATGTGTGCTTTCACGTCTGCAGAGTAATTCACACCTGCGCAGGACTGTTACAGAAAATTTTCACTCTGAGAACTGGTTTCAAAACATGCCGGTGTGAGAGACTCCAGTCACTGGTGTCCTGTAAATGAGTGACTGGATCACAACAAAAATGTTGTGGTTTTACTGAAGAGCAGCTCCGTGTAAACAGGGCGTTAGTGAGGAAGTGCAGTTGACCCTGTTGCTAGGTGTGATGTTGTTTTCTCGGGACTGTGATTGGTTCCTCTTCTTCTACTTCAGAAGAAGAGGAGTTGGCAAATAACTTAGTAAAGCATTACCACCACCAATGAAATGTCACCCAAAAAATCTCTCTCATATCCTATCATACAAATTACACTATCTTAAAAAATAGACTATGGCGTGGTAGCTTTTATTTCTTGAGTCTTTCTGAAAACGCAATAAGATTCACACACACAAAAGAAAAAATACGCCGCCAGTAATCGGTTGATAGAAATTAATTGATAGTAACCTTTACCTTCTGTTTTTATGAAAATGATATATATTAAAAACAACTTTGAAAAAATTGACTTTGCATCAGCCATATCTGACACCTTAAAGTTGGTGAAACTGGTCTCTTTATGAACCTCCTACCCTTTTGACACTCTCCCTTTAGCACCTCATCACAACAATGTTTCTCCATGCCTTTCATTGATGCCATTTACAACCGTTTTTAGGAGCATTGTAGTTCATATGATAAGCTCAGCAGACACGCAGTTCAACAAGGTGTTTGCTAATTACTGCTGCCGCTAGTCTGGTGGAGCTGTGTGGGGGCAGCATGGGGTAAGGGGGGCTCTGTGAGGTGGAAGCTCGGTTTGGGGACTGCAGCTCTGCTATAACAAGCTTTAACAAGATAGCTGTTTCACTTTTTTCTGTACTTTTGAGCAGAAAACCATGGGCAGGTGCACAACTTTTTTTGTGAGTCAAAAATTTTAGTTTGCATTTTCACTCAGAGCAAATGTGTTTTACTTTCTCACTGTGTTTCGCTTCCTGTCTCACTCATGAGTTTCCCGTCAAATCGCTGCGTAGTTCCAACCAATATAGACCGCAGGTCTGTCTTGCTCAGACAGTCAGAGACGAAGTTGGCAGGAATTGCTATCAGTCTGCAAGGTCCCACTGAGTTTACCATGCTCTATTTGGTTTGTACATCATCCCGATTTTCCATTGGATTGGATGCCAAATCAGATCCGGTGTGTCTTGGCTTTAATGTTAGGTATAAGTGTATGCATGCATGGTTGGCTGTCTTGTTTGTGTCTGTATTGCCTTATGGATGAGCAACTTGCCTGTCACTGAATGACTCCTGGAGATGGGCACCACTCTCCTCCACCTCCCACCCACCCGAATGCCTTATAAGAATTAAGCAGGTGCTAAAAATGGACAGATAGATTTTGGGCTTCTGACTCAACAAAGCAACACGAAAATGTCTCACAGACCAATCCCTTTATGGGTGGTACCTTGTCATGACTTTCCCTAAGATGTGTCCTTCTTTAACCCCACATGGAGGTGTTGGAGATTACTCCTCTCTAAACAGATTTAATTGAATCATGTCGTCCAGGGTGTTATGCAACACTCTCTATTGGGATGGTCACATGGCCAAAGGCTCACCTGTGTTTAGAGTGACCATCTGCTCTTGGTCAGTCAAGATACCCATTCTCTGCAGCATGCATCCCATCTTCATTTCCATTTCAGAGCAGTTGCTGAGAACACAGCAATTAATTCTTCATCAGTAGATATCCCTCACAGCTTAGAAGGGACTGAACAAGTAGAAGATGTGGGAGCATGAAGGCGGGAAATAACACCAAGATGTGCAAACAAAGTGATTAATGCCGGACACAGGCTGTGAACTGCCATGCTTATGTATCGAGCTTATTTCCTCTTTTCTTCCTGGTTAGACAGGTGCAACAGCTAATCATGCTGCCCGTGTGTGGGCGAGCAGAAGTAAGCTGGGACTGCATCTCTCTCTTTCTCTCTCTCTCTCTCTCTCTCTCTCTCTCTCTCTCTCTCTCTCTCTCTCTCTCTCTCTCTCTCTCTCTCTCTCTCTCTCTCTCTCTCTCTCTCTCTCTCTCTCGCTCTCTGTTGACACCTCCGCAGATTCAGTGTGAAGCTGGAAGAGAGAGAGCAACTCAGACATGCAGACTGCACGAACAGAAAGATGAGGACAGAGGGAGTGAGAGAGAAAGGAGTGAAAGAGGCTGAAGATATATTTGACCGTGTGGGTGTGTGAAGTCTCGAGGCATGCATCATAATTGTGGCTTCTTCTTTTCGGAGCAGCTGGACAAGTCACTACATCAGCAAGACACTGGAGATCTTTCAAAGTGTACTGTTGTACTTTTAGGCAGTCAGAGCTGAGAGGAAAGGCAGCGACAAAATGGAAACCGCTTTGTTTTTGCTGCCTTAAGGACTTCATTAAGTGAGAATTTAAAAAGACTCATTGACTCAAGTCATGTCATATAATGATATATGGGAAATTATATTACATCTGCACTGTGTGTAATCAAGAATTCGAGTCAAGAATTCATCTGAGGTAAGTTTTACTTCTTTGTGTAGCTTTCATTTTATGCAAGAATTTACATTTGAAACCATGAGCGAGCACTAATTTACAGTTTGGGGGTTTTTTGGTGCAAGCTTTCTGTATCAAGGTAACGTTTAATTTAAAGGTGCATATTGATGCTTTGGTAAGGGCTGGAGAATGCATCATATTCATTAAATCATTCTAAGTGTGAATAATTATTGTGTATATATGTGTGCGTGCAGAGTGCTGTGTTGTTCTGTGCTTTTAGGTACTGAACTCGACTCCTGAAAAGCCCAGTATGCAATGTAACCAGCCCACGCTGTTTCCCATTTCCATGGAAACTATTGCCCAGTGCTAAAACCTGTGCTATTCTGTGCAGTGAGTGTGTGTATGTGTGTGTGTTTGAACAACATCGCAAAACAGGCTTATGGAATAAAAGCAGAAATTGCTGTTTTTACCATTTTTCTCATAATGAAGAAGCAACAGGAGCTGATGTGCTCATGTACACCAACATCATGTGATATAGAGCTGTATGGATGAGATGACTTGTTGCTTATCTAACTCTAACTGTGTATCTCTTTCCCTGTTTTTCCTGTTTGTCACCAAGATGGCCGTCAGCCCTGTTGTCATCTGCCTCCTGACTTTGATCAGTTGCAGCTCGTCCCAGCCCACTCCTCCTCCTCCCCGAGGATGCAGCGTGGGTGTGGAACCCCCCTACCGAGTGCTGTGTGACCTAGAGGCAGTCTGGGGTGTCGTCCTTGAGGCCGTGGCCTGCAGTGGTGGCCTCACCTCTTTGGTTCTTGCGGTGTTGCTGATCGTCAAGCTGCGTGGGGTTTCTGATCCAGCCAGGCGCTCTGGCCTCGGTCCTCTGCTCTTACTCCTGGGGACCCTTCTCGGGATCTTCACCATCTCTCTGGCTTTCCTGGTGGGGAAGACCCAGGTGCTCTGTGTGGTGCGCAGGGCCTTCTGGGGACCCCTCTTTGCCCTCTGCTTCTCCTGCTTGCTCGTGCAAGGTGTGAGGCTCAGGAGGCTGGTGGCTGGGAAGTCAAGCCCCACAGGGAGCACGCTGGCAGCACTTGGACTGGCATTAGCTTTGGTTCAAGGGATAATCTCTGCTGAATGGGTTCTGTTGACTGTAGTCAGAGAGGGTCACCCAGCATGCGAATATCCTCCTTTAGACTTTGCTCTGATGTGCAGCTACACTCTGGGCCTGCTCCTCATAGCCATGGGTCTCTCTCTTGGAGTGGTGCTGTGTGGAGGAGAGTTTGGAGAAGATGGAGGAGACGGTAGAGAAGAAGACAGAGAAGGAGAGACTGAAAAGCGAAGATGGAAGTGTAATGCTGTCTGGGTCTTTCTGTCCAGTCTGGCATCCGCATTGCTTTGGGTGGCCTGGTTGGGGTTTTATCTATATGGCAACCAGGCGTTGAGAGGAAAAGGTAGCAGGGAAAGAGGAGGAAACAAGGATGCAAAAGTATTGGATGAGCCTGCACTGGCTGTGGCCTTGGTGATCCAGGGCTGGATTCTGCTGCTGTTCCACGCTATTCCAGAGTCCCACTTATGTCTCCAAAATCCAACACAATCTGACACACAAGATTTCTTTGACACCGGTCGCGCATCCCCTGCTCCTCATTTCGGAGATGATCATCCCGCACATTCTCACCAGTCTTTTCAAGAAAACCAGGCCTTCTCAATGGAGGAGCACAGTGCAAGTAAGCCCAATGTTCACCATTTACATCAGTGGCCAGTGGTCATGTTCTCCAGGGAATTTCCAGCATGCTTTAGATGTTTCCCTGTTGCCACTTTTCTACTTGAATAAATGAATCATCGACAGGTTTCTGCAGAGCTGTGATGCTGTGGAAGTAATGGAATCATTCAAATAATGAATGCATTTGGAATGCATGCAGTTTTAATTTATGACAAAGCATCAGACATTTAAAAAGTCTTACAATAAGCCATGGAACCACTGAGTCTAGGCAATCTAAATAAAAAGTGACTGCAGTGAAAACTGTAACCCATTTTAGTTTTTTTTTTTTTTTTATAAAACCAAACAAATAGCAAGAATAAGTAATTTTGTAAAGATCTGACATTTTCAGATTATTACGTGATCAAACCTATAACATAGGTAAAGTAACAATTGGATGGGGTCAGCCATTTTTCTTGCAGAATATGAAACCAATACATTGTAAGTGTCTATTTCAGCAAACTAAAGGCCTATAAAAACTAAGTGGATAAAATGAATAATATCCAGTTCAGCACCTCTAATGATTATTGGTCCAAAATGCCTAAAAATACACGTTTCACACATAAGTGCAAACCAACACAATGGACTTCTTGAAATAACACTCATCCTCACAAAGAGGAAGATGTTACCACCAAATTTATTTACATTGTGGTTCCCACAAACAATAAAGGTATGGAGCTGAAATTTAATCTACTTGGTATTTACTTGAAAATATTATTAAATTAAATAGGAAAACAGCAGTAATCTCCACAGTTTTTTTTAGTGTGTTCAAAAAACAGAACAGTGCATTAATAACCTTCATTTAACTATATCAATGAACATGAGCCTAAAACATCTCCCTGAAAAATGTTTTTCTTTTTCCATTTAACCATTTCTATCACAACTTTAAAGAAGGAAGGATATTTTTTTGTGTTTGTCATACTGAAATTTATTTAACATCAGTTCAGCCTGTTTACATTTCAAATAAGGATTTTAGGGGAAAAAAACAGTAGGAGCTCATAATGTAATCAAATATTTCTTTTTATTAATAATCACACCAAGTTTTTAAAGCTAATCATTAAAGTAATTGAAGGCAAAGATAAAGATACTAACATAAACTGCTTTACAAACTATTTCTACAACTCAGAGGGAGTGTTTTATGAATAAGAAATTAAACTTTCAATTAAATTATCAAACGTTTAATGCTCTCCCAGGACTTTATAGAAAAGGGTTGAGGTGGCGTACAATTTTTAATTTCTGATGCTTAACCTTAACACTTAAAGTTTTCACATTCAACAAAAGTCTTCTTTTGAGTTTGACAATATAATATATAAATAAACATCAATATAAACATTGATATAATATAATTTATAATATAATTTATAATATAAACACTAATATCTTGAACACTGAGGAAGCCCTGATAGTAGAAAGTATTGTTGTCACAAGGTCACAGGTGTCCAACTCCAATCTTCGAGGGCCAAGGTCTTATGTGTCTTTGGTATGTCTGCTTCAACACACCTGAATCAAATAGATGGGTTATTATCAGATCTTTGCAAAACCTGACTGCATGTTGCGGAGGTAATTCATTAATTTGATACAGGTGTCTTGGACCACAGATGCATCCAAAGCTTACAGAACTTGAGGACTGAAGTTTTACACCCCTGGGTTAGATTTTAAGATAACCTGATGGAAAGAGGTTCATCTGTGTGAAAGGTCAGCTCACAACAATAATAAACATTGTTTTGTAAAATATATTAAAGTCAATAGATATGATATAACTGTAACTAGTGTCAGCATGATCATGTGGCCTAACTTATTTTATAGATCTTAGATCTTAGGTATGGGTCTTGTTTTTATTCTTAAGAAAGTTCAAGAAGATCAATACAACTAACTGGCTGCAAGAGAAAAGTAGAGACTCTTCCTGTGTTTAAACTTAACAAGTCATCATAAATTATTTTCTATCAATAATGCAATAATCTTGTTATGGCGCCGAGTGGACACAAAATGCAAATTTTATGGGTCTGTTCAACAACTAATAATTGGGTAAAATCCTAAAAGGCAGAACTACAGTCAGTTCACAACGCTTTCAGGTAAAAAACATGACTACAGCCATAATATTGTTCAAAGTTTACCGTTTGGCAGTTAGAGCTGCAATTTGTAACTTTTATGAAAAATGTTTTTTACATATTTGGTAAAATTATCATTATGTCATGACACTATAATATAAGACAAATAATCAAAGATAAAAAAATTAAACTTCTCTGCCTTCTCCCAGTGCTCCCAGTACTAACTGCAGAAATACACCACTCAGTTAGAAACAATCAATCAGAGCCAAGAGGGGGGTCAATCACCCTCATGTGCACCGCTCACACAATCCCCCTTGCTCTCTGCTAAGTTACAGCAGGTTCACCACAACATAAGTTTGCCACTAATGCTAAGGCTAGTTAGTATGGCCAGCAGTGATGGCGAATAAACGGTTTTCCTGGAACGGTAAGTTGTTGTTTCACCATTAGCACATTTAGCTGACAAACACGAGGGTGATTGACAGCACAAAGACCTTCTTCCTGGCTCTGATTGGTTGTTTTAGGTCAGGAGTGGTGCAAGGTTACATACTGCAGCTTTAAATGAAATTTTTATCTAGTTGCAAAACCAAACGATGTAATTCATATGATGAGTTCAGATTATAGTGACAACAACACACCATTGCTGATGTTAAATAGTGAAACTATAACTTAAGGCAAATGACAAAATAAAACTCACCTTCAGACATATAGCAAAAATCAGCTAGGAAACACTAAAGGGAACCTTTATTTATCTGCTTACTTAGGATCAGCTTGCATTATGAAACTTACATCACTTATTTTACAGCCAATCTGAACATTTACAAGCAAAGTTATGAAATTGGTATGGATCCCTTAAAAACATTCTTCTATAATTTCTTTAGAATATGTTTATTGTAAGTGTATGAATACAGAGAACATGGAATATATAAATGGATTGTTCCCCCTAATCTGGTATATTTACATCATTTAGGGGGCATCCAAGCTTTGAATAAGGGCGTAAAAAAAAAGTAATGCATTTCAGTCTATGAGTCACATCAAAGTTTTTAATATCTCCTTTGTTGTGACTTTGTGTAAATCAATCCACCCATCTTTTATAACCATTTATTCTTGCAGGGTCGTGGGGAGGGGGCATGGTTGGGGCTGCAAGGATAAGTACATGCTGTACAAAACAAAAAATCCAATTACATCTCATGAAATGTCTGAATATCCACCAGCCTTCTCAGGATGGAAATGTGTGAGTCATTCCTCTTCAACTAATCGCTACATTTTTCTGAACCCAGCTGCACAGATGTGGAGTTGATTTTTGATAATAAATAATGTAGACAGTGAAAAAATGTTGACATGTATTCTGCAGGAAGCTGGTGGTATACAGTGTTTGCTGTACAGTGGATATTAATGAATTAGATGGAGTTAATTATAGGAGTAAGGTACAACCAAGCACCTGATTTTACAAAAAGAAAATGTTTCTAGTCAGAACCTGATGTCAGCAGAATCATTCACTTTAAGTTGTTTCAAACTTTAGGATCTTCTTTACATTTCTTAAAAAAATAATGGCAGGGGGTTTGGACTGGTTCAACCTTTTGACTATATTTTTGGCAAGTTTCTGGAGTTAATTCTTGTCTTTTGTGGTGCTGAAATAATTCAATCTTATCTGCAAAGAGAAAAACATTTTGTCAAACATATCCCTATTCTCTGGGTTTTACTTCCTCCCCCTTATTGATTAATCTTCCTAAAATGAAAAGCACAGTTTAGATATGTATACATTTTACTCAATTATCTGTGTGAAAGCAGATCCCAAACTCAAGACAGGTATGTTTTATGGTGCTGCTCCAACTCCACTGAAAACACTTTTCTTTTGTTACAATAATGACATAAAATATCAATGTTGCCTTGGAGACTGCTGTGACTGGAGGCTTTGCCAATGAGCAATGAGCAGCCGTTCCAGACAGACAGTAAATTGATATCACAGAAAAACATACAAGACTTTAGCGGGGCTCTAAATTACCGACTGCAGATTCAGCAGTAACCATCTGTTTGTTTCCTTTCAACCATCTCTTTTCTCTTTAGAACATCTCAGTACGGCCGAATTTCTGATGAAGCGATTCTCATGCACAGTTATTCTTAAAGCAGCACAGTGAGTCAGAAACAGGGGCTGAAATAATGGCCATTTAGGCTGCATGCCATCCAGCAGGCAGTCATTTTAAAAAGTGACATTGCACTTTCTTTCCATCGTGCTTAGATGTAAAATGTCTCAAAGAAAGTTAGTTTACATGATACAGCTCAGAGTCAATCGGCTGCTTTAAAAGACAAATGCAGAAAAACAAGGGTGATAAAGGAAAAGTGAATCTTTATGTTCACATGATTCATCATTTTGACCAGTTCTGAAATAAATTTTGCAAATATTGTGACAAATTTGTTAGATTTTCTAGCAGTTTTTTGTTTGTGATTAACTTTTCTTGGAAAAAGCATACACTAGTCTGTTAGCTGCAGCTATTTTAATGGGTAACCAGGAAAATGATGCTTTGGTTAGTCACCACTGCTGGTGCTTCAATTATATGTTAAGGAAAGTGTTGCTTTGTCAGTAAAAATGGCAACATTCCAGATGCAAGTGCAAAGGCGCAAGAAGGAAAAGGTTGTTAGCAGAGCCAATTGAGAAAATAAAATGGCTTCCCACACATTGTAAATTGAAATTTTGCACTTTAATTATGTCAATATGTATTTCTGAGTCAGTTTGGCAAGTATTATACTAAACTAGTGTGATAGCACATATTTTTTAATTGATAACCTCTCAATTACACAAAAAAGAAAAAACTGAAACTTCACACTGAGTCAGTTCTGAAATGTCATTCAACTATCTCTCAGTTGAATTAACAAATGAAAGATGAATTAGATTTACGAATTAAAACAACTAATTGAAGTAGCTATATCAACTAATACATTTTAAGTGATTTAATTTGTACAAATATTTAAGATGAGCTATATATCTGTATTTAAACAGCTCCTTTGGGATGATGGTGGAAACAGTGGTAGGAGTTTGTCCTGAAATCAGTGGGTTGCTGGTTCAAACCCTGCTCTAGCCATCTCTATTGTTGTGTCCTTGGGAAAAACACTTCATCCACCAGCCTCACCTTTGTCAGACTTGCCCTAACTTGCCACCATCAGCATGTGAATGACTGAATGTAATGAGAAGCATTTTGCGGTTCTATGTATAGCGTTATACAAGTACAGACACGTTTAACATTTACTTTAACTATCTAAATCAACTAAATAGTTTCATTAGTTCAATGAAGACAAACAGTTCAGAAAAAAATGCATTTTCCACTATAAATGACTACATCAAGCAGTTACATTATCGTATTAATGCAGATGAGCTCAACTCAAAGAAGAGTTTGAATTGAATGAAATTCTCATG
This sequence comes from Anableps anableps, assembly GCA_014839685.1. Classification (NCBI taxonomy): domain Eukaryota; kingdom Metazoa; phylum Chordata; class Actinopteri; order Cyprinodontiformes; family Anablepidae; genus Anableps; species Anableps anableps. The sequence continues at coordinate 14,250,722 of CM026065.1, read as the reverse complement.
TCCTCTTAATCTTTGACAGTTTAGTAAACGAACAACATTGAGTCATCTGTACTGTACACCTATACTGGAGTTAATCTAACATTTTTAGGCAGTCCTTGAATTGTTTTTTTCAGTTAAAACAACAGGTTACATTTGACAGTGCATGATCCATGGACCTCAGCTGACTCATCCACCCTGTGGCCTCAGTGTAGTAGCTTGCCACCATCAGTGTGTGAGTGAATAGGTGAATGACTGAATGTGGTGTGAAGTGCTTTGGGGTCCTCTGGACTGGATTAAGCGCTGTTCAAATACAAGCCATTTACCATTTAACTCTATACTCCTAAAATGTAATCATTAAATTTTGAAGGAGGGGAAGATCTCACAGTCTTGGAAACAAGCCGTATTATCTGTTATTTCTGAACGAAGGATAGGATCAATTGGTAATGCAGTTCATACAGACTAAACTCAGTTTGAATTAATATTCCTAAATATTTTCCTAAATTATTGCATAAAGACTGTAAAATTCTATCAAATTTGATAGCTCATGATCAGAGGTTGGGAGTAACTAGCTACATTTACTCAGTTATATTTACTTGAGAAACGTTTTAGGAAAATATACTTTTAGGAGTATTTTCACTGCACTGTACGTTTTACTTTAACTTGAGTAATATTATTATGAAGAATCACAACTCTTACTTGAGTGAAATTTATGTGTACTCTACCCACTGTGAGTAATTTTACTAAATGAAGAACAAACATGTTTTAACCAAAAATGCACCAGACACAGACACACAGCTACAGTTATGTTGAAGTGAGACTTCTTGTTTGTACTCAAGCTTCATTTTTCTAATGTTATTTTCTATCTGCTGAGCCTTTTTTTGCCATTTGGAGGTCAACAGTTGATATTGTCACTGGACGTACTTTACCCTGTTCTAACATATGTACACATCATTGCCTGCTGTAGGTATTGACTTCATAATTGTAATTATATGTTATTTATTCTTTTTTTTTTCACTTTAGTCTTTATCATAGCAGAATTTTCATGCAACTTTATTCTGATTTAGTCTGCTTCCATCATTTCTAAATATTAAATCAGATGGTCCAGTCACTTACTTAGTGTTTGAGTAGCATTTTACAAAATACTTTTTTACTCTTACTTGAGTATAAATAAGCTGAAGAAGTGCCACTCTTACTTGAGTCCAATTTTTGGCTATTCTTCCCACCTCTGATCATGATCAAGAAGGATTTATTAAAAACAGACAGAGAAGATACTATGAAATTAGCTCTGAACTTTATTGATACTTTTAAATTTATTTTTTGTCAAGAAACATCTTTTTCCACACATTTACTAATCCTCTCTCACATTAATTTCCTATAAAGATGAAAAAATATATTGTTAGTGAGAAACATGAATAGCAATTTTGTTCTTTACTGCAGGGCTTACCCAAAGCAGCTCCTTCTGCTTCAAGATATTTTCATGTACTAAGCAAGATACCACCAAAAAAAATGTAATAACAAGATGTCTAATTGACTCGGTTTAAAGTCAGCAGTGGGTAATTACAGTCCTCTGGAGCCAGCACCTGCGACTTCCCTGCAAATAAGATTCAAAGAGGGGAATTACCTCCTTAGCCTGTCAACAATATTTATCCACTCATTTAAAACCAAGTGTGTTCAAGCAGAGTAATACCTTAAACATGTGACTCAAATACACCTAGCTGCTATATTTGAGTGGATTTAAAAAATATAATATGTAGACTCTGCCAGAATGATCTTTCTTTTTGCATGTTTTGCGTTGACTGTTCTGCAGCTGTCCGAAGTGGAACATATCACAGCAGCCATGGCAGCATGCGCCCGGGCATCGCCTTCAGAGGCCATGTTTACCAACCGACTGAGATGGCTTTGGTCATGAATGGTGGTACTGTAAGTACTGACAGGCACAAATGCTCTCTATTATCCAATCAGCAATTATGTATATGCACTTCCTGAATTTTCCTGTATCTCTTGCAGATGCCCACAGCCCCCATTAACTACACTGGAAGGCGTTTATGGTAACATGGGACAGTATTACAGTCAAGTCACTTTTGTGATGCTGAAGAGCTGCCCGTTACCCAAGAAGAAGTGTTTTAATGTGTTTGTCTTTCTGCACACGTTTTAATATTATATTTAAAAAACAACAACAAATAGTATTTCAGGTTAACTTTTTAGCTTATTTTACAGTACGATTTGATAGCACGACATAAGAGAAGGATGGAGTATTGTGACCATATTGACATTGAGGAGTACACAAATATGAGGAACAAGATTTATTTGAATGAGAAATACTGAACATGTTGCAGTTAAACATGTGAAAGTCATCTTTAAAGCAACATTTTAATGTGGTGAAGTAAACTATCTAAGCACCTCAACACCAGTGCCATAACAACTGGTTTCTGTTAATTAGTGATACTTATTTCGATAAACTGCACTTTTGTTAAACTCAGCCTTTAGGACTTTTATGTAAATTACAAGCAGATGCCTACAAAGCTTGCTTAACCTCTGTGTTGTATTTCAGGGTTGTCTTAGTAACTTACTGACGATGACACTTTGGCACATTTCTATTCAAAAACGTTGGATTATCAGGTGCTTTCAAGGGGTGAAGAAATGTCCCAACTCAGTAATGATATTGAAAGTGTTATGCTTTTAGGAAGCATGTAATAAAAGCCATTTGATACTGCAATACTCAACCTGCACAGACAGTCATCAGTACAGAGATCATGGTGGAATTGTGAGATTGAAGATTGTTTAAGTTGCATGTGAAAGCACAATTTGAAGGAACAGTATTTTATCTAAATGTTTGAATTTTATGGATGTTTTTTAGTATCTTTTATTTATACAAACATTTATATGTACTGTATATATAGCAAAGGGAGTAACTTGTTATAGTTGTTTTATAGTCGATTCTTCATCACAGACAAAGAATTACTAAAAATCAGTCTTGTCTATTTCAAACCAACATAAACTGGAGGCTGCCTTACGAAGGAAAAATGACATTGCACATTTTCTTATTTCTTATGTGGCTGTAGGTGAGTAGGTCCACACAAACGAGTACTGTCAGTGCAGATAACGAGAAAGGTTCAATAAAAAAAAAAAAAAAAAAAATCATCATATGTTTATTCTTTATTTTGACTGCTGGGAAATGCAAAGAAAATGTTTATTCATCCAAAACTGTGAATTTATAAAAAATATTTTATGTATGTTGCTCCTATTACAGTCTTATTGCTTTGATATCTTTAGTTCGAAACAGCTTTTCAAACAGGTACTTCAAAACATTTTGTGTACGTATAAGTAAGGTTTTGCAGCTTCATCTCCTGAGCGACAGTGACTCCCAACTGAGACAGTATATCCAGTTAATCCATTGTGTATGCGACTGTGAACAGTCTTTTCTGCTGTAACTCAAATCAATTTTGTAAATTTGTCAATGGCTTTGTTTTTGTGTGCAGGTGAATGCTCGTACATTGTACAATGAAAATATGGGATTAATATGTAAAACTCTGTCTAACCTGCTTTTTAACTTTTACTGTAAAGAAAGAATTCTTTTAAGATGGGTTTATAAGAACAATACTGTCACTGTTTTCTGGCAGCAGTAAGATGAATGTTTGTAATGTGATTTGCACAAAGTGGCTATTACATCCTTTGCACCGTTTACTGCCTGGTTTGACTTATTTTTTCTTTAGGATCTGTTACTTTTAATATCAAATGTCAACAAAATAGTTTCAAGACAGCACTGGTTTCCACAAATACAGAAAACCACTGTTTTTAAGAAGACAGTTCAAAAAAGAGGCTCACATAAAACACATGTAAATTATTTAACAGTTTGCTTTCTTGAAATGACTTTTTTAAAGGACTGATGATATAAATATTTTAAAGAAATTAAAATATCTTTGTGAAACTATTTACATAGTTGTTGCCTATATTTTAATATCTTACAAAACCAACAGTCACAAAATAGCTGTAGGTTAACCAACTACTGTTAGTCAACTTCAAAATCAATAGAAAACACAAAGATGGTTCTGTGAATTTTGAGATACATGACATAACACTTCAAATCTCACAAAATAGTCAAAAAAATGTCTTACTGCCTGTGGGAGTGTTTTAAAATTAACCATTCAATACTGAGTGAGTCATTGCTGTGCAACTGCAGGGGGCTGCTCAGGGTTGCAATTGAAAAAATGGGGCTGCAGCTAGTGCCTGACTGTAAGGCAAAGGCAAACTGTATTTTGTTTTTTCAGTCTGCTTGACCCAAACATGTAAAGGAAATTCTATCTATTCATTATCTGTAAGTCATAAAGACTTTAAGTACTTAATTGCATGTGCACAAGTATGCAAATAAAACATTACGTGATGTTTACGCAGCAATGCATTCCGAATAAAATCCAGCGTCAACACCCATCCACAAAAATAATCGAAAAGAGAACAAGGATCGTATTAGTTTTCTTGCCAAACGCCAAAAACACAACAAGAAGAAGAACGTGGGACCGTATTCCATGCTTGCACACGTTGCTAGGGACGCCTGTGTCGTCGCTAACAGGAACAAGAAAGAGCTGCTTCCGCTTGGAGCGTAAATGTGTCTCCACGTGAATTATCAAGGTGTACAAAGTAAGTAAGCAGCCCACTAAATATGCTTTTATAAAACACGTTTCAACTGTTGTTAAATATGAGTTTTTCTTAGCTAGTTGATCCTCATATTCTTTATGGCTAATTTCAATACTTCTGCAGCTAGCTAGCGGACAATGCTAGCAACCGCTATGAATGAAAATAATTTAGTATGTTCATTTTGTCAAATTTACTCTTATTGTCCTTTTATCTCATTTATCGATTTACAATTAAACATTACATTAAGTTAACAGATTGTGTTGAGTTGAATGTAAACGTGGTTGTGTTACATTAAAACTCTGAAGACATCAACATCTGTTAACTTTTCAGACGGGTTCCGATGAGGACGTAGTGTTTGTTTCTGAAAAGTCTGCACCTAAACCCATAAAGATTACAATCGACCAGGTAATGATCTGTTTTATCACCTAACGGTCTTTATAATCTGTACTCATTCCATATCAAAACACTCTTATAGGTTTATACCGTAGCTTTGATTTAATTCTGCCACGAGTTAGTATGTGAAAGATTATCACTTTGCTAAAAAGTAGACTGTAAATGAAAAATCTGACAAAATTACAACAGACATTTACAGATAGTCACAGTCGGGCTTCCCTAGTAATTAAAAACATTTGTATTACTTTTATATTCTTGTCTCTTCATGAGTATTTGAGTATCTTTTTAGCCTGGGTTTTAGCCTGAATGTCTAATTCAACTACTTCGTCAGTTGCCACTTTGACATCCATCACACATTTCCTCTAACTGTGATTTAGATTGACACAGTAATAAGCCTTTTACAATACAACTTCTTATTTTTGTCCTATACTTTAAGAAATTTTCTGAGGTTGATTCATATCTTAATCCGATTAATTACTAGTCATGTCACATTCAGCTTTCTCTAGATCAACCTTGGTCATCTGTGCCTAAATATATCAAAGCATCTGTGAACAAATCTCACCCATCATACCTCAGATGCCTTCAGATCTCAGGATCTCACTTTGCATGGCCAATTTAGCAACAGAAATGGCTTCAGTTATGTAAATAAATACCTAAAGTATTTGTTATGTTGAGCTGAAGCTTGACATAAATTGTTTTACCAGTCACCAAATCTTTCAAAATTAAAGGAGCCACCAGTTGCCGCACCTGTTTGTAGTGCCATGAGAAACAAGCACATTTCCTCTGTCAAAATAGACCAGCCAACACCTAAACCCCTGTCCAATATGACGTCTTTGTTGTGGTTGTTTGGCCTGCATATATTTCCATTCCAAGTAGGAAAGCAAAAGTAGCGTGAAGAATTAAATATGGTACATTTGTCCACATTTGGTTACATGGAATCATATTTTATACGATAGATAAACACAAAGTTGCATTGTGAAAGTAAAATGTTTTCAGTGTCTTACAAATAAATAAAATCCTTAAATAACACTGAGTCCAGTCAATTGCTTTCAGGAGTCTAATTAGCAGGGTTCCTAAAATGTTGAAAAAGAAAATGGAGTATGAAATATTGCTTGAGTTTCCAGACTTTATTCCTTATTCTGTTGTCTAAAAGACACTACCATAAGGATTTAGGGAAAGGCTTGACAGCTTTTATTGAAAACAAAAAACATATTAATCTGCTCAGTTTCACAGGGCAGCAAAAAGTCTTTTATTTCTTTATTTCTGCTTATATAGCATTTATCTCCCTTAAATTATGTTGATTTCTATTTTCCTATTTCAGAAAAAAAGAATAAGTTACAGAGTGAAAAACCAGGTTTAGGCAGGTTTTGATTTGAATTTTAAAAAAGGCCAATTTGCTTTTGACATCTTTTTATACTGAATCTGTTTGTGGTTATAAACCTAAGTCTGGATTAATCCACACATAGCGCCTTTCAGAAATGTTACAAACAGAATAAACTCTCTACAAACTGTGCTTTGAAAAATCTTGATTTATTCTAGGATAGTTCCATCCAGATATGATAAATCTGGATGTGCAACATCTTCAAGTAGAGCAGATTCACCTTGCTTCAAAAAATAGTAAGAGAACTGCAAATGTTGACGGCTCAGGTGAGAGAAGCTGTTGATATGACTAGAAGTAAATACTTGAAAAAAGCTACAAAAAGTCCAGTTTACAGTTTGCAAAGCCACACAGGAAACATATGGAGGAAAGTACTCTGCTCAAAAGAGACCAAAATTGAATTTTTTGGTCTACATGCAAGGCAGCTGCTCAAAGTTGATGGGAAGATAGATGGTGCTAAATACAAGACAGTCCTGAAGAAAAACCTGTTAGAGGCGGCACAAGACTTCTGACAGGGGAAATTCATCTTCCAGCAGAATAATAACCATAACCATGCAGCCTGAGATGTAATGGTACTGTTCAGATCAGAGCATATTTATGTGTTAGAATGAGCCACTCAGAGTCTAGCCATAAATTAAGTAGCTGGGCAATATTTTAAAATTGATATTTATAGATGCTCTCCATATAATCTGTTAGAGCTTCAGCTGAAGAAGACGGAGCAAAAATGCCAGATTCTAGATACACAAAGACGGCAAAGATATACCTCCAAAAACTTACTCCTAATTTTTTTTAAACTGCTAGTTACAAGCACACTTTTCAGATCTTTATTCTTAAAAAATATTACACCCTATTTTGTGTTGGTGTGTCATTTAAAATGCCAATGAAATACATTGAGGTTTGTGATTGTAATGATAAAATATGCAAAGAAAAGCATAAGATAAGATACTCTCTGCTACCAGAACTTCACTAGGGAATGTCTGCTTCAGAAAGTGTTTTTATTTTTAATCAGTGACGCATAAAGTCAAAACCCTCTTAGCGAACCTAAAGCATAGAAATCAGATCATTAAGATTAATTTTCAGTGTTTCTGTAACACCTCCGCACTCTGTTACACTGTGATAGAGTACATGGAGCTCCAGGCTCAGCTTTGCATAGGCTATAAGCAACATTTATGTAAATGATGTGTGAAGACAGTAGTTGTTTTTAACATTGTTTGCTTTATGCATTTATAGTGAACATTAAGGCTGATTTCTTGCTTGGTTTTGCTGCAGGCAAAGCTACTGGCTCTGCAGAGAGACATTGATGAGCAGTCCCAGCCCACACACCAAGCCAAACGTTTGGTCAGTGTTAATTTCTCCTGCATGTACAAAATGTGTCTGTGAGGCTTTTTTTTTACTATTAATCTTATTTTTTTTTTCTTGCCAAAGTAACATTATTATATTTTTTATGATGTTGTTTAAACCAGACAAGCCAGACGATCAGCGTTAACGGGCCAGCTGAAACAAAGATGGAGGGGGAAAACAGTGAGGAGACTATAATAAAGAAGGGGAAAAAACACAAGAAAGGAAAAATATTTTCACCTGAAATCCAAAACTGTAGAGCTGAGAACGGGAGCCAAGACAAGATGAAAACAGAAAAGAAAATGAAAAAAGTAGAAACAGTGGCTAAAGAAGTGGAAAATGAAACTGATCGGAAAAAAGAAAAGAAAAAGACAAAAAGGAAGAAACATGACAGTGTTTCTTTAACTATTGAAACAGAGGAAGATGATAGGAGAAAAAAGAAGCTGGAAGAATACAGTGTAATTCAAGCAGAAAATGTTACCTTAAAGAATAAAAAGTTGAAAAAGAAAGAGAAGAAATTAAAGGACAAATCTGTACAAATCAAACCAGAAAATATGAAGATTGAAGATGAAGAAATGCAGATTAAAAATAATAATCCTAAGAAACCCAAGAAGGCAAAAGGCAAAGTTTTAGTTTCAAACTTACCAGAGCCTGAAGAGATAGTTGGAGAAAAGAAAAAGAAAACTACAGTAATTACTGATGGAGTTGCTGAAACAAAAGCAAAAAAGAAAGCAAAAGTGTTGGAAAATGGGATGAAAGTAGAAAAAGAGGAGACTGAAGTTAACGAGGCAAAATTAAAAAGGAAGAAAGCAAAGGAGAGTAAAACTGAGGGATATGGAAATGAACTTGAAGAAACTGAAATTAAAAAAAAGAAAAGAATGACAGAAGATGAGAAAGTTCTCCCAAAGAAAAAAGACAAGTCAATAAATGAAGAGATTGTTACAGAGGAAGATTCAATTGAGGTAAAGATCAGAAAGAAAAAAAAGAGTAGAAAAGCCAAAGAGGAAGATGGGAAAGTAGAAGCAGAGGACATGGAGCCAAAGAAGAAGAAAAAGAAAAAAGTGAAGGAGAATGAGGAGGATTTGGAGGACGCGCGAAGCTGGGAAAGTAACGTCACTCTGGCTGCTGAGTCGCAGAGCAAGAAGAGCAAAAAGAAGAAAAACTCAGTTAAAGACGATCAGGACAGCAACACTGAGGCCGAGGCAAGGGGGGAAAAGAAGAAAAAGGTCAAAGAAGAGTTGATAGACCCACAGGTGAGTCAAAAAAATAAGTGTTTAGCTGTTTTTAAATTAATGGATTGGTCTGTAACCAGTCTGGGTTTGTGTTTCAGGACTTTCCCCAAGGGGATGTAGTTTTCCTATCAGCAAAGACTGGAAACACAGATGAGGCCTCCATTGATCAGGTAAAAACAGCTCTCTGCATCATTCCCACTGTGGGAATGTATTCATAAGCAGAAACATACCGTGCTGCAGACTTCCTCCACAGCCTGTATTAGACACACCCCCCAAACCAAATTCCATAGGTGTCATTTGAAAAACCATTTAGTTTAGAAATGACAATTTCTTGACATAGAGTTTAACTTTTATTATAAATGTGTTTTCCATATTTTGGTGTCTAATAAGGTGTGTTGGTCACAGGAGAGAAGAAAAGCTCTTCAAATGGAGATTGAGGAGGCTTCCCAACCTCATAAACCAGATAAACCTACAGTCAGTATGAGGGTTTTTCTTCTCAGATGATGTTCATACATTTTTTTGTTGTTTTTAAAACATCTAACGAGGAGAGATCAGATTATGGCACCACTAGATATTACCAGCCTGAGTAGGCTGCAGTAATATGAGCGAAGAGCTTCATGGCTATATTCTTAGTAAATATTTTATTTTTTTTCATGGCAGCTCATGAAAAAGGCATGCTACAGTAAGCCTGCCTAATTAATGCTATTCTCTTAACTAAAACTAGTGGAGGGCACCACTAACCCTAAAGCACTAATCATGAACATTAGTTCCACTAACCTAAAGCGCTATACCAACATGGTATTTAGTAGAAGCTAATGGTAAATGGCTGACTTCAACCATGTTGATATCCACCATATGTCAGTGACAAAACTTGTTACAAGTTGGGCCGGTACTTTAATGTGCTAATTTTAATTTCACCCCCTTCAAAATAAGAGTATGAATATAAACATAATTTACTTGAAGAGTTCTGAATAGTAGATAACCAAATCTTCAACACTGATGTTAAAGTATATTAAACTGAAAGCTTACAAAACTGCCAAGTAAATTAGCACCTTAGAATTTATCTGGAAAAATTAATTTTGAAGAAGCTAAGTGCGCTAAACATTTTTAAAGTTAGCAAAAGTGTTAAACCAGTGGTGTCCAAAGTTGGTCCTTATGTTTTAGTTTTCTTCCTGGTTCAACACACCTGGATCAAATGATGGGTCGTTAGCAGACCTCTGTAGAACATTGACGTGCTGAGGAGGTGGTTACTACCACCAGGGAGAGAACTAAAAGATGCAGGATGCCAGCCCTCGAGGACCGACTTTGGACACCACTGCTCTAAACAAAAGATTAGCTCTGCTATTAGCGCATTAGCAGAAGTGTGTGTTTCAAAGATCAGGGGATTGATGACAGCTGTAATGGAAGCCCAGCTGAGTTTATGTGATACCATAACACTGCAACTTTCTAATAGATTAAGATGTTAATATCAGAAGCAAGCTTCAAAACCTCAATTTCCATCCTAATTGTCTTTCAAAGGCTTTGGGCCAGTGGAGTACCGCTCATTTCGACAGCTCCCAACAACAGCAGAAGTTCTTGCGGCTGATGGGTGGCTTCAAGAAGGGCTTCCAGCCAGCTGGATCGACAGCTGGAGGAGCCAACATGGCGCTGGGGAAGGATGCGCAGCAGCATCTGCAGCAAGGGCTTCTGGGAGAGTTTGAACGAGCCCACGCACGGAGAATGGACTTCAGTAACAGAGGGGCGGGGCTTGGGTTTACAGCACCGTCCAATAAGAAGTTCTCCATTGACATCAATGCATCTCGATCCGTCCGCTTTGATGACTGACTAAGGAAATTGTTTTTGTACTTCCGGTGTTTTAACAGAGTATTGATTCAACTTCTAGCTCATCTAAATGTACATAATGGAATTTTCTGAATGAGAAATTCACAATTTGTATATTGCGTGGTGTTACCTACCAGTCTTGGAGACGAGACATTTATTTTGTGTGTGGTAGATAGGAAGCAGGTTTGATTGTTGTGGTGGGAAAAGTTTGTCTTTCTGAAGATATTTTGATTTTATTTTAATAAAATTCCAAAAATCGATCTTAATTTTTGCTTTATCCAACTTGACAATTCTATAAGATTTGAAAAGACTAAAAATTAAATGTGGATAACTGAAAGGGTTTGAAAGTGTCTACTCAGCCCTGCGCAAGTCTGGACGCACTGGGTAAGCAGCAATTTGACTAGTAGTTGAGAATAACATTTAAAAAAAAAAAAAAAAAACAAAAAAAAAAAACAACAGAGAAGCAGCTGCTCTGATAGTCATTTAATTTCATTCCTGCACATTTGCAGTTGGAAAGGATAAAAGGAAAAGTTCACTTTAAGAAAAGCAGGAAATACAGTTTGTTACTGATGGCTCATAGACATTCAGCTGAAATACTGCGTTTCAGTATTCCAAGCATAGTGACTGTTAAAGTCAGACTTTGCTTTGGGCTTTCCAGTTGTACTTTCAAAAATACAAGAACAAAAAAAAACCCAAAAAAAAACAGGCCATACAACATCGATGATCTTAAGGCAATTGAAGCAGGTGCAGTTCTCTTTCTGCAAATTCTTATTGACAGATCAGCCACAGAACCTTTGCAATAGTCTGCATAAAAAATGCTTACTGCTAATTCTTGTGCTGCTAAATCCTGTATTATGATAAAACATAAATTCCAACCACTTTGAGGTTTTTAAGACTAATTTGTTTTTGTTAATTTTGTAAATGTATTAATTGAAGGTAATGAAAATACATTACATATTGAGGTATTTCAATTTTTTAAATTTTGTTTAGGTGGGATTTCATGGAGTATTTGAAAGTACTGAGTATCTTGGCAACAGAAGTCATATCAATCTAAGTTCAGAAAATCATTGCAAATCATTCTAAGAAAAGGGCCCATTTAGGAGAAACTTCCAACCCTCTAAGTCTACTCAAGCAAAAAGCTTTCAGTTGGCTTCAAGTGAGTGTATTGCTGTAAATTTACACATTGCATCAATTTACCCACAGTAGGGTAGTCTTCCAAATAGAAGGCTGGGGTACAGAGTACCTAAGTGTCCTTGAGCAGGACTGTACCTGATTCCCCTTTGATATGCTTATGATATATATAGATATATACACACATGTATGTAAAAGCACTATAAAATGAAAGCATGTGTAAATGAGAAATACAAAGCGCTCTGCAGAACCTCACTGAGGTTAAAGAGGTGCTCTGTACAAATGTGGGCCATTTACCTCTTTTTTTTGTATTACTGTCCATGTTGAAACCATTGGTGTATGGTTGGAACACAGATCTCAGTCCATTTCAACATGTTCTGTGTTAAGGACAATGCAATCAGAACCCAGCTGCCGTTACTACCAACCAAATGATGCAGTGTAGAAATACAGAACATAGCATTCACATGAGAAGCTTGACTTATTTCAGATGGCAGAAATGTAATTTCTAATGGAACCTTTCTTAGTAGACGTTAGCCCGGAATCACTCTATTTGACCCCACCTAAATGAAATCTGAACTTTCCCTTTAAAGCAGTGGTCTCAAACTCCAGTCCTCAAGGGCTGGTGTCCTGCAACTTTTAGAGGTCTCTGTGCTCCAGCACACCTGGCTCCAGTATGAGCTCATTACCAGGGCTATGTAGAGCGTGGCTGCATGCAAGTGAGGCAGTTTAGCCATTTGTTTCAGGAATGTGGGACGAGGGACACATCTAAAAGTTGCAGGACACTCAGGGACTGGCATGTGAAACCATTGCTTTAAAGCCACATAATAAAATACAAAAAAAAAACAAAACAAAAAAAAAAAACAAACAAAAAAAAAAAAAAAAAAAAGATTAAAGCCTCAGTGAACTTCCACATCTTGCCTTACAACCACAAGCTTCAGTGTATTTTATTGGGATTTAATGTGATAGACCAACACAAAGTAGCACTTAATCTGAAATAAAAAAAAACAAAATGATGCATGGGTTTTAAAGTGTTTTCAAATAAAGATCTCAAAAGGTGTGGCATGCATTTGCATTTACCTTCCCTTACAGAACTATTTTGTAAAACCACGTTTTGCTGCAATTATGCACGAAAGCCTTTTGGGGTGCATCTATCAGCTCTGCACATCTAGTGACATTTTTTTGCCTTTCTTTGAAAAACATGGCACAGTCAGACGGGATTGAAAGTCATTACCTGGACTGCCCTGCATTTAGCGCCATCCATCTACTCTGACCAGCTTCTTTGTCTCTGCTGAAGAGAACCATCCCCACAGCATAATGCTACCACTAACTCTTCTACAAACTTCACAACTTTTTTGCAGATCTGTCTGCCGTGTTCCTTGGTCCTCATAATTCCGTTTGCTGTCCGACACCTCTGAAGCCTTCACAGAACACCTAGATTTATTACGGAGATTAAATCACACACAGATTACCTCCATTTACCTATAAGAGGAATTTTAAAGACAACTGGTTGCTCTGTATTTTTGGGGGAGGGTGTATCAAAGTAAAAGGTGCTGAATCCAAATGCACGCAACACGTTTCGCATTTTTTATTTGCAAACATTTTTTAAATCCAAGTATCATTTTCTTTCCTTTTCACTTTAATGCAATACTTTTGTGTCAGACCAGCACATAAAATCCCAATTAAATGCATTACATATTGTGATTGTTAAGTGGCAATTTGAAATTGTTCAAAGCAGTATGAATACTTTGAAAAGTCCCGATATGTTGTTGGTTTGGAATTTTCCTAATAAAAGCTACTCAAAAAACCTATTTGGCAGCAAATTTTGCTAACTGTCCAAGTAAAACCAATATACTCTGATGTAAATCTAGACCCCACATTTTTTTTTCATGCATATCAAGAATGGCAAGCCTTAGATTCTTTTTTTTTTTTTTTAATGACAACCCAAGTAAAATGTGCTAAACTGACAAGGGCCTGAAATCCAAAATATAAACCCACCCCCTTGAATTAAAAGAGATGGGGCTGAAATTTCCTTTAATTAATACAGGGCTTTAGATTTGGGCTCTGCAGAAATGGCTGTAAAATTTGGGTTTTATCAGTAACACAGTTTCATCTTCTAACAAAACAGCTGCAAAGGCAGTTCTGGCTGATGCTACCATGATACAACCCTGAATCCTGCATTTGTAACAGAAACTTCTCTCTTGGTGGGAGGGGAAAAAAAAACCAAAAAAAAAAAACAACTTGATTCTGTGAAATTTTGGCAACTTCAACTGAAAAATCCTGACTTGATGCAATTCTATTCAGGTTTCAATAACAATATTCAGGATACCTTTGAATATGTCTGTTGTTGGCCTGTGGACCTTTGATATATATAAATTCCATTTATTAGGAATAAAAACAAATCTCATAAGTTTGGTCTCTCTGGGTTCAATTCAGCACAACGAAAATGTACAGAAGTCATTAACAAAAGACTTAATGAGCCAGGATCAGAAGTAGCCCAGGAATCACATGTCACCCAGAGAAAAAGAGTTGGGAGGCCACCTGATAAAAGGAGTTGTTTGAGCTGGGTGATATAACAGACTTTCAGGGTCTCTCAGGCTTCCAGATACTCAGGCTGCACTCGGGCCACTTTACGAAACTCT